>JAWZSL010000016.1:13555000-14755000 GCA_034769285.1 Lutjanus argentimaculatus
AATATCAGAATGAGAGATTACTGAAAGAGCCACTTTAAAGAGGGATTTGCATGTCATCTTAGATTATGTGATGTATACACCTGTGGTTTTGCTGATAAATCAAACTTAAATCAGAATATAATTTACTCATCTGTATTGAACCTACTAAACCCCCCCACTACAGATCTTTTAGCAAAGCATGTGTTAGCCTCTTAAGTAAAATCTGGGGTGTAAACACATATAATGACAACATACTATAGTTAAACACAGGTGTCATAATATCAAATGTCTTCATAAGAGAAAGGAGAATGGTTAGCCAGTACTCTACATTAAAGGAATAGTTTTGATTTTTTGAAGCAGGGCTTTATGAGGTACTTATCCATAGTCAGTGCAATATATACAGTTGATGGCAGTTGGCACACCCCCAGTTTGTAGAACCAGCACTGAAAACACTTTAAATGTCTTTATATCTATTTATAACTACATTATAGAGTATACTAAAACATTTATCAAATGTTTACTGTTTATAAATACTAAATGTGGGTAGAATTAAAGTGTTACCCATATTTAGATGTAAAAAAAAAAGTGTCTCAGAAGTGTTGTTTTATGCTTTCTCTAAAAAATTATAATAAGAAACTTTTCTGTAACAATTTATCTGAAGAGTTTTCTTGTTATAGTGTGATCCTAATCCGAGGACATGAAACATGCTTGTTTTGGCACTAATAGTGCCCATATATATTAGAAGAACCCCCCTGTCTAAAATCAGATCTTAGAAGTTGTTAAAACCACAGACATGACAAATTTATTTTTGTAATTTATCCAGCTAGTGTGCCGCCATGTTGCAGCAAAATCATTGTTTGTATAATGGGGTTAGTTGCTTCGTGGCTTCTGTAATCAGACTTGTTGTGCCATCTTATTTTCCTAAAATGTCAAAAAAAGAGTGAATTTTCTCCAGTTATTTTCCAAGGGGAACAATGTCCTTTAAGGAACCCTGCATGTAAGTCTGCAGCTGAACAACACAGCAGGCAGGCCTTAAAAGCAATTGAAGCGAGGAACCAGAAACTCCAGTTCCCAGTATGAATGTCTTGTTACTGTATGCCAGGTACAGGGAAACATCCAGTTTCCTCATGCAGCCACACTTAACGTCAGACAGACTGAGGTGAGCATCAGGTGTTGCACAGGTAAGAATATTCTGGGTTTTTCCACCTGTCCAGCGTACTTAGTAAGTCATGTGTTAGAGTTCATAGTTTTTTCTAATGTATTTTAATGTGACGTGATGGAAAATTTAATGTGCATCTACTTGCCAACACATGTTGGTTCTGTCTTTGAAAAAGTAAGTGTTAAATTGTGTTGAGAATAGCATGGAATAGAATGGATATATTTTATTTCATTTTATTTCATTACTGTACTTATGCATTTGCAGGACTTCAAATCCTTATTTCTTTTCCTTACACCCGCACCTTCACATGGCTTCTGTATGTCTCTTTTGTGCTCTGCTTTTCACAGAGGGATTAACCTATTTTTAAAACAGACATCGTTTGTTTAAAAGGTTAACTATTTCCTTCTGGATATTTTGATACATTCATGTGTTATTTTTGTTCAGGTGTGGTGAGACGATGCATAAGAGCCAGAAAAGATCCGGTGGGTATCACATCTGGAAATGTGATTCATGGTTTCATTAAGGTGTTTATGGTTTGGTGCTGCTTACAGAAAACCTGTTTTTATAGATTAAAGATAAAAGATTAATTTGACACAGAAACCTGGATTGTACCAATGTAATGGATGTTACTACAATCATTGTTGGTTTCAGTCCTTTGTTCAGACTTTTTGTCACAAAGTAATTTTCAGTTCATAGCTTGTTCACTCTCTCAACAAAAATCCCTTGTTGTTTTTTTTCCAAATAGCACTATAAAGATGTAGATTTCTGTAAATAAAGATGAGATTTAAGCAAATCATCACAGAACAATAGACTTTTCTTTTGCCCTCAGACGGAAGTGCGGTTTTCTACAGACCAGTTGGATTTACAACAGAAATAAGAGCTGGATACCTGTTCAAGTCTCCTCCCCCAAATCGGTGGAAAACAGAGGTGACAGAGTTGGCACTATGGATGTAATATATTTTCGGCCTTTTATGTGATTTTTTAAAAAAATGATTTCATCATTTTTCTCCTGCAGAAATCATGGAAGAAGCGATATTTTGTACTGTTCAGAGTCAGTGAGCAAGAACATCTTCTGAAGTATTTCAGGAACGCAGAGGAAAAGGACAGACCCCTCGGAGGGATAGACTTATCACAGTATGTCCCTGCTGAACACAGTCAACGGCAGTTTTTTTCTAGGTCACCGTACAAGATAAATAACAAATACTTAAGAGATAAACCAACATATTTTTCTAACATCAGCTGCCTTTTCAACACCTATGTCACTTGTGTCCCTCTGTCAGCATCTCACTGTTGTATGTGAACCCTCAAAACCACCAGAGGTGGGGATGGGTCCAGAAGAACTTCAAGTGCTCAGCGTCCTGTGTGCTCTACATCAGGGCTGCTGACCGCGACTACTTCCTCGTCGGGGAGAACAGGTCAGTCAGCTGGTGTTTTACAGGCGATATAAAGCACTGACATGGAATTTATAGCTTCTAAGCTCCATGCACTTTACTGCACTGTACTGTAAAAATTCCACAGATACACAAGAATGTGTCTTTACTTCTACTTTAGAAAAACACTTTAAAAAGTGATAAAAAAGTTAGAGAGTTGTGCTTGTGTTGTGACCTTAGGGATATGTGGAGATGAAGAATGTCAGAAGCTTTGTTAACACTGTCTATAATGCATTATAAACATACATATAATGTACTGTGCTTATAGCAATGTTTAATTATTTATTTTATTCACAAAGTGAGCCACCAGGGTGCCCCACATAAATATAAATATACATTGCTATAAGCACAGTATAATGTATTATAAATATGTCTATATATAAAAATTGGCAGCATAGAGCTTGTTGCCAAAACATCATCTAAAATTCTGATGAACAGCCTATTTCAAATCAATTCTCAATTCTCTGAGATATTTGATCTCAGTTTGTCAGTGTATTTTTCAAAATAAAGTTCAATAACTAACCATTTTGCTCCAACCAAATCTCATTTATTTTGATTATGCAAAAATCAATATTTTTTTCAGAGAGAATTTGGTTTGGGATAATTAAATTACAATGTGCAGATAAACAGTCCCGCATACATGCATTGAATTAATTTGAGAGTCAGCGATGGTGAAACTAAGATTCAGGCCACAGCTGAGTTGGCCAGTCCTCCTCTCAAGGCCCCCGCTGACACTTTCACGGTGCCCCATAAAACACTTCCTGCTGCCCTTCACACCATCTGCTATTTTGGGAGTTCTGACAATCAAAAAGAAAATTATGATGTTGCTTTCCTCTTTAGTAACAGTCAATCAGCTGAGAATGGCTTTTCCTTCCGCTCTGCTCACACCAAATTGTCCCTTCATTATTTTGTCCACTTTATATTTGGATTTTGGAATTGAATTTTAAAGTAAATGTCATAGCCATAATTTGCGGAAAATTAGGTTTATAAGTGTTTCACATGCCCTTCTTGCTTTTAGCGAGGATGTGGACGGCTGGTTCTCTGACCTGTTTGACGCCCTGAAAAACCGGCCGCATAAATTCATCAGTCCAGAGGTACATTTAGAGTTCAGTTCTTCATGTTTTGTAACAGCTTATGGAGACCAAGCATCTCTTACACTGCACATTTTTGTATCTATGTTTGTTTACCAGCTTTTTTTTTTTTTTTTTCCCTAAAGGAAGTGACCAATGGGCAGCCAACAGTTCGAGGTAAATAAAGTCTGTTTGTCATCTGTGACTACAAATCACATTAAAGGAATAGTTCAACATTTTGGAAAAAATGTATTTAATTTCTTGCTGAGGAGATGCCAGATGCTAGTTAGCTTAGATTAGCAGAAAGACTGGAAACATCAGGAAACAGCTAACCAAAATCCACAAAATTCAGTTCTTAACACTTTATATCTTGCTTGTTTAATTCATACAAAAAAAATGCAAAAACAACAAATTATAGCTTTACTGGGGAGATGTGGTAAACTATTTCAAGGCTGGTGGTTGCTAGGCAACTAGTAGACTCCAAGTCAGTCCCCGAAGAAAGAAATACTTAAGCACACAAGTTCCTGTAAAAAAGTGAACTCATGTTTTTACATTAAGGTTTTTATAGAGTTTAACAATGGCCATTGTCAAGTGGTCATTTTAAGATGGCTATGCTTTTTTTTAAACTTTTGAACTGATCCAGGCCAGCTGTTTCCCCGAATTTCCAGTCTTTGTGCTAAGCTAAGCTAACAGACTGCTGGCTGTAGCTGCATATTCACCATACAGACATGAGACTGGTATCAATCTTCTCGTCTAACTCTTAAAAAGAAAGCAAATAAACATATTTTAAATATTGAACAATTTCTTAAAATCTTTATCATGTTCAAGTTTTGCTAAGAAGGTTTATCTTCCAATAATTTTTTTTTCTTCATTCGCTCAAGGATATTTGCATTAATATGACTTTATTTCCTGCTTTTGGCTTCTGCCTCCATTCTCACAACATAATGCTCAGTCTAAATTCCCCATTTACATAAGTCATCTATTAACCGCACCTTTTAATCAACTCTCTATTTGACCTTTTAAAATAGGCTTCTCTTCCTCTTGCCAGGTCATCTCAAAACCCCTTTCACGAAATAAGAGTTCCGCTGCTGCACTCGAAAAGGTTGGTCCATTAACCTTTTCTTTTTCCCAGTCTGTTTCATGTGTGGATTTCACGTGTGGAGACATGCCTCACTATTATCCATATTTAACATGTCGACATGTAGCCTGAGTTCTTATATTTATTCTAGTACTAATGTACATATCAAAATCCAACATGTTGTTGAGATGTTATTATAGGTTCTTGTGTGGTTGTTTTGCTTCTCTCTGTAGTTATTTGTATCTCTTTGTGGTTGTTTTCTGTCTCTTTGTAGTTGTTATGCACCTGTCTGCAGTTTTTGTCCCTCCATGTAGTTGCTATGCCTCTTTCTGGAGTTTTGTTCTCTTTGTGATCATTTTATGCCTCTTTATTTATGTTTGTGGTAATTTTGGCATTTTCTCATGGTCGTTATATGCCCCTTTGTAGTTGGGTTGTGTTTCTTGGTGATTGTTTGATATTTTTTTGTAATTTTGTGTCTCTTTGTAGTTGTTTTGCTTCTATTTGTAGTTTTGTTTCTCTTTGTGGTGATGTTGTAGCTCTTTAGAGACATTTTGTGTCTCTTTGTGGTAAGTTTACATCTCCTCATGGCTGTTATGTGTCCCTTTGTACTCAGTTTGTGTCTCTTTGTAGTTGTTATGCATTTTGCAGGTGAAGCCCAGAGGGGCCCCTGACCCTTTGGGATGCTGGCGCCTGTGCTCAGTAGACTCATTGTAATCCATTCATGATCAGACTATGTTTTTTCTGTTTTTTCTTTAATCTGGCTGTATTTTGCAGTTCAGTACCAGGAATTAAGGACGATTAAGTCTGATTGAGTCATTCCAGGTGTATTTATTGCAGCAAGAAATGTCTTCACAAGATTACAAATACTGTTCTATATTTACTCACTGTTACATGACATCTTTAGTATATCTTAATATACCCTACCCCAATTGTAGTGTACAATATTAGGTTATATACCCAAATGAATAACCAGTGAATCTGGCCAAGTACACTGAGCTGAACATTCATGCTGCACATTCTCACTGGGATTGTCTCATTTCTCTCTCTGCTGTCAGAATAATGTAATGTTTATGTTTGTTTCCAATTTCAGCCAGAGTTGAAAATGCGGTCCATGTCTGATCCGTCCTCAAACTGTCTGGATAATGACACTAAAAAGGTGGACATCATGACTTGACTGTAAACAAAAATCGAATTCAAATGGTGATTCTTTAGAGGATAGTAGTTTGGCTGATTGGTTGGATTTCTCTTTTGGTTGTATATTATATGTCATATTGCTTTTTGATTGGTCAGCAGGGTGAAGATTATTCGAAAAGACGTGCGTCAGTGCCTGTGGACCCAATCTATGACATCCCGAGACCCCTAAGACACACACAAGTACGGCTGAAACTATTATTTTCAATATCAATTAATTTGTCTATTATTTTCTTGATTATCTATAAATAGTTGTGTCTATAAAATGTCAGGAAACTGAAAAAAATGTGATAAATGTTTGTTAAAACTTAGCTCCTAAATTATGATGTACTGTATCTAATAATAACTGTACTTTTTGCCCCTTTTCCAACATAAATAACCTGAAAAAGGTCGTGGAAAATGGTGCAACCCGTCCCAAAAGCATGGATTCGATGTGAGTGTTAATTATTGTATATGTACTGATCTGATTATTAATTATTTTCAGTTACAATTTAGACAAAAGCAAGTAGCACATGCTGTGATTGTGAGTACTAAAATCTACCCACTATCTAATATTATTTACCTGTCGGTCTGTTATTTTTATATCTGTCTCTTGTAGATATGAAACAATGGTGGAAATTAAAAGTCAGGAGAAACTGGCTCAGGCAGCGTGAGTTTCATTTATATAGTGACAAATCACTGAAAAAAAAAATCATGTTTTCTAATAGTAATAATGGTAAATAATTGCTAATTATTGTTGAAACTAAAAGCAGGTCATTGTGCCATATTCTTCAGGGACCATGAACTCGAGCAGGCTAACAATGGCACCCTGATGAGGTCCGTCACTCAGGTCTTCAACAAGATGAAGATACAGATTTCCCCACCCGCTCCGTTCAACGAAGAGGCAGCCTCTGATGACAGGTAGCTCTCAGATTAACTGCAGGGTTTGTTTTCTTTTTTTTTTTTGTGGGCCATGTGTGTATTTCTGACTTTGTCTTCGGTGTCAGTGCCCTATGCTCTTTGTGTAACATGTTTTGTCAGTGCCCTAGATACCAAAATAGCTCACTCATCAGAGGTAACCTGGCCTCATTGGCTCAAACACCAAGACTGACAACAATGAGGGTGTTATTTTTACAGCACAGGATCTGTTGACACTCCAGGACCAGGCAGGTATCTCAGACTGGCAGCACCTCAGAGCCTGTTAAGCAACTTGTGAGGTTGACCAGATGAAACATATCTTTTCATATTGTGCAAGAGGCTCTACTTCAATGAGATGGCACTGATTATCTTCACAGATTTGTACAGGCTAAAAACTGAGCCGTGAAAATATGTGTGGTGATACAGACCTTGTATAAGCTGAACTTGGCCTTACAGGTCAAGTGTAAGTGATTAACATCTTCTACATATTAGCTATAATTTGTTTATTATTGTGATATTTCATTCATAAGCTACATTGCGTGTGGCAGTCACATTTGACTGCTCTGTAAGTCATGTGTTATGTTAATTATTTAAAGTGAAATTCTGCTAAAACAGAGGCCATTTTGATAACTGACCCTTCATAAGTCAGCTACATTAACAGTTGATCAAGCATGGTACCTTTTATTTATTTATTTATTTATTTATTTATTTATTTGAAGAGGACAGTGCACATTCATTATACATTTCTGTAAATGTGCCAGTGTTAGCCAAAGGCTAGTTTCCAACCGTAGTCCTCTGGCATGGTGTCAAAAGCCGTCAAGACACACAAGGGTCATAACACATTAAGAAAAGAAAACAAAAAACAAAAACAAAAAAAAAAACAAAAACAAAAACAAAACAAAACAAAACAAACGATAACAAAAAAAACAAAAAACAAAACAAAAACAGGGACATAGGAGAGATAAAATTTGAAGTAAGAACACACTAAAATACACATATGACACTAAAAGAGAGACAATCAATACAATACTACCGAGACAGATACAACAGATGGACAGATGGATGGTACCTGATGGACTTTCGCCCAGCGTTCTCCTTTCCTGTTACCTGTACTTAGATATGCTATGTGCCAGGCTCATCTATGTTGAAAAGGTTGGTTGGTTAAAAGATGTTGGTGGGAACCACATCTTAAGTTTGCTAATGTTGGCAAAATACTAACTAACTAGCTAGCTAACAATTTATATCGATTATCTAGGTAGCTAGAATTTTGCCAACATATATCAGATGTAACTAAGTAGCGAACAATTAATTTAGATTAGCAAACTAGTTTTCTTCTGCTGTGAAATGCTGGGGGGTGTGCCCACTGCGCTATCTCGGTGTGACTTCATATCAACTTGATACTAATTCAGTTGTGCTTGAGAAAAACATGTTCAACAAGTTTCAGAAAATTAAGTTGAACCAACACTGAAACTGCTCCTAATGAATTGGCTGGTTCTGGCATGTCACCGAGCCATGTTTCAGGTCAACACAAAAAAAATCCTGAATGCAGAAATCATGACAAACAATCTAACTCCAGGATTCAGCACTACATAGTTCTCAGTGTTTTAACATGTTTTTTGCGAATATGTTCTAACATGTATAATGTGTTTCGAGGAAAAACTCCCCTTTTCATTTAAAGGGACTTTAACCATCTTCCGAATTTGATGAGATGAGCCTAGCACATAGCAGGAAACAGGAGAGCAGAAAGTTGACTGAGGTTCTGCCGGGTACCAAGCTTACTCAACTGTTATGTGAGCACATAGTGAAGAAGACTGGGCCATAAGGGTCAATAATAGGATAATGCTAAATGTTAAAGTGTAGTGAAACAGTAACACAAGGCAAAGCTATAAAGTCAGCAAGCCATTATAAAACAATACCTGTCTTTGTTCACTAATGTTAGCTAAAATCATAAGCTACTGGTCATACCACATCAAGTAAGGCTGCAGATGGAAAATCCCTGCGTGCTGCAAGTTGAGAAAGGGTTCACTGGAAGAAGAATAATGTTTTATTTCCTCTTTCAAAACTGGCATTGTTTTGCTTTAAGGCTGTGGAATTTAGAACAACACACATCTGCAGCTCTTTGTTATGCCTAACCTTATTAACCTTATCATATGCAAATAATTGATGATTCATTTATTATTACATAAAAAATAATCTGTTGCTCAGGTTATCTTTTGAAGTAGCAAGGCTGTCATAATTGCAAACAATATTAAAGGTACAGTGTGTAAGATTTAGGGAGATTCATTGGCAGAATATGTCAGAAATGTAATATAATGCAATATAATAAGAATCTGTTTTCATTAGTGCATAGTCATATGACAATGAAGAAGATGCCACTAAATCCTACACACTGGTCCTTTAAGTGTGTGAATCCAACTTTCCGTTAATGTAGCGTGTCAGATCTTCTGTTTACTTGAGCATCTCAAGGAGGGCAGGATTAACTTGCTTATTTACCAAGACCACTGCGTTAATCTCCAAAACAGCAGGCGGTCAATTAAAAACATCCACACTGTTCATGCCTCCTCCAGCTGTTTTAAGTCATCATCTCCTGTATAAAAATACTCTTCTGCTTTTTGCTCTCCTAAATTTGCTATAACACAAAACTGCGTAATAACTCTACCTCCAACACTGATATCTGATTTCTTTCTAAGTGGCCAACTGCTGTGCCGCCACACTGAAGAACATCGTCTCCACCACATTTGGCATATGGGTCAAAAGACTCGTCTCTAAAGTGTCTCTTAATTAGGATTCCTCTTGTGCCTCTGCAGTGATTTGGGGAATTATTTGCTTCTCCCACGCTGCTTTTATGAACTATTTTTAAAAAATCTCAAGACATCTGGTCCCCTTTCTGTATCACTGGAGTGTACAATGCTCTTTAACCCACGATCAGCCATTTCTTCTTCCTTTGTATTGTTCTAATACAGCGCCAAAATCTGTTGTTATGTTATCTGCCTGTGGGTCACTCCCTCCACAGTGCATGTAGTTTCAGATGGTGTGTCATTTTGTACCCAACATTTAAGTGCTGACCTTGGCTCCCTCTGCATGAGAGATTTGTTGTGTTCTATTCCCGCTGTCTTTGTCGACTAAGACTCAGTGCCTGGTAGCCGAATGTAACTGACACATATGCAGAGATCTGATGTTTTAATCTGTCATGCTGTTGCTCGCTTTTGCAGAGAGGAAACACGTCCGACTTCAGACTTCAGCAGCAGCTCCAGTGACAACGGTGCCGTCTCTCCTGTGGAGATGCTGGAGAGCCCAAATGTGCTCACACTAGAAAAACAAAGTTCAACTGAGAGGTGAGATTCCAAAGTAAATGGATGATAAATACAAAAAATGAACTACTAAAGTGGGCACTATTCACTGTAAAAACAAAATCTGTCTTAAAAATGTCTTAAAATCTTAAGTAGACCGAATTTGAAAAGACAAGTTGAGGTAATTTTGTAAAGATTCAAAACAAATGATTGATTGATATTGAGCAACTGAGCAAATCAGAGTGAAAGTGAGTAATTTAATATTTTCATTTGCAACCATTTAATTGCATCTCTTGCTTATTTTATGTCAAAACTTAAGTTGAGTTTAATTATCTTGAATAAATAAAACTAGCATAGAGTTTATACAGTGTTCTTTGAATTTGGGCCTCTTTTTTTTTTTTTTTTTGTTACATAAAACAAACTAAGTATACGCTAGAAATAGGGACATTTTATGTGGGATGTGATGAGCATCATTCAGCAGTTGCTCTGCTTGTAAAACAGAACAAGGAGACATTTGAACACCCCCCCAACTGTGGCACCGTCTGTGCTACTGCCAATCAAAATGTTAGAAACAGCTTTGTAATGGTTACAGAGAACAAATAAAACAGACATGTAGGGTGACTCAGTAAAATAAATAAGCAGAGAGGAACAGTGGGACCAGCGCTGACATGTTGCTGGACTGGTTGGAGTAGTTTCTGAAGGTTCCATAAGACACGATAGTTGAATAATAATGAGCCGTGCATTAAACAGCAGAAACGCAGGTGTTTTTGCTACTAGAATTTAAATGAGTTGTTCAAAGAAAATTATAAGTGCTTATCTGTGCAGACACTCATACTACCATGTAGGAAGGAGGCAATAATAACCATAAATTTATGCTTTTATGTGCTTGTTCACCACATTCCTTATTAGTTTTGGACTTTGAATCATAGACTTGGTTTACTAACTGATGCTGATTATTTTACCAAAGTCCTACTAAAATTAATATGTGAGGCAAACATCAATTTCTAGTTTACTTATTAATTTACTTGTGATGAACTCTTTTGTGAGGAAAGGGTTTGTCAAAAGTCCTTTGTAATCCAGAGAACCCTTTTTGAAAGAAAAAGTTCTTTAAGGATTGTTAAGATCCTTGAAGAGCTCTTTTCATCAAGGGTTCTTTGTGCCATAAAATAAAAGGGTTCTTGGTACCTGGGTGCGTCCTAGATACAACTGTTGAAATATTAACAGGTCCCCAGAACATCCCCTTCAGTGGGTTCTGGATAAAACTCTTAGATCATAAAAGGGTTCTCCGTATATGCTCTGAGTGGGTTCTAGATATAACTCTTGGAATATAAAAGCATTCTCTGTAGAACCCCATGAGTGAGTTCTAGATAATACTCTTGGAATGTAAAAAGGTTCTCAGTACCCCCCTGGGTGGGTTCTAGATAAAACTCTAAGAATATGAAAGGGTTCTCAGTAGAACCCCCTGGGTGGGTTCTAGATAAAACAGTTGGAATATTAAAGGGTTCTCAGAAGATCCCTTTCAGTGGGCTCTGGATAAAACTCTTGGAAATTAAAAGGGTTCTCGACATATGCCGAGTGGGTTCAAGATATAACTCTTGGAATATAAAAGGATTCTCTGTAGAAGCCCATGCGTGGGTTCTAGATAACACTCTTGGACTATAAAAGGGTTCTTCAGTAGAACCCCCTGGGTGAGCTCTTGATAAAACAGTTGGAATATTAAAGGGTTCTCGGTAGAACCTCCTGAGTGAGTGCCAAATAAAACTCTTTAAATATAAAAAGGTTCTCATTTGAACCCCTTGGGTGAGCTCTAGATGAAACCCTTGTAACATAGAAAAGGTTCTCAGTAGAACCCCCTGGATGGGTTCTTTTTAACGACCGTTGAAGGCGTGAAAGTTCTGCATCTCTGTAGAACCTGGGTGAAACTTTTCACAGGTGGTCACAGGGTCTTAAACAGAACCTTTATAACCTACTAAAATAACCTTTATAACCTATAAAATAGTTCTCCTATGGGGACAAACTGAAGAACCCTTTATGGTTCTATTTAGAAGAGAGTACACCATCGTTCAATGAAGGTTTTGTTGTCTTGTTTTTCTTTCTAGCCTGGACACCATCACCCCGAGGAGAGAGATCTGGAGGTCAAGCAGGCAGATTTGAAAAAGCACCTGACAATAACAGAGGTGGAAGGGAGACCATTGTAAGTCTATTAAATATGACCACTTACCTCATCGCAGTATCGTTGTTTTCAGTATCAATAATAATTCTAATCGATCTGGCTGCTTTGATCGTATCATGCAGAAAGAGGTAACCAATGCAGAACAAATATTCCTGCACAAAGCTGTATTTTCTTTGTATCTGTTTATATTAATGACTAAAACCACAGATATGTCTGCCGCATTCTCTGCTGTCTGTTTCACTGCAGGTTTGTTTTCATCTCATTAATCACAGATTCTCGTTTAGAAACACAGGATCGTATCAGGAAATGCTGGTGGTGATACTTCCCGGCTTTATTTGCTCTTACTGCGGTTGAGAAATGTCAGACTTCATGCCGCGCTGCAGGAGCTGCCTGCTCATTTGTGGTGGATGATTCAGAGCATTCAGCTGTATTGTGTGGAAATTTGAGCACGTATTCATACTGAGATTTGGTAAATGCTCTTTGCATTAATTGGGTTAACTGCACAAAATCCAAATTCCAAATCTCCTTTAAGATGTAGGGAAAAAAAACTGGTTCACGTCTCAGCTGCCATGTTATAAAGCATACACCTTCTATAGAAAACTGAGCTTTAAATCTGACGACTGAGAGTCTTCATGGATATTAAACTTAATCTGTACTAGAGCCAGAGCTTCTGTCATGATATGGATATACAAATAATTAAAAGCACAAATGTCACACACTGTGTGAATGAGAGCTACAGAAAGAGTCTAAAAAAACAGAATGTGTTTGTGTTTGTCACAGTGTGTCTGGCTGGACAGGCCAGCCGCAGTCAGTGTGCCTGTTCCACAAAGGAGACCAGATTCTGGCCATTAATGACTTGCACACCGGCAGCGTGGACGAGTTCAACATGTATCTCAGCAAGTCTCTCAAGAATGAGGTACGCTCATACTGTCAGTGCTGTTTGCGTGCATCGGTGCGCATGACTGATTAATCTGTGAGGTAAATTATCTCTCTTTTTAGGTGAAAGTGACCATCCTGCGTCTACGTGGATGCCAGCCTCTGCATTCGCCAAACTGTCTCTGCAGTGACTGACTGCAAACTGACCATTAAGAGACACGACGGTTACTTCCACTGTATATCTGGCTGTGTTCAAATGATTCTTTGAGACACTCCCTCTCTGTGGATAGTGGGTTTGTACCGTGTAATGACCGCTTTAAACGTCCGACAGTATTTTCCGGGGGCTGTGGGCAGTTCTTCTGATCTGTCACTCTACTAGTTAGCTTGATTTAAAAGTCTAGAAGAGCTTACAGTGCTGGTAAAAGATGAGAAAATGAAGGATATTTAAATTAATCACACAATAACTCACATTTTATGTAAAACTCAATTGTGTCTCAGTTACACTTTGTGTAATCAGTGACTTGCAGTTTTAGCAGAGCATGAGTCATGATATTTTTAGCTCATTGTGTGTTGTGTTTACTGTAGATAAGACTCTTCTCAAAACTTGTCTGTAGGAGGAAACAAAGTGAAGCAAATGTTTTACTGAAACATATTTCCTCATACCGCCTGCATGATAATGACGCACAAGCACAAAATGGTGCGATACTTTACTGTACATACTTACGATTGAACTTACTGCTAAAGTGTACTACTAATAAAAATGTTTTTACAATTTATACGCACATAAAATGCAGGAGAACAAACAGACTTCTGGTGGAGTTGGTCCTTTTCTTTTGACTGAATCACTAATGTTCTTTAATTAATAATCAACTTTAAAATCCAATAATCTGAATTTTAGGCCTTAAAATGATTTAAAATGTCTGAAATACATTTTTGTCAGGTCTTAAAAATTGAATTATGAAGTTAACTTTACTTTTATAAAGCTGAACTTAACTTCAGTCTCATTTTTAAATTTGTTTTGGGGAAAAAATTGTATTGATCATGCTGTAACAACATTGGACTAATAACTACTGATGCAAACTGTGCATGTACTTGCCAGTATGGACATGAAACAGGCCTTAAATTTCATTCACAATGGTCTTAAAAAGTCTATTTATCTTGTTGAAACCTGCGGAAACTCTGCTCTAATCCAAGATGACAAGCAACAGCAACATTTGTACATGGTTTAAAGACCACAAAGATGATGTTGGGCTTAAGACAACGCTCAGAATCGACATTTATGATCCTAATGAAGTAAAAAAATAAAAAAATAAAAAAAATAAATAAATAATATCCAGGTTTCCATCTGTTCACACTACATTTGTTTCTTATTACTGCAACTTGAGTGTGACCTAAGCTGCATGACTGGTGTGAATGTCATCACCCTGCAATGCTGATTTGTTGGCTCATCACTCGCAGCACCTATGATGACATTTCTTTGTAAGCCGTGCCCATCTAATGACGCTTTCTTCAGGGCACAAAAAGGTTTTTGTTACGTACATGTTGGGTTACAAAACCCCCAACATGGATCCAAATTTAGACTTCCTTTTCTTATTTAACTCCAGAATGCTTTGACAGTGATCAGGAGTGGATGAATAACAAAAAGATTCAGGAAGAGACCAGTATCTCATGCCGTCCACACCCGAGGGAGAGTCTGGTGAATTAAAATGCCGCCAGAATGGCATAAACCCCCGGCTGTTTCTCTCTGATTTGAAACAGAAATGGTGGCTCAGACACTACATTGCTGAAAAGTATATTTAATATAACTTTGGAAGACATTTTAATCCTTTTTAAAATATGCCTGGTGACCAATGTCACACCGGACAAAGACGACATCAAATGGAAATCATCTGCCGGGCCTGTTTACTTGACTCGCTACAAACCAAATGCCAAGGACAAAGCTTGTCTCTAAACTCTTAACATCCAATAATATTATCTGACATTGTTAATATTCAGACAACATCTTTTCCCTTCACATTGTATCAGCCTTTCCAAGGTTAAAGTTTTAATGGCGCTATTAAACACGTATGAGCTCTGACAAAGAACTTATTCAGGGCTTTTATATTTTAGGCCACTCTTCAACTGTGATGCTTAAGCTGTGCTGTCAAATACACTCTGTTATAAATGAATGCATCCTTTGTGAGGGTGCAGTAAATGCAGGTTGTACTGGGACACTGAATCTGTGTTATTTGTAAAATGACTCTGAATAAATTTTATCTGATTGTTAAAACACTGATTATTTGTATTCCTTCAACAGCCGCTTTCTTGCACTGAAGAATGTACAACCCCCAAATTCCAAAATGCTGGGACACTGTAAAACAACAGAATGTAATGCTTTGTAAATCCTTTCAACTTGCATTCAACTGAATACAGCACAAAGACAAGATATTTAATGTTCAAACTAAAAAACTGTTGTTGGGAAGTGAGCACACCAACTCTTTAAGGTTTGAAATTGAAATTTTTCCCATTCTTGCTTCTATACGACTTCAGGTGCTCAACAGCCCATGGTCTCCGTCGTTGAATTTTTTGTTTCATAGTGTATGATGGGAGGCAGGTCATTCTAGTACCTGAACTTTTTTAAGCCACGCTGTTCTAACATGCACAGGACGTGTCTTGGCATTGTCTCTCTGAAACAAGCAGGGACGTCTCTAAAAAAAGACGTTGCCTGGATGGCATCATACGTTGCTCCAAAACTTGCATGTACTTTTCAGCATGAATGGGCCCTTCACAGATGTGACAGTTACTCATGATGCCATGGACACTAACACACCCCCATACCATCATAGATGCTGGCTTTTGAAGTTAGCAATCTGGATGGTCCTTTCTGAAAACAATCTGAAATGTGGACTCATCAGACTGCAGAACACTTTCCTGATTTGAAAATACACAGCACATCAACAGAGCAGGCTGTAGAGTTTATGTAGTGCAAGTACATTCATAGAAAATGCTACTAAAAATAAGCAAAATAATTTGATTATTTCCACTTGCTTTATTTCACAAAGCCTTAAAATTAAGTTTAAGCTTCTTATCTGAGTCACACTCCAGCTTAAAGTTGGCTTTTCAAGAGTCCTGTTAAATACGACACCTGAAGACACTGTTACACATCAAGTTTTTTGCCAGCTTCCCACAACCTTATGAAATCACATTTGTTTTTCAAGGATTATCAGATCATTGTTATCTTTACTAAAGCATAAGATGAGATCCAAAGGGTATCAAATTATAAAAGTTGGCAGGGATTAAGTATCGTGCTCAGCAGGGTGAATGCTCGCAGGTGCAGGAACCTGAACTTCAAGTTTCCGCTTGCAGACCAGAACTTATGGAGCAACCATATCTCATCATCTCTGAAGAAAACACAGGATTGTTCTATGTGAGAATTTTCTGCTACTCTAACAACCTGTCTTTGTTATTCATATAACAGACTCCTTGTTACATGTGGACATAATTATCTTCTGAAATCAGACAGCTGGAAGACATACCTACTGACTGAAAAAGGGACATTTCAACAAGTGCCCCAGTCAATCCAATTTCAGTTCGGCAGCACGTTATACATATAATTCATGCCTAAGGGAAGAATATGATACGCCATTATTATTAGAAATGGCGCACTGGAAATAGCTTGCTCTGGGCACAAATAGCAATACAGCGGTTATTACATCAGTCACCTAGTAAAGTGGGTGACGAGCATGATGATTTTAAATAGGAGGAGAGGCGAGAACTGTAATGAAAAGCCTGCAGATGGGTTTAAAACAGCAATTTCCACAGCAGCTTTTCTATCATCAACATGCTGCAGTAAGAATGATGTACTCATTACAAATGATGGAAACTCAAGAGGATTCGGTGTTCATAAACATGTCAAGAATCTTTTACGTCCTATTATGCAAGTCATAAAGGGATAGTTAGGACTTTTTGAAGTGTGGTTGTATGAGGTACTCCTCGATAGTCAGTGTATAACCTACAGATGGTGGTCGGCACAGAAAATAAGCAATGTACTGCTGTGTGATTTGTAAAGATCAACAGATGATTGGTTTTAGGTCCCAGCAACTGTCATTTACATTTTCAAATTCTATTCAATCTATTCTATCTATTCAAAGTCTATGTGGTATCAAGTGTGATATAACAGATGTCACCTTTGAAGTGTTGTTTTTTTCCTTCTGACACTAGCCGGATGCCACAAGTATGTTGAGATGAAGAGAAAAACAAATACTGGGAGAACTGCCAATTCTGCCTTTCAATTTGATTCTTAAAATAGAAACCTCACTTCAATAGATCTTTGATTTAATATTAAAAATGTGACATCCCCAGTCAGTAGCCAAATATATTTTAGCCACCTTGAAAAGGCCCACCTTACAAAGAAAAACAAAACAATATATGAACACTAATATTTTGAATATTTTCACTGGTTTACGTTGCCGTCAGACAGCCTTTTCTGACGGGAAACCACTGTTATACTGCTCACTCAAAAGGCACCAGACTACTTTGGCAAAAACGGCAGTCTGGCTGCAAGATAAAGTGGTGAAAATATTTTTAATAGTGCATACACTTGTGCATACACACATTTTGCTGCTGATCCAGTCTACAGCAGTATATTGATGAGCTTCTGTGCCTGTCTGTTTCTTCAAACTGCGGGCATGTAAGCCAACATGTACTGCAGGTAATACACTGACAAGTACCTCATACAACACCACTTCAAAGAAAAACTGAACTATTCCTTTAAGTGTAATGTATACGTTATTGAATGCACAACCTGGAATATGAGCTATCCAAATCTTTTCAATGTTTGGAACCTAGATTTTATGATTGTACTCACTCCGGCCCCTGAGACTGAACACACACAGCTCAGACGACGGGATAAGCTCAAGTTGTCCTACATGAAAGCAGAGATCACACAGTGAAAAGCCGGTTTTACAGTGACTGAGATTCAGAAAGCTTTATCTCTGTCCCGCATGTCTCTGCTGCCTCAGAGATAAACTACTGAAAGATGAGCACACTCTTCAAGACAAGTTTGCATTTTCAAAACCACTGTGCAACTGTGGCATTAACACTATATTTACTGAATATGATGGGGTGGACAAATACATCTGTATGAATGATTTAAATGGCAGAGGTGTCATTCAATGTACAGTAGCAGTGAAATCCAGATGTAAGTAAGCAGGGCTGCAACTAACTATTATTTTCATTCTCAAATAATCTGCAACTTTTTCTTATTTTCACAAGAAATCGATTAATTGTTTAGTCTCTGAAATGTCAAGAAATTGTGAAATATGCTGTTAATACAATTTCCCAGATGAGTGCCCAAAGTGACCCTTCAAATTGCATCTGTTGTCCAACCAACAGTCCAAAACCCAATGACTCTTATTTACCGTCATAAAGGACAAAGAAAAGCAGCAAAGCCACACATTTAAAGGACCAGTGTGTAAGATTTAGTGGCATCTAGTGGTGAGGTTTCAGACTGCAACCAATTGAAAAATGCTTGCTTCATCCAACCCTTCCAAGAGTATATGGGAAATTAGAGTGGCTGCAAACTAGACAAAAAACCATGAAAGGCTGTATTCAGAGCCAGTGTTTAGTTTGTCTGTTTTGTGTTACTGTAGAAACATGGTGGTGCAACATGGCGGGCTCTGTGGAAGGGGACCCTGCACCATCCGTACATATAAATGGTTCATTTTAGGTAACAAAACAACTTTTCTTATTTTCAGGTGATTATATACCAACATAAACATACTTATGAATATTAGATTCCATTTCTGCCATATTCTGCCAATAAATCATAGTAAATATAACACACTGGATCTTAAAGGTGTTGAAACAGCAAATGTTTGACATATTTGCTTGATAAATGAAAAAAAAAAATAAAATTAAAATTTAAGTATCAAAATAGTTGACCATTAGTTCTTTTTCAATCAACTAATCCATTATTCAGTGCAGCTCTAGTTAGTTTGTAAATTTTAAGAAAAAATAAAGCTCAATTTGATTCTCATGTACAGTGGTTTGTGTTGACAAGTGATTAAAGACTAAAGAAAACTAAAGTGTTAAAAGAACTTTAAAAAATTTATTTTTTTCAGCATAAAAAATGTGATCACATACAAAAAAAAACATATATAATCAAGAAATTGCACAATTTCAAAGCAGCAATTACAGTATATTGTTAACAAACGAGGTTAACAGTGGAAGTGGCCACCCACAGCAGGCAGTAGACACATCCAGTTAATTCAGTTCCAATGTATAATACTTCTGGATGACACAGGTCTAATTGTGAACATGATACATGTACCACCTCAGATTGTGTTTTCACAGAGCAGCTTCCAGTTGTCAAGTTTTTTTTTTTTAGGTCAACCCATTGTGAATAAAAGCAGAACAATTATAGTAAACTGGTTCAAGAGCGTTTACTTGACCTTTTTTTAATTATGGATGCATTTCATGTTCTCCTTCATCACAACCCCTCGCTCTGCATTGAAACGTTACTTATGAGGTCAGTAGCCTGAGGCAAGCAACTTCAATAAAATAAAAGGAGTAGTGTTAAAATATTTGTTCCCTGTGGTCATAAAGCATCTGAGGCACTGAGAATTAATTGGTTTTGCTCTTAATACCAAAGAGCTGCAGATAAGCCAGCTGCAAACACAGTTTACCTTTAAATAAGTTACCGTTTAGCTTTAGTTTCCATGATCCACTCACTAAAACATTTCTCCATAGCTTTCCTGCTGGCCCAGCTGCCAACGTTGACTGTAGGAATGATCTTGAGGGGCTGGAGCCACTGGACAAAACGCTTCATCTCCAGAAAGCTGCTGTGTTCACTGTACGGGATTCCTGGACAGAAACCAGAGGAATGATCAACATTATGTACCCAAATGTTGGCATTTGTCAAAAGGTTTTTACAAAAGACTAGCTTCAAAAAACTGTCCGACTACAGGCCTATTTTTCAATATTGTTAAACACTTACATCTTTAAAAACCGATGACCTACTTCATACGTCTTCAAAAAGATTTGGGAGAAAAACGGTGAAGAAAATGGTATATTTTTTTTCATTATTATTTGTATATCATGTGACATTTTGTTTTAAATTTGGAAAATTTGCCTTGATTGACTCATCATCCCATGACCCCATATTTGCTTGCTTTTTTCTGTTCTTTATACTCTTTCTTTACGCGTTTTCTTGCTTACTGATCTTATGAAGTGAGAAATGTTCATAAATAAGAAGTTTTTAAGTTGCATTCGTCAAAAAAAGAGAAAAATTCAAATGCAGCCACAGTGAGAAAGTCTTATAGGCCTGAAGATAACCCACGCTTTGTTTTTCCTTGCAGGGTTACTTCAAGTGTGGGTTGTAATTGTCTCAGTTTTCCATTTATTAAGGAGAGAAGCCCTGTAGGGGTTTAGATCTGAACCGGAGGGACTTTTGAGACAGAATCGTCACTCTCTATTGGCTTGTTTGCTTTGATATTTCTTCCCAATTTCTCCATTAAGAAATGTTTGCAGTGAATGCAGAGGAGATTTGGTTTGAGGTAAAAACTTGTCATGGAGCCAGATGTCTGAAAGTATGGAAGAGTCACTCAGACAAGCAACAGGGCAAAGTCTTACAAGAGGGACCAGATGCTCAACAAAGTGAGCCACAGGCTCAGACTTTTTCCCTCTGAGGGGACAAGGCAGATTTTTAGATTCTCAAACTATCGAATGACTCATTTCTTTTGTTTTTGAGGAGAGAAGAAGACATCTTGGGACTTCTGCAGAAAGCTGCTGCCTCTTGTTTGTCCTCCCTTCACCCCTCCACAGGTCTGATGTGCTCCACCGCTTCTCACAGATCTAGCTCACACTAAGCCTGCTCAAGTATACAGTCAATCCACCACATGCAGAGAACAATATTAGGAGCAGTAGTAGCATATGGCTGGGAAGAGCAGGGAGGAGGAGATCTACACAAGGCAGAGACACAGAGAGCGCAAATTGGCTTCCGCCTGGCTGACACACAAACTGCTGAGGAGTAGAAATTATGTGCGAATGTGCATCGCAAGAGCCTCTAGCTGGTGATTGTAGGTTACAGGCCAGATGGCTGATGCTGTTGATGGATCTATTAAGAACATGGAACAGAGGACGGGAGGAAAAAACTGGCTCAATCAAGTCATGACCCATTTCAGAACTGGGGTTTAATGTTGGGCTACTGTCCAGCAGTGCTGTCCATGATCGACGATACGAGACTCACCCAGCGTTCTCTTGATTATATTCCCTCTTGTCACCAAGCTGAAGTAAATGAGCCACGATCTATTGTTTGCTCTCACAATCCGCTCCTCTTTGCCAAAAGAGGGAGCTGTAGGCTAAATACAGCAATGTGATGAACAATCACGTTTTTGGCAGGAGGAAAATGCTGCTCCTGTGATTAAGTCTTAGCAACGTGTCGCAAGACAACAAGATTATTTAGTATTATACAGTTCTACTTTTGGTAGGTAGAAGAGAAAGAAGGGGACTAACAGCTTCAATAACTGCAACCTTGTAGAAAAGAACTGCAAATACTGTGAAACGATGGTAACACTTAGAGCCCCAATTTATACTGAAAAAAGGATTAACTAGTGAAAAACATTCCTCCTCAGACCTTGACAATACGACTTTCAATTAAAAAAAACAAATATTTAAGGACAACTAAAGCATATTGTGTATGACTTTAGCATTTAATCTAATAGAAAAAATGCTGCAGTAAAACAACTTGAAAATGATCAGAGAGGTACCTTGAGGCCTACTTTACAAGAATATGGCTGAGTTTGTTGATAATATTGCTATTTTTTTTATTAAAAATGCTGTAGTGAAAGAACAAGTAATGATGTAAGCCTATGTACTTCAACAAAAGAAATAATAAATGGCCAACAAGGTTGTTTTAAAACAGGAAAGTTTATATTTTAGTATAGATTAATGAAATTTGAGGTGCACCTGTTGGATAGTGTTCCTAGATTTACTCATTAGAAGGAAAAGCTCCATATTTGGTGCTTGGCTGTGTTAATCTCTAACCATTTGTGTATGTAAATAATTTTTTCTTACTGATTCTTTTGAATTGCTTTTATTAGCTCTCAGATGTATGTTGCTTTGGATAAAAGCATCTGCTAAATGAAACTGTAAATTGTTTTAGGCAATCTTTTGCAATATGTTTATCACACATTTTCACATCGTAATGACGATGAAAACAATTTAATCAGTCAGCACTACAAATAACTGATTAAATATGTAAACAAAGAAGAAAGATCAGTGCGTACCGTAGATGGAGATGTTGCCACTGATCTGAGGCTGAATATCTTCCACTGATTCCACCTGCTGGCTGAAGGTCCAGCCTGTGGGCTTGAAGGCCACCAGCTGGTCATACTGCCTTGAAAAGCGTGCCAGGTGATCCTGCAGCTTCTGGAGAAAAGACGAGAGGGACGAAGAAAAGTGGAAGTGATAAATTCATATTCAGACAGAGCCGTGTTGTTCTTGAAAATCCAGTCTGTAACAGTGTGGAAGGAAATGCGCCTTACACTGTTGCTATCAAGAATAGCAATCAAAAGTATATATACACAACTCTCCTCCAAAATCTACATAGATTAGACATGTTTGTGCAGCTATCACACTCTTCCACAAATAAAGATGCAGTGCTTTTTACTCTTAACTAAACCCGGGTCTCATTGTTCCTTTGTGTTTTTCATAGCTATCCTTCACGCATGAAAAACAAGTTATTAATTTTCAATCAATCTCTAATAAAACTATAAAGAGGCTATTTTAAGTCTACTAAAAATAGATGCAAACATTTAACCCAAAATGTGGTTTTATACAGTTTATCTGTTTATTTCAAGGTGACCCTGTTCTAGTTGCAGTAGCTCTCCTTGATGAAAAATGCTGAGAGACTCATTACTCAAAAAGGTCTCATTGCAAACCTAAAATGCATCTGTTTCACCCCAGTCAGCCTTTCTTTGCTTAGTGATGCCTGAATTATACCAACTCCGGGACTTATCTGGGGTTATACAGATGGCAAATTTAAATGCTTTAGTCCCTTTAGAGAGATGGTGTGCTTGGTCATCATAATTAGCATTCCCTAATTATTTTAACTCCTGTCCTAGGTCCTTGAATATGAATAGACTGTAGGCAGAATAAGAGTGTTTACACATCAAAATAAACTGTCAAGAAATAACCTGAAATGGGTTAAAACAAGACAAACTGTCTGCAGAACATTTAAGAAATAGTTCTTCTCCCCTTTATCTAACTAAGTAGTGTATTATTAAACAAGACTGTCAAATGTATCCAAATACATGGACTTAAATGTGAATAAATGAAGAAAGTGCCTGAAGGACACAAGTCTGGCATGATATTTTTTGCTAGTTGTTTTACTCAAATTTGTTTCTTAAACAGGCCTCTAAAGTAGAACATTTTTATACTCCTGAGGCCCAGACTCCCACTGCTGTTTTCAGATTAGTTAAAATGAAAGTTTCGGTGGAAAATGAGACTGCTGCACCTACTTTGAAGGTGAGCTGCATCATGGGCAGCACGTGGACCTGGGCTGCCTTCCAGTCAGTGGTCATACGTTGTCGGACTGGCTCTGACTCCAGGCAGCACATGGTGTTGTATTTGTCTCTGGAGAGGCACACTTTAGACCCCAGAACCTCTGCCAGGGCTGTGAATGAAGCAGAAGAGGGTCTGTGTGAGAAGCAGGAATGTGGGCAATTCAGGCAGTTGGTAGTTGCAGTTAAGAGCCTCCTGCTGTTATCCCCTCTAACAAGTTTTATATCAGGATTAAGTTTACTTGCTCCAAGCCCAGTAATTTACTTTACACCAACTTCACAGAACACAATGTACAACCTTAATTCCAAAAGAGTTGGGCTGCCGTGTAATGCGTAAATAAAAAAGGAATGCAATGATTTGCAAAAAGCTTTTCAACTTGTATTTGACTGAATACAGTACAAGGACAAGATATTTAATGTTCAATGGACAGAGTGGTAGAGTGTGTTGTGGTCTGACGAGTCCACATTTCCAAGTGTTTTCACAAATCGTGGCCGTCATGTCGTGCTAAAGAGTAGAAGGACCATCCAGGCTGTTACCAGTGCTGACTTCAAAAACCAGTATCTGTGGTGGTGTGGGGGGTGTTAGTGCCCATGGCATCATGGCTAATTGTCACATCTGTGAAGGCCTCATTAATGCTGAAAGGTACATACAGGTTTTGGAGCAACATATGCTGCCATCCAGACGTCGTTTTCAGAGACATCCCAGCTCATTTCCACAAGACAATGTTAAGACACATTCTGCATGTGTCAAAAGTGTGGCTTTATAGTAAAACAGTGTGGGTACCTAGACTGGACCTGTCTCCAATTGAAAATGCTGGTGCATTATTAAGCAAAAAATACGACAGAGATCCCAGACCGTTAGGTACCTCATATTTCAAGCAAGACATAAAATCTTCACTTTCAAAACTTCAGCAATTAGTGTTCTTACTTCCTGAATGCAAAAAAAAAAGTTAATGTACCAGTGGTGAACATGTACCTGCCCCACCTTTTATGTATTCAACTGATTATAAGTCAAAAAGTTTTTGCAAATCTATACAATATCCCAACTTTTTGGAATTCGGTTTTACAAACTGTAAACTGCTGAATGACCATTTTAAGAGCAAACAGACTGGATATATTTCATCCAATGTGTTACAGAGCACAGGTACTCCTGTGGAATAACAGGAGAAAAAAGTGGCTGAGTACAGTCAATTGAATCAGCTGTAGTTTTTTTTTTTTCCACTTTTCCAATTTCATGCAGAGATTATCAAAGCAAAGGTGATTACAGAATGAAGCATGTTGTCCGATTGCTTCACTGCACCAAAGTGGAACAGACTATTACTCATGCGTCACCACCATGCACCCCTGTTTGCCTCCACATGACGACAACACAGATTGAGCGGCTCTCTTCTAAAAACAGACTAATCCACCATTCTCCACACCGCTCCTGCTTCAATTCAACATGAAATCTCACATGACCTTTCAAGGAGAGGAAAGGTCAGGCAGTGATAGAAGGCTACAGAAAAAAATACAACAAACACACTCACCTTAGTAGTAGGTTTAGAAACACATTTAGTTTGTGCTGGTGCAAATGCCTCATGGCAATATCACAATTTTCAGAATTAAATTTATCAATCACAATGTCTTTTGCAGTGATATCATTAGTCATCAAAAAACATTTAATTTATCAAACTGTAATGATCAGATGATATCAACCCCACACATCTACAATTCTAGTATAATTAAATGAGAGCCAACAGGAACAGGTTGGTTAAGAAACAATGAAGAAGTTTGCCTTTTATCCCCACTACTTTGGTTTTTCATAAGCAAAAGGATGTTCAGGACATCATTAGTATTTCTATGTGCTTGGGTCACCTTTGGGGACATTACATAGATTACTTTCATTTCCTGGAGAATTACCATTACCTGGGATGGGAATCTAAGAACCACAACAGTTGAGAACCGGTTATCAGTGCTGGTATGTTTTTCTGACAGTTACACATTAAAAAACATTGCAGTGACATCAAAACTGCTGAACATCTGCAGCAAGAAGGCTCCAATGCGTAACTTAATTTGGTTGTTTCAAGTAAGGGTGGAAAACACCTAATCTGACACATGAGATGGGTTGTTACACAGAACCATCTGAGAAGTCATCCTAAGAAACAAAGAGCAGGCACTTAAAAAAAAGAAAGAGAAAAGAAAGCCTTCAGTGCCATTCATTGCTCTTCTTTCAACGAGAAATAGTTTCCAGTTCTGGTGTAACTGATGCTATCACAGTATCTACGCTCTTCGGGAGATGCCATTGTTTATTTGTGACGAGTTGCTTCCATGGACGCTTCTTGCTGTCGTCACACCTAAAACAGTGCCCGTAGCTGCCTGTAGCCGCTCCTAAGACAATGACTGCCTGCACCATTTTTGTTGCAGACACAAACTGAGTAAAAAATCCAGCTGCAAATCCAGCTGCCTTGCAAGATAAGAAAACACTGGCAATATGATGTTTAATCTTGCACAAAATGGGTTTAAATTCCAGGAATGCCATATATGTGACACTCTATGCATAAGTGCCATGGGCAAATATCCTGATTATGATATTAGTGCCACACCTGCTGGGTCAGATTTTAATTTTGGCTGAGTATAGACCAAACTGAATCACTCTATGGAATAGATTGTTGTAAATCATGCCAGGTTTGCCTTGTCATGACAACATTTATGTCACATGGACTCTCACAGCCAGGTAGATGAGGAAAGTTTCATTTTTGACACAACACTCACCAGAAAGACCTTCTCTTTCCCCACAGAATAGGATCCACACACCACAAGTGTACGTGGGTTAAGCGTCACCAACTCAAAGGCAGTGCTGGCTGCAAAATTGATGACCGCTTGCTGTCGGGGAAAGGTGTACTCAGGGCTGCAGTAGCTAGAAAGATAAGAGAGCTTATATTAAAAATCTGGACACACTTTAGCCAATATTGATCCACAGTGGCTGAGTACAGCCTTATTTATGGTCAACCCCGTAAAAGGTCACTGAGAGTCGTGAGTACTAACGTGGTGTCCAGTACAGCGTCTGCACCCTGCAGCTGAGTAATTCGGGGTAGGTCTCCATTGATGGATCAGCTCTGAAGTCTCCAGTGTGGAGGACCGTCTGTCCATCGGGCAGGAAGAACAGCAGCATGGCAGCTCCTGGACAACTGAGAGAACAGAAAAAGACAGGAGGTGAAGTTGGATATATGACGGAAGCACTCACCATGTGATTAATCACAAGCTTTGACTTTCACAGGAAGTGAGGTCAATAGTGTAGGTATACATACTAATTTTGATTATAGAGTAGAGACTTAAAAATATCAACATCATTTTACAGTAAGTGTACGATATATTTAGAATATTTTCACCACTTTAACTTGTTGTCCGACAGCCTTTTACAACTGAAAACTGCCATTCTACATGCCTAATACCACTGGCAAACTTTTAAAACTTAAAACTGTGTGTTTGGTGATCGCTGATATCGACATCAGGTGGTCGACTCACTGGTTGGCATCCAGGAGGATGACCCTGACTCCCTCCACAGTGACCTGGGTGTTCATAGGGGAGGATGTGGACGTACTGCTCTGCCACCTTCAGTTTGCTCTTCACCAGGTTTCCTGTAATCTGATCGCAAGAAGCGGCTGTCAGGTATACATATATAATGAAACATGTCTATAATGAAAACAATACATTAACCATATTTAAAATTAAGTTAGAAAAACTCATTAAATTAAAAAATACAAGTAGGACTGGCTCTCTGCTAAATGTCTGCACTAAAAGATCATGTTTTAAATAATCATCAATTCTCTGGGTAATCACCCACAATACCCTTGAAATCTTATCTAATGTTCTCAGTGATTCTGATCAAACTTTTCTGGGCTATGACCCACCTAGCGTCGAAGCTGAATTTCAGTGACCTACCAAATAAACAAAACCCCAACGGATTCCTAATCAGTCCTTGTGAGTCTGTTTTTAGTTGCATACCTAAGGGAATGCTCACTCCAATGTGATAAATCATGACCCATTTGACAGGAGAACTTACTGTAAAATAATATTCTGCCTCTTTCACCCATATATTTTAATCTAGATACTATCTATAGGGCTATTATGATTAGCTTCAGATATGTGCTCTTAACAACCCCAGTAATATAAATAGAAAATGTCAGATACCCGACATAATACACAGTATACAAGTTTAATTTGAGTCTGAATTAAAAACATATAATTGATTGGCTATATACCTCAATTCATTTGGTTTATTGCTGAATAAATAGTTCTTGGTTACAATATTTTCAAAGTGAAAAAACCAAACTAAACTTTTGAAATAGGAAAAAAAAGGCCCAAAAAGCTAGTCTCATGCAAATCAAGTAATAAATAATAATAAAAAAAAATTTATTCATTTGACTCACATGGTGTAGCTTAACACCATGGCTAACAGGTGCACAATCAAACCAATATGACCATCAAATCAGACGCTTGTGCTATGTTCACACTGCAAGTCTTGGTGCTTATTTATTGCTCATGTGGCCATTATCAGATTCCAGTGTGAACTCAGGGTCATGGTTCTGAACTCTCCCTGGACACACAAAAGAACAATAACAGACGCAGCACGCCGCTTCTGGTTTCATTTATAAGTTGGTGTGTAGTGGAAGCCAGTGAATTCATGAGCAGTTGATAACGAGGACGAGGAGAAAGAGAGACAAAATTTTGTGGAGCAATGCCTCTTACTTCTGCTTGGAGGTGTGTGTGTGGGTGCGGAGTCTAAGCCAGGAGTGGTGGGATTGTGATGTGAATGGCTTCAAAGAAATAGATTTCATCCAACATTTCAGTCTGTCAAGGGTCTACTTTTGACTAAATCTGTCAGTGCCTCTCCACAAGAGTCATATCATATTGTGCATGGTATATCTTTACAATATTTTAATGGAAAAAACAAACAAACAAAAAAAAAAACAACAACAAAAAAACAAAAAAAAAACAAACAAAACTCATCACTAATAATAATGGCAATATTCTGACTTGTTGACAGAATGACATCACATTGTTACAAACAGCAACAACAAGTGTGGATTAAAGCAATACTAATTTTGCTATGGGCTTGATGGTCAAGGACTTGGCTCCAAAAAGGGGAGTGACATACCGTAGAAGTGTTTCGTTACAAAAGATCAGATGTACAATAAACCACTTTAGTATCTGAGAAGTGCAAGAAGACTACATCAACAAAAGGGGGCAATAAAACAAAATAATTTCACCACCTCAGGCAGAAGCACCCAGTTGACTACAGATAAAGCCAAAAAATCCAGAGAGGAGAGATTCACAGATACTGTGAGTTCTAAACCCCAAATATTTTTGGATTTTCACATCACCAAGAGCATCGTTATCACAGAAATACCCTGAAATACCAGGATAAAATTTTAGGGCCATATCTCCCAGCTTTAACAGCAAAACACTTCAGGCGAGTGACTGACACAAAAATTGCATGAATACTGATATAAGCGTTCACACTGAGGTCACAGTGAAAAAACAAAGAAAAAAAAACAAAGCAGACCTGTGTTGGATTTAGGATCACATATGAAAGTGCCCCAAATCAGAATAGAAAAGATCGCCTGCAGTACGATGTAGCCTGAGCCACCACATAAAATCCATAGCATGTGCACCAACTAAAGGAAGGGTTTTCAAAGTCTGACAAAGCTTGGAAAAAGCCTTTGTTTACTTGCTTAGTTTGGGTCATTTCCTGGTTGTCTATGAGACCATGATTATGTTATTTGATCCCACAGACACTCACTAATTGAGTTAAGATAACCTAATATTGCTGTTTTACATAACTCCAGAAAACACCAAATACATAAAAAAAAAAGCTCTGTCCAACAGCATTTATTAGTTTCTCAGTCTGGTAGAGTAGGAAAAACAGAAAAGTTCCTCAATATTATAACTCTAAACTGTCTCTTTTACCAAACCACACACATTTCAGCTACTCTATGATCTCCTTTTGATAACTAATGTCAGATTTTGTTCATTTCCATTCAATGAGCCTTCAATGAAACTGTCTGGAACCCTCCTGTGGAGGCCCACCTCGCACTTTGAACATCTCTGAACTGAAGGCATTGAATAATACTACAAGCAATTCACATTTTACAGTTATCAACAACTTGACTTACTCTGTTACAGTAGATTGGAAATGTGGAATTCTTGGTCAACCCTCCGTAGTGGTCTGAGTGGAAATGTGTGAGGAAGTAGGCGGTGATGCCTTCAATCTCTCCGTACCGAAAAGCATCTATGGCAAACTTTGTGCCTGAGCAAAATTATATAAATATTTTAGTTACAAAAGAGAAACTATTTCAAATTTATGCAGCAATATCATATGTGGTGACTCACTAACCTGGAATCTTCTTGTAGAAAGGACAACGTGGTAACTCTACTTCTCCATCTGCGTTCACTCTGTTCCACCTACTTCTTCTCCATCCTCTCTTCCTTCCTTTTCCTGCTTCACCCTGAGCATTCACTTCATTATCATTATCCACTGTGGCCTGTGATGTATCAGCAGCTGTGTCAGCCTTACTCTTTCTCTGCCTCTCTCTTCTTGGTCGTCTCTGTCCTGAGTTTTCACCAGGTGTTGGAACAGAGGTGGCGCTGAGTTCAGTTGAGCCGCTCTCTGCCACTTTCTTCTTCTGCTGGAGGGGTTTGAGGCCAAAAAACACCCCAATGTCCGTCTGCTTCAGACAGGAGGCCTGACCTGCCTTGCTCTGGCCCTTCTGAGGCGGCATGGTTTCAGATGTTTGGACAGTGGAGGTTTGTGATGGAGGCACCTGAGGAGAAGCTGTGTGAGGCTGAATACTGCTGTCATGCAAGTTTTTAAAGTCTGAGCTTCGAAGAGTTTCTCTCAGACGCTCTAAAACAACACTTTGTGGAGACTGAATGCAGTTAGATCCAGGCGCTTCTGTCGAGGCGGCTTGCTGATTGGTGGGTGGTACTGAGTTAAGTGACTCCAGCTGGGCATTAGAGGAGGCATTCTCTTTTACCTGCACCTTATTGGTTTCCAAATTATCAATGAATTCAGTCAGGACCTCATCTTCACTTGAGAAACCGTCACTAAACAGTAACATTGAGTCTTCAGACTCCTTTTCAGATGCATCATTATTAAAAAGGGCTTCTCTACATTCACTAATTTTGTCTTCAGTCTCTGCAGGGAACTCAGACAGAGGAGAATAGGATATCTCTTCCTCGTCAGAGTCGGGGGAAGGTTCAGTTTTGGGTGAACCCTCACAAACTTGTGTTTTGCTCTCTGTTTTGACAGGAGTGGATGGAAGCTCTGTTTTGCTTTCTTGGGAAGCACTGATAGACTTCTTAGTCGAGGATGACCAGCCTTTCTTTTTTTTGAAATCCTCCGGGCCAGGTGAACGCAGAAACAGAAGTCCATTTGTATGTTTAGATGGAGGTGTTCCAGTGTGATTATTGTGAGGGGAGGCACTACGATTGGATAAGGCAGAAAGACTGTCCTGTGAGGTCCCTAAAATAGAGTCATCCAACTCATTGTTTGCCAGTCCTGGAAGACAACTGAGACTGGTCTCTGCCTGCTGGGACAGACTGAGGAGGGCTGCGTCACTGTTGGCTCGACTGTGGGCGAGGAGTGTGTGGTTGAATTTCTTATAATGGTTTGGAATGGTGGAGGAGCACTGGAGGCCATCTGGACACTCTGTGAAGAAATTTGGCTTATCAGAGCACGACACAAAATCATAATGAATTCAAATTCAAAGCAGCTGAATAAAAAAAATCTATGAAAGCGGTTTGACAATACAGATATTAAAACACTTTGAGGAGCCTTTTTTAAATGAGCACTATGCTGATTTTGCACATCAGTTTACTCATCACAAAAAGTAATATTCTGCCAATTGTAAATGTAGTCCGCTTTCTGCTCTCGAGGGAGCGTTCCAAAAATAATAACACTGATTATGTTGTCAAGGGATTATTAATCAGGGCTTGAGACTTCAAATTTTGAACAAAAAGCCTGTCTTACAAACAAGGGGCGTGGACTTTGAAAGACATGGGCATTTACCAGTCAGGGGGGGTCGGATGCCACAAGGAAATTACCGTAATTACCAGTTCCTGACTTGTAAATAACATCCAAGTTGTAATCATGACTGGAAAACTCAGATTTATCAGAAAGCGCCAATGAATCCGACTAGAGGGTTGATAATACACAAGTGTCCAAAAGGTAAACAAACGTGGATGCTTCACTTCAGCCAATGCCCACTGTTTAATTACCTTTAATCAAACCCAAGTTTAGTGAATATATGGCCATACTGTCAATTTGTACATTTTTTCTTGAGTTTTCAGATGACATGAATGCTTGCAAGTGGTCAACTGCACAAGTTCTGCTGCTACGGGGTCACATTAAAACAGTAACAGATGATGTAATCTGATGACATCTGAGGTCGTGTGTGATCAGGGGAGCTGTTTTGTTCATAGTTGAACAACCATAGTTGCAGATTAAATCTATCTGACATGACTCTGGCACAAATCATGTTCACAGGGATGAAACAATAGTCAGTTTCATGATAGGCTGTGATAATATTCCATATGATAAGTATAAGCATTTCAAATTTTAATTATCGAGACAACCATGTTTGATTTCCATGCTTTGCAAAAACTCACAGTAAATACTGTCAAGCATTAACCAAACTTAACAAAAGTCTCCCTGACACAGGTGCAGCAGCAACGTGGGTTTGTTTTGCATCAGTAAAAACGCATTTCAAATTGCTGAAAGGGTGTCAGTGTAAAACTTTGTGAAATGATTTCAGTGCGTGTATTAGTACTTTTTCAGCACATCTGAACAATACCACTATAATACTGATAACCACGATAATTTGTTCACTATAATTATGATATGGAATTTTGATACCGTTTAATCTCTATTTCTAACCAGTGCATGACCAACTCTGCAATTATACAACCATCTGGAGTTGTCAGATAATGCAAACACTCCTAAGTGATTAATCAGGGTCATTCCCCAAGGATGCTATCAAGTTGCATCATGGGAAATACAGACTCACTGAAACCTTCCTGAAGACTAAGGTCACGATATCTTAGACTCTAGCTCATTTAAAAAAAAAAAAAAAAAAAAAACATCTTCCAATATTTTTTCAACATTTTTCAACATTGTTTTTGCATTATATTGTTTTAGATTATTATTTTATACTTATACACGTGGACACCACACTGCTTTATACACTTTACATCTTACATTTTATTGATGCATATTGCTTATTTGCACAGATTTACACATTTTATACTTAATTTTTTGCACCTAGTTGTCACATACTTTTATTAGTATTGTTAAAATCTTGATACTTTTGTACTGTATTGCCTAGCTGTTCTTAGTTTTATCTTCTTACATATCTCTGTGTATAAAAAAAAACAGGTCATAGGCCTACATGTAGATAATATGATGGTGTGGATGCTGTATGTTATATCTCTCTCAAACTTACGGGTGACTTTCATTTATTTGATCAGTCATCTTTAGATGAAGTACATGAGAAAGCATAGGTGTCTGTACCTTTGCATGTGTCCCTGGGGGTGTCAATGCATTCAGCAACATGCCACCTTTGAGTCTGGACCACTAAAATGGAAAAGGGCATCTGGCACATGGGGCAGAAGTCTCCAGAGGGGGGCGGTCCCTCAGCACCACTGCCTGTTTGCACTGTGTCATCAGCAGCAGATGACTCTGAAGGTTGACTGTGTGCCTCTAAACGCTCTGCCCGTCAGTGTTGACAACAGCACCGACACTTTCACATGTCTTGACTCTCCTGTCAGGTGACTTCACTGACAGAGAGGTGTCTCTCCTGGAAGTGCATCTTCTTTTAGTCACAGGTACAGGTGCGGACTGGTCGTGCTTCTTCTTCTTTTTCTTCTCAAGAGGTTTATAATCCCAAATGTCGTTTTCAGAGTCGTCCTTCTGCGACATTTGGAGCAAAATAAAGCGCAACGTCTCTTACGTCACCCAACGACCTCCTGAAAACCTCGTTATAACAGAAGCACTGACGGTTGATAACATCCCGCGGTTCCGAAAATAATAAACGGTACAGCTGATTAACGACTACCGCGAAAATTATTTCTCATACTTAATAATCACGGTATCGAGCTATTTTTTCTGTAGCTAAACAGCATTACTGAGTGTTGTGTAAAGCCATGTTAGCGCTTTACCGCCACAGTACAACGATGAATGTCGCTTAGTAAAGACACGTAAAGATACAGAGCGGCACATTCCACTATTTTCTCGAAACTAAATTATTTTAATAGTTCAACAGAAACGTTGGAAAAATTTGCAAATGCTTTTAATAACGATTAATTCGGTTAGGGTTAATCTAAAATTCACAGGAACTGCCTTCTGGTGAACAATATCATTTTATTGTTTTTGTCGAATCATCATTATTATTCGTTCTTTTGAATTTGCGTAGCCAGCTGATTGATGGCCGCGGAAGAGAACCCTAGATATGCAAATCTCTCGCGAGATCTCTACCCGATGTTCCCTCATTGCGCGCTTTGTGCGAACTAATTATGTTTTATGATTTGACATTTGCTGTAGTAATGATTCGGTTAGATTTAGAGACAAAAAAAGCAATTGGTTGGGGGTTGGGTAAAGACCATGGTTTGGGTTAAAATATCACTCTCGCGAGATCTCTCGCGGGTCTAGTGTTCCCATGTAGACACTACCCTATTTGATGTTGTAAACATGGCGTCTCAGTGCAGCCTCTCTACCTTATTTCCTATCCAGAGTCAGCTGGATTGCGACCTAGATGAAGCTGCGACACAACAAGAGAAGGAAAATCTTGTCTACCAGTATTTGAACAAACTAGACGAAAGAGGCGATCTGAAGACACCCGATTTCCAGACAGGTCAGTTCATGTTACAGCTCTAGTCCCTCTCCATAGCAGCTGTTCTACAGTTTGACTAGAGTTTGCTAACACTGCATGTCCTCACAGGACTGAGCATGTTCACAAAGTATGAATACTGACAGCTCGGGATTCCTCCCTTTTTCCTTCTCCCTTTTAAGCTACTTTGTGTAAGTTCAACTTGTTGAAAGTGTAATGCTTCCTCTTGCTGCAACAGTGCATCAGCTGGTTTCAGTGACCAAGTTTTTCTTTGACAGCAGTGAATATGGCACAATCAGGAAGCCACCAGGCAGGTCTTTGTCAACCTGCATCTCTGTAGAACCTTCATGCTACTTCCAGTATGTGGTGTTAAATGCTTAAGTAGTTTAAAATGTAACTTTTAATGCACAAATGTGTGTATGCTGTGGATATAACCTTTTCTTTTATAGCATTTTCATATCCAGGATTATTGGACACACCCTGCCTCCTCAGTGGTTTGTCAGTCATCTTGGAATTTGTGTTTTTTTTTCTTTTAGAGCCTTTTAGAGGGGAAAAAAAATCACTGATTATCGATATGGTGGCTGACATACTGAATTTTAGCACTGGAATGATAATTTTCGATGTGGATTGTGCACTGATATGACCATGGAAAGGTACTCAGAAGGCTTCTTTGTTAAGCAAATAACTTTATTAAATATATTAAGTTAAATATTTAAGTAAATATTCTTCTGTTCATTCTAGAAATGAACAGAGAAAATAAAGAATCAATAAAAGTCAACGTCAGTGCTGTTCAGTATCAATCAAATGCAGAAGGGAGCTCCTCTTGTTCTCATAAATGTTCCCCATTGTGCTAAATCAAAATCACCCCAAGCATAATGTTCTGCATTATATATTATGTAAAAAAAGTTTATATCAGAAAACATACACTCCAATACCAGTGTTTTTATGATCAGCCCATATTAGTCAACAGCATAAGAATAACAACAACAGTCTTTTTGTCTGCTGTAGCTGCACCAAATAAAATAAATAGTGTTGTCCCATGGTTGAAAAATAAAAATGGTTGTCAATGCAGTTGCCAAATAAAGCATAGTAAAAAAAAAAAATACTGCTGGTGTCAACGCTGCTGCTTGGTTGTCTGTTGAGGCATACAGCATGTTGGCAATATTTCATCATGCCAGTAGATGGGGATCTACAGTAGAACATCAAACAACCAAATAAACAGGGTATTAACAAACACTCGTGGCAATTTTTTAACTGCATAACAGACACAAGTTTGAAATGTTTGTCTCTGTATAATTTGCTATTTAGGGTATATAGTGTTGGCTGACAGGGAGGCACAAGAGTAAAAAGGTGTTGCTTATCTTGATTATAGAAATTGTGTTGAATCCTCCAGAGCAGCAATAGTGGCTCATACACTTATGGTTGTTAATGCATTTTTCTTTTTGTCACGGTAAGTGTGCACTTGACCCATTTATTTCAGGATTTTCCTTCCTTGTCGAGATTACTTGCCTTTGCATAGTCAAAGATTGATTTAAGATATAGGCCTACAATATATTTATTCTCCTTTGTGCCATAATCTCTTCTTCACACAGACGTTAAAAGAATACCAGTTTAGTTTGAGACCACAAATAAGGAAGGGTGAGTAAATAGGGTAACTATTTGCACAGTAAAGTAAATCAGTTGCACATGGTATATGGAGTATTTTGGGTAACTAATAAGACCTGTAATCAGGGACATTGAAATCAAGAGAGCCATATCTTCTTCCTCCTACTTGAGACTGATGCAAGCATAGACTTGCATCAGTCTTAAAGCTGAAAAAAGAGGAATAACCTCTTTTTTATTATTCAGGCTTTATTTAACCAGGTCAAGTGCGTCTGAGACTAAGACTCTTCAAACAGGCAGTGGAGTATTTCAGCATTTTATGCTAGATTTTGGTGCTAAGTATGCCATAAAATATGAAAGTAAATGTATTAGTGCGTATGAGTTAAGTGTGGCAAACAATCTAGGGTGCATGTGAGTTTAAGTGTATAAAAAAACAAACGTATTCCTCAGACCTGATCTAGATCTGTAGAAATTAATTTATGGCATTTACACTTTTGAAGCTGTGAGCACTTCCACATTACTGCTTTGATCCATCAGCTTTTCCCCCTAATAACATAAATGCAATATCAGACCTGACAGATATACCCACGCGGTGATGGGCACTGCAAAGCACTTGACTCTACTGTGACTAAACATAATTAATAAGATGACAGCATCATTTTCCACTCTGTGATTTGCTTCAGGCTTGGAATGGCTGAACACGGAGGGGCCTCTGTCTTTGAGCAAGGAGCTGGCTGGAAAAGTGGTGCTGCTGGACTTCTTTACTTACTGCTGCATAAACTGCATGCACATCCTGCCAGACCTGCACCAGCTAGAGAGGAAGCACTCTGTCAAAGGTACGGACTTGCACTGCTAATTGTAATTACTATATTAAATATATATGATGTGGGAAAATAGGTCAATCTCCCCAAAGTGTGCCCTCCCCTCCAGGTAGACCTCTAATCACGCTCTCAGTATTAAAATTAAGCAGAAGCAAAGCCCATAATGAATGATGTGTGGATGAATTAGCGAGGTAAATTATGTTAATTATGAGAGATGATTTGATGTTCATGTGAAGTCTGATGTTGCACCTTGGAAAGCACAGACTGTCAGTTTGGTCTAAGCTTATTTTTTTAAAGCAATTTTACCAGCTCTGTAAAAATCCATTAAGGTAAAAATTAAATTGTCAAGTGTGCCTCTAATCCTCCTTATCAAGCACACCCTGCCTGTCAGTGGATTGGCTCGTATCTATGACATGTATTGGCAGATTGAAATTGCAAAGATAAGGCTGATGTTATTCTTTTTTTTTTTTTTTATTATTCTCAAGAAATCCAATAAAAAGACGAAAACCAACAACACTGTTAACCAGAAAGGACATACAGTAGTTTCACTTTTTAAAAAGGTAAAGTAATTTCATAAAATAGTTGGGCACTGTAGTTTTTAGCAAATGTAAGTCAAACAGGAGTAAATGGTATGTTTGTTGGGAACTATTTACAACTATTTACAGATGACATGACAGCTCCCCAGGTGGCTGCAGGATAGCTCATAAACCCCATCTCCTCCATATAAGCAGATGGGACATGGGACACACTAAAAAAAATCAAAGTACACACCAAATCAGTTTTTCCCAAGAATTGTTTCTGTCACTTTGGTTGGTTCTCATCACGCTGATGTTTGTTCAAGTGCTCATTTTTCTAATAAGTTTGGCTTTAGCCCTAATTACATATTTGATGCTGCCATGATTGACAGCTGAGCCCTGCTCAAGATTTAGCCGGCCGGGTGTAGGACGGGACCTCAATACCACAGCTCAGACCTTAATCACTACTGTGCAGGTTCTAAATGGGATATTTTGGCTTAATTTTTGTACAGTGGGAGGAAGTGGAGGCACGTTATCCGTCTTTATGCAGTCAGTGTATGACACCAAGACGGTGTATATGGGACTGACTCAAAGCAGTGTTCATCATAATGCAGAAACATGTCAATTAGTGCAAAACTGTGTCTTCTTAATGTGTTTTCAAAGGGGATTGTGCACTTTAAAGTGTGTTTACAGGTCTTAGAGAGTACAACTGCATATATGAAAAAAAGTTAAAACCTTTTGTGGCTCCAGAGGGAGTTGCGGGAAAATCTGCTAAATTGCCTCAAGTGATGTCACTTTGATCAGTAGGTTTGGTATTTCGTCGGATTTGTTGACTGTAAGAGAAATATAGAATATCCTTAGCCATATTCGTTAAGGTAAAACACCTTTCACAACTTGCTGTAAAGCTTGCCCAGTGTCTATAAACAAAGCAATGATTGGTTCCTGTCCAGTGCTCGTTAAATCATTTCCATAGTGTGCCAATTTAAAAAGTATCTACCTGTGGCAAGACACCATTCATTTGCTCCACATGTTGAATGGGTTGAAGGTAAAATAAGGAGGGTTTCAGTTAATTCACATTATTAAATATTAAGTACTTCAAAAAGCAGCATTGGCCTGCCAGTCTGCATTTTTAATGTATACATTAAAGGCCGCAGCCTGACAGGCTTTACTGAGGGAACACAGTTCCAGTGGTACCTCATTATGTGCCATCATGCTACGTCACAGGAACATGTGTAAGTTCACTGGGGCAGAGAAGCTGTAGTGCATCAACATGACTTCTCTCCTCTTCTTTTCTAAGTGCATGAGGGCTCTTATCTCAGCTGTGAAGAAGCAGCAACTAAAAATATTTCCATGCTGCATTGTCAGTGAGTATGGGCCCCATAATTGTACCCTGCTGTAGTTCACTGTATGACTCTTTTTATAGCCACTCTGTGTTAAGCATAATCACATCCGACTGACTCTGGCATCCTGCTGACCCTTGACGAGATCATCTGAGGAAGTTGTGCAGCTTGAAATTCAGTTGCGGGCCCAGCGGGATACAGAACACACACACACCACCCCAGTGCAGTGCCACCGTTCATTATCGCACTTGCCTTATCTTTGGCACTGCTATGGGTACATTCTGTTTGCTGCTCTGGTCAGTGAGGTGTGGGAGCCACCCAGTCCAGTCACTCCCACAGTCCAACCCCCACCCACCCACCCATCGTCACTGCAATCTGTGCTGGTACTGTACTGCTTGGCAGAGGCCAAGGGTGACGAAATCCTCTGCAGATAGTGTCAGTTTGAAGGTTTGGAATTGTGTGTTTTTACTTCTGTTGAGGGCAGCTCAGTGATGTGAATAATGTAGAAGAAATGTCCAGCTGGGGCCAAATATGGAGGATTAAGGGCTATGAAATCTAAATTAAAATATAAAAGCTTTGCCTGTTTTGTGTGACAAACTAACTAACTTAGTCCATGTATGCATGTTAATTATATACATCTTATTATAAAGTAAACTAAATTAGATTAGCCCAATTTTAATTCTCTTTTGCCTTTGCCTCCTTCCCTGGATTTGCACATTATTATATGATTATTTAGGATTATGTATAATATGATATACATATTCTTGTATTTTTGAAAAAGTCACATGAATATGAATCCATAATGTACGCATTGATAGATTAAAAGTCTGTGCTTTTGGTAGGTCTGGCCATTAAAAAAAACTCTGCTCATAAATCTAATCAATGTGCAATGCATGGCAGAGTAAACTACCGAAATCTTAAAAATAAACTGTCTCCTTTCATTTAAAGCAGTCTGGTAATCAAACATATCATAAATCCTTGACAACTGCCATCACAAGAATGAAGAATAGTTCATTTGTTTTAATTTAGACACATGGGTGTTACCAGGTTACATAATCTAACTCTAAACTGTGGTTAGAAATATTTAGCATTTTAAGCCTATTCATATATCAGTGATCATGTTTGAGTCCATGTGAATGAAGTAAATTCAGGATGACAATGTAGCGTTCACATTTCTGTCGCTCTTGTTTACATACAGTGTTTTTTTTTTTGTTTGTTTTTTTAATGAAAGAATCACATGAGTGATAAATGGTTTAAATAGAGTTCCACTCTGACGGGAAACAGGAAGGAAACTTTTTGAGATATCTGATGTGCAAGGCCACTTCAGTACACATTTTATTTCAGCTAGAGTCTGTTCAAAAGAGCATCGCAAACATGTGTTTTCCACAGTTTTAGGCCATTTGGTTACATAACGTTTTAACATCAGTTGGTCCTCTCACAAATTGTAACCAACTGCTCACATTGTCTGTATAATAAGCAAAGTGTTGGTCGTCTTTGATGACTCCTGAGAAATAACTGAGATGAATCTTTAGAGCCACGAGGTGTGAAAACATTTCCAGGAAGCTAGCTGAGACCTACCTGATATTAACCTCGAGCTGAACGATATTTTATATTCAAACTCACAACTTTATTGTTTTTTCTAAATATACACTCATTCTGAATTTGATGCCTGCAACACATTTCAAAAAAAGCTGGGACAGAGGCAGCAAAAGTGAAGGTTGTGGAGTGCTTGGAGCAGGCAATAGTATTATGATTCATCCTAAAAAGCCTCAGTCGTTCACAAGCAAGGATTTTTCACCACTTTGTGAAAAACTGCAAGGCAAATTGTCCATGCCAGTTTAAAATGTATATGTCTTAATGGACTATTGCAAGAAATTAAAAGATTTCAAGATTCAGAGACTCCAGTGAAATGTCTGCATGTAAGGAGCAAAGCCAGAAACCAACACTGAATGCCCACGGCCTTCAATCCCTCAGGAGGCACTGAATTAAAAACTGACATGTCTGTATAAAGGATGCTATTACATGGGCACAGGAACACTTCTGAAAACCGTTGTCGTTCGTAACCACAGTTTGTCACTGCATCTACAAATGGAAGTTACAAATGCAAAGTGAAAGCCATGTTATCAACAACATCCAGAAACACTGCCGACTTGTCTGGGCCCAGGCTCACTGAGATGGAAATTTGAATGAGTCAACTGACGAGTCCACATTTCAAATTGTTCTTATAACTCGTGGACGCTGTGTCCTCTGGGCTAAAGAGGAAAAGGAGCACTGAGATTATGACCTGCCCCAGGGTTCAAAAGTCAGCATGGCAGCATGGCTGACTTGCACATCTGTGAAGATACCATTAGTGCTCAAAGGCACATACGGGTTTTGGAGCAACATATGCAGCCATCCAGTCGACATCTTTTTCAGAGACGTCCCTGCTCATTTCAATGACAATGTCAAGACACATTCTGCATGTTACAATAGCGCGTCTTCATAGTCAAAGACTGGCCTGCCTGTAGTCCACTTACTGAAAATGTGTGGTGCATTATGAAGCAAAAAATACCAAACTGTTTAGCAACTGAAGTCATATATCAAGCCAAAAAAACTTTCAGAACTTCAATAATTAGTGTCTTTGCTTAATCTCTTTGACAGACACATCTTTGTGTGTCATGTTTTGTGTCTTTGTGAAGTTGTTATTGATCAGGCTTATGCAACTTGTTGACACAGTGGTTTAGAAAAGAAAATTTCATGGGATTACTAGATGGTGTCCATCTAGTAATCTCAACCATTTGTGTGTCTTTCAATTACTGTCACACATTCAGTAAAGAAACAAACAGACAGACATTGTGTTTTTTTTTTTATGATTAAGGGGCTAAAGTTCAAAAAAGAAAAATATGTCGTAAATATTAGGGAATGGTGAGTTTTGATTGTGAGCACACTAAGGTCTAAATCACTTACTGTATTGTTATGGCTGTTATATTTTTTCATTGTGTCTCTGTCTGTTTAATCTCTTTCAGATGGGTTGGTCATTGTTGGTGTGCACTCAGCTAAATTCCCCAATGAAAAGGTAAGTGTTAGCATTGCTCACCATCATTTTTAAGTTTGGGTTTGCTCATCTGGTTGTGCTTTCTTTCTGCATTTTCATAACTTAAATTTATATATGAGAATTTATGTATGTTAAATTTGAGAATGATAAAAGCCAGCTGTTTGTCTACATGAGCCACTCTTTCCCCCCGCAGGAAACCAAAGCACCAAAGTCATGATCTGTAATGTTACACCAGTGTACCAGCATAATAGTCTGATTTTGGCGGCTCAGGCGATATTTATCAGAATTATTATGGCTAAAATTATTTTTGCTATCATTTTAAGACTGGAAGACATGCTCAGGTCTTCAGAAGATCCTCCGGACACTTTCAGTCTTTATCTTTTATTCTTGATGAATCTGCCACAGGAACACGTGATGGCAGAATAATTTGTATGCTCCCTCTGCTGCCTTGGGTAAAAATTGTGCTTGATACACTCAGTACTTTCCATACTTGTTTGTCAAAAACAAAAAATTGTTTTAAAATGGAAAAAGGGAGACTTTAAGGTCATGTTTTCTTTTTTAAATTAGCAGTCATTTGGATAGTTTTTTTCTTATGTGTTGGGATAAAATTATAACAGATTATATTCTTGTCATTTTATTAAACAATTTCCAGACTCTTTCATGGAATATTAACAGTTATAAGTGGCCTCATTTTTAGGCCACCGCTGCGTGGCGTAGTATCATGTTTTCAGGTTGTCCGTTCGCCCCATTCTTGTAAATGCAGTATCTTAACAATGGCTTCAGGGAATCTGTTAAAACTTGGCACAAATGTCAACAGATGAACTGATGAGATTTTGGTGGTCAAAGTTCAAACTCTCTGTGATCCCATGTCTGTCCCACTCTCATGAGCCTGGTATCTCAGGAACACCTGGAGGGCATCTCTTCAAACTTGGTACAACCATCCATTTGGACTCAAGGATGAACTGTTTAGATTTAGGCGGTCAAAGGTCAAGGTCACTGTGACCTCAGGTCCGTCCCATCCTCATGTGCACAATCTCAGGAATTCTTAGCGGGAATTTCATTATGTCAAAAAATGCACTTAGCACCTTGTATTAAATTCCTTCAAAGTCTTCACAACATTTATTTTATGAGTCTGGACAGACATGGATATAAACTGCTACTTTACTGACTGGTTGACAACTGCAGGGCGGTCAGTCTAGTTACAAGATGAAACAGTTAAACAGTCAAAGAGATCGACAGCAAATGTATTGGCAATTATTATAACAATCCAGTATTCATTTCAATTATATATAAAGCAAACATTTAGCATTTAAATTGTGAGGATTTGATATTTTTCTTCTTCATATGATTGTGCATATCTTTCAGTTTTGGTAAAACAAGCACTTTACATGTTACCATGGGCTCCCGGCAGTTATAACTTTTTTTTTTTTGACATACTGACAAAACAATTAACTAAATGATCATGAAATTAATTGGCTGATTAATCGACAATGAAAATAATTAGTCTGCACGATATTCTAAAAATATTATTGCAGTTATTTTTTATTGCGATTGTGATATGATTCATGATTAGTAAAGAATTAGCATTTTTCCATCACAATTTTCATTTTCACAAGAAAAATAAAACCTATTAAAATCATGATGATGAGACATTTGTTGGGTTCTTTACCAAACAAACATGTTTTCCTACATCCTGAGAACAAGATGCAGGAGGGCATCTCTGCAGCACTGCAGTACTTCATTATATAATGCTGTGTGTCATACATTTTTTCTTTATCAAAAAATTGCAGTTTCTGTGATGTAGATGGTGCACTTGGCCATATTGCGATTTTGGTTATATAAAAATAGGCCTATTGATGACTAATTTATTTTGAATATGATCTATTAGATTAATTTGCCTCTGTTTGTCACCGACCCTCCGCAGGTTGTGGACAACGTCCGCAGTGCTGTGCTCCGCTATAACATCTGCCACCCGGTGGTGAATGACAGCGATGCGCGCCTCTGGCATGAACTGGAGGTGTCCTGCTGGCCCACGCTGGTCCTACTGGGCCCACGTGGTAACCTGCTCTTCTCCCTGGTGGGCGAAGGTCACCGCGACAAGCTGACACTTTTTTACTGATGGCGCCCTCGTTACTATGGTGAACAGGGTCTGCTGAAGACGCACGCAGTGGGGATCAAACTGTACCGAGACTCCCTCCACCCAGCATGCTCTCTTTTCCTGGGAAGGTGGCCATAGACAACAGCAAGAAAAGGCTGGTTATAGCAGACACCGGGCATCACAGAATTCTGGTGGTGTCCTCGACAGGACAGCTCTTACACATCGTTGGAGGTAAGAAGTAGGAAACAGGTGGATGCAGCATATTAGGGTTGAAATTACACAGAAAAATTGACCTTAAGGTGTGTTAGCGCTCCTTGATTTATCAATCAGCACAAAGACATATTTTCTGTGTTGAATGTGGCTGGCATTCAATCCTCATACTTCCCTCTGTGGCATTTTAAAAGAAAGGACATCAATTATAAAATAATATGTGTTAATTCAAATGAGTTATGGATTAAAAAAAAGTCAAATTGCTTGTAATAATTTGGATCTGTACAAATAAACAACAATGTTCAAGCATTACTCATATTTTTAGGGTACTCCCATGCCTCAGCAATCCTCAGAGGAGCCACATGGTAGACTGTGTTGTCCCTAGACCAACAGAGGGGTTGGCAACAACAGGGACTAGTCATGCTGGGAACTGGCTCTGAGCTTAGTGTGGACAAAATGACGAGGAAAAAAATGATTTTTTTTTTTGTAGGTTGACCTCACCCATCCCTCTTCTCACACAGTATGAGAATAATAATATTTGTATTTGCACAAGAAGTTCAAAGCGTCAAGCAAATCTTATTATGTGGGACAGATTCTTAAAAATGTTTTTGTTCTGTCTATATGGACTGACGATGAGCTGTGGTTCAGAAGCTTTTGTCCTCGAGTTAACTCAACCAGAGGACATCTTCCTGAGAAAATTTGTTACATGCAGTATAAGCACATTAGATTAAATAGGCCACAGTCACAAATTTAAGTAATGAATCCACTTACAGAAATGAAAGGCCACCTGTGCTCCAGCTATAAATGGGCACGTATACCCAGTACATATCCTCCATATTAGTTATCATAAAATTATCTGTCATTGTTCAGGCAGGGAAGATAAAAATGTCTAAATCCAACACTGCAAACTGAAAGATAAATTATTTTTTTTAATGGAGTATGTGAGAAGGAACATTTAAAACTGTCCATTTAAACAATCAAAGTTTCAATGTCAAAAGTACCACAGATGCTTAGTTTCACGCCAAATAAGTGTTAAAGACCTGATAATACAGAGCCTGATGGTCTATTATAGCAGTTGTGATGGAGAGAATCTACTAGAAACATGAACTGATGTCTTCAGATATGTATCCTTGTTGAGCAAGTGTTTCAGTCCAGTCAGGTAAAGAGCTTTGGTGCATTTAGTATGGAAAAAAAAAATATCTAAATTTCTTGGCTGAATATATAGACAGTAGAATAATTGGACGGGGCTTTTTGGTCTGAAAGTGGAGCCAATGCGGAAATGCCATAAACCTCTATAAATCTATTCTTTCTAATGGCCAGCTTGGGATGACTCCACAGGTTGCAGAATAGAAGTCTGATTGTATGAGAAAATGTCTTATGAGAAAATGACCCTACCTTTAACTTGATTTATTGCCCCGTAAACAATTTGCTATTGAGTTTTACGGTCTCGTTTCAAGTCATCTTCAATACAGCTTGATGTTCATTTTGTAAATTATGGTCCCATTTAGAGTAAATTTGACGATAAAGCAGGGTGTGCTTTAGGGCGGGGCTACCGTGTGATTGACAAGTCATTCTAAACACCACCCAGCTCTTAATGCGTCACCCACCAGCCCCACACTCTTGTCGGTACTGCTTATGCTCTGGTTGCATAAACTCAAGATGAAAACTCCTCTTGGCTTCAAAACAATAGTCCACAAACCAGTGATGACATCACAGTGGCTCCGTCCACTAATTATTCTACTTTCTATGGCTAAATATGATGTCTAAGTGAGGTATTGTAATGCACACTGAACCATAATTTTCACTGATTTATCACGTCTATCCCAGGGCCTGGAAGTGGGGAGACGAGATGGCGACTTGTCTGAAGCTTCCTTTAACTCCCCTCAGGGTGTGGCTATGAAAGGGGACATTGTGTATGTAGCTGATACGGAAAACCACTTGATCCGAAAGGTAGTGCCCTGAACTACAGCTTAAAAATAACTGTAATTTTTAAATTTAAATGTCTCTCTCTTTATGTTTATCTGTACATTCTATGCATTTCTCTGTGTTTTTTCCTGTCTATCAGATTGACCTGCTGGCGGGAAGAGTCAGCACTCTAGCTGGAGTTGGCGCTCAAGGCACAGACAAAGATGGTGGGGCGACGGGACCTCAGCAGCCTATCAGCTCTCCTTGGGATGTGACTCTTGGCACTGCCGGTGAGTGTTGTGATGCTGTCATTCCCATCTGTGCCTGCCCTCGCTCTCATCGCCTGCCACATTCAATCTTCTCCATTCTGCTGTTTGTTTTCTTTTTTCTGCATGCTCTGACCTATACAATCAATAAATCCTGAGAGAGAGGCCAGTCCCGCCCTCTGTCTGACTGTGTCAGAGGGCCTGGACATTGTTGGGTCTCAACATTATGCAGGTCACAGCTCACTTAGGGTTAGGGTTCACTTGAGGTGAAGGTGAAGGAAGGAAAGGAAGTGACTACATCTCACCCTGCTGAAGAGACCAGTGTGTGAATTCTGGTGTGATCACGCCTTTTCTTGCATTTTGGATTGTTGCGTCTTACATATTTAATGCAATTAGTGTGCACCAAAAGTAATAGTGTTACAGTGTTACACAAAATATTACAACTTCCAAGATGTACAAGATCAGTTTCAGTAGATTACAGTTTTTTAAAACTGTCCCTTTATAATTGGTTTGCAGTCTGAACTGGGAGCTAGTAATCATTAACATCTGAATGGTGTGGTCCATTTGAACTGGGAAGTCCCCAGTAGGAAATTTGAACTGGAACTGCCCCTGAAGTCAAAGTTTATATGTGCAAAATACTGTGTAAGAGTGAAAGAGGGAAGCACAAGAAAGGTTTCCCTGGAGATGTCCATCTTGGAGTCAGGGAAGGTGTCAGTGCATAAATCTCACATACAGTACTCTTCAGGGACCTTCAGAGGTGCCATGGACAATTGAATGGGCCAATCAAGTTTTTGGAAGAGGCTAAATCTATAATCTTCAGGATCCAGTTTCTGAGGGATGCTCGGTAAATCATGTTCCTTTGCCAAAATTCTCATTTCAGTTCTGTTGAAACATTTTCAGGACAAAAATCAATACTAAGTCTGCAAGTATGCAAGCCATAACTACCTGACAAGGTCTTTCATATTCTCACAAAGTAATCCAAGACCTCCACTTCAGAAATCAAAGCTCTATCTTTCTAAATGTTTGCTTATATTGTTTTGCCTTGGGCATTCAGAGTTCCTTTATTATTATCTTTTTTTAATATTTGCCACATTGTGCTTTTTTTTTTTTAAATCAAAGCAGAAAGCTTTTTAACTCAGCTTTTGAATCTCTCGCACCCTTTGTCTCTAAATGTTGGAGTGTGTCTCGTGTTGCAGAGAGACCTTGTTAACTGCAGGCATTTAGACTGCAGATTTAAAATCAGTCAGGACAGAATTGTTTGTCACACACAGAAATGCATATATACGCCTGTCAAACAGTAAAATTTGTGTTCATTTCTTTACATTCCTCACCTCAGAAGCATAATACAACCCTTTATTAGTGAGTTATTCATTTGCTTACGACTCTTTTCAGGGATGTCAAACATTTCCTTCAAATTATTTTGTTTTTCTCACAGCTTTCTTGCCTCGGGTTAACATTGTTTACTACCAGGCGTCAAAGTGCTTGTTCATGCCGGAGGTGTTGTAAGAGCTGACAGTTGTGGTGACCTTGTGTACTTACTTAAATCAAACAAAATATGAAAGAGTGCGCCTGGGCTGAGCTGTTTATTCTGCCTGTGGCGAGTTCTGTACTCATTAACAGTCAGTTTACATTTTAGAGGTATGGTGAATGAGTGATTGACTATAGTCATGTGAATTTATTTATTTATTACAATTTATTTAAACAATGTGCATCCTATGGTCTATCCAATAACTATTTTACAGTCTGAAAAGAAGGATGTATTGAAACAAATATGTGCATTAACATGTGGGGAGACAATCGAGTAAGTTATCTAAGTTTTAAAACAAAAATTGTTTAGGAGATCAGCAGGGGAAAAAATAGAGGGAAGGAAAAAAAAAACACAACAGCAAAGGATCTATTAATTTGTTAACTCAATAAAGTGTGAGTCCTATAAATTTAAAGTATAAGTTACAGAAATTTTAAGGCCGGTAGCGCAATTATTTTGCAATTGCACACAACCTGTATGCAAGAGGTAATCTGTCTTAGTCACATTTTCTGAACGGGTTGATGGATGACACGGCCTGCTGGTTTGCACATCACCACATGGTCTGAGGATGTGGTGTCAGACCTCTAACTCCACTAACATTGTCCTCCTGAGAGTACATCCAAACACTCATTGCATATTCATGATTTATTCACATGCATGAACGCATGAATAATTAAATGATCAAATCAAGAAGACCTCACACCTTTTGAACTCTTTAAGCACTACAGTGACACTGATGCTGTGAGTCAGGTGCCGCAGTTGTCGAATGTTCCCGACGATCCGCCAGATGCGATCAAGAAGGGCTGAGCCCTGTGCTGCATTAAAAATACAACTGAGATTGTGTACGTGTATCCATCACAATGACAGACAGCATTGTCTCTGCAGAGTGCATCTGAGGTGGCATATGGCGGTTGTCAGACTGGCTGTCATCACTTAAACCTGCATGGCTGCATTGCTGACTAATTTCTGCACATTCAACAACAATTACAGCTTTTTAAAAGAGATTAGATCACAGGAAGTTTATTGTAATAGTGTGAAAATAATGGATACATTTCTTTATTTTGTAGTTTCTTTTGTGAATAAGGAAATTATTTTTCCGTAGCTCAAAGTAGATTTCGCAAACACACCCGAAAGGACCCTTTACCTCTGTGAGTGGCAGTCAGCCAAAAATAGTGACACAAGTTTCCTATTTCACAACTCAAAGACTGTGTTTGTGTGTGTTTTGTGTGTGCGATTCATTCACGTGTGTGTAGGCGGTGTTGAAGATAACGTGCTGTGGATAGCCATGGCAGGGACCCACCAGATCTGGGCTTTGTTCCTAGCAGATGGAAAACTGCCCAAAGGAAGGTGAGAGACTTGGTGCATGACCACCATGGCCACTTGGCAGCAGACACCTTTGAAAACCACTAATAACTCTAAAATTAAAACTCAAACAAAAATGACTTGTTTTATACATCTGTGGCTGCAGTTTCACAGGAAGTAATAATTATGTAATATGTCAGTATTAATCACAAAGAAACATTTCCAAAGGGGGCTCTCCCTGTTGAGCAATAATCTAATTTTAGCATCATCAGATTAGCCATGTCTGTAATAAATAAAAAGTCACATTCCCGGCTTTATTTGAGCTCTACATTTCTAGCCAATTTATTGAAGTGTTTTGTCTTTGTCCTCCTTTCACAACATAAACAGTGAGTCCAAAGCTGGGACGTGCGTGCGATGGGCGGGCAGCGGCAATGAGGAGAACCGAAACAACTCCTATCCCCACAAGGCCGGCTTTGCTCAGCCTTCAGGCCTGGCTTTAGCACCGGAGGAGCCCTGGAGCTGTCTGTACGTGGCCGATAGTGAAAGCAGCACCATCCGCACGCTGGCACTGAAGGATGGAGCAGTCAAGTTGCTGGTTGGAGGAGAGAGAGACCCAATGGTGGGTGTGTCATAATTGATGGGTGGATGAATTAAGAACTGGATGGATGGACTTCTTTAGCATTAAAGGGATAGTTTTGTGAAGTGGGGTTGTAGACCCGCTATCCATAGACAGAACATTACCTACAGCAGATGGCAGCTGGCGTGCCAGTACCAGTTTTTTCACTGCTGTGCCTTGCAGTTAGACCACTTTTTCTGACGGGAAACCATCATTATATAAGCCAAACATCGTTTTTTCCACAGCAACCAAACTTCTTTGGCAACAACAGTCATATTACCTCACAGGACATGGGAGTTGCTGGACTCCCAGCTGGATGATGTCTCAGTCAGTTAGTTTGTTTGTGCTATTTTAGGACTTCAGTAAATCCAATCTAACCCTTAAAAACGCCAAAGTTGTACAATAACTCAAATAAACTAACCAATCAAAGCAGGGGGAGACCAGCAACTCCAGTGTTCTCTGAGATAAAATTACTGTTTTCACGAGAGGAGTCTGGTTGCTTTGGAGAGAGAAATATTTGGCTTATATAAAAGCAGTTTCCCCTTGGAAATGGCTGTCTGACAGAAAGGTTAAGCGGTGACAATATTCTAAATATATCATGCTGAAATACATTTTGCTGCTGACCCTGTCTGCAGCAGTGCATTACTTCAAATATCATAACTATCCCCGACTGGATACCTTTTATACCTTTATTTCTCTACATTTTGATGGTCGGGTGGTTTATAACAATTAACTTTTAAACAAACCCGCCACAAAGAACAAGCACTGAGTGAATCATAAGAGGCTGTAATGTAGTTTCACTCTTGGTTAATTTAAAGTCCATTAATTCTCTCTTACCTAGTCAGGCTTATTTTTTTTGTCTCTTTTAGTGTTTCTCTAATAAGAGAATTTCTTATCGAATAATATTAAAGACACTGCAGTGAACAGCAGATTGAACAGAAGGTAGAGGAAATTTAAATTCCATTCCCAAAGCTGCAAGATTGCAAGAACTGAATAACCTCTCAGTGCTTTCAATGATAATATGTCCTGTACCTGTGGCTCTGACACCATCCATTAACTGCAAACACACGACGTTAAACCTGCACATTAATCTGCCCCGCTTCCAGCCACAGAAAACACTTAAACAATTATTTTAAAAAAATGTTGCATAACGCTTTAGATAACTTCTGGGCAATCACAAGGTTTCAGGGCCATTTCTCCATAGATAGGAAGTATTGACTTAAAAATATCCATAAATAAACACAGCCTCTCTTGTTTATTGCTGAAGCCTGAAAACATTTTTGGTTGTACTTTCATGTCCTCACAGCCGTTCTGCTGTATCTTTTTTCTTGCCACACTGGTATATTTTTGGAAAGTCCCAAGAGCTCTAAAGCTTGTAGTCACATATGAGAATGGGGAGTAACTAATTGGAGAGTCATATACAGTTTATTCAGCATGGCCATGATTCAGCAAAAAACATTAATGTATAGTTTGCTGCACATAGAAACTTGAGCTATTTAAGTGAGACATGAAACGTAAAACCTGAAGCAGGATTAAACTCTTAAAGTAATTATGCATCTGAGGTGTCAGTCTCGTGTTTGCATGTTAGCTGGCAGAACATTTGCATCAGCATGTTCTGTATCTGGTCATTGCTTAAGCATTTCCCAGCTCCTTGAATATTTTTGATCTCGTAGTGCATGTAAGTCTTTAAGTCATCCTCTTTTTGGCATCACAACGTCAAATCCGGATTTTCAGTTTTCTGAAAAGTTTGAGAAAGGTTTATAATTTGCTGCGAGTATTGCTGAATGAACTCAGGAATCATTTACCATTAAGAGTCAGTAGGGCTCTACTCACTGATCAATACAGTATTGTAAGATTTTAAGAAACATTTTGGGACATTTTGGGAAATACGCTTACCCTAAAAATGAAGCCACAGCTAGCAGCTCATTATCTTAGCTTCACATTAACATTGGGGATGGTGGAAACGGCTAGTCCAGGTCTGGCAAAAACACTGAATTTGAATGGTGCATTCCAGTTGAACTGGGAAGTCAGAATTTCTGAGTTGGAAACATCAATTGGGACGATCCCTGAAATGGGATTTTGGGAAGTTGTAGGAACTTCACCTCATCATCTCATTAAATCAGTTGTGCACAAAGTATGTAATGTGTTGTTACCATGCACACACATACAGCATATTTACAACTAGTTGTGGTTTTACTGGGGATTATGTGCTGGATTATTTCTTGGCAGGGTGCAGTGTCTTCCTGGAGTTGCCAGGCAACCAGCAGAGATTCCAAAAATAGTTTTTTTTCACACTTTGGTTATTGTACTGATTGAACAAGGTCTAACTTGTTAGTTAGTGAACTTTAGAGGTGCTCGAAAGCGTGTTGTTTACACTGTTAACCTTGAGAGAGAGTCAGGCTAGTTGTTTCCCCATTTTCCGGTTTTTATGCCAAAATATCAAACTGTTCCTTTAACCCGTTTGATTTCTTCTTTTTAGATCAAAGGTTTTTTTTTTTGTTTGTTTGTTTTGTTAAAGCCTTAGTTTTTAAAATGCCTCTATTTTTCAAAATAAAAACTCAAATTTGGTAAGTCAGGAAGTATCTTTGTGGGGGCAAGGTGCTGTGTTTCAGTGCTTTCCCACACACTTTTTGTCCCATTCTTCAGGCTGAGACTGAGCACTTCCTTCACGCTACAGAACATTTTCACATTTCTTTTAACAGCTGCATCTCAATCTGAAATAGAGGTCACACTCCTGCAGTGAGGATGATCACTTGGAGCACAAGTGAACCCACGGCGTGTATGGAACAGATTTTTCCCTTTTTCAGCTGGCTTCGTTGGGAGGACTCTGTAGCTGTGGAGGGTCAGTGAGCTGCAGAGAATCATAAGACTTTCATGAGATTCTAATCTCATTTTTTTGTTTATTGAGTGAAGTGATGCAGAGTGAAAAGCTATTTATTTCAGTTCTTTCTCTCACAAATTGATTGTTGATTGGCTTTTGGCCCGAAACAATCTGCAGCACAAAGAACTGTTATTCACTTAATGAGGTTTTTGTCCCTTTCAGAAAAACCATGAAGAATAGTCTTTTTAAACCAATTTCATCCACATAATTAGAGAATGTTCCCCTTTGCAGTATTTTAATGACATTTATCATTAATGTTATCACATTTTTTTTTCGGAACTTCTCCAAAACTTCTGGAGAATGACTCATCTACCTATTTTTAGCACAGTAACTAATGTGATTTAAAGATACTGTCGTATTTCTGCTGTTTCTCACAAATGCAGCGTATTAATTCTTGTGTTCCTGTTCCTGTATGAATTATTCAGAAACTTTGGAAGATGATGAAGGCTTTCATGTTTTACTCTTCAAATGAAAACTAATGAAAATGAAATCATTTACAGTTTGGCTTTTTTGAAGAAAGTCTTTTGTCTCAGTGGTTACAAAAGCCTCCTTGTCTGCCGTTCACAAAATTAGATTGAATATTCTGTTCTTTGAGGTTGAGGTGGGACATCGGTGTCACAAGTTGCAGTTTGGGCATTTGTACGTTTTCATATCTTCGTTCGATCTCTACTGAACTTTTTTTGCCGTCTTTCTGCCAGAACCTTTTCGCTTTCGGGGATGTAGATGGAAAAGGGGTTGACGCCAAGCTGCAGCATCCTCTTGGTGTTGCCTGGGCTCCTGAACAAAGCCTGCTCTATGTGGCCGACTCCTACAACCACAAGGTAACAGTTGCTGTCACAAGGCTGCAGTTCAAAGACATAGTATGTTCAGATTTAATGTTTCTGTTCCTCATAAGGGGCACCTTTAGGTTGTTGTCGAGTGGACACACAAAGCGTGTACTATCTTTTGATCTAAAACCATATCAGGAACACTTTTTCTTTTAGTTTGATTGTGTCTATGTGCCTGTGTGATTATGTCCAGATTAAGGTGGTGGATCCAAAGACAAAGCAATGTAGCACTTTAGCAGGGACTGGAGAGGCTGGAGATACTCTGGGCCCTGAATTTAACGAATCCTGCTTCAGTGAACCCGGAGGAATCTGCGTTGGCGACGGCGGCAAGCTTCTCTACGTGGCAGATACCAACAACCACCAAGTCAAAGTGTTGGACCTGGCCTCCAAAACTGTCTCACTGGTGAGATCTGTGTGTGTGTGTGTGTGTGTGGAGAGAGAGAGAGAAAAGTTCACCTCTAACCTTGAGAAAGCACTTTACATTTTGTCCACGCATATGTCATTAATCTCTCCTAAAAGCTTTTGTACTCGAAGAGTTTGGATGAAAGGTTACAAAGAAAGGACACCGTAAGTGTCAATTGCTTTCTCCTTGATCCTCTTTAATCCAAACACCCAAATTTCTCTCCTGTCCAGTTCCCCATCTCCATGGTCTGCACAGACTCTGTACCTTCAAAGCCTTCGGGTCCTGCCAAAGCCCCCACGTTGCCAAAATCAGCTGCCAGGAAAGAAATGCCACCAGTGGCGGTATCTGCAGGCCAGACTCTCATCATGTCTCTCACCCTGTCGCTTCCTGAAGGAACCAAACTGACTGAAGAGGCCCCCAGCTGCTGGGCTCTCTCAGCTGAGGGTGAGACAAAGTTCAATCATTGGTACACATGTCATGCAATTAAAGGTTTTAATTAAAGGCTGCTCAATTCTCTCATTTTAGTGTTCAAAATACCTTAAAGGCATAGCTCAGATTATGAAGTAGATGCCAGTTAGTACGCCGCCATTTGTTGGCCAGCGACTCCAGTGTGCTGCAAGGTAAAATTCCAGATTTTGTTGGATAGAGCGATATTTGGCTTGTACAATGGCGGTTTCTCAACATTGAAAATATTCAAAATGAAGCATACACTTTTGGTCAGCAGTCAACATTGACAGAGAGACTAATTAGCTTACAGTAAACAGACGAGCAAGGTCGGCTTCTTTCTGGGTCGCTGCTGCAGAAGCTCCAGTCTGTCCCCGGATCTCCCCCGAAAGCCCCCAGGCTCTCAGCAGGTGTCTGTCGGCTCTGTGTCTCAGCTCTGCCCGATCACCTCCAGACAACACTCGGCAAAAGCCCTGCGATAGACGCAAATGAACACAACTGAAGTCAAAAGTAACCAGGTGAATCAACATGCCCCTGGCCTGAGCGTGTTGTTCATCAACTGGACTATTTGTATGATTCTCTTTCTGATCATTTTGTCTTCCTTTTGTTGAGTTGCTATGTAGTTGCCATTGATTCAGATTTTCCTCTGGAATGATGTGCATTCGCAGCTGTGCTAGTAGAACAGCCAATAGGAACGCCTGGTCTCTGAGCTGACCTGTAATTGGTCAGAGTCTCCCATCGCAGGCCAGATCCCCTATCCCTTTAATCTTTTCACATTGCACACACACACACACACACACACACAAACATGCCTGTTGACTTTCTTTCATTGGCAGTATGTTTTATAAAGTTGCCAAAAGCACAATGTGCAGTGGACAGTAGACTCTTGTCACTGTAGCAAAACAAACAGGCACGGGAGGGGTAGAGCGAGGGGAGATTGTCCACTAGTTTATTGACTGGTGATGGTGTTGTTCTCTCAAACTGATTAAAAATTTTAAAAAAGCTAAATGGATCGTCAAATCTATTTGGTCAGTTATTAATATACCTGGGCAGCCGGCCCAAGTAAAGCCAATGTGTGGGAAACACTATGATAACAGCAGATATAACACCTGTAACACAATTCTTAGTCATTGTTATTGTACTTCAAACAATGGGTTTTTGATTTCATACAAAGGTTGACAACAGCAGGCTTCTCAGTTTTAGCATATTTTATCGTAGCGAGCTAATTTAGCTACCTGTGAAGGAGTGGCTTTGTTTTTGTGTTGACATGCAAAGTATTATTTTGCACTACAGACACTTTTTTTATCACACATTTTTAACATGCTGCACACTGATCCTTAAGTATTAACAATCTAATGTCTAATTTTCATGACAAACTGTAGTTTAGAGAGCAGAGAGACTCGGGGACTAGGGGATTCCTCAGGTGAAAGATCTTGTAATGTGTGACCCCTGTGACTGATCAGTCATGTAGTGTTCAAACCACAACAACTTCAAGAGTCACGGTTACAAAGCAGACGGTTTCGTAGTGTGAAAGGCACAGCAGTCTGTCGACTTTGACAGACCGCTGTGTGACCGAGTCTTTAGAAGGACATGATAAATTTTGCAGCTGTTGTTGTAGCACACATATAATGAATTCTCTGCACTTTTGCTCTTTAGCTTTTGGTTTTGCAAAGCCAAGAAACATGAACACAAACTTCAACATGTGGAGAAGCCCGAAGCTTTTTACAGACCCGCTGTACCCAGCTATGCTTGTTAAGACATAATTGGTTGCAACCCAATCTCTGCTTGGGGGAGTGGTTTAGTGAGCAGTCAGTTCTGAAGAGACAGCAGTATTTGACAAGGACTTGACAAATATCTGCTGAAAAGGGTTTATTGAGGAGAAGTGGAGGATTTAAGCAAGAGGACAGTCAGGAAGTTAGAGTGAAAACAAACGAATCCCATTTCCACACTTCAGGATTTGACTGCTTTTGTCAAAGTGCATTTGTCCAAACTCATGATTAATTCATGTGCAGGATAGGCGCTGCTTTTGTTTTCAGTAGGTCTCAAAAGTGAAAAAATCTTTAATTGCATGCTTTTCTAAAGTTATTTTTTACCCTTTTGTCAGGGTAGAGTTGCAGCCCAAACTTGTTCTCTACATTTATTATGACCCTGTTCTGGATGTGAGGCTCTCAACCTCTCTACTGAGCTTTATTTTGGTCCGTGATCCATGAGTCTGTCAAAAAATAATGGAAGTGAACGATGCTTCACCTTCATTTTCACTGTACAACAAGCAGATTCTCACTCTGCCGGCCCACGTCTGGGACTTGGAGTTCTCAGCTGAGGGATGGAAGAATACTCAGGTCCATCAGGAACTCTTTTGTGAAGGTTGTGCATGGTATAGACAATATATGATTTTTACTGGTTACTACTATTAAAAAGGCTTTGTTCAGTGTTCACAAATAGTAAACAACAGTAGTCTGACCCTAGGTTCAAGTGTGAAGTGATCTGAGATATGTGGTTGATGGTCCATTCATTAGGTTTGGAACAAAAGTGTTTCCATCATTGTGAGCGATGCAGCATGCAGTCAGCCATATCAGCAGGCTATTTTTAGAACATTTCGATAAGACGACATGCCTTGGTTCACATAATTAGCTACCGGGCTATGTTACGTGATCCTCCGCTGTCCGATTATACCCAGTCTAGACTCACGCTGATCAAATCAGAGCAGAGGCAGGAATTTTAATGGATCAAGTTAGAACTGCACGGCAGATCTAAATTGTTTTTTAGTGGCTTTTTAGAAATGGCTTCCTTGGGACCTCATGTTAGGCATCAGCTTCATTAATCACCGCTGGCATGGATTTGACGGTCTCCCCGGCATAATATTTTCTCACAGCTCAAATTCTAGCCTTTTATTTTTCGACTTTCATTCATCTTTCAGTGCTCATGTGTCTTTAGATGTGTGTTTGTTTCTAAAAATAATCCCAGTGGGGTTATTTTGGCTGATATTGAAGAGGACAACATTTAGCAGTGCTGTGTAATGCTCTAACTTGAGCCAGTACCCAAGGTGCAGCTTATCACCATCAACCATAAATTTAGATGCCAGACTGCCCTTTCAGAACACTGCATTGTGACTGATGTTGGTCCAACTTAGGGCTACATGATATGGTAAGAAAATCATATTACGATTATTTTTGACAGATATTACAATTATTGGATTTCGCCCAATACTTTTATTGACCAAACAATGTATAGTGCTAATTAGCAAATGTTAGCATGATAACACACTAGACTAAGATGGTGATCTTGGTAAACGTTTTACCTGCTTAAGACTAGAATGTCAGCATGTTCACTGTGAGCATGACAACATTTGGCTCAAAGCACCGCGGTGAACACGGTAAACGTCATCCTTGCTTAACATTAGCATGTTAGCATCATGAATTTAAGCATGTTAGTATGCAAACATTTAGCTTCAAGTACTGCTGTGTCTAAGTACAGCATCACAGAGCGGCTAGCATGGCTGCAGACTCTGGTTTGTTAAGACCTGATCTGTTTTCTTATTAGCTCAACTGTATCAGGTTTTGATTTTGTTTCTCCGTCAGCATTTGACTACAAAATTCTGTTTTATGTTTTTCACAGGTAACGAGTGGCTGCTAGAAAGTCCAGTGGTTACTGGTGACATTGTGGATCTATCGAAGCCCCTCTCCATCTCAACCAAACTTCCAGCCGTTATAAAGGACTCAGACAGCAATCCAAGCCTCACTTTGGGTGTATGGGTGTACTACTGTATGGAAGCAGGTAAAGCCTGTATGATGAAAGCAGCCTGCTTCACCCAGCCTCTTCAGATAAGTGCCAGTCCTGGAGAGGAGGAGGTCACTGTGGCGTTGGCTCATGCCCTCTAAAACCTCCTACCTGTCTTAGTCACAACAGCCACAGAAGCAACACTTTCTGTCGTGTTGAAATGTCAGTTTTGCTTTTCAGCTCAGCTAACTTCAGCCCTTGTTATTTTCATAGTTCTGGAAGAAGAAGTCACAGTTTCTGACAGTCATCTTTGACAAAAATGTAATTCATACAAACCTGATTTTCAGGGGGAATTTCATTCCAGCGCATCAGTGGTGTAATGTCCTTGAAGGTGTGACAGTTATTGCTAAGAATGCAAATAGTTCTATCCCCAGGCATCATGTAAAGACTGTACAGCACAACTGCAACTGAAAAGTATATACAATGGATCATATATTTATGCAACAGCTGCTTTAAGAACAAGCTGTACCAAGTAACTGTAAGAAAACTGTGATTCACAGGACTGAATGACTGCAGAAAATAAACATATTCTGTGGATTTAATGAAAAACTACCTAATTGGCAGGCAGTGATGATGTTTCAGACAAATCCACGGATTTTATGCCATTAATGATGTTCTTTCAAATATTGAAAACAAAGTAAAAGCTTTGATCAGCTTCATATCTTCACCTGAACCATCGGCCGGATGTGAATTTCAAAGACACGACTACCTTCATTCAGATGTTGTGAGCAAAGTATTTTTCCCCCACAACTTCCAAGAAGTAATTATCGAACAATTTCTGCTTTTGAAAAAATAGTGGACGCCTTCTGTCTGTGTTTGAAATCATTTCTCATGAAAATTAATGGAGTTTTTTTTCTTTCAGTCCCACAAGTAATTACATAGTTGGATTTTTTTTAAGGGACGTTTAATGGAGCTGTTATTAGGAGAACAAAGTTTTATTCTGGCATTGGTCATACAAGCATTGCTTTTGAATGCTAATATCAAGTTACAGCCAGTTTCTCAAATATATGAGATTAAAATCCCAAGAGGCTTTAAGAGAAATGATTAGGAAAAGAAACTAAAAATGTTAAACCTTTTCTTTAATCTTGAGAGGTTGGTGAGAAGTTATCTATGCAGAGACTCACATTTTTTGACATTAATATATTAGATTTATCGGTAACATTTGCTATGAAGGTGTCTATAATGCATTATAAGCACATTCATAACGCTTTATAAAACTATAAATGTTTAGCATTCATAAGGCTTCATAAAACTCTTTATAAGCATTGTTATAAGTTTTCACGCATGATTAAAAAATGTCTAAAGTATTGTAAGCGGTGGATATACTGTATTCTAAATTCAGCATTCATAATGCTTTATACCTTTATGTCATGCACAGAAGGCATTATAATGCATTCATAATGCATTATAAAATAATGAATAAAACTCTTTAGAAATGGCTAATAACATTATTCAATTGCTAATAACCTTACACAGTGCTGTCAATTTACTTCAAGCTCTCAAAGTCATGCTATAGTGTATAATTGATGTTTATAAGACATTAATCCATTTCAGGAAATTTAATTTATAATCTGTTATGAAACGTTAAAGCAGTTCTCCGCATGTCTTTATAACTGGCTAATGTAATGATAGCTATAATGTGCTGTGTAACCCAAGCCTCAGATCATTCTTTCAAACACTGTTGTCACTTTGGCATGGAGTTATAAAGCATTATTACTGCTGACCTTAAAATACATTATGTCCATCACTTATAATACTTTATAAGTTGTCAAACATGATTGCAAACATGTAGAAAGAGTTTTATAAAGCCTTATCAATGCATTATAATATCTTATAAAAGTGACATGAAGGTATAAAGCACTGAGAATGCTGAGCTTGTAATACATTATAAACCTTGTTATAAGTTGTCCTACATTATTATGAACATGTAGACAGTTTACAAAGCCATTATAAATGCATTATAATGTCTTATGAAAGCGCAATGGAACTTGAATGAACTTGTAATATCTTATGTCCACCTCTTATAATACTTGATAAACCTTGTTATAAGTTGTCATGCATTGTTATAAACATGTAGGAAGAGTTTTATAAAGCTTTATAAATGCATTATAATGTTATAATGCATGTGACTTATAATTTATAGACATGACCTACATAGAATGGTAGCTTCAGAGCTTTAATTCATATATTCACTGTGTACTCTTTTGAATAATATATCCTCATGTATATGTGTGGTTGCTTTAGTTTACAGTCAGTCGGTCTGGATGGTGCCCTCAGGCAGCAGGCGCACTAACCAAGCTTTCATAAATATTTGTCTACATATGTTTCACCGCAGATCGGGGAGTCTTAAGTTGTTTACAGAGTTCATAGTCTCTAAGAGGTCACGCTAATAGCTTAAAGCTTTGTTCTCTGTCTCCACTCCCTGTATGTCTGATTATATTTTTGATTATTATTCATGACACAAAGGAGCCCTTTTGATTTAGACCATGAAATATTGCTCTTATCTAAGTAATGAATAAAGTGCCTGTTTTCAGTGAGGGGGAAGTAGCCTCCCGTGTACTGATGACACGGACCGACTACTGCTTGTGCTCTGTGAGGGATATTGTATTAAGAAAGTCTTATTAAAACCTCTCTATCAAGCTTTTATACACTCCATCTCTAGAAGAGATGCTCTAATAATGCTTTCCTGTAATACGTTGTGTAACATAATATGATAATGTGGACGATGTTATTGTCATTTTCCCTGATTGGTTTTCGGAGTTATGAGCTGTTGTCAGAAATGGGCCTGAGAGTGTTTTGATTATCACCGCTGTCATCATGCCTCACAACATAATTGTGCTTGTCAGGCTTTTTTTTATTTGGTTTGGATCACTCGGCCCAAGTGCCTTGCTAAGAGGTGTGACTGTATGGATGGTGCGAAAGTGATGACACTTAAACTGTATCAAAAGCAATAACAATATATTCCTGCAATGGGAGGAATGTTTTCTTCCCACATGTTATTTATTTCACATGAACTGAGAACATTTTGTTTTGATATCCCTCCGGCATTTTTTAATGAACTGTAATGAGCTTGAGTGGCTGCTGGTGGGCATTAAGTTCCTCATATCGTTTTCCAGCTCCCACTTTGTTTCTTCTCACTGTACCGCCTTTTCAGACACATTTTGGCACGATTTGTTCTTCAGGGGGACATTGTTAATATGTCTGCTTCTCAATGCTGCATTTTAAGATGCAACTGAGCAAGATGAAACAAATAAAACATTTTTTTGTCAAGTCTGGTTTGTGTGTGTGTGTGCACTGAGTAACAGGTTTGGTTTCCTCCGAAGAGCATTGGTGTGATTCCAAACAAATTCTTCGCATGTTCCCTTCTGCATATTTGCAGCCTTTGAGAATCAGGTTAGCGTACCAACAACAATTACTACATTAATATGTTCAAAGTCAGCAGGTCTGCTGTGGCTCCACTAATGAGCTAGCTCTCTCATTAGTTTGTCACAATGCAAGGTTATATATGATCTGATCTCAGAGGACGGTGAATACCTCTCATTTCTGTCTTTCCTTCTACCAGAAACAGGACATTGTCCCCGTTTTTGCAGATTAGTACTGAAGTAATAACGACCACAAATCCTACTCACATGGGTGGCTCAGTCTGCTTATAATAATATTTACATCATGAAAAGTGATTCGGTGACACATTTTTACTCCAAGATGTGCAATTAATCGTACAATTTGCAGCATTGCTGTCCTGTGAGAACTATATCTCTAGAAAGTCAACTTTTCATGAAAAACAGTCCTGTTTTCAGCTTTGTGACAATGCATTTTCCAGCTAATCAAAGAGGGGTTTAAAATCATTTATTTAGCTTAAGAAATAGCACAATTTTCTCAACCCATAAAGTATCACTTCATCCTTTAGTTTATCAATAAATTTCAAATTCAAAATCAACAAATTTGGAGATACATGAGGACAGGAAGGAATTTTTACTTAAGCACAATACCATGTTTTTTTAAACCACATTTTCATGTTGTGACGTATCCTGAACATGTTGCCTGTAGCAACGACAGGACCTGAAATACTAAATCAAGTGAAAACAAGGCAACTGTAACTATGAAAGAAAAAGACACTGATAAAAAAGGAAAACAGTATGGATATTCATTTGCCACATTCACAGTACAACAAACGTAATATACTATAGCATATCCTTCAACCCTCCCACCCCCACAAAGCGAAGATACAGTGATAAAAAGTTACAATTTGTTAGAACATTAAAATTGCTCCATGTAAGTCATTCATAGATCATAAAACACAGGATCAGACACGTCTCGGCTATTAAGATTTTCTGCTGAAAATTTATTGTGTACGGTTTTGGCAAACCAGACCTTTGTCAGCACATGAAGCATACCAAAACACACACAGAACAAATAGCCTGCATGTTAGGTCACAAATAAGTGCCGTTATTTATTTAAAAACGGGTTGAATTGTTGCCCAAAATAACTTGGCACTGTAGTGTTTTTAACCAAAAGACAAAACTCAAAGTAAACCACTGTGCCAGAACACTGTACGCCAGGCTCTGGCTTCTAAATAGAATCGATTCATGTTCTTGAATTATTGATTGATTCATTCATTTGGTTGACTGTTTTTTTTGTTTTGTCCTTTTATGGGATTTAACAACAGAAAAACATCCAGTAACACTTTCTATGACAACCATGACTATAATACATTATAAACATACTTATAAAGTGTTATAGTCTGCTTATAGCACTGTGTAATTATAGTTACAGTCACTCAGGAATATTCAGAATGCTTTATAACAATAATTATGCATTGTAAACATTATAAAGCATTACACAATAACATTTGTTTCAGGATCATAGTGTATATACTTCTCATAGCAGTAATATATTACAATGATTTTAAAATGCATTATAATGTCGTTATAAGCCACTCTAAATAGTCATTTGGTGCTTTGATTAAACAATGAAAAAAACATGATTATTCATTATGAACATGTGCAAGTGCTTATGACTCTAATTATATAGTATTATAAACACATGAGATCACATTTTAAGTAAGTTTATAATGTATTTTAGACATGGGTGTCATAAAAAAGTGTTACCAAGTATCTTTATTATTCTATAACATGAACATGTGCTTGATTTGAAATGTTTTGTAACATTTTACATATACATACCGCAAGATATCGTAGAACTTGCATAACACAAACGTATCCGTAATATCATACAAAGCAGAACAAATTAGATTACATGAATGCCATGAGACACAGCAGAATGACGAACATTGAGACCAATCGATTGTAAACAACATCAGTCACTGTTAACCAGTGAGGTTACTATAGAACAGACTTACATTTCCAATCAGTGAAGGCAAAATTAGAGCGCACAATATATCAAACGCATCATTAAGATTGTAAATAAGTCCAGTTTATGTATCCTAGAGATGGCCTCCCTCCCTCCACCACCTCCTCCCTCATCCTCTTGGATCTTTCATCCCTCTGTTCCCGCTCAGCTGCTCCCTTCACCGCCATTCTGACAGCATCATTAACCCCTGTGTGATTCTGGCTGCTGTCTTCGCTGCCAGAGGCCACACGCACACAGTCGCAAAACACGTGTGCCACATGAGAAATATCACTTTCACAGGTTAGGGATGTCATCAGGAGCTCGGCAGTGTCACTTCCTCCTCCTCCTGTGGTGATATAACAGATTAATATTAATGCTCATCTAAAAGTAAGCAAGTCTCTCAAGTAAGCCATGAGCAGTCTGCATCTGAGTGATCAGATAAGAGCCTCCATGGGCACACAGCTCCTTTCAGCAGCACAGAAAGAGCTTTTCTCAAGGGTCTCTAACTCCTCTTATGATACTCATATGATGCCTGAAGCTGACATAGGGTAATTGTTGCTGACCTCTTTAAATCAACTACTTATAAAAAGTGAAAAGGTGAGTTATGAAATAATGTTTGGTTAGAAGTTAAAACCATAAGGAGGTTTAGTGAAGGGGAAAATTACAGCCTTTACTCGGTTTTAATTGCAGAAACATTTATTCACTCTTTATGCAGTCTGAGTGAGCTCCATTAAGATCATATCTGTGTGAGAGATAAAATATCATTGCAATATTTCCAGTCTGTGCAGGAAGAATGTTAAGTTATAAAAAGCAGGAAACTGAGGTGTTATGGTGAATAGAGCTGCTGAAAATGTTCTCCCACTTCAGCTAAACACGTCATACCAGTTTGTTTGCTTCTGCTGCATCTCCATTCTCACCTCTGCAGAGAAACAGAAGCCTGATCTACAAACAGGAAGGCATCACTCCGATCGTTAAAATCAACTCTGACCTTTGACTGGATGCCGGCGTTGACGCAAGAGGTCAAGCTGCAAAGTCAAGTTAAACCCGCTCTACCTCCCTTGAACTCACATGAAGATGTGTGGGAGGCAGCTGCTGTTCAGTGGTCAAGAGCACTTTGCTCAGCTTATTTTTGTGAAAAGTGAGAGAACAATTGCACCAAAACATTGAAAGTTGAATTACAGCCAAGAGGTGCAAATGCTGTAAATGTAGCCTCTGAGAGACATCAGTACAACAAAGCTGAGGGACTGTTTCAGCTGTTTCAACAATGTTTCTGAGATAACAGCCTGTAAAAGCACATTGGGTTAGTTGTTAGGTTAGGTTAGTTTAGGTTAGGTTAGGTTAGGTTAGGTTAGGTTAGGTAGGCAGGAGGGTAGGTAGGAGGTTGTTCGTGGCTTCACCACAGTCAACAAAAATTACACATAAGACAATAGTAAAAAACAGTAAACTGGGAGAGCTTCGATCATAAGCAGTTCTTCCGTATGATTTTATTGGCTGTTTAACCACTCGACAGTTTTCCTTTATACTTGACATTTAAGTGTCCGCTCCATGCAACCATGTCAAAGGGAAAGATGCTTTCCACCAGATTAATTTCAAGAATATTCTGGTTAAAAATAAGGTGCCTATCTAAGTTCAACCTATGATTGTTCAGGGTTGGCAAAAGTGTGGAATGTAGTGCTTGGATGGATGGATGTGATGGATGGATGGATGGATGGACGATTTTATCGTTCTGCCACCACTGCAACATTCACTGCACCCTCTATGGTCTTAACATGCGCTTTTATCTTGGGACTTAAGTATAGCATGCTCAAGATGCAGACTGAGGGAGACACTGATTACATTGTTTGTCCCATTCAGCATTCAGCTGCTCAACAAGCTGTGATCACATGATCTGAATTTGAAACTTTCTTGAACTTACACTTCACACCCTTTTCCCTTTTTCCCCAAAATTATGTTTTTATGGTGTTTTATGTTAAATTATACGGTCGTTGATGTTCTTTTGATATTCTTTAGGCTCTTTGTACAAAGCAAGTTCATCTGGGGGAAATATAGCTTTGATTCATTCTCTGCCGAAGACTGAAGGTGAATGGAATTTAATCACACTACTGAAAATGACATTTCAAAGATCTAATAGCAACACATCTGTCCCTGTCTGACCCCCTGAACAGCTGTTATTGGAACTAGTTTTGATCCAAAAAAATCCCTGTGAAAGCATGGACCCATATAGGCATGGCTAGTCGCCAAGATTTTAGGTCACGAGACCTAATCCCCCCAGGGCAACCTTCCAAACCCAGATTTTTTATTTTTGTTTTGACCAGACACAAAAAAATAAAGTCTAAAACTGTATTTCCCACACTGTCAGGAATAAATTCTGGTGGAGACATAATGGGTTTTTTTTAATTCTGTTTTTGCTGGCTAAAACTAAAGTTGTGTTGTCTAGAGTAAAGCACACCTGGTAGACAGGCGTGTAGGCAAATAAAATCTTTTTTTTTTTTTTTTAAACTGTTGAATTTCCACACACTTCATGAGTGTTTTGTTGGCCTCAAACTAGTCATATTTAAATATATAATGTGTTGAACTTCCAAATATGCAGCCTTATGTAATCAACCTATTACACCCACCATGTATGAGTTGTTTAAATTGTACACGGTAACTCCTGTCAGGTTGCTAAAACACAAAATCCCAGAAAAAAAAACATGACTTCAGAGTTGTCCATATTGTTTGATTTATTTGTTTGTTTAGGTACTTTAGGAGAACCAATTCTGTACCACCTTTATGAAGCGTTTATGAAGTTGTATCTATATGTTGTGTGGCGTGGATCTGCACTGTACTGAGTGCATTTTTCCAGCTTATTTATTCATTCATTCAGTGGAAGTATTTTATATCTTTGGCTTATGTCTACCCCACAATAAACTCAACTGAGTGGCACTTTTTTGCTGATTTTTTTTTTTGTATTATATTTTGTTACAGGTTCATATCATGACATTGTGTTTTTTTTTTGTTCTCATACCCTGGCAACCTGAAAGTTTGTGTTTTTAATGATTAATAACTGATCAATAAAGCTTTTCTAAAGGATTTATTAAGCATTATTATTCAAAAGTGGTACACAATGTAGAAAAATGTGGTTGTGTTTAAATCCATGCATAAGTAGGAAAATCACAGAAAACAATGACCACTGAGGTGCCACTGAGCAAGACACTTAACCCACATGGAGCTGGATATTGACAGACTGTTAGGTTACTTCAAGCACAAGTATTTGAAGATCTGCATTCTTCAGAAACCCCATGAAATTTAGTGAGATTATTCTGTTTAGTCTGTTTCCCCTCCCAGCATGTAGGTAGCTGTGAGTTCCTGACATATAGATCCACATAGTGACATTGACACTCTGATCTTTGTTTCTGGGGTCAGGTCATGTCACAGCTCTGGCACCGGGTTGTCAGGTTCATGAACAGGCATGCTAATCAGCACACAGAAAAACAAAGAGTGTGGGTGCCGTCATCATCCATCTTTGGGTGCGCAGTCTGTGTGTGTGTGTGTGTTTCACAAGGCCGGTGCAAATGCTTTCACTTAACTGATCATCAAGATGTCTGTCTTTGTGTTCATTTTTGAAAGTCTTGCCTTTCACTTCTCAGGACACTCAGACAGGTTTTGGCAAGGAACGTGCAAGTGTAAACTGCTGCCATTTCAACATCATTTTCCGTACTACATGAACATTCATGTTTGAATAAACAAAAGTAAAAGCATTAATTCAGTTCGGTTTGGTAGAATCTGTCTCCACTGTTGTGTATTTGTCTTTCAAGTATTTTTTCCTTGTGTAACCTTGTGTTTGGTTGAACTAGACTGTGTATAAGACCTGTCTGTCAGCCCATTTCTTTTGAGATAGTTTCTAATTATGATGACTTACAGGATCTTTGTTTTTGTTTTTATCACTTTGGCAGAAGTGAGCTTCCATACTTACATAGAAAGTAAAGTTTGTTGACGTCCTGATGTTGGTGGTTCAAAGCACAGAAACCTCTAACTCTTAAATCCTATTTTACCCAGCAGACAAATCATCTTAATTCATGTTTTACATGGGCTTTAATGACCTGAACTGACCTGAATGCTATGTTCTGCAATAACCTGGCTGCTGCTCAGATCCTGTTTTATCTTAACTTCTGACTTAAGATAAGAAGTTTCATGCAATACAGCTGCTGTGAAGCGTAGAGCAGGACTGCGGTTGGGACTGACCTCATGGCCGTGGAATGTATTCTCTGTGATAAAAATATTTAATGGACAAGTGGAAAAACAAATCTTGTTTGTGATGGCAAGTGATGAAAACAGGGAAATCCCTCAAGTTCATAATGCCACGGTGGATTTTGGATTTCCATATTTGGCCTCTCGTGTTCTCAAAGACTGGCAGATTTTTGACAGATAACAGTCAGTTTCAGGTAGGATGTGGTTAGAGAGGTGATTGTCAAAAGTGTCCAGGGGTGGAAGAAATATTTAGATCATTTACTCAAGAAAGAGTAGCAATACCAGATTGTGAAAAACTCAATTATTAAAATTCTAGTGTATATTTTCAGATCACTCAAGAATTTATAAACACGAGTTCTTTAATTTGAAATCTTTTGACTTGTTGAATGAATGTACTGTACAGAGTTCAATCAACTCCTTAAATTTAGATTGTAAATAAACATCACCAGTGAAAAATCTGTATTTCAACTTAATATCTCAAGATTATCGAACATGTTTTCTTATGTACAACTGAATTAATATCAAATTTATTTGACCCGAAAAGTTTATTTGTTTTGAATCATCACAAAATTACCACAACTTGTCTTTAATTTCTGTCAACTTGAACGCAGCCCAGACTCTAACGTTTTAAAATCAAAACCAATTTTTTTTTTTCAGTATTGTTGTATTGTTATTATTGATAGCATTCAAGTGGAATTAACATTTTCATGTTGTAGCTGGTCAAAGAGGCTGATTTCAACAATTTTATTACAGTTTGGAAATTAAATATGTTTTAAATCAAAAACATATGATAAACATGTAGAACATGTTGTGTTTTACATGTTCATCAAATGTTCTGTATGTAAAATTAGTCCGCAAAGTCATTAAAGCTGTCAGAAAAATCGTTGTGAATAAAAAGTATAATATTTCCGTCTGAAAAGTAATGAAGTAGATGTACAAAGTAGCAGTAAATTGAACTATTCAAGTAAAGTACTACAGTACTTGAGTGAATGTACTTATTATTTAGTGGAATCAACCAATATTTTCTCATTAACTTAACATAAATGTGCAAGTTGTATTTCAAGTTAATTAAACTTGAACTCTTTTAACTTGACATGATGAGTTGAATAATTGTACTCAGTTCAGTCAACTTATTAAGTGTCTACATGATCAGCATATTACAAGACTTCCCATCATGCATTACTTACTGGGAGCAGTTTCACATATTGTCTTTGTGCTGTTGCTGGAACAAAGTAGGTTCCAACAGGAGCAGCTGCAGGTGGAAGTTCTTTGTGAAATGAGGAAATGACTCTTTAAACTGAAAGGAAATCAGATTTCTTTGAGATGTTCATCCCTGTGACTGAAGGGTTCAACTTAATATCTTAAGCTCATTGAACACATTTATTGAAGTACAAAGGAATCATTATCAAGTTTCTTTGACTGGAAAAGTTTATTTGATTTGAATCATTAGAAAATTATCTTAGCTTGGTTTTTCAAATTCCCAATGAGCATTTTTCCAGTAAAACACTTTCAGAATTTGTTCAAAAGTTGAAAGTTTTTTCACAGAATATTTGAAGATGGTGAACACTCACATTTAGAACATATTTCACTGAGATTTGAGGGATTTTTCATCCTCTACAATGTGCAAATAAAAACCTATCATCACTTTGGACCCACACTAAAAAACATTGGAATTTCTCAGTTGAAAGCCAGAAAAAATGTTTGTCACACATGAGATTCAAACTCTAATCACCTGGACGAAAGTCCTGTATATTTAATCCACCCATCCATCACATTTTCTGCTCATCAAAATTTCTTTGTCGCTCTACTACATCCCGGTGCAGATATCCCACAGTAGTCAGAGCTGCTGTCCTCCCTCTTCTTCTTGGATGTTGCAGATAGAAAGAAAAAAACACGACACAAACACTGAGTCTGAATGAATTGTCGTTGAGATTCAGGTGTTGTTTTCTTACTCAACTTCATTCTCGGGACAGTGTGTCCGCTGAGCAGCGCTGATTGGTTCTCGACAGTAGTGATGTCACCGCCTGCTTTGATGTCCCGGCCGGTGCAGCAGATCGTGCAGGCTGAGCGCGAGAGAGGAGCTCCAGATGGAGTTGGCGCGCGACGGTAGCAGAGCTGTGGCTCGTGCTGCAGACCTGAGAGGCTGTTGTCTCGCGCTGCCTTGATGAACTCGCGCTGGTCCCGCACACAGCGCAGCGCAGCAGCCCGTCATGGGGGACGGTGGTGGTGGCGCGTCCTCGCCGCCGGTGAACTTCCAGAATGGGTCGGGGAGCCGCGCCGCAGCCACCACCGAGCAGTGGATGGCGGGGATGAGCCTGGTGATGGGTCTGATCGTCCTGTGCATCGTGTTCGGGAACATTCTGGTCATCGTGGCCATCGCCAAGACGCAGCGGCTGCAGACGCTCACAAATGTCTTCATCGTGTCCCTGGCGAGCGCGGACCTCATCATGGGGCTGCTGGTGGTGCCGTTTGGCGCCGCGCTGGAGGTGCGCGGCTCCTGGCAGTACGGCTCCTTCTTCTGCGAGTTTTGGATCTCCGTGGACGTCCTGTGCGTCACCGCCAGCATCGAGACCCTGTGCGTAATCGCCATAGACAGGTACGTGGCCATCACCTCACCTTTCCGCTACCAAAGCTTGTTGACCAAAGCTCGGGCCAAGGCGGTGGTGTGCGTGGTGTGGGCCATCTCTGCGCTTGTCTCCTTCCTGCCCATCCTCATGCACTGGTCCCGGGATACTGTGGACACAGCATGCTACGACGACCCTGAATGTTGCGACTTTGTCACCAACAGGGCATACGCCATCTCCTCATCCATCATATCTTTCTACATTCCTCTCCTGGTCATGATTTTTGTTTACGCACGCGTTTATAGAGAGGCGAAGAAGCAGCTAAGGAAGATCGACAAGTGCGAGGGCAGGTTTCACAACACCTTAACCGGACTGACCTCCAAGTGCAAGAAGAGGCCGTCTAAGATCCTGGCGCTCAGGGAGCAGAAGGCGCTCAAGACGCTGGGCATCATCATGGGGACGTTCACCCTGTGCTGGCTGCCTTTCTTTATAGTCAACGTGGTGCGGGTGTTTTGCGCAGAGGTGGTGGACAAAGACCTGTTCGTGTTCTTAAACTGGCTCGGGTACGTGAACTCGGCGTTTAACCCCATTATTTACTGCCGGAGCCCGGACTTCAGGAAGGCTTTCAAGAGGCTGCTATGCTGCCCAAGGCAAGCCGACCGCAGGCTGCACATCAGCTCCTGCGACCTGTCCCGCTGCTCCGGCGGGTTCGTCTCCGCGCTGGAGCCCGGCACGCTGGGGCTGTGGTCGGATTGCGCAGGCTTGGACAACAGTGACAGCAGCCTGGTGGGGACCGCGAAGCTGTCTCACTCTGAATCACAGCTGTGACGGAAAAAAATAAACTTTTGTTGAGGTGGATTACAAAGATGGTGACATAAACGGACGTTGACTCCTGGAACATGGGTTTATTCTCTTTGGAAAAGGTACACGCAAGAGCCGTATACCTTATAGTTGAACAAGTGGGTCCATTTTTTTTCTGCAGGGGCGAAATCAACAGAAATGTATTTGAAAGCCATATTTTTAAAAGAGGCATCAGGACCAATGTTTCTGTAAAGATGCGCAAATCTCTATAGGACAGTTTAGTGCCGAAGATTTCATTCAATTTGCCAAACAGGGGAGACCAGGGGCAATTGTAACAAGGGGCAATTGTAACAGAGTCAACTCCTCTAACCAGAAACAAGCTAGAGTAGTGACACAACTACCAACTGTTTTAATAATCGATTAATCAGTTTAAGTAATTTTGTTAAGGAAAAAAGGTCAAAATTTTCTGGTTCCAACTTTTTAAATCTCAATATTTTCTGGTTTCTTTACTCCTTAATGACAGTAAACTGAATATCTTTCAGTTGTGGGCAAAACAACATGTTTTAAAGACCAAATAACTAATTGATTGATTTAGAAAATATCAAAAGATTAATCGGCAAAGAAAATTATCGTTAGGTGCAGCCTCACTGCACATGCTCAGTAGGATTGTCTTTTTGCTTGTGGAACAGGATCATTTCACGTTAGCAGAAGTTTTCAAAAAGGAAAAAATTAAAAAAATTTGAGGTATGACAGTTACTTTTTTTATGTACAGAATTTTTCTTCTGCTGTCTAAATTTTAGGTCACTGCAATTTTAAACTTTAATTACATTACATTAATTTGATCTCTAGGTTATTGGTTGAAAATAACATGAACAAACTATGCTAATATATATGTTGCTAACTAGCACACAAACTTTTATCATGGCTGCAAGATCAGCAGTGTTACAACTGCCCCAGGGCCACATGGCCTGTCAGCACCTTGTTTGTCTGCGTTGAAAACTTTTTTCTAAAGAAAGCCAGCACTAATTTAATTTCACTAATTTAAATGTAAAATCACTTTTAACTCAATTCAGATAATTCAATTCTAGTTACCACAAGATTAATTGCCTAGTTTTCTGCAAAAATAGAAACAGACTAGGGCTGAAAGGCTGAGAATAGTTGGCAATCAATTTAATAACTAATTAGTAATTGCAGCTCTAAAATAGATTTTTGCAGCTTATCCATGCAATGCTTGACATCTAAAACTATTTGAACCATACACAAAAAAACTTTAGCATAATTAGATATGTGATTCTTTGAGGTGTCTTTTATTTGAGATACATTAGGCTAATATGACTTTTTTTCTGTTATACAATTGTCCCCAACCACTTCTAAAATTCCCTCCACCAAGGGGGCAATTATTATTATTAAATTTACTGAAATTGTTATTATGAAATCGTGCACATATCTATGTTTCTTATAAAAATGACTTGAGCATTTCAAGTAGGCTATGAGTTGTGAAGTAAAATGTAACAAATGTTACAGTTGCCCCGGTCTCCCCTAATATCGACCCTAAAAATGTAATTAGGAGGATGTGGTAAATCATAATGGGTGCATGCACTTAAAACACTCTCACCAAAGAGTGCACATACGCTCCTGTGTTTTATATAATTTATTATTTTATTGAATCAGTGATATATTAAGGAGGATAATGTATTAAGGGGAAGTGGGTATCCCAAGTTAAGCCCAGGGTCACAATTTGTTCTTAATGACCGCCCAGGCGCAGTACTGTAAAAAAAAAAAAAAAGGTTGTTATTTAAAAGTGTTGGACGTGAGCGAGGCATTTGTCAGAGTGACTGTAGTACTGTAGTCATGTAGTGCTCACCATGTGTTTTACCTCACAGCCGCATCGACAAGTGCAATTTGTACGACAGGTATTTGTTTATATTAAACATTTATGTAATATAGATGTATATTTATTCTGCGCCGTCTTTTACAATTAAGAAAGAAAGTTAAACGTGGGCCTGATTCCCACGCTCTTTGTACATATTATATTAAGTGTTTAGTACTGAAGTGAGGAATTTGAGCCTCTCTCCTTGTCTCTCTTCTTTGAGCTTTACATGCTGTTGTGAGGTGGCGTGTTGACCCCTGTGAAATAAAAGGAAAGTTTTATTGTTACTTACTTTTTGAGTTTTATTTGGAATATCCATTTATGATTTTACTGGCATAGCTTTTACACACCAAGCTGCAATAAAAATTATTGAGGAGGAAAAAGAACAATTTCTTTCCTACTGCCTTTCAACAAATAACAAATGCACAAATAAGATAAAACTTTGAGCAAATTTGAGTTTAAACAACATGACATCACAAAGTAAACAATGTTTTGGCAGGATTTGTGCCAGCTGATGTGATATTAAATGCCTCTGTGGTGGCTGGGACTGCTGAGAGCGGCTGGTATCTGATTGGCCTCCGTGGAGAGATGAGCCATAACAATCTGATTTTTGAATAATGGATTTTATGCACACTCATGCACAGTGGATTAATATGGTCTTATATTGTTGTGTAAGTGTTTACATGTTTAACCTACTTTACTCTCAGCTGTGCCCTGGTAAAAGTGGAGTTATATATGGTTGGATTAAGTTAATAATTAATTGGTTTAAAAAAAAATCACTGTTTCTATGAATGAATGAACATTTAAATGTTAAATTTAAATGTTGCTATTTCAGATTACAATTAAATTGGACAATTAGAGGAATGAATTTGTTGCAATTTAACATAATAAATGCATTTAAAAGGTCCAGTGTGTAAGATTTACAGTGATTTATTGGCACAAAGGGTTTATAATATTCAAAAGTATGTTTTCATCAATGTATAATCACCTGAAAATAATAATTGTTGCATTTTCTTTACCTTAGAATAAGCCCTTTATATTTACAGGAGTTGGTTGGCCATGTTTGTGCAGTAACCCAGAAGGGACAAACCAAACACTGGCTCTAAATATGGCCTCTCAACCACCGTAGTTTCTCCTACGTGCTTGGAAGGGGAGGATGAGGCGAGCATTATTCAGCTGGTTACAATCTACAAGCTCACCACTAGATGTCACTAAATCCTGCATGTACCCACTGGTCCTTCAATGTGTTCTGACATGGTTATAATAGTGAAAGAGTTGCATTTGCTGTGATTTTCAACATTACAAGCCAATACATTATTTTAAATTTGAAAGGGGAATTCCAGTGATCTAGTTTTGCCCTTCCATAAACTTGGTGACTCACAAGAGACACTTAAAAAGTCTGGTCAAATATGTTCAGCAGAGGACGAAATATCCTGACTGATAGTTCTTAGTATGGGTCATGCTCAGAAACACTGAATCTGATCTTTTTAACATGTCTTTCCAGTTTGAATTGTGCCATGAATTATACATAAGGTGTTTGTCAATTTAAAGGACGACTTCTTTTCTGTTTTCTGTAGGTTATAACTGCTGATAACCTCCTGTCCTTCATCCTGGGGGGTTTATTTGTTGCAACATCATCATGCAGAAACCTATTTCAGGCCAAGTGGGAAAATGTTTTTATAATGGATTGGGGAAAATAGCATTTTGATGCTAAAACACTGTACTTCAATCAGAATCGGTTTGTTTGGATTTGAATACATAAAGAAGACTACTTGAAAGCTCCAGACTGATATAAAAACCTCAAAAAAAAAAAAAAAAAAAAAAAAAAAAAAATGATGGACCCATCCTTTACAAAATAATTTGGCAAGACAAGAAAGTCCCAGTGTGTCATAGGTTTGTCATAGTACCATTTTAAGTGAAACTGCTCAGTGAACTACATTTATCGTCCTGCACAATACACGTCACCGACATGGCCGTCACTCTTCAGATTATACTACCTGATGTGTTTTATCTGGCGACTCCTGGTGCTTTTATCAGCCAAGAAGCGAAAGAACAACCAAAACATGTTACTCGTGCGGCTTCATCCCAGTATGAAACAGGCAGGCATTGTACCTTCAGAGGCTAACGTTTGCTTTGTTTGGTGTGTGGTCTTTCTAATAGATCTTTTTCACAACAGCCATATTGATTTGAAATAGTGAGGTAAACACAGGTGTTACCAATGATACTAACTAAGGCCCCATTTCATTTAGTGTCGCAGAGCCTTTTCAGTGAGCCAACGTACAATAGCAGCACAATGAACCTTAATTTGTATTATCCATAACACTTGTGTTTGCCCTGCTATTTCGTGTCAAAACGGCTGCACTGAAAAAGGTCAATTACATGTTTTTGCAGACTTATACTTCAAAAAAAATCTCTTTTCAACTGAAAAACATGTATTGTAATTCATGGCACAATTCAAATAAATAAAAAAAGCCACTCTCTATTAACTACTACTTTTTTTTTCCAAAATAAGGCCCTGTGGTGGTCCACTGGTAGGGACTCCGCAGTTTGTAGCACAGGATTTATGTTGAAATAGTTTTAAGCCTAAGACAAAATAGCCCTGATAACATCACTATGACCTCATCAGGGTTATGTTTTCATTTCCTTCAAAAACTACAAAAAAACATTGGTGGAATGACTAACTAACTCTTTATGGTGCAAACTAAAGTTAAACAGAGCAGTAGGTTTCACCGTAACATTTATCAGAAGTCTTCACGTGTATATAACTTCTGCCACTAGGAGTCTCTCATTAAAACTCTCAAAAACAAAAGATGTAGTTTGGTGACATCATGAAGTTGCATGGGATCATGGGAGTTGTTTTATTCGTTGTTAAACATCCGCAATAGCTGATGAAAATCTATCTGACGTGACTCAGGCAGAAATCATGTTTTTGGATGAGATAATATTAAAGTTTTATTAACGTTACTTTAAGTCATGTAGCCAACTACCTTCCTCACCCTCTGCTGTATCAGACGTATCCGTGTTTTACAGAAGTCACGCCTAGCACCTAGCAGCCATGGCTAGCAGGAAACACACCGTTACCTTGACTGAATTACAAATTTCTCTGCATTTGAACATTGAAAACATTTGGGGTGATGTAAATCACAATTTAAAATACATAACACAGGTCTAGCTCTTTTGAGACCACATGTTTCCAACAATGCAGATAAACCAATTATTTATTTAAGGTAACAGTACGTTTCTAGCCGTTGCTAGATAGTTGTTACAATTTCTGAGAAAACACAGAATACATCGTATACATCAGAAAGAGAAGAAGGAATGATTTCTAATTCCCATGATCTGTTCAGAATTTACATATTGTGCATTTAAGATGTGTATATTCTTATTTACATTATTTACCAAAGCAGCTGAAATGGTCCAAAATCCAAATAGGCCCAAATGTTGTTTTTTGTTTGTTTGTTTGCTTTACTTTTATCTGCATACAGTCAGAGATTTGCTGTTTGATTGATGCATTGTTTACGGGCCTCACTCTATGGAATATGCTGTAGTAAATATGATGACAGATGGTGTTATTAAGGGTTTCTTATAGGAGAGATTTCCCGTTCTTTCTGGGGAATATTAATTAGCCCTTAAGCTGGACGTCTTTAAAATGCATTAGCATGATGTGTTCTGCTAATGATGCTCTCCCAGAGGGGGCCGAGCCGCACATTTCAATTAGACCAGAAAAACTGAATGGAACTGAGCTCAGCTGTTTTCACTGTTTGGATGTGATTGGCTGTACTAATGTGTGTGAATGAGACCCAGCGTTTAGAAAAAAAAAAAAGGAATAACAACAGCAGTGCAGCCGGTATCATTGATGGGCTCCTGGCAAAGACCCACTTCATTATTAAACAGTGTTTGTTTGGCAGCAAGTTTGTGTTTGGGCAGATTAGCAGTGGGCTCACAGATGGAGAAGCTAATCAGTGGCTTTAAGAGTAATTGTTTCAAATTGCCTGTGTACTAGTCACATTTTGGCTGCTCCAAGTCAAAGGACTTAATTGATAACAGCCTGACCTCTGCAGCAACACAGGTTACTGTTTCACAAATGATTTACCCATGGTCCATTATGGCTAAGTGTTTCTCAAGAGGATTTGTCAATCAAGTTCACTAAACAACCTGCTACAGGCCAAGAAACATGTTACATGATGCACTGACACCGTATAACATTCTTATACTTTATTTATTGTATTATATTTGATGTTATTCAAACTTGCTAATATTTATTTCTTGCCTCATGGATATGATGACATTTCTCAGGACTACATGCAACCCAAGACGCAATCATTTGCCCAATAAATGTCCTCTCTTCCCAAATGTTACAGGAAGAGTTTGCCATTTTGCCAAGTGTGGGGATTTGCTTTGTCGCTAAAGAGTTTGATCAGAAGATTGACACCACTCTCTGTCGCTACAGTTAGCAGCCCGTTAGCTTAGCTTAGCACAAAGACTAGAATCAGGGGAAGCAGCTAGCCTGGCTTTGTAACAAATCTGTTTACCAGCCGCCTTAAAGCCTACTGATTGCCTACATGTTATTTTTGCTTTATTTAATGCATCCCAATCAATCAATCTCATCTAATTCTGGGCAAGAAAGCAAATACGCATATTTCTCAAACTGTCAAACTATTAGCTACATTAACTGTATTGCTACTGGATTGTAACTTCAGATTGATATGTTATATGTTCCACACAAAAACTAAGGTGTAAAATATAACCATTCGCTGTTTTACAAGGGGACTTTGTGACGGACTGTTTCATGGCTGGGAGCACTTGCCAGGCAACCAGCGGAGACTCCAGGAAGTTACACCTTTCGGCCAAGAAAAAGACGGTGGACTTTATTACCTTTGAGCAGAGCCAGCCTAGCTGCTTACAGTGCCATGCCAGTCTTTTGACAGCACATTATAATGAAATCCTAAATAGGCCCATTGCTCCAAAAATACACATCCCTGCAGTTGTTAGTTCAGTGACTGCCAGCCCTGTCCATGGTGCTGAATCGGTGGGGGGTTGCCCCTAAAAAGACTATCTTTAAGGTAAAACTGAGGTAAAAATCTCATTGATTTTATTGTGCCACTACAAATTTGTCTGTTGTTTGGTATAAGGTCAGAAAGATAATCTATTAAGGGCAAAAACACAGTTTCAGCACTATGGACAGAACTGCCAGTTCACTTCTGGAACAATAGGCGTTTGTTTTGAGGATAAAGGGCTGTCAGATAAATTTGCTTTCAGTGCAATGGGACAATTTTCAGAATACTGCGGTTTCAGAATAATGGGCTGTCAGAACAATGTTTACAGTCTGCTCAGCTGAGCTAACTGGCTGCTGATTCCAGCTTCAAAATTACCACAGATACAAAAGCAGTATCAATCTTCTCATGCAGTTGTATTGAATTTGTTCCTGTTTGCAGTCAAACATATTTATTGTCCATAGAATATGGAGACACTTTACAAAACCAGGTGTAACTCAAGGTGCAACCATTCCCCATTAAATTAGCATATTCCCAGATGTTGATGCACCCATAAACTAATTCAGACATGACTTCACAGCAGAAGTAAGTTTTTCATCTCAGACATCTCAAATCACCACATCCACACTGCACTGACACTAAAGGAGTGACCCTCTCGGGCAACAAGTGTGAGGTTTAATTCAATTTTACATGGACTGAACCTCCTTGCATCCGGATCATGAATATTGTCTCTGCCAAGCAACCACCTCCCACTGCCATCTGTGCTTGAATAAAGACCAACACAAACATCATAACCATCAAAGAGGATGAAAAAACATTCAGACTATGAGACGTCTTTAATAATCTTCTCATTTCCTAAATGCTACTGTGATATTGATGCTAAGACACATTTGACATCTTTTTAAAGGACGAGCCTGTAAGTAAGGATTTGCATGTATACAAATGCTGTGTGCAAAAAATGCCAAACAATCAAAGACAGTTGGGTTTGACAACAGATATGACTAATTCAGCTAATTAAAGCAGGAATCCAACAGAAACATGATTATGAAACATGAAGCTGTAAAACACTATGCAAATACTGTCATTTCCTTCAGGAGGGTGATTGGAGGGGAGGTTGTTCCGAGTCAGAGGGTAAGAAAAACAAAACAGTATTCTTTTGAAAAACATAAATGTCAGCACCTGGATATAATTACTGCTGATTGCTAATGATTACAACCTTATCAGACCCCAACAGATATGCTAAAACCATGCAGTGGGAGCATGAAAGTGGACCTTTTGCACCCATTTGCCACTTTTAAATCATTTGCATCTTTTGTTTGTTGACATCAAATGTAAATTAAGTCTCGGCATCAGCAAACTATATAGCCTAAATATAAAAGAAAATGTGTTTTGCTGGCCTGTTAAATCCACTAATTCAAAACCAAGTAATGCGTTTTGTGGACATTTTGAGAGAAATTATTTATGAATGCACAATGTAGCTAAATGACAAGCCTGAACTTTGGAGACCCCGGAGCTGGCACACACCTGTGATGCAAAACATTGATAAAACTCGACTTCCGTTGGCTAATAAATACCCGCTAACCCTGTAAGATATTATTCCCCTGTGATTTTTTCCACTCTAAATCACGCTGCGAGTGTCGAGGTGCGGTGCCAAAAGCAGGTGCAACACTTCATGTGTCCATCTGTTTGGATTCCCATGTGAACTTGGCGCTTGGCGGCCTCCATCTGCTGTGCTTTGGCGTGCTTTGATCATGTGGCTCACGTAAAGATTGGGCAAATTTGGTCAGTCATGTTCAGCATTTGTGTTTGAGTTTCATAATGTAAACTGATGCTGCACTTACAGAAAGAGAGCGAGTGAGCATAACACACTGATGACGACACATGAATCTTTTTAGAAACATTCGCAATCGGGATGCAGCAAAGTGGGCAACAGCAGACGTAACTGAGGTCCATTTTTCCATTTATGTATGTATGCCTCAACATAGTAAAAATCTTTGCATTAGCAGAAATCAGATTTGGATAACTGAGTTACAAAAAAGACAGATTGTAGCCTGGCATCTCGAAGGGAAACACTATTTTTATGTACACTGCAGATTTCGACAGCGATAGCAGCCTTGCAGTGCTGTGATCTGCTGATTGAGAAGTGCACAGGTGTTTTTCATGACGGTCCACCGTGCAACTTAAAGTATAAATGAACCACTTTTTCATAGAGTGCTCAGCATAAGCTTGGAAATGCAGGGCTGATGAACAAACCAGCCAGGCAGAGCTGAATGATCAGTGCCAGTATTCCTCCATATTTTCTCACTTGTTTCCTCACTCCAAATTAGAAAGTTTTGGCACAGTCCGCACATGGACGCACTGTGGCTCCAAAAACCTACTCTGCCTTTCTTTCCAAATTGTACGTCAGGGTGCCAGCCTCCGGAGTCTTGACCTTTCACTAAATTTTGTACTTGAGTCCAATAAGCTGATGATTCAGTATCTGATGGTGCAGGGGTCCATCTTGACGTCTTGAGATTTGTGTACAGGATGACACTGTGTGTGCCAACAGAGATGGTCATTAAAGGAGTAGCTCGGCATTTCTTTCTAAGAGGCAAATGAGAAGATACCCATATCTGTTGTTAAATATGAAGCTACAGGCAGGATTTAGTTAGCTTAGCTAACCATATAAACAGCTAGCCTGCCTCAGTCCAAAGGTAACAAAATTCACCTACCGGCACCTGCAAAACTCTCAAATCAGGGTTTGTACAAAGTTTGGAAAGTACTTAATTTTAACCATTATGTTTTGAAGTGTCAGGAATATGCTTGAATATACTAAAAGCTTGATTATGAACATATTCTAATATTTGAAATGAAACAATACCGTCATCATATTTATCATTCATAGCTAGATAAATCCTCTGTTGACCCTTACTCTGGAAATTAGCATGCATGAATGATGATCGAAACATACAATCAAAATAAAATAAACAAAGTGACAATATATATTGATTGCTGTGGGTACGAAGGATTTGAGAGGGATTTTGCAATTACATTTATAGTAACAATTCAGATGTGATAAAGGCCTTGAGAGTCTCGAAGTCTTTGATTTGGGAAAGTGCTCGAATTTTACTCTTAAAAACTCTTAAAAATCATGTTTGATTAATTCATGGAAAAATACGTAAAAAAAAAAAACCCACAAGAACTACAGAGAGTTATGTGTCAGACTAATTCTTGGCCTGGTGCTGTAACTTTCTGGGGTTTAGGGTTAGGGTCTGTTCTACTCGTCTAGTTATGTCTCACACAGAGGTAAGAAGTGAAAGCACCAGCAGGCCTCGCAGAGTGGAGGGGCAGCACTGAGATATGTAGACCGCAGAGTTGCTGTGATTGAGTAGTTACATGTTAACTAACCCTGACTGGTTTGATTCAGACCAGGTCCAGTTTTCTAAAAAAGACTCAAATACAAAGGGATGGGTGCTCAAATATCGTTAGTGACATGCAATGGTCAAAATGAGTTATTTTAGCAAAAAACATGTAAAAGTATTATAAAATTATAATAATATTGCCTACTGCAGCTTTAAGACACCAGTGTTGAAGCACATGTAGCAGACTGTGCCTCAAGAAGTGACCGCACTGATGAAAGCAGACATTATGATACAGTCCACTTCTAACCCCCGGGTCTCTAACCTACTGAGAGAAGAGTAAGGCACGTGCTATTCCACCAGATGGTGAGCACAGTAAGATACCATCCTCAGCTCACAGTTTCTGATCGAGAGTTATCTTCTTTTCTTGCAGAGATCTGACCACCATCATCACACATGCGAGCATTTTTAGACCCAGATGTTTGCTGTTTGGTCTTTCTGCAGAACTTTATCCTTTTGAAAGCCTCGTTCTTTTAAAGAATCATGTAAACAGGCCTGGCTGGATTAACAGTCTTTCACAATAACAATAGGTTCAAGAGGTGGACCTGCACAGCCATGATGACTGGCTTCACCGAGTGTTCAAAGCCCTCTGAGAGGCCAATCTGAGTCTAAAAGGGGAAAGTGCCCTTTTGCAAGACCACCAACTGACATTGGGGTTTTTACCCCCACAACAAAGGCCAGTTAGACCACTGTGTCACACCGGTAAACCATCACAGTGGTGTGTTAAGACTCTCGAGCTCCTAAATTTTTAATGAGAACTTCTGCTGAGTGACCAAATCAAGTTCTTGCACCTTTAGATTTGATTATGAAGTAGGAGTAGCAGTTTTTAACTGGTCATGTCACAGCCTCAATTTAATACTGATGCTTCTATATGATCTACATGATCAAACAACAACATCAACGAGAAGACTGGCTATTTCTGTATAGTTATCTTAATGTCTGCCACCAGGTCTGACTCTCTTGGACATCAGATCATATGCAGACTGTGTTTACACTTTTCCATTTCAAAGTTACAGAGCAACATGCGTTAGCCACTTAAAGACAATCAGGAAGACTTTTCCTTTAGATAAATTTATTTTTGATGTTATATTTTGTGGCTACGATGGTTGCAACACTACCACTTTTGCCCACCGCGGCCTCCAAAATCAACACAATATGGAAGATCATTGCAGTAGCTTTAAGTAAAAGTAACAATACACAAATGTAAAAATACTCCATTATGGGTAAAATTACTCTATTTTAAAATAAATAATTCTGCAGAAAAATGCCCCGTGACTAAGATAAGATTGATTTTTATGATGCATCAATGCATAGGCACAATTTTACTGTTGCAAATGGAGAAAGTGGAGCTACTGTATTTCTAACTACTTTATATACAGTTAAATATAATCTACTGGTTTCTGACTTAGGGGTGTGGCCCCCCTCAAGGGGTCACAAGATAAATCTGAGGTTTCACAACAGATTTCAGTGAGTCATGTGATATTCAAGGGCTAATGATGGCTACATGGAGTGGTGAAGTGGCCAAAACATAGTGTTAGGTGACAAAAATACTCATCTAGCACACCTCCTGGTTACCCAGAGGTGGAGAGCAGAAATCCAACTGAAATAGCCTGTAGTTCTTCATTAGTACCAGTGACATCACTGTGACATCAGGAAGAACAACAGACGCCACATCAGTAGAACTCAGCTCTCTCTGTCAGTATAGCATGCACTGAGGAAGTTATTGCTTCCACTGACATTTAGCATCAACACTGACTGAAATGTGGCACATTTCCCCCTTTACTGGGAGGAGAAAGAAGCAAACTAAAATTTCTGTTACACAAATCTTTATTCATTTTCTGGGCATTTCTCTCATCTTTCCACCACTGCTGAGCAATTAAGCCGAACACCCGTCTGTTCAAACGCCTTCATCACTCTCAAGGCCATTTCTTTGTGTTCAGACTCAAGGCTTCGACTCCGCTCTGATTTGCCTCCAGCATGAAGATACAGAAAACCATTTCCAGACAAATGTCGTGGGTGCGCGTTATGCAACACACAAAGTTCAGGGGAGTTGGTGGTTTAGGCATGAAACAAAATAAATTTCATTCATGAGTCTGTTCACAAAGTGCTGAAACCCGCTGCAGCGCTGCACATTTTTATGAATCAGAAACCTGAATGAACACAGTTTGTTAATGTACCTATTTCAGCCCTGTTAGAGAAAATTAATCCTCTCAGTTTCCATTGAAGCGTCTGAAGAGGCAGAGCAGGAGAGTGGCATACAATCAAAGCATTACTGAGAACCTCCACACATCAGAGGGCCGTTTTTTTCTGATGGAAAGACCGGATGGATGCATACATATTTCCAATTAAAAAGGTCTATTTTTGTACACAGACACATAACACTGAAGTTAAAAGACAATAAATTGACTGTAATAATGCTCATTATGGACTCATTCATATTCAAATGTTTTTATCTTAATGCTGCAGCTGTAACTGTGCCAGTGTCGGGATGGAATACAGTCAACAAAAATAGACTGACAAGGACAGGACCGGCTTGTTATCTCTGCACCTTGAGAGCTACTGTCATGGTTGCCGCTGGTATCTAAAGGACCCGGGCAATGCTTTATGAATTCAAGGGTGGTCATCTAGGCTGATAGGAGAATCCATTATCAGCGAGCTAAAAATAGCCTGTCAGTAATCATTGGCCTGAATTGGATATTTGAACCTGCCGCTGTGTCTGCAGATAAAATGGGAAATTTCACCCATGCATGACAAGAATGCCCGAGGAAGTACATGTCTTATTTTCCTATAAAATGCTGTATTGTTCTGGTGGCAGGTGCTATCAGTTGGTCTGTAGGAGTTTTTATAATGTCTGCACATGTGCATGCGTGGGAAAAAATAACAAAGAAAGCTCATGCATGATGTTAATTGTGCAGACTGACAGGGTGACTAAGGATATTGTTCAACGAATCTGCTTTTATAACTATGGTTTAGATCCAAAAGAACGGACATTGGAACTAGAGCTGAAACGATCAGCTAATTTATCAGCAACTATTCTGATCACTGAAAGGGTATTCCACTGATTTAGCATCACACTCCTACAACACTGTTAGGTCACAACGGACAGTTTATAGAAAAGGTTCATAATTAATGCAAAAGAACAGGAAGTATTACCTTTTTTATTCCACACATTCTTCTTTCTTGTCAAAAACTGGAACCTACCTACCTTACCCAGCTCCACCACCATTTCGGTTGGAGATAAAGGTGTGTTATGCGAGCAGTGGGTAATGTGGCTTCAAGCAGAGATCATGAGTGGACTACAAAGGTCTGGTAAGCTCACCTCTTTCTCACTCCAAACCTAACTTTTTTTTATTTGACATCACCATCTAGCATAAGGAGACGCAAGACTAGCCACTGGCAAAATTTAGAGGAGAAGACATTGATTAGATGTATGCAATGACGCACATTTTAGTTGACAAAATCTTAAAACTTTTTTTCTTCAGTGTACAGGCCACACATTTTTACAGTTGGGGAATGTAAGAATCACTTTAGGCCTACAATAATGATAAATGAAAATTTAGGAGAGGGGCAAAGGAGCCACAGGTTGCCCGGTTGCCATGGAAAAGACACTACCACAGCAAGTCCTTGGGTTCTCAGTCAGATCCAATCAGTATAGAGGCGTAGCAATCCGCCCCAGCTCCACCCTCTCATCCAAATATGGTCACGTCTAGCTCCACAAATCCAAGATGGCGAGGGCGAGTTCCCCTTCAACTAGCTCCATCTTCCAAATGTAAGGATTTGCACTTTTCTTTGTCGTATGTTGTAATAAAATTTAACAGTGCCAAGTTCAAAAGCCAGCATCTGTGATTTTATGAGATGTCCCTGCTTATTTCAGCAATGCCAAGACACATTCTGCACTTATTTGAACAGCATGGCTTTGTAGTAAAAACTGCTAGATTGGCCATCTGCAGTTTTGACCTGTCTCCCACTGAAAATGTGCGGCGCATAATGAAGTGCAAAATACGACAACAGAGACCCCGGACTGTTAAACCACTTAGATGTATATCAAGCAAGACTGGGAAAGAATTTCAAACTTCCAAATTAGTGTCCTCAGATCCCAAACACTCACTGAGTGCTGTTAAAAGAAAAGGTGATGTAACACAGTGGTAAACATGCTCCTGTCCCAACTTTTTTGGATTGGAGTTTGTGCTTTTGAATGTACACAGTATGTTTAGTTCGCATAACTCCAGTGCCCTTAATGAACTAGGTTACTTACAGTAAAGAAGACTGATGCTTTCAGTTGCACCAAAATAACAGTGAAATTGAAGTTCACCCCTGACTTGTTTTGGTTTTGTGCAAGTATTCCCATAGTATTGGGTTATACATCATGTGAAAGGCTGCCCGCTTTGACTGACAGTGGTGCAGTGATGTCCATGACCTCCAGCACTGTGCTGACACAGCTGCTTTTGAAGAGGGACCTAAGGCTGCATCCCACAAAGAGTCACTGTGTGAGAGGTTAGCTATGTGCGAAATTCTCAATCATCCTAATTATACGTTATTCTACTGTAAGTGGAAAACAGAATCTTGAACAGATGTTCGTGTCAACCTTTATGGCAAAAAAACAACAACAACAACAACAACAAAAAAACACGAGATAAGACCACTGTGGAACATTCAAGAGAAAGTTAAGACTCATCTCCTTTTATTCCCTGGAGACACCATATATACAAACATCCAGAATCAGCATTTTTTAAAAACATCTCATCATAATTTTACAGAATGACATATTTACAAATGTATATTATAATCACAGTTTGAATATTCCACAAAACAGAGCAGGGAGCAATCATTGCACAGCAGGAAGAAAAAAAAAAATCAGAAAAATGACAAACTTCTCACTCATACTGAACACCATTTCTTCATATCCAGAGGTTTGGTTCATTCTTCCACACAATGCTGCAACATGGCTTCGTTTCAAGGCTGCGGAAACGTGTCAAATCTCAGATCAGCGTGATTCTAACAGGTGACACACTAAGAAGAAGAGTATTAGCGTGCCTCTGAGAATTATGAAGAATTAATTAGGAAATCCCATGCGTGTTGCATAGGTCGTATTTTACTTGTGCAACAGAAACAGACAGCAAAACAAGAACAGAAAGTGCTACAATTTTCACCTTATCAGCAGCAACCAGTTCAATTTCATACTATTTAAAGGAGAAATCTGTAATATATTTACTGTAATAAATCATAAAATGACCATGAAATGTCATCAGAGGATTAAGGAAAAATGGCAAGTTGAAATACTTGCTTCTCTGATAACAGCGCTTAAGCTGCGGTGTCCACCACTGAACTTTCTACTCCAGCCCATCACTTGTGTTATTATTTCCTGTTCCACGTCAGAGTTAAATTCAATGCAGAATGTTCATTGAATGAGTAAGAATCTATTTATGAGTTGCATGAAATCATTAATAATCTTTTAGGAGTAGATATGTGTAACAGTTAAACTTTGTTTTCAGGGTAACGGACTTAGTTTCACATTGACAAACAATAGTTTAGGATTCGTCACTTGTTATTGCCAATTTACAATATCGCGCTTGTCTTGTGCTCCTTTAAGATGCATAAACACATCCAGATGATTTAAGTTTGAAATAAACAACTGTGATGGTAAAAGAGCCTAAATTTAAACCCTAATTAACTTTAATCGGAGTTTTCCTTTTTGGAGTTTAAAAGGTCACTAAGTTTCACTATCAAGGAGAATGAAGATGTTATCTGCTGTTTGCACGTTTACACACTGATCCCAAGTTGCAGAGAAATCAGTTTTGTAGAGGTACATCAAACAACTGGAGCAACAGGGAGGCTTTAAGGACTCCATGACCTCAATCCTGGAAACTTTCATCTCTATTCATGTAGTGGGCCACTTCAACATAGCCTCAGGGTGTACGCAAAGGGGATCGGCTTGTAACCATTCATGACCCATAAAAGCCTGTTTCTGATTGGGGGGATAAAAAGAAAAAGAGAGATGGAGGCTTATCTTTTGTGACAGTTTCTGCAACCAGATCAAATAAAGACTAAGGAAAACTTAAGTATTGTTGAATCAAACTAGTTGCCTGCTCTATACCCTTCATCCTGTGTGTGTTTGTGAGTGTGTGTGCTGACTAAACAGCACTGAGCAATGAGAAACAGAAGCATTATAGTGTATGGCTGAGAGGTACTCAGCTGCATATGCGTGTGCGTGTTCATGTGGCTGACAGACTCTGGTCTAAATGCAAATCCTGTTTGTACCCCCATGGAACAAACTTCATGGTTAATCTGGTAAAAGCCTAAAGTGTTGGCCCTGACAGCTGAAGCATGTACACAAGGTGTAAACACAAAAGCTCGAGAGGTTTTAAAAAACAAAAAGGCACACATGCAGCCATGCACGCGCCGCACACAAAATTTGGACACTTTTAAATACTCGAACACCAGCACAGTCGCATGTTGCACATACACAAGCATAAAAACACTCATATAAAACAGTATACTGGCGCAACAACGCATTCAGAACAAAAGAAAAAAAAAAATCACTGATAGGAAGAGCATTGCACTTTGTCCCTGGATATATTTCTGTAGGTTCCATTGGCTTTCCTGAGCTACAGCTACAGATCTCCTGTCCTCCCTCTGATCCCTCTACACTTGATTTACTTCAACGGACTCAGTGACACTACAACGAAAAATAAAAAGAGGAGTGTGATAGGAATATCTGAACATTTTTGTCTTTTTCCACCAGATGTTATTGTGCACACAGTGCAAAGAAACTTTCTATGAGCTGTTAGCATGTCTGTGCCTGCTGTTTGAAATGAGGAATGAAGATGATGCTAACAAACCACTGTCAGGGAAGCTGAAACATAAACATTTTCAGATGCTCATGTCTGATTAAGAGAAACTGTTGACAGTTCGTAATAATGAAGTTCCTGTAACAGGAGCATTTAAAAGGATAGTGGATCATTTGAAGTGGGGTTGTACGAGGTCAGTGTATTAGCCACAGTAGATGGTGGTCAAAATGTTTCCAGTTTGGAGAAGTCCATTGCTGTGGACGAGGTCAGCAGCAAAATTTTAACCACCTGAAAACATCAACATCAGCTTAAGTGTACACTATATTAGAGATATTTTCACCGCCTTACCTTGCTATCAGATAGCCTTTTCTGACAGGAAACCCTCGTTATATAACCCAAATATCAGTCTCACCAAATCAACCAGACACGGGAGCTGCTGATCCACTGCTGCCTCGATTAGTTTAGTAGTCAACTGTATTATTGTGTGACTTCAGTGTTTTAAAAGCTTAGTTTGGATTCACTGAAATCACACAATAACACAAAAAACTGACCGATCAAGGCAGCAGTAGATCATGTTCTGCAAGGTAAAATTTATGTTTTTATAAAAGGAGTTAGCTTGGGTGAAAGAGAGCAATATCTGGTTTATATAACGGTGGTTTCCTGTCGAAAAGGCTGTCTGACGGCAAGGTAAAACTGTGAAAATATTCCAAATTTAGCGAGCATTTGAATTGGCACTGACTTTTTTTTTTTAGGTTGACTTTTTTTTAAGTGGCTAAAATACGTTTTGCTGCTGACCCTGTCCTCAGCAGTACATTTCTTGGCTTCTGTGCTGGTACCGCTCTCTGCTTCTCAAACTGGGGGGCATGTTGACTAACACCCCCCGTAGCTAAGACACTGACTACACTACAGTGAAGCAAAGGCAAAAATGTTCAAGGTATTCATTCTTTTAAATTAAGAGCAAAGAGCAAAATTCTCAAAGAAAGCTTTAGAATAACATGATCATAAAAAACAAAGATGCATAACCAGACTTACTAAAACAGAAATTCATTTTTAAGCCAACAAAAATGAAAATAAATTAAAAAATCACATTCAAAATGGCTAAAGACCAGCTCTACATTTCAACCTTATCATGATATTATAATTGTCATAGATTTTCTTCAGTTTTACACAGCTTAACATGAGGATACTTCCACACAGATGGCTGCAAAGACACAGTTCGCTTTCTTTAAATCTAGCACCGGTGTCACACAGATGGGTGGGTCTGCTGATGCGAGGCACCTTGCTCCACCAGCTCGGTCTGTAAGTGCTGGCTGTGCAGAGCAAAATATGATGAAGAATGCGCAGGTGGCACGCAAGGTCCCCCACAAGCTGGGGCTGATTTTCACTTTTTGCTTCGCATATGGAGTGCCGTGTAGTCGAGCTGAAGGAGCCGTCTTTCAAAAATACATTTGGCTTATTGGCGGATGAGAGGAGACAAGTAGAGAGAGCATGCTGGGCGATGATCATCTCAGTTTACTTACTGAAAGATGGAAAGAGCTGTGAACTGCTGTGATGAGACACATAAACCAGTCCATTTTCTATAGGATGAATTAATTGGCAAATAAGTTGTGTTTTGAGTATTCTTCAGGTAGATTTTGCTATACATTCACAATTATGGCATCTTCAGTCAATTAGTTTACAAGGCAGTCAGACTTTCGAGCTCGAAACAACTGGCCCGAGGAGTTTTTATCTTTGAAGGCTCAGAGGAGACGGATGTTTGCCAGAGGAAGATTGGTTGTGCTGGAGGAGGAAACCGAGGTGGTAAAATATGGATGGAATAATGACAGTTCAAGTAAGTTCAGACACCAAATGGACAGAAAGTTCAGGAGATCCTCCAAAAAGCAGCCTGGGGTGCTACTGGCACTTTACAACATTCAATTTGCTACTTAATATGTCTGGAGAATGAGTGCGCTTGTTTTGCTTTTCCTTCAGAAATGGCGGGTTGAAGATTCCTCGACTACTTCTTGGTCCTTCATTTCCTCTGTCCTGTGACACGTCACTTCCTCCTTGTGCCGTCCTCAGGATCTCTCTGCTGTTTGATGAGCCTCTCGATCTCAGACCCCAGCGTCTGAAGATTCTCCTGTAAGAGAGTAGAGACCTTAAGACTCAAATACAACATTTAAAAAGGACCAGTGTGAAGGATTTAAGTACCTTTTTCATGCACATGCTCTGGCTTGAAGGTGTGTCTTTTATCTAATACCTACTTGTTTTGAGCCAAGTGGCTGTGAAAGACTGGATAGATAAGTTCCATATCCTGTAAATTCTTCACAAAAAAGTCCCCTGTTATTTGGTTATCTAAACGCTTTTATTATGGAACAGCAAAAACACTCCTATACAGCTGAGAGTGAACATGAAACAGCAAAATAAAGCAGTAACTGCAGATAATTAGGAGATAAGTAGGTAAGCAGATAAGTTCAAACTGCAACGCAGGAGAGAAACCACAGAGATTCAGTTAGAAGCTACAAACACAGTGAGAGCTGAACACAGACTTTTAACACTCTGCTTTCCTGGACAGGAGTTGAGCCTCATAACAAAAGCTTGTTTGAGAGGGAGGAGGTGGCGTTGTGGTGTGTGCGTGTGGTGTGTGTGGTGTGTGTGTGTGTGTGTAGGGTGGGGAGGTCATTACGGGTTGGCCGCTGTGGGCCAGACAACATCGCAGCCGCATGGAGGCAGGTTGGTTGTGCTTTGGCCCTATTCCAGACACGGTCTATCTCCGGTGCAGCTTGGCACAGTTCAGTGCATAAGTGTTAATGGAAACATAAATCCGTGCAGCATGGCTTGACTTGGAGTGGCCAAAAGTGACAATGGAAAAGCCCAATTAGTACCATCTAGTGGGAGGCTGGATGAAATTGCAACCAACTCGTCTCACCCTCCCTTTCCAACCTAAGGTGGAAGCAAAACTTGCATAAAACAAGTAAGGCTGTATCTATAGCCAGTGTTCAGTCAATTATGGGCTACTGTAAAAACCTGGCTACCTCCATGGAAGAGGACCTATGCCCTCTGTAGATGTAACGGCTCAGTCTGAGGTAACAAAAACATAAGAATTATTTTCAGGTGATTATAAACTAATCAAACATACTTATGAATATTATATTCCATTTCTGCCAATAGATCCTCCTAAATCTGACACACTGGACCGTTTAGTGACAATAACAGGGGGAATAAAAAGGGTAGATTTTCAGTCACAGTACATATGAAGCCTTAATTTGGCTTCGTCCCAGCGTTTTGTTTTATTGTCAATTCACTGTGGCCATGTTGAGCGTTTTTAGATCATTACTTAATGCTCACTGCCAATCAATCATCTTTCATCCACAGAAAGAAAAGTTGCTGCCAGAAAATACTCCCACATCCCTTATTATTTATTGTCTTGTTTAGGTTTTATGTAAGGTGTCTTTAGGACAGATTTGACACAATATAAAGACAACAGAAAGCTGCTTGTTGGCAAAACATGACTGCATTTATTAAACCATCTAATGTCCCAACATAAACAAAAAGGCTAATAGAGCAAACATCAAAGAGGCTGTAACAAAACATGCAGACAAGATGGAAACACGATTTGACACTTGGCCACGTTTATGTGGGCGCTTTGGAAGCTTTAATAAATATTAAAATGTTTTATCTTTCTATTATCTTTATGTTGCATCAGCCTGCTGTCCACTGTATTTGATGTGGATTCAAGATGCATTTGACGCTTTTCAGTATGTAGAAATGGTGAAAAATAAGTTGGCTGAATTGCAGCACATAAAGCATGTATTGCACACTGACTGTGGAAGCAGACGGAGGTAAATGTCTTGTAATTCACCAATATTATTAATTCTTCCTCAAGTAAACACACCAGCTGATATCACCGAGACTAATCTACATGAAATCTGATGGCCTGGCATCGCCAGACTAATTCGCAAATGTGAATTTCTGTATCTGCCAGAGCAAACGAAAATATGACCTTGGCAGGTTCGTCTGGTTCTAATGGATCAGCAGGTAATCTAAAAATACAGCACAAGTTGATTTTCCTTTTTCGATGCACAAACTTAACAAGTTGTACTAATCATTTTTTTTTTTTTTTTATGAACAATGGATCACTCAAGAGAAACAGAACTTTCTGTTTAACTCTCATGCAGTGATTAAATTAAAGCTGTAACAATTAGTTGATTAATGGATTAGTCAATTGATAAGAAATTTGGCTGGTTGCCAAATGACTGATCGTTTCGTTCATTTTTCTTGCAAAAATGTCAAACATTTGCTGGCTTCAGCTTCTTAAATGGGAGGATTTGCTGCTTTTCTGTCACTTCTGATTGAGTCTCACTGGGTTTTGGACTGCTGGTTGGACAAAAGTCATTTCAAGATGTCACTCTGAGCTCTGTGAAATTGTGATGAGCATTTTCCACATTTTGACATTTTAGATACTAAACAATTAACACAATCTGCAATTTAATCAATAATGAAAATAACTGTTTGTTGTAAACCTTGATGAAATGCATATAGAGGTAAGTAAATCAAATCCAAAGCTACCTACATAAATACTGAGGACAATATGGGACAAATAATTGTATACACACTCCAGCTGTGTGGTTAATGTAAACCTTTAACAGGTAAATCTGGGAACTGCATCCTTCACTGGGTAGAAATTAACTAGTCACAGCAGGCCGCAGCCATCCTGGCGCTTCATTTTCTTGAGGGTACAGTGCATCATCTGGCCACATCACCTCTTGAGACAGGCTACTGTTGTTAACTGAGAGCTGAGAAGTGGAACGGATTCATTCATTTACTACTAACACATGAGAAAATAGGTTCAGTTGTAATCCTCATTCAATTGAATAATCAAAAGACCCTCAGGTGCAGAAGGTGGACTAAGCTCACATACACTCAAGGGCTGAATGAGGATGAACCGTGTGAATGAGCTTAAATCAACTATTTCAGATGATGAACTAGTAAGGAGGGAAAACACGTCTCGGTTACAATGGGGCACAGTTTCCTTACTTAGCAATAGCATCAATAATGCAGGTTCTGAATTAGACCTCGATTTCTAACATGTTACCTCTCTAAGGACTTAAGTAGCTGATAGACAGTCCAACAAGGACACTGTTCTGACACACATACGAAACAAAATGTCACATAGAGACACTCAAGTAAATGTTATGGCTGAATTAAAAGGTTTGGGAGATAAGACCCAAATGTCAGACAACCTCAAAGGACAAAAAATAGTAGTAGCTGGCTTCACAGTTCCTGTTCCCATTGTCAGTGCAGCATTTTATTACCTTCCCTGTACTCTTGTTGTTCAAGAAAATTTGTTTAGACAATATTAACTGACAAGATTTATATTTATTTCGATTTTTTTCTGTGCCATCTCTCTTGTGCAGTTGTTATGGGACTACTTTATGTAGGCAAGTCAGGTTTTTTTTTTATAAACTTCATGCTTTATTTCATTTTCTAGACCCTATTGGATTTAAATCAACAAAAAATATTCACCATTAATCAAGATAATGTGTTTAAGTTTCTCAGACAAGCATTCAAGCAATGGTGTCAACTAATATAGAATATAGAGCAGAAACAACAACACACAATTGTTGCTTTCATCAGGATTTGTTGAAGTTAATGTATAAAACTTATTTGATTTAGACGAGTGAAAGCGAGCAATTTAAAAGTAAAGGCACCTAAAATGTTTCAGCAGAAATTAAAATCTGAATCACAAAGAAACCTCTCAGATGTCTGATCAACAACACACGTTCAGGTGAAGGTCAGATCGTGGATATCCAAGCATGACAGTCTCTGCACCGAGTACAAAGCTTTGCTTTCTCATAGAAATGGCTTTAGGGGAGATTAGCGAAAATCGTTGGTTAAAGATCGGTATCTCAGGTATCACAGGGTGGCTGTGATACTGGAGCATGATCACTTTGCAGGGCCAAAGAACTAAACGAGCCTCTCCATCAGTATTCTGCATGAGTAGTTCAAACACTGTGCAGAAAGTGCTACAGTAGAGGCACCCAGGGATCCTGCAGTCTTCTGTGCTGGTGTAGATGTGTGGTTTTCAGAATGAGGAAAAATCTAAATCCTTATTATTATTATGCAAGTCGTTTATAAATTCCTGATTGCAGTATATATTCAATTCTCAGTTTATTTTATAAGGACCCCTGCCCTGCATGTTTTAGGTGTTTCCCTGCTCCAACACACCTGATTCAAATGGTAATTATCAGGCTTCTGTGGAGGCTTGATGATGAGCTGATCATTTGAATCAGGTGTGTTGGAGCAGGGAAACATCTAAAACATGCAGGGCAGGGGTCCTTGAGGACCAGGATTGAGAAGCACTGATTTAAGATACATGGTTGAAAATGTCTCATACTAAAGAATATATATATATATTTTTTAACAGCAGACTGATGCAAGTTCTTGAATAAAATATGTGGGGTTAGAGAGTATTTAAAAACACTTACATGCACAATATATAATTTCTGCCGGTAGAAGTCTCTCAATTAAAACAATAACAAAAGGCAGTGTTTGATGATGTGTAGTGTGGGATGTGAGAGCTGCTGTCTTCATTGTCTAACAGAAGGTGTAGCAAACAGCAAGGAATAATTGTACTCCATCACAAGTGAGCAATACAAATAGTAAACAATAGAGTGGGTAGCTAGCTAATTTATCAACTGCCTTCCTCACTCTCTGATGTATCATCTGGCATTTCTCCAGATATTATAGCAAGTAGAGGGGATATGACGCCATGGACAGAATGAAAAGCACTGTTACTGTGAATAAAACTATGAAGTTCTCTGAGCTTGAACATCAACTAATCGTTTCAGTCAAGCAAAAATGGTTTTCATTGTCATTTATGACAGTAAATGTCATTATGCCAAATGTCTTTGGATTCTGGACTGTTGGTTGGACAAAAGAAGCAACTTAAAGATGTCACTTTGGGCTCTGTGAAATTGCGATGAGCATTTTTTGACATTTTACAGACTAATTAATTAATCAATTCATCATGAAAATTATCAACAGATTAGTCAACAAGAGCAATAAGCTCAATGTTATGATGAGAGTCACATGGATTAGAAATACCGTTGTGCATAATATTTATAATTTATGTGTATTGTGAGATACTAAACTGTGAATCCACCTGACATCAACTCCACAGCTGAACAATTAACTAAAATTTGATTAAAACTACAATATGGTCTGCTGCCATTTTCAAATCACAGGAGGCACAATATTTGTTAAAGCCAAGATGCGTATCCATACCAATACCATTTTAAATTATTTACTATTCTTGTGATGCAGAGATGCCCTGCACATCATATTCTACAGACTCGAGAAAAATAAAAAATAAATTTAAAAAAAATAATAAAAAAAACAACAAAATATCTTTGTTTGGTGCAGATCCGCACAAAATCACGCCATAATGTTTTCCAAGTAATAAGAGAATTGTGCAAGTTTGCACTTCAATTGCAATTAATTTTTCCAAACTCGTTCAGCCTTAAATAACTCACACCAGAGCTTCTGTACTTGGATTTGACTGAACATGTTTTTTATGGTGAGGGCAACACATGCACACATTGACAGTCCCATCACGCTGTGTGGCTCTGAAGGTAGAGGATGACACTGACACAGCCAATTAATTATCTACTCAGGTCAACTAATTATACACTCAGTGCAAATTAAAGTCTTTGAAGAAAACTGCACATATCATCAATATGACCAACACATGTTAAGCAGCTTTTTTGACATTTTGAGTTTAATTCTTATGGGGTATGATGCCTGCTGGGAAGAACTCACCTTCAGGGTGATGTTCTTCAGCAGCGTGTCCTCCAACACAGCCTGCAGCTTCCTGTTGATCTCCAGTGACAGGTCCAGGGTCAGCCCGCTGTCTGCCGGGTGGGAGGTGTACAGCGAAGCCATGATGCCTCCCCGTCGGCTCAGATGGGCCTTGTTAATGTCTGACGCCTCTGATGAGAGGGCCCCCGACTCCTCTCTTAGCACATAGCTCTGGATAATTCTGTGGGGAGGAAAGGGGGAGGAGATGAGTCAAACACTTCAAAAAGGAGGAGGGAAACGAAGTGAATGCGTGGCCGCGGCTGGAGACTGTTGAGCAAAGAAAATTGAGAAAGTGGGATTTATAGGTAGGAGCATGGAGAGCTCCTACAGAGCAATAAAACGGTTTCCAGCAGCAAAAGCAGTGGACGTTTCTAGAATAGTAATTCCAGTGGGATGGCTTATTGAACTCATGTGCACTGGATACATTCAGTCATAGTTAGACAGACCATTGTTCCAGGCAGACAAAGAAAGGTAATGAAAACGGCAACGTCAGAATGAACTGCCTGGACCCAATTAATCAACTTCGTGAGTGTGAAAGTAAAATAAATCTTTAGGTTCATAATCCATTTTCATCTCAATAACAATAGTGTCAAGGTTAAGCTGTGTTTGTGTCAGAGAGAAGGAGAGAAGAGAATTCATTAGCTTCACAACTCTAAACTCCCCAATTTTCCCAGTGCAGACCAGAGAACACTGACATGCAAGTCTCTATTTAAAGCAGAGAGACAACATTGTGATTCAAATCCCTTACTGACTCCTACATTATTATCTTTTTTTAATATGTGGCCAAAGAGAAGGAGAAATGATACAGAGCACTGTTCAAGCTGAAGGAGACCTTTAAGGAAATTAGTGTGTGAAACTCAAAACATTTTTTTTCTGTGCATGTCTACTGTGATAAGAATGAGGATGCTTGGGCCAGACTCCGGCAACAAAGATAAAGAGAAACGTGTAGAGGGTTGGAATTTGTGAGCAGGTGAAGAGGGTTGTGCAAGGTCCTGCAGAAAAGGTCAACAACCTCCTGAACATCTGTTGAAACGGGTGGGTAATCAATATTTTATAGCTTAAGAACTAACCTGAAGTATTCAGCCCCATACTGGCATTGTTTAGTTCAAAATTCAGGGTGTGTCTGAGAGTAACTTTTGAAGGTAGGTAGCTACAAGATAAGCTCTGCTCAAAGGGACGTTCATGACTGGTTAGTGAGATGCAGCAGTAAGATTTAAACTGAATATTTTACAGCTGATAGATTCTCAAGATGTCAAGAGCAAAGACACTGGAAGAAAACACCTAATGCTGCAATTTCTACTACTACAACTACAACTATTACAACTGCTACTACCACTGATCATTATCCAGCTAGAACAAATAAAAAACAAGCATTAAAACAAGACCAGAAATACCACAAATGAAAACAGCTTGTGTACTACATCCTTCAGGATATCCCCTTACTCTGTGTAATAGCCTCCTATAGAACTGCTCTGAGCAGATACACAATGTCACAATGTATAACAATAGTCAATTTTATGGATCCAGTCTTGACCATTACATACTTCAACTGGCCTCTTTAAATGTTAAGCGCCAAGATCCACTGGGGACTAAGTGACTAAAAAAAGAGCCTGCTGCTGTTTAAATATTCTTGTTTAAGAAGGTTTTTTTTTTTTTTTTTTTCACTGTTTGTGAAGGAGACCTTGAGGGGCTGAAAGCATGCCAGTGACTGGGTTGTAGAATATATCATGCATTAATAGAGTAGTCATTACCAGGATAAAACAGCTGAAATATGTTGCACATGCTACTAAGCATGCAGCAGCCTGGGACACATGAGCCTCAAACCTCCTTAAAATGCAAAAGCATTTATCAGTATTTTACCTTGAATGAAGATATCAAAAGCATAGATAGGATTTTTTGAAGTGAGGCTGTATGAGGAACTTATCCATTGCCAGTGTATTACACTAGAAGTACTGATGTAGGAACAGTGTGTGTTTAAGCATATGCTGCATGCTTAATATCTTCACTTAACCTCGCCATCAGACAACCAAGTCAGTCATTTTACCTCACAGAACACATGAGTTGCTCGTCTTCTGCTACCTCGATCTGTTAGGTTGTTTGTTATTTTGTGACTTCAGTGTTTTCAAAAGGTTAGTTTGGATTCACAGAAGTCGCTCAATAACACAAACAAATTAACCAATCAAGGGAGCAGTAGACGAGCGACTCCCATATTCTGCATGATAAAATTAGTGATTTTGCCAATGGAGTCTGGCTGAGGGAGAGAGAGCAACATTTGGCATATATAACAGTAGTTTGACAGCCAGGTAAAACTGTGAAAATATTCTAAATATAGTGTACACTTGACTAATGTTGATTTTTTTCTCTTTAGTTGGACTTTTTTAAGGTGGCTAAAACATCCTCACTGTTGCTCCTGCTGTTTCATCAAACTGCAGCTGCACAGACCGCCATCTACTGTAGGTAATACACTGACTATAGATAAGTAGCACATACAACCCCACTTCAAAAAATCCAAACTATCCCTTTGAATTTGCCAGCTGTAAGCAAGTGTACTCTGAAGGAGGGAGGATAAAATCTGGATGTTGCAGTGTATACACTAACAGAGCAAATAAGTGTATGGTGCAAAAAATTAAAAATGATACATGAACTATGCAAGCACTACAAAGAAGCCACCATCATAAATTGTCCCCAGCCACACACACAGACACACAACACCTGGGCTTGCACAGACATAAAATGAGACTTACCTCTGACTAGACTTGCAAGGGTCCATATTTGGACCCCAGTTCCATCACGACAGTGTTTAGTAAAAACAAAAAAGTGACAGAAATTAAGGATGTGGCCAGATGGTTGCGCTGAATGGCATGCAGGGGTCAGTGGAGGGCAGTGATGTGAGCAGCAGGTCATGAGTAAGCAAGACGATGACTTATTTTTGAATTTATGAGTGATATGTCATTTTTTTCCACCAGCTGAAATAGTGTAAGCAATGAAGGCTGCAAGTCAAGCATGCATGAGGGAAGGTGGCAGTACAGCTCTCGGAAATGTGTCGGACCACGCTGGAAGTATACTTCTTAAGGCTTAACTGTGTGCCCAAAAAGTGGCAAGAAAGAAAGAGAAGATGCAGAGAAAGAAATATACGCCTGTAGTCTGAAAAACTTTCAGCTACCAAAGCCATGTTTTATCTTAATCAGAACTACACAGGCTGAAACCATAAATTTAAAGTCTTCTCTTAGTTTCATGTTAAAGGCTTTTTGTTGCTTGATAAATTTAGTTACTTGAGATCAAATCTTAAGAAATCAAATATATCCTCATCAAACATCACAGGCACTGACTCAAAAGCATCAAGAAACCCAAAACCAGACTGGCGGCGGAACAGAAATCCCAGATAACCTTGAGAAGATAATTGTCTTAACACATTTAGCAGGTGTGGAGCCATAATAGCCTACAACAGAGCTCGTATTGCTGTGATTTGCAATCCCACTGATTACAAACCCAACAGAGAAAAAGGGATGTTCTCAAAATAAACAGCCATCTACACCTGCTGAACAGAAGACCTCCTCCTGCTGCTTTGTATCAGCATCATTTGAATTCAAGTCACATAAACGGACCATTTAGACTTAATGGTCATAATAACCAGGTGTGGGTTATGAAGGACAGACATCGTCTCCCTTGAAGGACGCTGCCGTTTCTGCATGTTTTAGCTCATTTACTACATGTCATGTATACTGTACGAACACCGCAGCCAATGAACCGACTTTGAATTCACATGAATATGCTGCTTGACCCAGATTCTAGACGTTAACTGTATTAAGCTGCAGATATTTACAGCCCTGATTCCAAAAAAATGGGGACAGTTTTTACAACATAAATTAAAAAAAAAGAACTAATTTGCAAATCCTTTTTCTTTTTTTTTAAGATGATTTTTTTGGGCTTTTTGCCTTTATTGTGACAGTGATAGCTGAAGAGTTGACAGGAAAGGGGGTAGAGAGGGGATGACACGCAGCAAATGAGCAGCAGGCAGGAGTCGAACCAGCAGCCACTGCAGGGGACTAGCAGCCTCAGTCCATGGGGCGCACGCCCTACCAACTGAGCTATAGGGGCGCCCCGCAAATCCTTTTTCGACCTCGACAAGATATTTCATGTTCAAACCGATTAACTTTGTTTTTTGCAAATATACCCTCATTCTGAATTTGATGCCTGCAACACATTCCAAAAAAGTTGGGACAGGGCCAACAAAAGACTGTAAGTTGTGGAATGCTCAAAAAACACCTGTTTCAGGGCGGACGTTTAGCTCAGTTGGTAGAGCATATGACCCATGTATGGGCTGTTAGTCCTCTGCAGCGGCCGCTGGTTCGACTCCCGCCTGCGGCCCTTTGCTGCGTGTCATCCCCTCTCTCTCTGCCTCCTTTCCTGTCTACTCTCTGGCTGTCCTGTCCAATAAAGGCAAAAAATGCCCCCAAAAAACAAACAAAAAAAACACCTGTTTCAAAGATTGAACAGGTAAACAGGTTAATGATATCATGGGTATGAAAGGAACATCCTTGAAAAGCTCAGTCATTCACAGGATGGAAAAGGACCATCCAGATTGTTATAGAATATAAGTTCAAAAGCAAGCATCTGTGATGGTATGGGGGTGTGTTAGTACCCATGGCATCATGGGTAACTGCCATATGAAGGCCCTATTAACACTGAAAGATACATACAGGTTTGGAGCAACATTTGCTGCCATACAGATGACATTGTCTTCAGGGACGCCCCTGCTTATTTCAGCAAGAAAATGCCAAGACACATCCTGCATTCATTACAACAGCGAGACTTTGTAAGAAAAGAGGTCAGGTACTAGACTGGCCTGTCCGCAGTCCAGGCCTGTCTCCCATTGAAAATATGTGCTGCATTATGAGGTGAAAAATGTAAAAAATTTAGTATATCAAGCAAGAACGGGAAAGAATTTTTACTTTCAAAACTTCAACAATGACTGTCCTCAGTTCTCCTTACACAGTAATGAACATGCTCCTGTCCCCAACTTTTTTTGGAAAGTGTTGTAGGCATCAAATTCACAATTAGTGTATATTTACAAAAAACAATAGCATTTAGCAGTTTGAATATTAAATATTTTTTGTTTTACATTCAAGTGAATATAGGTCGAAAAGAATTTGCAAATCATTGCAATTTTGTTTTTGTTTACGTTTTACATGACACCCCAACTTTTGTGGAATCTGGGTTGTATTCATCAGTTTTCTCAAGCGCACAATCTTTAGCTTTCTCCCTGTGTTTAGAGACAGAATTTTAAGCACTGTGATTGGATGTTTTTAAATGAAATGCACCTTCCTCGAAGATGCAAAAACGCTGCTTTGATCATTACAACGGAGAGGCATGAAGGTGATAACGGAAATTAAACATTAGCCCATTGACTTTCTTCCACTAACTATCCCTACACTAAGCTTCTGACTCCACATCTCTTAATTCATCACTTGCTCCAGGCTTACAGTTAGCTCATCAGTGTTCACCAGGCTGTCCTGGAGGGATAGGAACAGAAAGGCAAAAAGGACAAATTCACATCCTCATTCTGGGTAGTGCAACACCCCCTGCTTAGCTGAGATTTGACAAGAGCTAAATTTAGCCAGGCAACCGTGGGATTCGTCCTCAATTTTAACTCTTGAATGTAGGTTGAGGCTAATGCATTCAATTCAAGTGTATGGCTGTGGCACAAATGAGAAGTGGGATGATCCAAGTGGAATCATCCAACCTATCAAGTGGCAACAAGAACTTTAATGAAGTGTTTGGAGACATCTAAGAAAAATCTTTCCACATCTCATATTCACATCCCGTTTTAGCCTGGCATTGGCCCACAGTCCACCTCAAGGCCTAACCTATACATAAAGTGGTGATGTGATTAAGATAGCTCCAAAGTCCTTCACACTGTCTCTTTAGTTTACGTGATGATCATGAATATGGATGGAAAGTCATTAAGGATCCATACTGATGTGTTCTTTCTCCGATCAGCTCGACTATAAATATCTTCTGAGTGAAGTTTGTCACGAATAAGAAGTGCGGGGCATGAGCTAGAATCTAAATATGACAGAGAGACTAAGAAGAAGACAGGGGGCCATAAACTGTGTGTGTAAGCATTTACTGTTTGTCAAGGTCAGGTGAAGCGGCAGCACACCAGGGAGTGAAGTATTGTATTAAATATTTAGTTTAAATGTGAATAAAATGTGAAGAAAATTAAAGTCAAACACAAATATTATATTATAATCAAATAAATTATTGTTTATTATCAATTCAGTACATCTACCTGCACTCCTAAAACCAAATGCCAGGTAACAGTATACAGAGTGTTTGGCACGTGAACTTTGTTGTGAGCAACTATTTGTGTTTTGCTTTAATATTATTGTGTAGTTTAATGGCTGCTGGTTGTGGCTTGTTCTTTTGTACAAACAATATACATATATAGTGTATATGACAATATATTGAATAACACGATAAGAAATGTTTCAATACCATACCGGATTGTGACAATATCTACCATAAGATTACATGGTTAATTATTTTAAGTTATTATTTTTATTTTATTGTATGAAAGGACTGCCGAAGACAATTCATGCCAATTTTTTGCATGTGTTTAGGTCATGGCTGGGTACTTTTATTTTATTTTATCAAAGAAGGAAAGCAGAGGCATATTAAGTTAAAAGGAAAGTGAATGAAAAATACTGTACACATTAGATTTGTCATTTTTCTTTGTTTCATAATATAATGATAAATATTGTATCATGGAATTTTTATCATGGTATTATCATACCTTGAGTTTTTGGTATTGTTACATACCTACTACTGTTAGATTAAAAATGTTTTTGCCTTTTGGGAGTGATGTCAGTTTCTCACTTTCTCTGCTCCCTGTACTTTGGTCCATGTCACTCACTTGGTCTTTTTCCGGATCTCCTCCACCAGCTGCTTGATGTGATCCTCCATGAACTCAATCTTTTCCTGCTTGCGAGCCAGAGCCTTTTGCAGACGGACAATTCGATCCACGAGCACAGCCTTATCGACCTCTGGGAAGCTGTCCACGACCACCACTGACGGACCCGACTGGCTTTCTGGTGAGCGCTCTTCAACACCACTGCTCCCACCATGACGCGCATTCAAGGAGCCTGGCGAGTAGAGGGAAAGTTAGAAGAGAGTTTATTGATGCAACATGGTCAGGTATCAACAAGCTATGAGTCATAAACAAAATAACAAATACTCTTTATAATGCTTTTTTACTATGACTGCATCAAGTCTTGTGAATAAAAGCTACCTTTTTTGGAGGGACATTTATGCAACAATAGGAAAGAAAACTTTATAGAAAGAATATTACTTCAGTGTGTGTTAAATACTAACCAAATCCAGGAGTAGTACCTGAGGAACTTGAGCGACTGCCCATACTGCTGGCATCCCGATCACAGCCTCCATTCTCAGCCTGCTCCAATTTCTTACGGGCTGTAGAAGAAGAGAAGTAAAGAACTGTCAACCAGAGAGATTAACACCAATAAATCTGTGACAGAAACAATTTGAAAGTTATGATACATGTTTTGACAGAATTATTGTTGTTAAGGTGCACCAGCCAAATGCTGGAAAAATATGCAAGTGGCTGGTAGATGTGCTTCACTCACCAGGCGAAAAAAAACAATGGTAATCTATTGAGTGGCAGGTAAAATTTGAACATTCACTTGCCATGTTTTGCACCCTAAATGCTAACTGCTGAATATTACATGAAGTTTGAGCTGAACTGAGCAAATTCTTCACCAACATTTTGCTGTGTGCTTTAAACAGCACCTTGGAAGATACATTTCATACTGCCTTTTAAGTGTGTCAAAAAACAGCTCACTGAAAATAATCATCCCACAGTCCCGTTTAGTCAGCTTCCTTTCTCACACTCTGAGTCTATCCAACGTATTCTGTGTTTTCCCTGAAGTTATAGCAACTAGCCACTGAATGCACGTTACTTTAAATAAACAGATATAGATTTTTCTGGGTTTGGCCATTGTTGGAAACATTTGTGATGATGTAAGTATACAACTCAACAAAATATATAACAGGTCTAGCGTTTTTAGACATTTTTCATGCAGAAATGTTACATATTATAGCTTTAAACAATGAATTGATGATGAAAGTTGTCAGAATCAGGAGAACTCACTGATTCCTCAACTAATTATTTCAATCCTAGCCTTGTTTGTCCAAAGTAACAAACAATACTGACTGGGATTATGACGTTAAAAACAACACGCATGTTACAAAATAAATGATTAGAGGCAGAAGCCCATAAAAAGGCTCTGGGAAAGTCAAAGCTTAGCATCACTGCTTGACTGAACTGAATTTTCTTCTGTGAAGGTGTCTATCTGAATAAATGTGATGCGGCTTGCTTTTGAAGGAGAATGCATGCTCAGCAAACCTTCCATGCATAAACAAAGGCTTAAAATCACTGTACTGTAGTCAGAAAGTGTAACTGCAGCACTGCTGAACGATCACAGGCTTGCTTAATAAAAATGTCCGCTCTGTTTCACATGCCAATGAAAGTGAAAAGCCTCCGCATACACGATAATGTGCTGAACTTCATGCCTTCAGGTTACCGTGTGTGCTCAGAGAACCAAGTGGGGAAAGCTGGCTCACTCAATTAAGTATAATCCTAGCATGAGAAGAATATAAGCTCTCTACTGTATACACCACATCTCCTATCTGTACACTCACATCTCCATTGTTTCTAATTAGCCTGCACTTTCTCCTCTTAATCTGTGTGTGTGACCTGACATTAAATCCTGAGTACGGACAGTCTCACTCGAGTCATTCCATACTAAAGATAACATATCACAGTAAAGTGAAATTAGATGATGGACACAATGGCGAGACTGCAAACGATACGAGGCTTTTAACCTTGCAATTTAAATAAAGTACCATTTACAGTAATTCCTAGAGTGAGTTTCACTCTTAGACACTAAATTTTACTTACCTGCTCCACAATCTAAACAGCCATCTTTCAACAAAAAAAAGTCATTTTTCCTGTCATGTGTAGGAGTTTGCAACAAGTTTTTACTTGTATGTTGTTTGAATGCTGGTGAAAAGTGGCAGATCTAGCAAGATGATTCCGAAGGCCTTGGCTGGAAATATCTGAATCTTACATCCCATCATCAATATGTGACCACATGACTGACAAGACCAGGTCTAAACCTAGTATATGGCTGGACTGTGGACAATCAGTAGATCTGCCATGATTAATCAGTGAATCCAATGTTACATTAATTGCCAACTTTTTTGAAAATCAATTAATCAGTTTGAGTACTTTTTTAAGTAAAAAATTCTCTGATTTTATCTTCTTGAATGTGAATATTTTCTGGTTTCTTTACTCCTTGATGACAGACAAACTCAATATCTTTGAGTAGTGGGCCAAACAAGACATTTTTGGATGACATCTTGGGCTTTGGGCAACACTAACTGACATTTTTCACCACTTTATGACATTTTATAGACCAAACAAGAAACTGATTAATAGAGAAAATAAACAACAAATTAAATGATAATGAAAATAATTGTTATTTGCAGCCCTAATGTTCAGTGTTGTGTATTATGGCCAATATGTTAGACTGACAGTCAGTGGTAGGGAATTCCTGGATATTAAATGTTCATCTGCAATTTTCTGTGACGGTCCTGGTAGGGTTGCCACCTTTCAGAAATGAAAATAAGGGATGCCCACCATGAGGGGGGGGATCAAAAGCAATATCTTTCTTCATACTTCATAAGTCATACTTAAAGCTTGAAATGCTTTATTACCAATGAACACATTCTTTATTGTGCAACATTGTTGCATATAAAGTGCTGTTAATTAGGCTACATAAAGCCGTAATTACATGCATCCCTATTTAACATACAATGAGGATATGCACACAACTTTGTTATTGCACAATCAATTAACCGAGTTAATGAGATACTGTATGATCTACCACATGGCAGTAGCACTAGCACCTAAAGGAGATCTGTTTGTGTGGAGTGTGCAACAATGAACTTTTAAAATATAAACTAAATAAATTGAGAACTTAATGTAACTTTTAAAGCGCATAACTGTTCTTGCTGTAGGGACTCTCTTTGTGAACCCTGGGGACATTTTTACTTAAAAAGGAAAAAAAAAAAAAAAAAAAAAAAAAAAAACAAACAAAAAAAAAAAAAAACCACTTATAAACTTGAAAGGAAGTCAGGTCATCCAAACAGTTAAACCACACTAATAAAAGAATTTATGTAATGATCACTGAACACTGTATTCCTCAAAAATGTAAACATTTTGACATAGAACACACAAAAAGCTCTACAAACATTTTTAATCTAGGAAATGTATATATATTTAAAAAATAAACGTTTTCTCGGGCAGACGTTTATCTCAGTGGGTAGAGCGTCTGACCCATGTATGGAGGCTGTTAGTCCCCTGCAGCGGCCGCTGGTTCGACTCCCGCCTTCGGCCCTTTGCTGCGTGTCATCCCCTCTCTCTCTGCCCCGTTTCCTGTCTACTCTTCAGCTGTACTATCCATTAAAGGCATAAAAACCCAAAAATATAACTTTAAAAAAAAAAAAAAAAAAAAAAAACACGTTTTCTCTTACCAATATTTATTTATTTATTTATTAACTGTTAATCCATTAGTATGATTTGTTCTTTAAATGGCCATATATAATATTTATATTGGCTAATACTACCGTATATTAAATAAATGATCATTCATTCGACTTTAAAAACTCAACATCCTAAACAATCAATCAAACCACAATAGTCTACTAAAATAGGCTATGCCCATGCACTGACATCTTCTGGCAAAAGCACAACCAGATAGGAAACTGAATCAATCATGGCATAATGTCCATACCGTATCAGTCTCAAGGAGATGATTGGGGTATGAAGAACTGTGACACTGATGCTTGGGTCTTCTGAGTTCTTATGTTCTTACGCCAAGGATGTGCCTCTTCCCACTCACGTCTGTACTTTTGCAAGTGTTTTCACTTTTGAGGACGTGGTGGAGGTTCAGGTGTAGTGGACATTTTTAAAAGGCGCGGGTGTTGTGAGCAGCGCCGGTGTGTGGTGTCTGTTTCTAGGCAACCGTGACAGCAACACACGCAGGCAGCCAGGCACAGACACGGAGCTGGGGGTCCTGCGTAGATCCCGCCACGACAATTTTGCTGGCCTTAGTATTTCCTGTGTTTTATTTTGTTCATTATTGTTAGATTTAGTGTTAATGTGTGTGTGACAGACATGTGTATTGGATATTTATGAAAATACGGAACAAATCGCGTCCCGTATTGGTTCAATACGGGACGCAACATTTAATTGTCAATTAAAGGACGATTCCGTATTTTACGGGATGGGTGGCAACCCTAGGTCCTGGTAATATTTGTTCTTCAAGTCACTGGAAACACAAATCCACAATAGCCCTCTAATGTAATTTAGGGTCTTATGTACATATCATTAGACATATTTTTTCTTTACCTTGTGTTAGTTGCTTTGTCAGGTCCTTGATGTTGGCAGCTTGTTTCCTTTTCTGAGTCACCAGTTCATCCCTCAGCTCCTCAACTCTGGTTTTCAGCTGAGCCACCTCTGTTTGCAGTGCTGTCCGCTCCTCCTGTAGACCCTGCACCTCCTGCTGCCTCAGCACCTCTTCCTGCTTCAGCTGCCGTGACTGCAGGATTAACGGAGGCGTGGAATAAATTTGAGTAATAATGCAATAACAGCCATGACAGAGTAGTAAGGTGCTGTGACTGGCTGCTTGTTCCAAAAATAAAATTCGCAGATTACCAACGGGTGATTGAACTGAAAAAAATATAGCAACAAAATGTCCTCCTGAATGTCAAACCAGAAAATATCACTATATATCAGTATGTTCTAGGTCAAACAACTCAGTGGTTATGAGTATGTCGGAAACACAAATCATTCACTTTGCAGTACCTTGTCATCTAGCAGCCTGTTGGTCTCCTCCAGCCTCCCCTGGAGCTCCGAGAAACTGCTGCTGAGCTGATCCAGCTGAGTCTGTAGTGCGTTGCTCTCTGACTGGAGCTGAGCGTTTTTGCTGCTCAGTTTCTCAGTGAAGCCCAGTAGCTCGGCCTCGCGCTCCCTGCTGCCTTGTACATCACGCTGGAGGTCAGCCATCTGGCTGCTCAGGCCATCCACTTCCTCTCGCAGAGACGTGATCTCCTGTTTATCACTGCAGGACAAAAAAATAATTGCCAAGGTGTTAATAAAGACTCATATTAAATGGGCGTTCACTATGATCTTCCATTCTTGTGTGTGTATGTGAAATGTGTACTACTAGGAACGCAAATATATATAAGAATTGTTTGAAAAGCAGGAAAATTATTCAAGGGGAAATCTGTAATATATTTACAGTAATAAATCATAAATGACCATAGTCATCAGAGATTAAGGAAACACGCTAAGTTGAAATACTCACATCTCTGAGGATAACACTATAGCCACGGTGTCCTTTGAAATTCCTATTCCGGCCCGTAACTTGTGATATCGTTTGTCCGTTTCACGTTAATTAGACTTAAAATTAATGCTGAATGCTCACCAATTGAGTTGGTGTCTGTTTATGAGTCCTAAGAAATCCTTTGTAATGTTTCAGAAGGAATAGATCAAAATCCAGAGTGTTTATTTTCAGAGCAGTGGGCTTTTGTTTTCAGGATAACGGGCTTAGCTTTACATCGACAGACAACTGACAGTTCTTAACAGCTTATCAACTTACGGTGAAGGAGTCACCATTGCTTGTTATTGTCAAATTAGGAAAATTACTTGCTTCAACCATTGACTATATATTAAATAGGATTTCGGCCTATTTAACATACAGTCTATGGCTCTAACTTGCTATTTGGACGGCAGTACTCCTTTTTCAGGCGTGTAATTGTTACATATTGCTCCTTTAGTAAAATACAGAAAATGACATAAGACATATTGTTGACACAGAGATCCACAAATGTATAAATTACAACATTAAGATACAAACTATTGACTTGAAATGTTTGAAACATGAATACATGTTAGAGTTAACTGTTCACTCTTTTTTAATTCTGTAATTCATTATTTAATTAAGCCAATTCTTTAACATCAGGATTCATATGGATTACTAAAACTAGACTACCTGACATGTTTGATTCTAACTGTAACCTTCATCCTAACACATGATGTACAGTATGTCTCAGTTTTGCCAATCTTCACTGGTAGTGAAGCTGTCTAAGGACAAAAAGAACTGATGGCATCAAATATTTTTTCTTTTGCCAACAACTAAAACTGTCGGTGCGAGTGGTAAAAAAAAAAACTTCCTGCTGCTCAAATAAACGGCCAGAATTTTTGCAGGAATCAATTTGGGTTGGTGCCACCAACTTATTGTATTCTGGCACACACAGAGAGCAGCATTTCAATAAGTGGAAAAGTTTTTCTATCAAGTCATCTGCACATGGCCTGTAGAGCCACACATCCACAGAGGGACCAGAGTCCCTTCCTGCCCTGTGTGCTATATCTGTCTCTGGCCTATCTTTAAACCCTGTGAAAAGGTTCCCTGGGAAAAAATAAAAAGGGACAAGAACTGTATTACAACCTGCACAGTTCTATCAACACCAATTATGTTTGAATGGTCATACTGGTGCACAAGTCAAAAGATGAAACTGGCCTGCAATTTAACCTACACCATGCATGGCTAGACTTGTTCAAGCATATGACACATTACACTGTGATGAGAAATGAGCTTGTCAAAACCCGAATGCTTCCAAAAGTGTGGTAATGTCCTGTGATAATCCCATTCAGTACTTAAACGATAGTAATGATTTATCTTTTATATTTTCCCAGCAAAGACAACAGCCCTCTATGTATCACTACTAACAGTCCAGTCACAGGATCCGACTGCTTTTAAGAATCCATTTAAAACAACTCTCTGAGATGTATCCCTGCACTGTGAAATGCAATCCATCATGCATCATCCATCATCTATAACTGCTTATCCTTTGCAGGGTCACAGGGGGCTGGAGCCTTTCTGAGCTGACATAGGGCGAGTGGCAGAACAATCCTGGACAGGTCGCCAGTTCACAAGGCTGACACACAGAGAAAAACCACCATTCACACCACCGGGCAATTTAGAGTCACCAATTCCAAACAGGGAAAACATCCAAACTCTAACAAAAAAAAATGTGTAGGCTATTTTAACATGATGGAAATTCAGTCCATCATTTTAAAATATAAATGCATTTCTGCTTACCCAAGCAGCTAATTATAACATTTAATAGGACGACTTCCAAATCCTATGGCCTTTCATGACATGGACTGAGGTTACTGAAAGAGGCCATCGTAATTCACCGTCATCTACAGAACATATTAATATTTGTTTTTACATTAAGCCTTGCATCAAAAACATGATTCCTCACTTTCACAAAGTTTACATTAAGCACAACAACATAAAAATGTCACAGCAGCATCATAGCTTAATAACTGGCCTTGCTTGTCATATATCTGGATTTCTACCCCTTAGACTGGCAGCTGAGACCCAAGGACTCTGAAAGCTGAAATGTATTACTGAAACATAGCAAAAGGCTATGATGGAGCAACATCTTAAAACAAGTCACAGTATCTATGGCTTCTGTTAATGTGCTAACAACCCAATTGCAAATGTATAGTCCTTTAGTCATTTTCTTTGGATCTAGGGTGTCCAACATATGGCCCATGGGCCAGAAGCAGCCTGCCAAAGGGTCCAATCAGGCCCACTGGATGACTTTGTAAATTGTAAAACATTTCAGAGCAGTCATTACTTATAGACCAGAATACAGTACCATCCTCTGACAAAACAAATGACCTACTTGTGATCATATTTAAAGATATTGAACTTTGTGCAAAACATTGACAATCAGCAGCTTCAGTACAAAATCATCTGTATCAGACTTCTTAAAACAACATTGGTGGAACCCGATTGCTAAAACACTGCCAAACTTTTGATTTGCAAATGGTTTGTAAGTCAGGGGAGAACTTAAGAGTCTTCCTAATTAGCTCCCACAAGTTGTGTGGTGATGGCAGCATTACTACAGAGGAGTGGGAATGTATGCAAAATGAAGAGTTGTTGCAATCATAAAGAAGTAAAATACTATATTGCCGTTCATTTCCAAAATGCATAAATGTCTTGTGCATTTGTAGATCCAAAGTGATCTGTATACTGTAACAGACATACAATGACAGAAGTGACTGAATGAGGAAAAACTGAGACATTGTGTCTTAAGACATCTCAAGCTGTTCATCATATGTTTTGTTTGCTCATTAATTGTATGTTTTCAGAATGCATTTGTGCTCCTCTACACTAAAACAGGGGAAATTTAAAGATTGTGTTATTTTTAGGTTATTATGCAATGGTTTCACTGGTCCGTCCCACTTTAGATCAAAATTGGCTGGATGTGGCCCATGACCTAAAATGACTTTGACGCCTCTGCTTTAGATGCTGGACATGCAGTACTGATCCCATAGGGTGAGTAATTGATTTTGCTTTTCAGTGTGTGCTAGTGTGTACCATTACATTCACTGCTGCAGTGTGTCCATGCTTGAGCTTTCAGTACTGTTCCTGCACATCAGCGTGAGAGGGTGTGTTCGTACCGTTGATGCTGCTCCTGCAGTGCAGTGATCTCTTCCAGCTTCTCTCTCTGGCGGCCGATCTCAGCTTTCTGTCGGTTGATGATCTCCCTGTACTTGCTCAACTCGTCCTCCCAGCGTGGACGCTCGTCCTCTAGACACTTTAACTGCAGAACAACATGCGCACACTTATTGAGCCAAGACGACCTGCTGATATCATGCGCACACACAGATGTTCAAGCACTTATATGAAGGACTAACCTTGGTGCGTAGAGTACTGAGCTCATCCATGCCTTCTTTGTAACTTCTTTTCAGGTCCTCCAGCTCTTTGGCCTTCACTCGGTGCACCTGCCAGTTGTATTTAATTTTATATTAGATATTAATCTGCTGACATGTTTGTGTCTAAACCTCTAAATCCTTTTGTAAAATGATACCTAATTCTAAAATATTTTTTCTCTGCCAATTCTGATTGAGATTACCAAGATTTAATACACACTGCCAGTTCGTTTCAATGGTATTATCCATCAATTTAACACTCAGTCACACTAAATGGAATGCATTTTCTCTGAAAAACAAAATAAATGAAAAATCTTACATTTTATTGCAGACAATTCCTGGCAATCCAAATGCAGCATTCATTAAAGTTATTTTGTTTATGCGCTCATTACACATGTGAACGCAATGCTTAATAATGTTTGGTCTCATCTTTTTAACAAAGCCATTAATGGCACAAATGCTACTCAACTTTTCCAAGAAGCAATTAGGGGCCTGTGGTATCCACGACAACAGGACAGTAATGGAGATGCCGTCAAATTTACTGTGAGTGTTCTCCATTCATCCTTTCCCATCCCAATCTAATGCTAAAACCCACACAGTAATGGAAACTCTACAGTTTTGTTTGCATTATTTATGGCTGAGCTGCAACATAACACACATACTAAATTAAGCACAGCCTTGGACCAATTTATTCATTAGCAGGGCAGTGATATCTGCCAAAATCGAGGTCCTTCATGGTCAAACCTGTCCCAAAAACAATCGGCATAAAGTGACAGGCCTGCAACAACCTGTATATCACCATAGGAAAAGTCTTTGGAGAACAGTTATTCGTTTTTTCTTTGTGTATACTAAATTTCTGGCAAGAATAAAAAATAAGTAGGATTAAATTAAACTTTCACTTAAAACTTAATGACTTCAAAGGCCTGGTGTTTGTAAAACTTAACTCAGACATTTTAACACCCTGGATAAATGAACCAGACTGCGGAATCATGGCAAGAAATGTGTGATTTTCTCTGGTTGTTGTTGAAACACACTGCTTCATATTGATTATTTCTAGGCCATTTATTTTTAAAGTGTGATTCCCCTCAGAATGGGGCAGAGAGGAAAAACAGGCCATTGTGTTTGGACCGGGTCCATGTCTGTGCCTGTGTGCATGCGTGTCAGCCTGTAGGGTCTATGTGCCAGTTCGTTACTCATTCCTACTTAAGGCAATTACACCTCTCAAACTGATGAAAACAGCTGAAAATAAACACATTTACTAGAAGAGCTGGCATCGAAACCATCAATAAAAGCCTGAAATAATGGCCTGGTGGAACAGAATGTATATGTAATTCTGAATTAACAGCAAACCTGCATTAGTGTTTATTTTGTATTTTTGGTAGATTGTCACAAAAATAGAAACACAATTAACAGACATGCAGAAGGCATTTAAACGGCAGATGTTTATGGTAACGCTGCTTAATTTCAGATTTTGTCAAGGACTTCTGAGAGCCCACTCACGGGCCACCTTAAGCTCATGTGTACACATCATTGAGCTCTTGTGTACACGTATGTGAGGAGATGTTAGTGTGTGAGCACCTCTAATTGGTCTGTTTGTTCCTGCTTGTGCTTCTCAAGCTCTCCTTTGGTCTCCCTCAGCTTTGCATCCAGCTCGTTGGATTTGAGTTCCTCTGATTCCTGGAGGAGAGATTCAAGATTCCAGATGTTTGTTATCACACCGGTTATACGTACAGGAGTACAATTTTGTGAAAAACTGGGAAGCTCCATTACAGAAAAAGAAAGCTGATAAAAGTATAAGTTAGTTAAGTAATAAAAGAAAGAGCAATAAAAATAAGAAAAGGTAAAAGATTCTAGATTCTTATTCAGTATATGGTGTAACTTACAGTCTACTAGGGCTGCACCATTTTTCTGACTGAAATTGCAATATGACTATTGTGAATGATCATTTTTGCATCACAATTTTCAATTTTTTACTGAAAAAAACTATGAAAACCATGATAATGTAATATTTGTTGAGTTCTGTATCAAACAATCATGTTTTGTTTCATCTGAAGATCAAGACTTTTAGACCAGGGCATCTCTGCAGTACTATGATTGTGGTTCTGCGATTTGGCTATTAAGACTTCAATAACATTGCAATCATTTGTGGAGTCCTACAGAATAGCTTCTTTTTTAAATAGTTTTTGGGAGCGTAATATCACATCATTTAATTCTGAAATCTTGCTCTGTTATATGCTGGCACTGCTGCCTGTGTATGGTCTGATAACACACTACTGGTGAAAGCACAGTGGCTCAAATGAATCTTTCCACCACAGAGAGAAAACTAAAGCAGCTCTTTACCACCTCCATAAGGTTTCAATGAAAACTGCCGTTCACCTGAAGCACAATCATGTTCTAACACTGTGTCCTAACTAAATGAGAGTGTCCGACTATCGTCTCACATTACATATCAGAGACATTTCGAGACATTTCATTAATAATACATTTATATTGCACTTTTCATAAATCCAACGTGCACCAAAACAAACCCAAGTAGTAAATACACAGATAGGTAGACTACAGAGATGATATAAACAACCCCAGCAAATTCTGCAATTCTGTCCTACGTATTGTGTGCTAGTGCAGATAAGTGAATATGCAAACTGATTTGCACTTATCTGTGTTAATTAAATGTTACTTTGACCAATAACAGGTCTAACTTGCTCCTACTAAAAAAAGAAAAAAAAAAAAAAAGAAAAAAGAAAATAACATGAAATTTTCAGCCATGTATGGGGGTGTCACCGACTAATAAGATTTGATGAGTCTTTTAACCAACTGGTTAGTTCATTCAGGGAGAAGGTGAACTGACTGCAGTCCCAAATTTCACACTTTGTGACTGCCAAAAAACATGCAGTCTCTATATACATCTATTCTACGCACCCATATCCAGACATACACCATGTTTCACAGACACAGGTATTTTACATTCGCTCACATTCTCGGTCATGAGCAAACTAATACTTGTATGTGATAAGTATCACACACCTGGTATGTTCGGATCATGTCCTGGCAGTTCTTGCGGATCTGCTCAGTCTCCTCTTTGGCCTGGACCAACTTGGACGTGGTCTCTCTCAGTTTGTCTTTAGTTTCCTGCACACAGATTAACATAAACATGCTTCAGTATTGATGGCATTTGTATACAGCCATGACAATGATTTGTAAAGGTTTCCTGTTTTGTGATTTCTTTTTCCCCCAAACACATTTAAACATGTACAGACTGAGTGACTGACACACACATCAACCACACAAACCACAACAAAGACAAACATTAGTGGCTCAGCTCCTGTGGCCTTGAGCAACTACAGAGTTTTTGCTTTTTCCTCTGCTTATAGTTGTGTATTTGCTTGGAGGCAGTTAAAAATAAAAGCAGTATTTTGTAACAGACATTTTCAAAAATAGCAACAATGCTAATGACGATTTTCTTGCTGGATCATTACTGTACCATTTTCATCTCATTTCATTTTGTCCCTGAATCAGATCAGGTCTTTTATGGAGCAGCTGCTGATAACATGACTGAGGGGGATGTCATTTGTGTCCTGGAAATACTTAGCAGGCGCACATCTTTGATAAACAATCGGCATTGTGTGTCTAGACAGAATGAAGTAAACCAACACTCACCAGAAATGTGAGGATGTCCTTTAAAATTTATATGGGCAATATATACACTGTACTGGAGCTGCAAAAACTTAATGTAGTCAACCATATCAGCTGTGTATATTTGCATATTTAGCTATTTGTATTGAGTATATCATTTGATTAAAATTTGACTGCAGCCTATTCAGGTTCAAAAACATGTCTGCAACAGCATCCAAAGCACAAGATTATTATTAACAACTTAGCTAACTATTCTCTCTCTTCTCTGGGTTTTCTGAGTTAAGATCATTCGGGGTATTATTACATTAGGGTTGTGAATTGTTACATGTTCATTGACTGCAATTCTGCTTGATAAGCAATATGTTTAACACACAAAAAATACAAAAATAGCACAGTTAGGTTACCTTGTGTGCATCCGCTTCACTCTTTAGTTTGTTCTGGGCCCATTTGACCTTAATAAGATGTGAGTTGATCTCCTCCTTTAACTTTTCCACCTCTCGAGTCAACCTGCCAACCTCACCTTCCTGAGAGGACAGAGGGATGGGTGAAGCAGGAAGAAAATCAGAGGCAGCAAAAGGACCTTTGTCACTTCAATACTTATGAAATAAGAGGTCTTGATGCTTTCCCCCTGCTAATTCACCAATATTTATAGAAAGTGTACAAGTTCCAAGTGGGACACACAACATATGGCTGAGAAAAGACTCAAAGACGAGCAGGGTAAAATCTGTGTGCACCAAACAATGTCCACTACATCTTTGAAAAACTGCTTTGTTTCAATGTCTGTGGTAGAGAATCATGCTAAATTCAAACAATTTACTACATAAGCAATACTGCAATAACTTCATGGATACATCAAAACAACTGTGTGATGTCTATGTACCATATAGAAATTGCTTTACTTTTCTCAGATGTCAACTCCTGAGTTAAATGCAAATATAACCTGGTTAAGCAGAACTATTATTGAATATTTATGTTCTTATATAAAGGGTTTTCAAAATAACAAATGCTTTAAAAAGGCACTTAACTGGCACAGTATTTACCTTAGCATCATACAGCTGCTGCAGCCGGCCTTTCTCCTGGGCCAGTTGGTTTCCTCGGAGGGCCTGGCGGTCCACTTCCTTGGTGGCTTCTCTCAGCCTCTTCTCCAAACCCTCCTTATCCCGCCGCAGGTCGAGGGCCTCTTTCTCCCCCCGCACGTATTTCATCACCATGGCTCCTTCTCCTGGCGGGCCTCGTCACACTTCTTGTTGGCCTGAAATGGGTGTTTATATCATGAGATAGGTTTTATATAACTTCACACACTTCAGTCATTGAGCTGCTTTTACTGTTGGATCCTTCAGAGGATCAGAAGATAGTGTTATTTCCCTAAGGAATCCCTGGGAACATGGCTGGTCTACACTACTTAGCCTATAGCAACTTTAATCTGGAATGGCACACGTCAAGAAAAATGGACAGTTGGACAGATGCATGGACAATCTTGCACTGCAGTCTGATGAAGACAAAACTGCTGACCTCAAGTATCATGTCAGCTTCTCAACCTTTTATAAACAGAGCTCACATACTTCCACTTGGCAGCAATACTACAACACCACTTTCCTGTTGCCTTATTTCACTGTTAGTACAATAGTATGGCACATTATTACTTTATTATTTAGTATACACAAAGTAATGCATTCAAACTTTCTTAATCCCACATTTTGCATTTTTTATGCTAACTAGAGCTGAAACAAAATTATTTTTATTGTCAGTTAATCTGCTGATTATTTACTTGATGAGTCAATTACCCAATTGTTTATTTAAAATATTAGTTCTTTGTCGATCTACTAAGAATTAAGTCAAGTAACTGTTTCAGTTGTTAAGTTTTAGAGTGCTTGTAAGCCAATGGCAGAGCAGGTTTTGCTGACACAAAACACAAATTATGTAAACTTTGCATAGTTTTACAGTTAAAAAAAAAACTATTTAGGAAGTTCATATTTTCTATTTTTCCTAAGTGCTAATCTGTCTACACCTGAAGCCCTTGATCAGCCAAGCACTTTTAAAATCAGGGAACAATGTGGTACATCTACTATACTGACACCTCACTCTCAACCTGGTGGTTCACTCACAGGTTTCTCTACCGGTCTCACACTTGTGTGCTCAGTCCTCATGCCAACAAAATGCTCATGTGCCATCTTTTAGTTTGTCAGTTAACAGTTTTATGCTTCTCCATGCTGTAACACGTTGAACTTTCATGACAGCAAAAGAAGAATGGAGAAACAATATACGAGTTGCTGTAGATATAAATGAAGTGCATTTTGTGCATCAGGCCACACAGTGTGTAAAAAAAAAAAAAAAAACAAACAAAAAAAAGAAAGTAAGAAATGATCAGTTAGGTGGCTTTGAGTCTATAAAATGACATGGCCAAATATTTCAGACCTCAGGGGCAACAGTTGATTAGGGCTGGGTCGCCATCTTAATACACGAGAGGACTGATACAAGGGATGAGTTTAAAATTGACGACTGGGCGCAATATCTAACTCATACTGTTCACTGAACGGTGAAATTAAAAATTGTGAAGTGTGACAAAACTGTCAAGAGAAAGGCACCCTACTGTACGTGGTGTCAACCAGGTGTGCAAACTATTGGATGAAAAATGTGCTCTCCTGCACTATTCGCTTAACAAGTGATTAAATCTGCAATAATAAGAGTTTGGTGTGCATAGACCTTGACCGCACAGCTGCAAGTTTGTGCAAACATCTTCAAGGTAAGTGGGACATGGTGCGTAGCACAAACTAATTTATTCCTGGGCAGTTGTGAGTTTAATTTAGCTACTTCAGCTTTATCAGCAATCATAATCTAAAAGATGAATACAAGATGTTTTTGTAAGGTGGTATCAGTTCTAACTTTCTGGCAGTTGATACTGATCCATAATGCATAAACTAAGTTTTTAGATACCACAGATCCTGTAGGAGCCTGCAGTTAAGTCTAGTGGTGATGCAGCAAATGCAGCCAATAGATCTTTTTCACAGCAGCCATATTGCTATAAAATAGTAGGGTAAACACAGGTGTTTCCAATGATGGTAATTAAGATCCCATTCTACTTAGCGTAGGAGAGCCTTTCCTGTTAGTGAATGGAACTAAGCCTTAATTGGTATCATTGGTAACACCTGTGTTTACCCTACAATTTCATGTCAAAATGCCTGCTGTGAAAAAGGTTTATTAAGCATGTATACCACAAAACAGCACACAAAAACATGTGCAAGTGAATGCAACATCTTTGGTATATTTCAGAGCACTGATTCTTGCCTCAGAACTAATTCAAAATCCATTTCTTAGTATACATACATATATATGTACATATACAAATACACTCTATTGATGTTGTATGTGTTGTGGGTGATAAAGAGTGCCAAGTGTTGTGTTGTGGTTTGAAATGTCTCCATTAACTGATTCTGAGATTGCTGCTGTTCACTTTCCTCTGGCAAGCTATGGGATATCCCTGACCACAGGAGCTGTGGTCTGAGCTCATGTCAGTACATAAGTATCCCATATCATCATTTGTCAAAAGTATATCAAGTAGAATTTCTAAACTGTATCTTGTTAGGCACAGAGGATCTTTATGATCTTCACTCCAACTTCAGTATTTACAGTATTTTTTCCTAATCTAGTCAGGACAGGATTAATGTAAGAGTGCAGAGCTATAATTTCCATTTTTTGAATCAGATGGCTCTAAAGACATGGAAGGGTTCCTGTGCAAGAACTACCATGACCCAAAACACTGTGGGTATGTTGATCTTTTTTTAAGTAAAAACACTACAACAGAACTGAGCCTTTGTTCAGCAAAATAAAGGTACTGTAGCAGCCTAAAATGGAACAAGGCCAGACATGCAAATAAGGATTAGACTGGGGCAAAACTAAGTTGTGCAACCAGCTTCTCAAATATACAATATACTCTCACAGTATTGAGGTCCCAGTTATACCTGTTCTAGCCGGTAGGCCATTTCCTTCTGCATCTGCTGTAGGGCAGTCTTAGCTGCCTGGTCCTGGTGAATTAGTTTATCCCGCGACTCCTTCACTTCTTTCAGCAGCTCCTCCACCCTGCCCTCCAACTGCAGAAACAGGGAGTATACAGAGTAAGCAACTTGTTGGGCAACATTTAAGCCTGGACCACACCTGGGATAACCTGCTACACAGGATGACACTTGACACAAGATGTCAGAGGCAAAATAAATCTCAACGGCACAAAAGAGGACGGCGGTTTGGTGTTGTCAGTCAGTCAGTAAAAGTAATTAAATCGATCAACCTTAACTCTATGGTTAGAAAAAAAAAGGGATCCAAGCATACATTGGGTGTGTGTCATAAAAATCGTTCCTATCTCCTTTTGCTTGCACAATGCTTAAACAAACGCTGTTACCTTGAAAGCAAGCATGAATCAATAATTGCTCCTTCTATGGCAACAGCGATGCTGATGTACAATGAATAGAACAGATCCAATGAATGGAGAAGTACTTGTGTTTTGGAGTGCTATGTAGCTTTGAAAATCAAAAGGTAGGACACACACAATACAAAAGACACAAGACAATTAGAAAACGCACAGAATTCACACAAGTGAATACAGCCTTTCATGCACATGTGGCATGTTGAATGCTAGTAATCAGAACTGTGTCCTTTTCCTCTCCTCACCAGGCTGCTTTGTTTGACTTCCTTAATTACCAGCTACACAGGGCTAGACTGCAGATTTAATTGAATTGGGAGTGTCACTGTGACCGGTGCTGCTACACACCATTTGTCCTCTGATTTGTCCTCTAATTGTACTCTGTATTGCATTAATAAGTGGTCCCTGAATTGTCCATATATTAAAAGCATGATTCTAGTTTCTTACTTTTTTCTTTCTTTATTTTTGTTGTGTTTATTGTTCTTACAGATTAGTGCAATGTAAATAATATTTTTGCGTTTTACAGATAGAGCAAGAAGGACAAAAATGATTGACAGACCATTCAAAAAATAAATAAATAAATAAAATAAAATACACATTTTTAAATGCTGTTACTTACCAGATAACAGAAAGACTAACTCAGTGCTGATCCAGTGATGGTCAAGAGCAATTCTGACGAGCTTTTGCTTTTGTGGTGGGGCAACGTTTTTGTCTCCAACAGTGAATATTTTACAGCAAAAATGAAAATATTAGCAAGAAATGCCAGTGTTACATGGTCACAATTAGCAGAAAAAATAAAAGAAAGACCTATATTTTTAATCTGGCTTTTAATTTGGAGTACTGATAGTAACTTAGTTTTTAAGTTTCAATCATTGATTTTAACATTATTTTTTATCCCTGGTGTTTCTATATTCTATTGACCTTTATTCATTGATTTTAATTTTTTATTGTTTTATTGTTGTATTTTTTTATTCTTGCAAAATCTTTATTTATTGTTGTTTGTTTTTATTGTTGTATGTGTTGTTTTAATTTTGCCATGTGAAGCATGTGTGCATGAAAGGTGCTGTATAAATCAAGCTGAGTTCAGAAGTCAGTGTCCAGCACAGTCAGGAAGTCAGACAAAACATCTCAGTGGAGCACTTCCTTGTTGATGAAAAACACATGGTAAATAGGCTTCTATTGTTTTCATGCATGGTAAACATAGCCCATTATTTAAGAATACGCTTGTTGTGGACCAAGAGGCAGATATACACAGCGTCACTTGTGTTTGTGCTCCAAAACAGTCAATCAGTGCCAATATATGCAGAACAATAGAGAATGAAAACTAACCTTTTTAATGGTGGCCATGTGCTGCTTTTCTGTCTCTGCCCTCTTTTTGAGCTCATCCCTCATGTTGTCCTTCTCTGAACAGATGCCCAGGATCAACTCCTGATGCCTCTTGTTCTCCTCAAGCAACCTATACACACAGATGCACCACACACACACAAGCATACAATGACAATTTAGGTCAAGTCCATACTGAAGAATTCAGACTGTTGTTATTGTGGCCAGAGAGACTGAGCAGGACAGGAAAATAAGTGGATTTTTCTATGTCATTTAGCCAAAAGGTCCAGTTTCATTACTGCAAGGAACACTGCTTGGACTTTAAAACAATTATTCTCATGTGTCAGCTTAATTAAAACAGATTAAATATAATTAAGGTGAAAAGAGAAAAAAAGAGCAATTAGCAAGTAGGTTAAAGGTTAAAGATGTCTAAATTATTAATTCAAATATTACATTTTCTGGTTCCTATAGTTTGCTATAGACTAAGACTAAGACTAAGACTAAGTCTACTTGCCTGACATCATTTTTTATTAGCCCTTGTACAAACTGTTTTATTATTAGCGGCTATCAAATAACAACAAAGATTACAGTTTATTGTCATGTTTAATCAAGGGCTACATCATCCAAAAAAAAAAAAAAATCAGAAAATAGTGAAAAATGTCCAACTCGAGTCCAAGGTGATCTCTTTAAACACCTTATTTCATCAGTCCAAAACCCATTTCCTTGCCTTGGGCAAACAGACAGTCCTCATTGTTGAGCCCTGAATCTTCTTATATTTCATGGACAATACAACTATTCGATTTATCGAGAAAATGATCAACAGATTAATTGATAATGAAAATAATAATGTTAGTTGCAGCGCTCTACAGCCTAAGAACAAGGACAACACAACTAACATAAATGTAAAGTGTAGCAGTTTACCTCTGAACAGCCTTCTCCTGCTGTGCATACTTGTACTGCACACACTTCTCAAAGACCACCATGCAGCCCTCTTGGTCTGTAGGGAGTCCATTGACAGGTGGGCTCCCTTTCCTCTCGCCTCTGCTTTCACCCTCAGGCAGCTGACAGGCCAACAGCTCAGACTCCAGCTCATCCAGCAGCGACTCCTGTGACAGCGAGCGCTGGATCTGGGAAAACAGCTTTCTGCTGCAATCAGTGTCATACGGACTTGACAAGGAATGAGAGGGGGCTGAGATGTTAGCACTGGTTTGTGGGCTGGAAGCCAGCGAGGAGCTGACAGTATCGGAACTGGGGGTAGAAGGGCCATTAGAGATCCCAGAGGTGGTTGTCGAGTCGGTGGGTGAGTTTTTAGAAGTGCTTTGGATGGAAGAGGATGATGGGCTCTCAGCTGAACCACTATCATCAGCAGGCGATGGCTCTGTGGAACAATTTGTAACCAAGACTGATGGCTGCTCATTGCTGTTTGGAGTGGTGGCATGAGAATCCTTCACTTCATCAAAAGTCAATAAGGTTTCTATTGTCCCTTCAAGAACAGAAGGAGAGCTTTCTACAACATCATCCAAGGTGGTGACTGCAGCTACCAAAGCTTCACCAGCTTCATTTGAAAGTGAAGGTATCCCACATTCCATAGAAACTGTAATGCTATCACAGCCGCTATCAGCATCCATTTCACTCCCCTCTACATGTTTCTGACTGCATGTTTGAGCTTCCGAAATTGTCTCTGTGTCCGTCTGGACATCTGTGGCAGTCTTGATTAATTCACTGTCAAGCTGTGCTTCATCTTTTGCCAGACTGCACGTTTCTGCCTCATCTGCACCATTGTGAGAGATTTGTTCCTCCTTTTCTACGTCAGACGTGCTGTCATGAAGCCGATTCACTGGGTGCGATGCCTCCGACACAGACTCAACCTCTGATCCTTCCATCATGCGTATCTGAAGCAGGATCAGGTTGTTCTATGGTCCCTCTCTGGTTTAAATCTGGCAGGGACAGAGTGAGAAGGAGACATAAAGGAAAAAGACAGAGACTGAGTGGGAGCAAACATTAACAAACATTGCATGACATAAGCTATTAAAAACCCTAAAGTTCTTGGATGTCAGCAATACAGGAGCCCCGTGCTTTTTGCATGTCACAGCTTGATATTAGGTACAATCTGGTTCTTGTGTTGAGCCAAGAAAAACCCTGACAATCCCAATGATAAGCTTCACATTTCCTCATGTTAGTTGTTTGGTGATTTGCCAGTTCATCTGTTGCCAAAAGAAACGCATAACTCAAAGACATACTCAGCAGACACGCACACTCACTTCTTACTTTGACACACACTAAGAGGTGTGGTCCTGTCAACACATGTGACGTAGTTACACTTGTAGGCATGCGGCACAGAATGTCATACAACTAAGATAAGTATTCATGATTATTAGACAGCCTCACTACATCTATCTTCAAAACAAATTCAAATTCAAATGTACAGACTTCATTGTAAAACACACTTGGGAAGATCTGACAATTGTGACAGTCTAAAAGACAAGAGACTACATGATATATAAGTAATGTTTGACTTCGGTGTTTGAGTATGCAACTTTGAAACCTTGTCTATGAAAGCAAGTTGAAAAACCAAAAAGCACCTCCTAAGGGCCGGTACACAGTAGAATAATAATAACACCTTTATGGACTGGCCTGACTAACACTTTTTTTGTTCACTTTATCTCAGGGATATGAATAAAATCAACCAGCCACTAGTCCTTGCTAAAAGTGAAAAAGGGCTCATAAACAAAGTAGGCCTGGCTTAGTCTGAAACATTCAGTCAAGACTTGAACTTCTTAAATCAAACAGTCATCAGTTACACATCATTCCCTTGGACAGAACCTGGCTTTGTCAACGCTTACTTTGTTAATTGCTGAGAGATGACTGAGAATAGCTGGAAGCCATGTAAACTTTAATATAGTTCCCTGAGCTATTGTCTTTGAAAGATGATATCTTAAAGTAGAGTCTCCTTCCTCTGTTACACCGTGTTTCCTGATCCAAAATCCCCTTTAGCACCATTTTCAAACCTCTTTCAACACCATCTTCCTTGTACTCATTACAGTTGTCCTCATTCTGCCCTATTATATAAATAGACATTGAAATTTTAAGTCTTACTGGTGAAAGTACATTTACTCAAGTGCTGTAATAACCTACACATTTGAGGCACTTGAATTTAACTTGAGTATTTCCATTTTACACAACTTAAAATGCAGCTTTACTCCTTACATTACAATTGTCATACCCATCCTGCCCAGGGAGAATCACATATTATTTACAATGAAAGCCCAATAAACTTAAAAAAAAAAAAAACATAGATTAGCTGAAAATACATTTTCCTGACTGGTCAATATTGAAATATTGATGAGCTCCTGGAGAACTAGACTACAACTATTGATATTTATATAAGGTTACGTAAATAAAGGAGAGGGGAAAATGTCAAAAAAGTATGGGCTTAATTTATTAATTTAACAAAATTGGAGCCTAATGCAACAATTTCATTTGTTCTTTCTGCAACTATTGAATAAATAGTACACACACAATCAAGCTTCTCGTGCTTCTCAGCTAATACACATGCAACGATGCTCTTGTGACAGGTGCCATGCCATAACACTGTCGAAAGTAGTTAACATGATGTCCAGCAGCTAACCTTACTGAAACACACCCTTCAGGTGTCCATGCATCGGGACGGTCACTGTGTTGTTAGCCAGCAGCAGGCCGACGTGCCGTTAGTATTTACGGCCGTTTTATTACCGTTAACACTTTCATTTAGCGTTAGCCCTGCCAATGCTGGCTTTAGCTCGCTAGCTGTTGAGTTAGCCACCACAAGGTATTAGGAAAACACATTACCGACACACGCTCAAACACAGGAGACTAACAACAGGCGTTTCAAATGGATTTGACGCTAAACCGCAGCTTGACATATTGTATGGAGGCACCGCTTACTTTAGCATGCTAAGCTAACGTTGATAAGGAGGAGGCGTTAGCCACAAGTACAGTCCGCTCACACTTCAGCTAGCGCAGCTAACGCTAGCATCTAGCATAAACGAGACAAATAAAGATGGTTATGTTTTCACCCACCGAACGAGAAATCCCCATGGCGTGGTTCAATGCGGAGACAGGCGGGACAAGCGTGAACTTTGAGGGTTTCTGTCTCACCAGCTGAGAGACCCAACAAGTCACTTTGATATGACACATCAACAAATATGGCCACTGCGGGAGAAACGATGAGGTGATATCAACCAATGAGAACCCAGTGAGAGATGACGTTAGTCTGACGTAAACGCGCGACAGGTACACCTCCAGCTGATTCTTTCCAGAAACTCAAATAACCTAACGAATAATAAACTACTGCATATACACAAGTAAATCACATTAAATACCAAAACTGTCTTATCTCATTGAGTTGACATTACAAATTACTTATTAACTGTGAACGTCTGAGAGTCTGAGTGAATGTTCACATAATTGTTTGAGATAGATAGATAAATGGATGGTGAGACTTGATCACAAGGGGAATTGAACCCTTGACCTTTGGATCCCCATATCTACAGACTGTACCACTGGAGAGACGTGGTTTCTACACACCTTCTTCTTACAAGTTGAGGCAATCACATCTGATGTGCAAAACTGGGGCGTTTTATCTGTTTGAACTATCTGAACTTCTGGGGAAAAAAAAAAAAAAAAAAAAAAAAAAAAATCACATCATTCTGTTGGTTTCAGGTGTTCTGACAAATATTTTGGGGATGTTTCATCAAACATTGAGCAAAAAAGAAAATGTTGAAGTAGAAATTACAGTGGAAATTAGAGCAAGATATTAAATATCATTGCAGACTCACCATTTCACCGATTTGTACACAATTTGAAATACTTGATATCTACCATCTGCAGAATGTCTGTTGATTTTGGTTGCATTTGAATGAAGAACTGTGGACATATTAAAGTTAACTTATTTTTCATATTTCTAAAAATATAGAGTGATGGACTTTTGAATTGACCACAGGTTGCAGTGAGACAAACTTTTGTCACAGTTTAGCAGATGTGATGAAGACATTTCAGCTCTGTATGACTTAAAGCTGATTTTTAGAAGTTTGGATTGTAAAATGTCTATAAATTTAGATCTGTTGTAATAAGTCACACCCACTTTAATCAGTCATTACCAAAATTCATGCATCAACTGAGCTTTGACCCAAGAATGTGCAAAACAATTTTTGTACTAACACATGCGGCCAATTACGAGATCTAAACTGATCGTATCTGGGGCACCCACTAGAGGTCAAATGCAATGCACTTTAATACATTAGCTTAGTGAACACTTTTGAACGTGTTTAAATTTTCACATTGATATCTCATTGAATTTATGAGTTATTACAAATTTTACAAAATCAGATATTTCAATAAAAACAGATTGGCTCATAAAATCCAATCAGATTGACGAATCAAATTTCTTTGATAACTCTAGATCAGCAAAGTCTGTAGTTTCAGGACGACTGACCCAACAATCTAAGACTAGCTTGCAAAGATAGAATTTTGATAAAATTGAGGAAAAGTCACAAAAGTTGACATTTTTAACGCAGTAGACTAATTGAGAAAAGATGCAAATGAATTAAATAATTAAAATGGTGGAAGAATTTTTAGTCTGTGCTGAGCCATTATCCGGATAACTGCAAAAACATAAACGTAATTGTTAAAGTGCCACCTTGAAGTCAATGAGTGTCTTTTTTTGTCTAGTAGTAGTGGGTGGAATTTGGAGTCTTGCCGTTTTTGCTGCACAAACAAATTTAGTAGAGAAAAAGAAGAAGATTTTTTAAAATATTAAATACAGTTGTAACTGTAGAATAATTACATACCATAAAATGAAGACACTTTTTAAATCACAAAAATGTAATGATTTCATCAATTAATTGAACTCTTAAATACTTAAACATATCTTATAAAACATTTTAAAAAACATTTTTGGCCATTCAGATTAGTTCAAATTAATGCTGAATGTTCTCTGAATGAGTAAGTGTCTGTTTATGAGTCATACAGCTGTGCATACTCTGATTATGGCCACTTTTTTCTGTCAAAAGAGTATTTCTGTTTTGTTTTGTTTTGTTTTGCACTGGTGGCAGAGATGTTTCAGCATGCCAACTCAGCCTCAGTCTTTCATTCATTTCATTACCTTCTTGAAAAGCATTGCGATATTTGTGCACATCCAAAAACACGTTGATATCAAATGTTTAAAATAATGTTTGAAAGTAGGTGTGTTTCTCCCTCTGATCACAAATGTGAGATTTTCTTTTGTGCACGTATCTCTACCCCAGTCCTGAAAACTGTTGGCTAACTGCTGTAAAAAACCCAACTGAGACACATAATCTGGATTTGCTGTTTCCATGTCCAAAGAATGCTCTTAAAACCAGAGTAATACCAGCATATACCACATTTCTTAATCAGAATATGCTCCATTCAGACTTAGGCCCAATTCTGAATATCCAACCAGAATATGCTGTTTACATAAATTCAATCAAATTCAGAATATTGCCATATTCTGCTGTAAAATTCAGCTTACTTTCACACACAGTCAGTCTTGGATCACCCTTAAAGTCACAATTTAAATCACACCAGAGGGAGAAAAAATACAATATTTCAAATGTACTTTTTCAGTGCTTTGTGCGCCACAAGCCAAGTGCCATTTAGTTCTATTATATTATCTCTACATCTGATATCTCCAGAACTCTACAACTCACACCCTAACTATTTAGATGGATGAATATGGCTAAAGGCCTGAGGAAAAATATTTAGTTTTCATTTTGGGGTGAACAGTCCCTTTTAAGGTATAGCTCAGATTTTTTGAAGTGGGGTTGTATGAGGTACCTAGCCATAGTCAGTGTATACAAAAACAGTTTATACAAGGGTAAACAACCCCCCCATGAGGGGGCGCCTGGGTCAACAGGTCCCCCTAAGATTGGCAGCCCCCACCTAGGCCAGTGACCATGTTGCCAGGCACCAACTAGTCTATAAGGTGCTGAATTTTCACACACTTCAGACACTGTAGGAAGGAATTCGATGTCACTGCCTGTCTCACTAGATGGCGCTATGACTATGTGCTGATTGTCTTGTAGATGTGTTCAGGGTGGTACTCTTATCAAATATGTGAAGTATGGTGCAAATTGCATCATTTAATCCAAAGTTATAGCAATTTTGTGTTTCATGGCGAGACATCAAAACATGACGCCATGCCACAGTCACACTGTTTTATGCTGATCAAATTTTTCAAAAACTTCTGATCACAAAGTAGTCTAGGTGGCACAAACTGATTTTGAAGTCACTCTGACCATTTCTGTTGGAGGAGTTTGTTAAAATATGACGCATGTAAAACGCCAAAATTGACCACGAAATTCATGATGGCCGACTTTCTCTTAGGTTTAGCCTAGAGGTCCAAGAGACTTTTTTGTGCGTCTTGTCATGAAACATGTGCATACTGATTGTCACTGATGTCAGTGAAACGTGCCACCAGGACTGCACTTAAAAGGGTGTGACCAAGTCATCTGGTCACGCCCATCAACAAACCGCATATCATATGTTCAGGTTTTGGTGAAACATTGACCTTTGCTGTGCCGTCATGGCAACGCCATTTGACGATACATCAAGATCTTCACAATATAGCATAAGCAATGTCTTAAGGCCTTTCTGACCAGATTTTAATTGGATATGATCAACCTGTTTGGAGGAGCATGTCAAAGTCTAAAACATGTAATTTCCTGTTGCCAGTAGGTGACGCTATCACTAATGCAGTAGATGTGTTCAGGGCAGGACAAATATCAAACGTGAAGTTTGGTGAAGATTGGATAATTTATACGAAAGTTATAGCAATTTCCTGTTTCATGGCGAGACATCAAAATTCCATGCCAGGCCATGGCCACGCCCCCTCAGAAATCCGTTGCGGCGAGGTCGGGCGCCCGTCAGACGCCAGCTGGACACAGGAGGCCCCGGCCGGGCCCACAACCGTTGCGGCGAGGTCGGGCGCCCGTCACACCCGGCCGGACACTTCCTGGGCTGAAAAAATCTTCTTTCTGGACTGGAGTCTTCTTTCCTGCAATGGAAGAATAAAGAGGAATTAGTTGCTAAATTATCAGGCATGTATAGTAATACATACAATGTATAGACAAGTTTCAGTACATTACAGGGTGCATATACACATTCAGGGGACAAAACGGCTTTGGTAGCTGGTCAAAAGTCAACAGATGTAATCAATGTACATTTTGCAACAAGGATTTTGTAAATCCATTTGTTTGTCTTTCATATCATATTAATATAATACATAAAAAAACTTCATGGGTTGCTGACATGTCCTGTTAATTTTGCTTAACTTTTCAGATTTTGCTGGTTATTGATCCTGTTTATCCTCCTTATTTGTTCATATCAGGAGCATTGTTGTAACATTAGTGTCAATAAGCTAATTTACTCACAGTAAAAATGTTTATGACAAGTCTTCTTTTGAGAGAAATTTGAGAGCTACTGTAAACATCCTGTACAAAGCATGAGACATGTGTGACAGGCAGCTTGGTCTGGGACAGCAATGAATGCTGCAGCCGCTGTGAGCCAAGTTGAGCTGTCAGTTAGCAGAATTTTCAGTTCATCCAGATAAATTATATTAGAGATGTACAATATGGATTTTTTTTCAACCGATACAGATGATAGATAATTACCTGCTTCTTATGGCCAATATTGATAACATAACCAAAAATTTTTGTATTTTGAAAGAAAGTCAATATAACTAGGTATGCACAATAAATAGAGGTAGTGATTGACTGATATTGTCCCCTCACAGCCTATCAGTCTATATCAGTATTGGCAAATATTAGCCATTAATATTATTGACAGATGATATTATTAATAAATATAGCCTAATAGTAATATTTCCTATGTGCAACTGATGTAAAAGTCAACTGTTTCCGATATTTCCTCTTGTACACATTGTTTGTTTACTTATTTATTATTTATTGCTATTTATTTCATATTCCCTTTTGCTGCTGTAACACTGTAAATTTCTCCATTGTGGAACTAAACTCTTATGTGATGTTATCTTATAGTTAGTCTTCGTTAGAGAAGAACTTAAAGAATTTGTCTTTATTCTTGCAATAGAAGTACCTCATCATCGATTTCATCCTGACCTGCTGACCTATCCGCAACAGAAACTACTGCGCATGTGCAATACCTCACCTCTTCACAAAAACGTGTCTCGTTCAGGTAAGATAATGGCCGTGGAATATTAAGCCATAAAGTGCGGATATAATTAATTGTTTGTGTATATATTTAGTCGTGTCTCGTAGAATTTCATTTTTTGAGTTTGTTGGCGAAAGTTTTGCTCAAGTTATGAGTTTGTATTAGCTTGCTAACAGCTAGCCTAATTAGCGAGCTAACTAGCCAATCACCGTGACAGTAGTTACACAGCGTTAGCTGTTTGACCGTTGATTAGCGGTTAACTAGCCAAGAATACGGTGCTTATGGAGCGTAAACGAAAACTTTGTGCCCTTGTTTTTGCTTACATCATATTTTAATAAACCCCCTGACGCAAAATAATTGAACTTATTTTGACAGCTGCCACCATGTATCACTCATTTTCCCCAAACCTGGTTCGCCCTAACCTGCCTTTGAGGAAACCATCATCGAGCCCCATGGCTCTTCCTCCTCTGAGACTCACCACGCCCGACGTTACACCTGTGCGCGTGGCCTCAGGCGGCACCGGAGACGGTAAATCAACGTCATCATCATCAGATATCTAGCTGGACAGGCACTAAATATCTGCCACGCCTGTCTGGCATACCAGTGAACAGTAACTAAACAGTAACACAATGTTAAACCATGAACATGGAGCTATTATTAGCTATCAGCTTGAGCTCAGACCTTGTCAGGTTCATTTCTCTTTTCTTTTTTTTCTCTTTTTTTTTTTTTTTGCAGGTCCTATGATTTCACCACTCAGCAAGGACACATATGCAGTATGTAACAAACTCGATGTGTTCTGTTGAAATGAAAGTCATAAATCAGTGCCATTTTAAGTTTTTTTTTCTGCCTCCATAGGGGTTGGGATCCATGCAACCAGCACTGACTCTACATTTTTGCAACTACTGTGGTCAGCAAGGTAATATCGTTGCTGTTGAAAGAGCAGTATGTAACAGTTGCACATCAAAAAAAAAAAAAAAAGAGTACTGCAGTCTGAATAGCGAATTTGCGCCATAAATGGTATATTAAATTGTTTGAAAGCCTATTAAATGTACCATGTGTGGTTGAAATGAGCCCATAACCCCAAACCTCTTAATTTACTGATATAAATGACAAAAGACTGCAAATCTTTAAATTTAAGAAGTTGAAATCAGCAAATGTTTGGCATTTTTGCTTGAAAAATGACAGAAATTATTAATCGATTTGGCAGCTAATTGTCTTTCAGTTGATTAATGGACTAACCGATACAGCTCTCAATGGTAATGCTTCTTAAACAAAGTTTGCAATAAAATATTTTTTTTAATTTAGTTTCTGTGGTGGGTTTGTCTCACTAAAACTGATCCCACATCAGAGTGGCCTTGCTAAGATGCAACTTTGGAGCGTGACATTCTCCAAAAATCATCAGACATGCAAAACATTGTATGTTATAAAACTACCCATAAAATGAATACATTATAATCTCATGGTGGACATATCATTGGGTAGCTATTGAGATTAGGTTACACATGTGGTGATTTTCTTCAGGCCATGTTTTCTCATCTCAGCTTTGGCAAGATGTAGCTGGAGGCAAATTATTAGAATATAAGTCCTGTAGTGTGACATGCCTTTATGATTTTGAGTATATGTTGACACTGCAGTGCATGCTATGCAACACATTTCCTCCTGGTTATTATGTGATTGTCTGGCACAGCTCAAGTGCCTCTGGTTGCTTTGTATTTAAATTCAGTGTTGTTACATGTTTCTGATTAACTAGTGTTCACTTGTTAGGAATTTTTCGGTGCAAGCGCTGCAAGAAGACACCTTACTGCTCAGTGGATTGTCAGACAGAAGACTGGAAGGCACACAGACACATGTGCAAGTCCATTGATCCAGAACCTGCAAAGTAAGTTGGGTCAACCCTGAGTACCACTTACGAAAAGGCACACAGTTGGTGATTCAGCAGCAGCAGGTCGGAAACATGATATAATGTCCAATAAATAATGTAAACTCTCTTGTTTCTCTTACTCTCAAGAGAGAAACCAAAGGAAGTCACAGCTTTGCCAGCGACAGGAGACAGAGCTGGCCTGCTTGAGTCTAAGGTAATTGCAAAGATTTTGCGATCTTCTAAGTGAGATCTTTACATTTTTCATGATTTGAAATAAAACTATGTAATGGGTTTGTGAACTATGTTTTGTTATCTATATGTATTGAAGAATGGTGACGCATCCAGCCTCCAGAGAGTCTATTTGCACAGCTTGCCTACGACTAAAGTTGTTAAGGGAGCAGACATCCAGGTACACTATATCTGGTTTGCCTCAACTGTAATGACTGATCTAGCCAGCATGTTATTAAATTTCAAAATGCATGCATATCTCTCTGTTTTATTGTGTGTGGTTTTAGGCATCTGTTGTGGACTTCCGCAGCCCTAGTAGGTTTTTCCTTCTTGCCCAAAGCCCCGACGTGCTGGATGCTCTGCAAAACATCAGTGTGGAGCTACAGAAAACATATATCCGCCCCTCAGCGACAACACATGTACCCCATGTTGGAGAGGTTTGCGCAGTTCAGTTCTCCTCTGACATGGTGAGCAGAGGTCTTCTCAAGCAATTTGACAAGAGATGTATGTTACAGTGTGCACTAAGGTTGCCAAAGTTCTTTTTTTTTTTTCTTCAATGTGGTGTGTTCAAATGATACAATATCTGCAGCCCCACTTGGAATTTGTACCACAAACATTTCCACGGACAACATTTCCACATGTTTTAAATGAACGGAGATGTTGCTTGTAAAACTCAGAATGATATCAAGTGCATTATATTCATTGCCATGTGTCTTACATTTTCTGCTGGTTTCCAACAAATGTTCACACTGTGTTGGTGATGGAAAAATGAAATCTCAAATTGAAAGGTTCTACTAAAACCCACAAAATATTTCTTTCAGTCCTACTTGAGGTAATTTGGTGTTGTTTTAATGTATCGTGTGCTTATTTTTGCTCAAAAACAATCTTTGTTATCTTGAATGAAGATTGTCTGTCACATTATAAGCTAAAAAAAAGTCATTCTTGACCACCTCTGAAAACTGTAAAAAAATAAAAATAAAACATAAAAAAAATGCAGATTTGGGCCTGAATATTAGTTAATTATGGTATTGAAAGTAGAAAAACTATTTCAGTGCTCATCCAAGACCTCAGTTAAGTTCAGATGAAAAGGTATCAAGTATTGTTTTTATACTAATATTGTATGGAAGTTAGGAATTCAGGTATCATGAGAACGCCACATGTATTTGCCTCTATTCTTTTTTTTATGTGTAGAACTGGTACCGAGGCCTGATCCAGACAATGGCTGCTGACCAGAAGTCGGCTAATGTCCTTTACATTGACTTTGGCAATGAAGAGGTTGTTCTTGTGGAAAGGATCAAGCCCCTGGCTGCTAATATCCCTCTGTTTTGTCCATGCGTAAGTGCATATGCACACCACTCAAATAAGCTGTATTGTTATGTGCCAAATGAGTGTCAAAATGTATTTTTGCTGCATGAATATCAATAATGCACAGACAGCTGTCAAAGTCATAACTTTCCATAACTCAGAGTCACCCACTACATAACATTCACCCTGGCAGCTAGTAATGTCTCACAGCTGATGTGATGACACAAGCACTTACATCTGTTACTTCCAGGCAATGGAGTGCCGTATTGCCAGGGTGGTGCCAGTGTTTGGAAAATGGTCAGGCGAGTGTTGTATTGTAATGACACAGATGTTGGCTGGCCAGACTGTGACCGTGAAGTTGGTGGAAACACTAGAGCACGGTCGCATCCATGCTGTGGATATCCTGCTTTCCACAGGTAGGTTAAATGCAGTTGGGAAGGCTGAAAAGAGAGCTGATGGGTGAAGTGGAACTTGTGAAGAGGATACACAGGAAAATGGTTTGTAAATGTTACACTGATTAAGACAACTCTCTCCCTGTGTATTTCTTTAAGGAAAGCAGCTGAGCACATTCCTCATTGAGCATGGCTATGCAGAAGAGGAAAACGTGAACGTAACACCAACTGAACAAGAGATAAGTAAGTCAAATTCATATGTACATAAAGCAACTACAAAGAGTCTTAACTGGTTATGAAAATGGTTTCAATTTAATATTGATGCCTCTGTACAAGCGACACCACACAAACGCCACCATCTGCTTGAAGATCAGCAGTGACATATGAGGCGAAACTGGAAAGAATCACTAGAAATCCCTGTTAAACCACAGAGTTTTCTCAAGTTTTGTTTATTAAAAGTCATGAAGGGCATTTATTTAAATTTAAAAATTACAGGTTGACCTGCCTAGAATTTGCTTCTGACATCATGTAATGTGATATTAAGCATCTGGATTTGTTTTGACTTTTAATCAATTTAGAATATTTCGAGCAATGCAAGTCATCTTTCTGTGTGCATGTTTTAGTTGTGAAATAGACGTTTTTTACGGCAGCTGTATTGACATGAAATAGTAAGGCAAACACAGTGATACAGATTAAGGCCCCATTCCATTTATTTTAGCACAGCCTTTCCAATTAGCCAAATTGCACAATAGCAGCACCCTGACTGTTTACCCTACTATTTCATGTCAAAATGGCTCCTGTGAAAAAAGTTTTGTAGTAAATGTAATGAAAATCTTGATTTTCCTCAGACGCCATGATGAGTGCATCCTTGGACAACTTCAAGCGTCTCTCTGATGGGAAGGATGACAACAGCTGGGCTCAGCCACCCGAGCCACTGACACAAGCTGTGGGTGACTCCTTCTCTGTTGTGGTCACCCACCTGCAGTCACCCAGTGAAATTATCGTACAGAAGGTGGAGAACGCTGGTAAGTAGCATTGGTTCTAGTACATAGAACATAAAACCCTGTACATGGATTTGGGCAACACTATGATTCAAAATATATCAAAATTGCAGTATAGCCAGTGCAATATCCAAATTGCAGAAGCTGTAATATTTTTGATAAAGGAAAAATGTGTGACAAAACAGCATTATAATGAAGTACTGCAGTGCTGCAACGATGCCCTGGCCTACAAATTTTGTTCTCCAGATGTTTGAAAACAATTTTGTTTGGTACAGATGGCAACAAATAACTCACCATCATGATAAGATTTTTTTTTAAAAGTGAAAATTACATTTTTGATGCAAAAAATATCATTACTACATTGTATCATTTTAGTACCACTAATTGTGAATCATACTACAAACTCAAAACATCTGTCAAAATAATCACAATATGAATTTTTATCATAACATGAGAGCTTTTGGTTTACAGGAGTGATTCAGAAGTTGCAGTTGCAGCTGAGAGAACACTGCTCTCAAGTCCCAGCGGCCCAGAACTTCAGACCAGCTCCTGGCACTGTTTGCTGCGCCCAGTTCTCAGGTATAACACACACAACACATCACATCTATATATTGACAATATATGACTCTTTAAACCTTTGTGGTATGAGACAGTTTGGTTAATGGGAATGCCAGATTGATTATTTAATCAACTAAATAAGCAGAAAAGTTAGTATTGTATCTAACAAGTTGATACATGAAGCACATAATTCCAAATTAATGACATTTCAGCCAAGTTCCAGTGAGACCAAAATGTATATTTGCATTTTATAAATTTGTTATTATGATTTAAAAATGTTTTGAGCCTAAACGGTGCTCAAACTGACCTTTTCACAGATGAAACATGAGTGATTATAAAACATTTCTATGTTGACTTATCAAAACTAGTTTCATGCACTATAATATCAAATTAGTGTTTTTCTTTGGTTGACCTGATTTGTGAACCTAATATCTGAGGTCATTGTTTTTCTTTCAGAGGACAAACAGTGGTACAGGGCTAAAGTTCTGGCTTATTCATCAGAGGAACGCATCTGTGTTGGCTACCTTGATTTTGGCAACTCTGAAGAGGTGGATTTAGGCCACCTGCGACCTATCACCACCTCACTACTGAGCCTGCCCATGCAGGCTATTCCTTGTGTTCTAGCAGGTAGCATATCTGCTGTGAAGCACATTTTAAATAGAACTTTATGGAAACATGCTTGATGGCTTATATTGGTTGCCTTGCCATTAAACAGCTCCTTCTATTAAGTACCTTAAATTTGTAATTGTAATCTCAAGCCATAATATCCCTGAAACTGTTAAAATTGACAATAAGCATTGTGTTTGAGGACATACTACAGTTATTGAGTTAAAGAGTTTTGTTTGGTAAATTTACTGAAATTTGAAAATATGCATTCACAAATTCTCTCACAACCTGTCAAACATCTGTCTTCGGGCTCTTTTCCAGGGGTGCAACCTGTCGGGGAGAACTGGTCAGAGGACTGCCTGCTGGCCCTGCAGCGAAGGGTATCAAACAGAATACTGTGCATTGAGATCCAGGGAGCGCACGAGGGCAAGGCCTTGGTGGCTATGATTGATGAGGCCAGTGATCCTCAGGCCAACATAGCTGAACTGCTGACATCTGCTGGTTTTGCTGCACCTGCCCCTGTTACCACCACTAGCGACCAGCAGGCAGACCAGACAGCAACTACTGCTGCTGTGGAACCTCAAGGTGGGAAATGTTTGAAAAAAAAGCCTAATTACTGGCATATGAAAATTATATCAAGTTCTATCTAAAACATAGAAATAATCATCAAATTGAATTAATAATTGTTCCTTTTTTGAGTGCGTTTAACAATGAGTGATTTATACCTTTTCAGGATTATACAGGATATTGAATATTAGAGGAACATTAAACTGAAATGTCATAAATGTCAATCAGATGTACACACTGTAGTCACAAATGCTGTATACGTCACTCATTGACGTTAAGCATATTCATGCAGCTGTTTAAGCCACTGCTTTCAACTGAGAATTTTGTGATTAATTTGATCATTTGACAAAATTTTATGTATTTTTTTGGATTTAAATGTGCTTTTCAGTGCCTACCCCACCCTGTGAGCCTCTTGTGTGGACTTGCACTGAGCTTCCCCGTGACGGCCAGGCAGTGGCACTGCTGGCCAGTGTCGTGGTGAACCCTCTAGAGTTTTACTGTCGCATAAACAATCCTACAGGTATTGCCATGTCCTCAGCCTTCAGCCACAATTATTGTTTTTTGAGAGCAAATTAAGCTCAGTATTGGCTGGTACTAAGTGCCATTACGAGAACTTGTCTGAAAAACAATGTTGTCTTCTTTTTTATTCTACCTTTAGATTCTAGAGGATGTTAATCTTGTTTAATCATCTGTACATTATAGATGCTTATCAGTGTGGTTCACTTTGTCTTTTTTTTTGATGCAAGTAACTTGAAAAGCTATGGTGTGTATGAGATTATTCCAGGACTATAATTATTTCAGATAACCACATGAAACTTAAAGATTTTTATATTTTGATTCTATGACGTGACATTGTTGCATGCCACTTGATGTTCATTTCATGTATTTGTGTGTTTGTTAGACCATCAGCGGCTGATAGAGCTCGGGGCTGAGTTGAAACAGCACTGTGAGGCAAACGGGCAGACCTCACCTTTTGTGCCCAAAGTGGGAGAGCCTTGTTGTGCGATGTTTCCTGGTGAGACTATCTACTGTACCACTAGTTGTGATACACACTGTTATCTCAGATATTGACATTCAAAACGATCTTTTATTTTCTTCTTTGTTTTTGGGTATGTGGTTGCACATAATGTGTCTTTTGCTCCCCAGGTGATGGAGCATGGTATCGGGCTATGGTAAACGGGCTGTCTGAAGATGAGGTGTCTGTACAATTTGTGGACTATGGTTATAGCATGAAAGTGGAAAAGAAGCACCTTCGATCCATTACACCCAGACTCCTGACTCTACCCTTCCAGGCAGTTCACTGCAGGCTTGCAGGTAGCGCGTGCGTGTGTGAGTGAGTGAGTGTGAGAGAGACAGAGAGAGTGTGGAAAAAACTGTGGTGAGTGAACACCTTTTTCCCCAAGTAAATATGACATTTAAGTATGTTGGCAAAGTAAATGCAGTCAAGGGAGTGTCTCAGTTCTGTTACTTTGTTGGGGATATTGCCATCATCTCCAAATATGACTCTCTACTAAAAGAATAGTTTGGATTTTTTGAAGTTGGTTGTATGCAGTATTTACAATAGTCAGTGTGTTACCTACAGTAGATGGCAGTTGGTACACCCCATTTTTTTACTGGTAAGTAAGCAATCAATAGCAGTTTAGGTGTACACTATATTTTCACCACTTTACTTTGCTGTTTAGTCACATTCGACTTCCCTCCTTACTCTCTTGATGTACTTGATGGATCCTGTGTTTTCCTGGAAGTTATAGCAGCTAGTTAACAATGGCTCACAGGAAACACCATTACCTTGAGTAAATTATGGATTTCTCTGTATTTGGTCACGTTAGGACACAATTCAACAAAGCACTGAACATATATCCGGTGTTTTTAGACATTTTAATGCATAAATGTTACATATTATAGCTTTGAAGGCCATTTGAAATGATTGTCATTTGAAATGTTCTCAAAATTATTATGTTTGTGTGTGTGTTTTTGGATTTAGGTGTGGAGCCCCTGGGATCAGAGTGGAGCAGTGAAGCACTGCTGTGGTTCCAGGGTCTGGTGGATGGCGAGCAGCTCTCTGCACATGTCCTCTCAGTCTCTGAACATGGCTTCGATGTGAAGCTGGAGAGCAGAGGGCAGGATGTGGCAGCTGCTCTAGTTTCCGAGCAACTCGCCAAAGCTCCTGGAGCGATTCCCAAAGAGCACATGCAACCACAGGCTCTGAAGCCAAACACCAAGAGAAAATAAGGGACAATGACCAGAGCCAAGTACATGCACAAGCCTCCAACCAGACTGGAGTCAGTCCCAAAGAGACACCAACAGAAGGGACTGCAACTCTATCAGAAGGTCAGCTGGAGCAGAGCTGTCCTGAAGATGAAATGCAATGGTTTGATGATTTGAGAAGCTTGATTTGAAATTGTGTGTAATCTTGTTTCAGCCCCATCTTTCCCAGTGGACTGGAAGACATTGGAGCTGCCTCTCAATGAGACCTTTCAGCCATACATTGCAGCTGTCATCAGTCCTTCTCTCTTCTTTGTGCTCGGTCCCAGCCAGGGTCAGAACTCTCACTTTTGTACCCCATCTGTTATGAGAAGATGTGTAAATGGTGAAAATTTTAATTTCTGTCCTGTTGTAATTGCTGTGTTGTTGTTTTTCAGTGGACCAGCAGAAGCTTCAGGGGGTGATGATGGAGCTGGCTGCCTACTGCAACAACATCCAGGCCTCTTTATCCTCCACTGTCCTGAGCAGACCAGCTCCTGGGGCTGCCTGCTGTGCCCAGTTCCCTGGTGAGGAACTGTTTTTTTATTTTCCATAAATACATTTTTTTCTACATTTTATTAGTTTTCACAGTTGGGAAAAGAATTCAAAAGTACAGGAAAAAATAAAGCATGTTTGCAGTCCTAGATTAGAGGTAACTTGCTTTAATATGCGCAATTTTGCATTCAGCATATTTTTTAGTTCAGTTTGGCTTTCCTAAATTCCCTCTGCTTAAACAGCCTGAGTTAAAACTGTCTATGTGTTTAACAACAGACGTATCAAATTGATGGGCTCATCAGCCTGCTAATGAAATGATGATTTTCTAATAAATCTATAAATACAGCAGCCAGATTGAGGTCATTTAAGGGCCAGATTCAGCGCACAGGCAGCCAATTAAATAGGCCTGATGTACATCATAAGAGAGTATGTTCAGAGTTACACTTGAGTCTGTGATTATTCCGTTACATTGCCAGATAGACATGAGGTGTCTGCCTAAACTGTAACACATGCTGCTATAACTTGCAGCTCATCTTGAGACAGCAAAATGCATAGTTAGTCCTGGCCTCCATCAGCCAGTGTGAAAAGGACAAGATGTTTTACATGATTTGAACTGGCATATTTCAAGAGTTTAACATGCTTTTCTGCCAGTATGGATTTGAAATACGTCTTCAGCTGCATTCATAATGATCTTAATAAGTCTTAAATTTGTTGAAACCTGCAGACACCTTGTTGTCTGCCATATTTAGAAGTAACTGGCAACTGTAAAACCATCACTGCTACTACCTAGCTCTTCAGCTGTTGGAAGAGGTAGGTAGTGAACAAAGCCAGTGACAAGGATACAGTGACAATAGATGAAAAGCTCTCCACATGACTGTTGACATGAACTGAGTGAATGAGTGAGCCCAGTTCAATGTATTTCTAAGTATTGCCATGACCTCAAAAAGCCACTAGGTGTCAGACAGGTAAGTTATAAGTAAATGATTGCGAGCATCATACATAATAGCTGACAATATTTCTTCTGACACATTTTATGGATATATCCACACTTGCGCACTTACCTTACACACTTATTGCAAACATTTGTCTTTGTTTTATGCTAAAACAATGTAATCTTGAGAGTTCCACTAATGGTTTATGAGAAATTACATCCAGAGTGTAATAGATATTGTCAGCAGGGGAAAACCCCATCACACAGGCAGTATCATTCCCTCTCATCGTTTAATGATTACAGGCAAGAGACCCTGTGAGGACAAACCAGCTGATCCATCACTGAGCTATTCCATGCACACACAATCTGTCGCTATAAATTCCCCTCTCTCATTCTCCACTGCAGTCTTCATGTTTGCTCGCTGAGTGTGCTCGAGACCCCACCTGCAGTTGTTGCCCCTGCAGACCTAAGCTGGTAATTTGGTGTCTGCTAGTAGATATAATTACACAGCGTGTGTGCAGCCGAGCGCAGGAGCGGCTCTTCTTTAAACACAGTATGCAAGTAGGAGACTATAGCCTGGCATACATTCCGCAGCTTAACAACAGGGTCTGCTTTAATGGATCTTTCAGTGCTGTCTGTAGGTTCTTAGCTGGTAAAGCCTCATCAATTTTTAAGGGCAGCTTAAATCCTTCAAGAGTCGCCTTTGTCATCTCTTGAAGGCTGGATTCAAGGCACATTTTTCCTCTGGCCTAATTATGCATCTAGATTGTTTTTGTAGGCTTGGAGATATCAGACAGAAATTGTGACCCAATTTGTTCCAATTGGGTTCCATTGGGTCATGATTTCTGGAAAGAGACATTGCTGTTCAGTTTCGACATCTCTACGGCCGATATCTGCAAAACTCATGATCTCATATAAACAGGAGGCTCTCTCATCAGTACTTTTACATGGAATTAAACAGCCTAGTTGGACCTTTTTGTTTTCAGCTGACAATAACTGGTACCGCGCGGTGGTCCTGGACGGCGGAGAGGATGAGATGAGTGTCATCTATGCAGATTACGGAAACACTGAAAAGGTGCCACTCTCCCGCATCTTGCCCATCCCAGCCCACCTGGTGCAGCTTCCCTTTCGGATCACTCGCTGCACCCTCACTGGTAAGGCTAAAGGGCCGTCATTCTTTTTCTCTGAAATTATAGTTATTATTGTTTTGTATTTTTTTATTTGGTTTTGTTTTCATTTCAGTTTAGTTTTAGTTTATAGAGTGAATTTGCTTGTTTCATGTTAGTTTTTGTTTAAAAAGTTAAGTTTAGTTTTTAATGGTTTCAGTATTAGTTGTAGTTATTGTATTGTATTATGGGGGGGGGTTATCAGGGGCACGATTTAGGAAGTTAGAAGTTAGTTTAGTTTCAGTTAACTATAATCTCCTTGCCTCAGACACCCCTGTGCCCCCTCTCCTCTGTTTCTAGGTAAGGAACACTTCCCTGCAGAATGGCCAGAGGAAGTACTGAAGATGTTTCAAAGCCTCCTATTAAATGGCGTCCTCGCCACTGTCCAGTCTTTCGATGGCTCTGCTAATGTGCTCTCACTCACTCTGTCCACTGAGAGCGGTGGAGGGCACCTCTCCGCCATATCTTGGATGCACTGCATGCCCTGGCCAAGGGCATTCCTCACCCATCCTGCACCCAGATGTCTGAGCAAACTAACAGCAGCACATGTACTGCCGGCACTACAACTGTACCTGACTGCCCCCAGCCCAAGCCGGTACCTGAAACCCAGACGGGGCTGGAAAATATACCAGCTTCCACTGGCCAAACCATGGACCCCAGAGCTGGCTCACTGGACCCCACAGCAGAAGAAAGATGCTTCTGTCAATGGTTGGTCACGTCACAATTTCAGTGTGATTTCTGAATTCAGTTGCTGGTCTTTACTATTATATCATACATTCAACAAATATAGAGCACCCAGCCTTTTTTTGATATTGTCATAATACATGGTGCACATCACGTTATTTTGCTTAAGTGCTTAATAAGGTTCAAATTACTGGTAAGGAGCAACAAGTAATGAAAATTTACATAATTTAAGTATGCTATTCATTTTTTACTGATTAATCAGTTAATCTAAAATAAATAAATTACCCAGGATGACCTATGTGAAGTATAGTAAGTGCTGAAATTAAGCAGCAGCTCTAATGATATTTTGTTTTTCAGAAAATCCTGTTCAGAGGATTCTTGAACACTTGGAGCCTCCATGTAAAATTGAGACAAAACCTCATGGTATATATGTTTTTAAACAAGAACATGAACTGTGACAGCCTGATGTAATGTTTTAACTTTAGCACACTTCAGTCCTCTACTGCTACAATTTATTTGTGACTGTTCCTTCACTTTCTTATTTAAATCCCAGATTCTGAGACCTCTGACTGCTGTTGTCTGAGCCTGAAGACTAAGGTCAGAGCTGGTTTCACTTGTCTTTGGAAAGCATCTTTGAACCAGTGTTACTTTTTTTGATAGAACATTTTTAAGTTTGTATTGCCAGGATGTAATGGCCATCTCGTGCATACATTAATGTATTTTCCATCAACATATTTTTATGGTAATTTTGAGGTATTGCATTAGAAGAGGTTGATAGAAATGGCAAAATTTGAGGAAACTTCACTTTTACTAATGAGTTTTTACACTCTTGAGAGGTGATTTTGGCCTTTGTGAAAAAGAGTTTAAGAGTTTAATGAGATGTGGAAAGTTCTGATGTAGTGAACATCTAGTTTAAATGACTGTTGAGAGTTGATGGAAACAATCAATTATTTTGCAAATTTACTCTAAATTTTGATGGAAACCTGGCTATTGTTATGTCAGGTTTTATAATGTCAACCATAAGCAGCACCTAGCAAAAAACTTGCAAATGGATGACGTTTTTTTTTTTTTTTGTTCCCTTTCACAGATTGACCACCTGGAACAATTGGTGCAACTGCAGCTTTCTCTCATGGAGAAGTTAGTGGGACATACGAAATAAGATTTACCAAGTACATACCTTGTTAGTCTTGTTTGCCAGCTTGTTGAACTTGAGGATGTTGTGTTTTCTCCGGACCATCTTTGTTTGAAACAAGTTAGCTGTTCATGTGGCCTCCAGAAGCAGCCACACAGCTTATTATTTTAATTTCATCACTTCTGTTCAGGACTTTTATGTTTGTTTTTTTAACTTGTTGCTAAATTCCACACACTTTTTCACTTTTAATAATTCTGTATGTTTTCAAAAAAAAAAATGCTGAATGTACTTAATAGATTTGTTAAAAGCAGAAAAATCAGCAACACAAGATGTTCAGACTCAGTTATCCAAGTGTTTGTCTCCTATAAGTGTGCTGTAGCGCATGCTGTGCTGCCATCTGTTCTTTTGTTCAGTTGTCATCAGACGTTCAGGTGGGCTGTCCAGCCTGATTGATTTATGTTTGACATGTTTCTTTTTACATAAATGTTCTGTCACAAAAAGAATAGAAAGTGACTGCAGTGAAGTGATTTTTTTTAATTGATGTTTTGATGCTCTGAATTTGGACAATTTTGTTTAGTGCAAAGCTAATATAAAAAGTTGTATTATTTCATGAGACGTTAGCCCAGTTCAGATGGACCTTTAACAAAGAACGACACTTGAATGCTGACAGTTGTCGCTTAAAGAGTATCTACAATAGAAATACTATAGTAAATTAAAATAATAGGAAGTATACATTACCAGTCAAGTTTGGACACATCATCTCATTCAGTGTTTTTTCTTCATTTTTCTACATTGTAGATTAATACTGAGACATCAGACTATTGCAAACTGTCTTCCGCCCTTACAATCAGATTTAATAAAAATGGTTATTTAATCTGCAATTACAAGTGCAAAAGACTGCGAAATTCTTTTTGCTTTTTATTGTCTAACCATTGTCTTCTCCTGCACACCTGGTGACCTACAAGTGTGCAAAAGTTTTTGCTCTTTGATATTTCAGATTCTTCAGAGGAGCCATCTTTTGCTTTGATGACAGCTTTGCTTAATCTGAACCATTTCTTATAAAAAATAAAGAAGTGAATGAGAGTGGGTCCAAACTTTTGACTGTTACTGTATGGTAACACTTAAGGACACAAATCATATATACTTGAAATATGCTTTAATGCATGACCCATGATGATTTAATGCGGTGGTCTTCAAACTCAGTTTGGGGACCAACAGGGGACCTTTGAGTGGGCTTTAGGGGGTCCCTAGCAGAAGAAGAAGAAATAGAATATTTTAACTTCAAACATTTTTTGGAAGTTGAAACAACAGGAGAAGAAATGAGATTGGTGGTCTGGTTGTAATTTAAAGTGATCCTAGTTTGATTATTGATTGACTATGAAGACTTATGCAAACCTAAAAATATGTTCCTGTTGCTTACCACTAGCAAATGATAAGTTGTGAATTAATTGTAAAGTCAGTGACTTGATCATTTGTGAATGTGTGTAACAAGAATTTATGATCTGTCCACATACACATTCATTGATGCATTACTGAGTTGTGCATTAGTTTTTTAGATAGATAACAAATGTGTGTGCATAAAGCAATTCTGGGGGAACTGAATGGTCCAACGTGTGCAGTTAGGCTACAGGCAATAGACAAAGTGCAGAAAGGAACCTCTGCGTCTCAATGTTTTTACAATAAGATGATACACTTTCTACAGCGTGAATACATTTCCCTTGGACATAATGAAAAAAAACATTTAGACCAATAGGAACCTTTCACAGTGCGTCTTAGTCACTCCCCGTCTTCACACTCGCCCTGTGCGGGATGAGAGGAGGACAAATTAGACCCCACCGGCGCAGGTACATCAGAGGTGGGCATGGCGAGTAGGTGGGGTCGCTGCTCTCCTCCTGTCCGCAGCAGAAAGCTCTCGCAGATCAGCTCCAGTGCGGAAACAACGAGGTGCGCGGAGCCGCAGAGGAGAGGAGCGCTTTCTGAAAGAATAAAGCCAAGGACTGGGAACAGTGAGCAGCGCATGGTGAGGAAACGCTGCAGTGTCTATTTTACTACATGGCGGAACAAGTCATTTAACCCTGTTTTTTTAGTTATGATTTTCCCTGATGTGCGAGTTGAAATCGGATTAAAACAACCGAAAACGTTTCAGTACAGTTTTCTGAATTTGTATGATCTAATCTAAATTACAACTCTGAGGAAAGCTGCAGGTAAGTAGGCGAACACCAGCAGGTCTGAAAGAATTTGTTCAACTCCATCTACCTACTTAGTACTTAAGTAGGCTGACACACATCCATTTGTTCAGCTTCTTGAGTAAACCTCGCCTACTGTTGCATGTCAGGGTCATAACCTCTGGCCCCATCTTAAAGCTGCCTTGCCCCTTGACACATTTAAGAGTGACCAGATGTTGGAAGATAACAGGCTAGGGGTTTAGTCACAAGGAACAAAAAATACGGCTAAATTCAATAGATTTCTGTGTTGGTTTCATCCTGAAATGCTGGCTCAAGTTTATCTTTTTTAAGAGCATCTGCATGTCTTAAATATCTGCTAAGGTTGCAAATTTTGTCCATTTTCCTTGAGCAATAGTTGAAAACGCTAATAGTCAATTAATGAATGCAAAATGACTATCAATAATTGATGAAAACATTGGTTGGTTAAATTCTTAATCATTAACATTCCTAGTCTGTACAGACTTAAGTTGTAAATTATATTGCAGACAGGGAGCTTTAATAGATTGTCCACCACCTAAAATTATTGTGATATTTTTTTTGGCCAGATGCTACTTGCAAACAGGGTGGAGTAGCCTGTGTTGTTATTTGCACCTTGGGTGAATTAGCCAGTGTGGCTATTTGCACTCAGGTGTATGTAAATAGCTAATGTAGCTATTTATAGTCCCATGGCAGAGACAAACCATGATCTCTTTATAGGTAAACTACAGGAGTCAGGTGTGAAACTGTGTGCAAATAGACACTTTTCTGCTAGATTAGTTTTTAACTCAGTTTCTTAGTCATCTGAGGAATGTAATTAATGTAGGCTGGGGCTCTACATCCTCTGTGTGTGGTTGTCAGCTTGCTCGTGCAGCACACCCCCATGCTTTATTGCATACCGAGGCATTTTGAATGATAGTAAGTTCTGGCTTTTAATGAGACAGTTGTCCCATTGTGGGAAAAAAAAAAGTTTCCACATTTGTTCTACAGTTGTTTTAAATGCAGCTGTTTCAGTTGGCTCACCCTGAAATAATATTTTTAAACTGTTTGAATGTTTCTCAAAGTGGCACACCTCCAAGTACAGGTTAGGAGAGCTGGGGATTTTGTATGAAGTAGCACTCCTTTGTAATTATACACTACACAGTGCAGGCACTTTTCCAGCCTGCCAACCAATTCAAAACAGACAGCATGTCCACAGCGAAGGTGTTCCTTTTTTAGAAGGTGGTTACATTTTCAGTTTGCGGTTTTATTTTTAATGTTATCCTTGTAGATATGCACTGATAGACTAATCATCTAAACCCAGAAATCATTGAGATTTTGCCTCAGAAGATGAATCTGCTTTGGTATTCATTTGAATGGCTGTTTTTGAGTGTGAAACATTTTAAGTTCTGAAAGTCAGATAGAAAAATATTTTTTATGTGTATATAAAATGTCAAAGTGACAAGAATGCTCATCAGAGTTTCTCAGAGCCCAAGTGACATCTTCAAATAGCTTCTTTTGTCCAGCTAACAGTCCAAAACCCAAAAGCTTTTCATTTACTGTCATAAATGACGAAGAAAAGCAGCAAAACCTCACATTTAAGAAGCCGCAGCCAGCAAATGTTTGACATTTTGCTTGAAAACCAACCGACTGACGCTGCTAATTGATTATTAAAGTTAGTTGGCAACTATTTTTCTTTTGACAGACTAATTGATTAATGAGCTAATTGATGCAGCTATGGAACATACAGCACTTTGTTCCGTGAGTTCTCAGTGTGGCTTTGACCAAACTTAGAGCCAGACAGAGCGGTAAGTTGTTCACTGATAGGCAGAAAGTGAGGAGAGCCAAAAGATGAGGGCTGGAAGGAGGCAGAAGAATGCTTGTGAAGAGGGAGCCAATTTTGAGACAGGTGTGTACAGCGCACGTGTGTTTTATATGTAGGCATGCATGACTGCTTTTTCTTACAAGCGTGTGTGTGTGCACTGTTCCCCCCCCCCAGCAGTAATGAAATCTCTTGTCCTCGCAACGTACCGGCGAGTGCACAAATAGAGCATCAATAGCCCCTGGTGATGTTTATCAGCCCTGCGGCCTCTCACACAGCCGCTGCATGTCAGCTCTGCAGATCTGTATCGCAGACACACAGACTCCTCTTAAACAGAGGCTCAGGCCTGCACACAATTCTATCTCTGTCTCAGGTATACACACAGCTTTACCTGTAGGGAGGCTTTCTCTGGCACGTCCGTCCTCTTTAGCCCACCCCAACACACACACACACACAGAGGATATTATGGCCAGGCTTATCAGCAGCCAGAGTTAATCAAACCTTATCTGCAGCCCCTCAACTTCTTATGTGTGTCCAGCTTGAACTGTATAAGGCAGGTGAGGTTGTTAATCCTCAACTTCGATATCAATTAACAATAAAGCAGGCTTAATTGAATAGAATTTAATTTAACATATAACTGCCTTGCATTTTAATGTGAATAGTTTTTGTTGCCACTGTCAGTGTTGCTTTGGAAGCCATACTTCTGTACATATTGGCCTACTATAGGCATTAAAACATGTTGTTATACTTAACTGGAATCCAGTGGGCTGCAATTAGTAGTTTGGTCTATAAAATGTCAGAAAATGTTAAAAAAAAAAAAAAGTTGATCAGTGTTTCCCAAAGCCAGAGATGATCCCCTGAAATGTCCACAACCCAAAGATATTTAGTTTAGAGTCATAAAGGAGTAAAGTAACCAGAAAATATTCTCATTTAAGAACAACTCAATTTTGGCTTGTTTGGCTCAGCTGGTGCAAAAACCAAAAAAGTTTTCTTGCTTCTGGTTATATGGTCCAGTGAATATGCGCAGTAGTGTTAGAGCCCTTGCACCTGCTCCAAGCTCCTCGGCCTACAGACTCTACATTGTGATGGCATCACAGTTTTTTCAAATTGTTAAATTTTACAATCATAAAACCTCCATGGATCAAAAATTCATCATAGAAAGTGTAACAAATAACCTTGTTTGCTGTTCGAGGTGGGCTAGTGGGGAATTTTCACTGCAATACAGTGAGTAGCCATTGGGAAAAAAATGGTGGCAAGGCTGAGTGGCAATGTCCCCGTCTAGTTCGTGTTTTTTTTTTTCTGCCAGAGAATAACACACCCTAGCTGATGAGCTAACGTCTGATGTAGAGTAGCTAGCCAGTTATCCAGCGTTTTGCAAACATAAGCTTAAGGGCCCCAGCAACATCTTATAGCCATCTTCAAAATTTAGGTTTCTTTTCAGCATAGACAAGCCTAGTATATATCCTTTCTAAGTACAGTACAGCTTCTGTTTTGTGTCCTCGCACACACACTGCAGGTGAACAACCTATTTGCTTCTTTAACCAACCACTAATGGGAAAATATTGTATTTATTATGTCCATTCATTAACAATCCCCTGTATGTATTTAAACATATACACAAATAGTTTGCTTGGAACAATAATGTTTGTCTGGTATGCTTTTTTTTTGCAAAACAGTATAATTTCTACGTTAAAATCCTTAAAAAGCATCCATGCCGTCTACCTCAATAAAAATTTCAGAATTTCAAAACATCCTTCTAGTGTCAAACTGCACACATAAATCATTCTGCACAGTGAAGCAACATCCGACTCAAACATCCAACTCTAGGAACAAGAAGAAAAACAGGTTTTTGAGTTTTAATAATGATAATAAGGATAATCCACTTGTGTGAGTCTTGAATGAATCTTAAAGGGGAGTGTTGTTGTCAGGGCGGCATTTTTAAAATTTGTCCACCCTTAAAGATAAGCCTTCACTCTGACAACCCACCTTCCAGGTGAACACACATAGTGAACACACCTCCACAGCCCTCATTCAAAAATATGCTTTCTTATAAGCCTCCTGACCACACACACACATCAACAGAAGACCTTGACATTGCTTATCTTTCTGACCCAGACAAAATACAGAATGGTCCACATGCTGGTGCCATGTCAGTGAAACGTGTGTCTGTGTGTGGACACCTTTGTATATAGAGAGAGTTGATGGGGCGTCAAGAAGAAACTAACAGCATTTTTTTTTTTCTGCTCAATTTGATCGGTCCGTCAGGAATAATAAACCGAGCTAAGGTGCAGTTTTACTATTGCTAACATCCTGGTGCTCCTCCATGGTAGCTGATTAAAGGGATAAGCAAGGGCGAAAATAATTCTACTACACAAAGTACTGTTTATTTATTTCAACCTCTCTATAATTTCATTTTTTTCTTGTGTATAACTGGATACTTTCACCTGTTGAAGCCAGTAAAAAGGCTTTAAAGGCCCATAATGTTGGGATCTGCTGCTGTACACACTCCTGTCTCACATTTTTCTCTTACCTCTCACACGGTCTCTCCCACGTCTCCTCTGCTCTTTGGTCTGTTTTATTCCTTTTTTTTTGCTGAGTGTGTGTCTTTTGTTTATCATTCCAGGTGTCCCAACATGCACCCTCTTATCCACCCCTCCCTCCTATTAACGCTGCTGCTCCTTCAAGGTCGGTTGATTGATTTTATTACTGTTTTGCATTCACTTTCAGTTAAGGTGCTGTTCTGGTGCTTTCTGGTAGTCAGAGCCTTTGGTACCTTTATCATTACTAAGATTTGGTCACTTAAAAATCATTTGAAGGATCATGCAAATATACAAAGTGTGACAGCTTTTGTACACCTGCATTTAAACACTGGGGTCTTTCTACAAACACAACCAGCCCGACATGGCCTTGCCCTGGGCAAGTGGGCAGTCATGAACCATGTGATTGACATGGCTTTCATATCTGTGTAGTAAATATGATTGTATCCAGCAGCCTGTTAGCTCAGTTTAGCATAAAGACTGGAAACATCTAGCCTGCCTCTGTTCTAAGGGAACAAAATCCACCTACCAGTGGCCTTTGGCCGTGTCAGGGTTAGTGTTTGAGATGAATGTTATAATTACACATATATTGATGAGTATAGATGTTTGTGGAAAGAAAGAACAAAGTCAGTGTAATGTCAGGACAAATACAGCAATGATAATGTTCAGTATGTTGCATTCATGAGCATGTATGAGGTGTACGTTTGGGTGCTGCATGTAGGGAAATATATGATGTTTGACTGATGCTCCTCTGGTCAACCTGAGATTCTTTATGAGATATTTTACTGCTTGAACCTGTCACATCTCCAGTTCTGAAGAATTCCCATTATCTTTTCCTCAAAGTGATTTCCTGCCCCCATTTTTTAAAAATACTGCTTGTTTCCAGGCAAGTCAAATTTTGCATTGCTTTTACAGCGTATCGTCAGTCGTTCTGCCGGACCTTAGAGTATCGGTATTTGCCGGAGGGGAGAGGCAGGAGTTGTTGGGCAATATAATCTTTGAGTTGTTTTCAAAAATGACAGCTTTAGCACCATCTGAAGTATTTATTAGTGGCCATTTTAAGACTTTGAACTTCAGCAAACCAGACTGTTTCACCTTGTGAGGACGCCCCCTTTTCCTCCTGTGCTGACAACACAGATAACATGTTGTAGCCCTTCACCAGAGATATCCATGTAATCCAGCCCGTCAAATTAAATTTCCCACGTTGACAGAAGCTGAACCAACCTTTAATCTCTGATTTCAAGGGGATAGTCTTTATACCTCCCAGACCATGGTGGGATTAATTAGACATGGACTCGTACATTTTCATTCACAGACATTAAGTCAGTCACTTTGCTCGAGGCACTTGGCTGAACAGACAGACTTTTTGTTCAGAGCAGTGGGGCCCCGCTGACCATCAGAGAGCAGCTTGCCAAAAGCCGAAACTTTCACTATCAGGAGGACGTTGGGGCTGGACTGACGGTGGAATTAGGGGCAGATGAAAGGGTCAGGATTGTGAAAAGGTGCAGGTGGTAGTTTTCTTTAATGTTTCCTGACCTCATGTGGTTTTCTCCTTTCGTCCAGTGAATTGATAATAGAAGACTTGCTGTAAAACCTTTATGGACATTTAAAGAGAGATGTGAAGTCAGTGGCTCTATTTTCTCTGATATAAAATATCTTTTGATAGAAATTTCATCACCATATTGTATGATTTCTTGGGGCTTCCTATCTCATCTTTTCATGTGAGTGTATATGGTAACTAGGGCTGCAACTAGCTTTTAATTATTCTGCCAATTACTTTCATGATTAACTGACTGGTTTAGTCTATAAAATGTCAGGAAAAAAAGCCAAAAATGTTCATCACAAGTTCCCAGAGCCCAAGGTGACATCTTCAAATTACTTCATTTTGTCCAACCAACAGTCCAAAAATCAAAGACTCTTCATCTATTAAATAAGTAATAATAATAATAAATGACAAAGAAAAACAGCAAATCATCGCATTTAAGAAGCTGGAACCAGAAAATGTTTGACATTTTTGAATTTTCCAAAGCATAATGAAAACACTGGAGCTGGTCGGTAGTGTTTTTTTTTTTTTTTTTTAAAGGAAGATAAAGGCCTGTACCACTGCCACGACACTCAGACTGCAGCCATGGTTATCTGAGGACCATGTTTCTGTCCATCAGTGTCTCAGGGAGACACCAGAGAAGTGACCTGAGTCAGCTGAACATGTTTCAGCAGGATGTGTCTCCTCTCCTGACCAACACTCACCTTCTCACACATCCTCATGACCACTGCATATCAAAAGTTCTTAAGGAAATGATTGTATTTGCACTTATTAAGTGAAAAGATTGCCACAGATCTCATGTTGTTTACCACTGAAAGCAGCAAATTCAGCGCCTGAAGTTTATCATTAATGGACACGAGCTATAAACAGATTAAGGTTCAAACGATTAGTTGATTAAATCAACAGTCGATCAATTAATCTTTTAAATGCACAGTATTTCATTTCTGCTGATAGGGGTCTCCCACACATCAAAACAAAGCGACTAGCAACCAAATGAAACCCCTTGTTACTTTGAATAAAAATCCTTATTTTTTAGTCATACGTATATAATGATACTGTCACTAATTTCAATTTTAAAATTTAAAAGTAATGTTTTTGTTGATATTTGTAAATAAAAAAAAAAATCATATTCTTTATGACAGATAAACAATAAAGCTCCAGTCTTCAAAGATTTCTATTGAAAATAGTCTCAGCTGAAATTTTTGATAATTATTCTTCTTACTGATAAAATAAAAAAGTTGGGACATTGTGTGAAACATAGATTAAAAACAGAAAGTAATGATTTACAAATCATTTTAGACTTGTATTCAATTAAATGCTGTTTACAAGCATGTATGAGGTGAGGTTCAAAACTCTGAAAAACTCATGTCCAACTAGTCCAAAAAAAGAAGGAGTTTAGGGATTTCACCATCTACAGTGGGGTGGTGTTAGTGCCCATGGCATGACTAACTGTCACATCTATGAAGGCATCATTAATGCAGAAAGGTACATAGATTTTTGAGCAACATATGCTGCCATCCAGACGACATCTTTTTCAGAGATGTTCCTGCTTATTTCAGCAAGACAATGTCAAGACACATTCTACACGTGCTATGTTACTGTGGCTGCATAGTGAAAAAAATTAGGTACTAGACTGGCCTGCTTGTCGTCCAGACTCGCCTCTCATTGAAAATGTGTAGTGAATTATGAAGTGCACAATACAAAATTGTATATCAAGTAAGAATGAAAAAGAATTTTACTTTCAAAACTCAGTGGACTGACTGTCCTCAGCTCCCAAATGCTTAATGAATGTTATTAAAAGAAAATGTGATGTATCACAGTAGTAAACATGCACCTGTTCCACATTTACACTGACAAATAACAATAAAGTTAATCAGTTTTAACATTAATAAATAAATATAAATATCTTGTCTTTGTACTGTATTCAGTTGCATATAGGTTGAAATGTTTTTGCAGATCATTGCATTATAATTTATTTCAATTTTGCACAACTTCCCAACTTGTACACATTTCTCCCCTCAAAATCATGATTGCCAACCTGTGCTATTTCTCCCCACTTTTCTTGACTTTCTACCCTTGTTGTTTGGGTCATTTGACATGTGAAGAAGACATATCACCTATTTCAGCTAATTAGCAGGCGCTAAATCATCGTGAGGCGGACAGTCTGAAGCATTATAGCGAAGTTGACAGGAACAAACTGGCAATTTTCTCCTGTGCTCTGACTGAAGAGAGGGGCTGTGCTATTCTGAGAGAGGAATCTGTTTAATGTTTGTAAAATCACTCAACCGCTGCGTCTCCATGCAGGACAAATGCTTCTGTGACCCGTCGGGTTACCATAGACAACAAGGCATGTTCACATGGGTTTCTGAACAGGAAATCACATGTCGCTCCCTCGCTCCTCTGTGGCCTGTAGGCCTACGTGTGCCTGAATAAAGCAACGTCCTCTCAATGAATGGAGAGAAAGAATGGTTTTCTTCACTTGTCCACTCACATTAGCTTTAAATACTTAATTATCCCTCGCAGAAGGGGTCAAGTAGAAGTCAGTGAACTGTATTGGCTTTGTGACAGAATCCCATTTATTATTTTATTTTACTATTCTGAAGGCTCTAATGATGGTTTCTAAATGATGTAACAAAAACTCAAGGCACGATAATACCACAATTAAAAAGTCTATGATACAATTTTTCACAAAATTAAAAGCAGAGAGAAACGACTACCTAAAAATATGTCCTTTATTAAATAATAAATCTGACGTGTACGGGATTTTTGTTCGTATAAAGTTCTTTTTCCCTTTTCACTCAAAGTCCTTCTGCTCTACTTCTTCAAGAACATAAAAGTAGCCAGTCATGACCTAAGCAGGTGCATGAATGTGTGTGTGTGTAATAATGTGTACCTATGGTGTGTGTGTCTATTAGACTGACCTCTGCACTGTTTGTTTGTCCCTCCTAGTCCAGCAGGGCACCTCAGTGCAGGAGATCCAAACCAGCCATGAGAACATCATAAAGATCAACTCAGCAGGGGAAAGTGAGTATACCTTACCACAAAGCACATTAAAAATGGCTGACAAATGACACCCAATAAATAATATATAGTTCAGTCAGATAGTTAAATAAAAAATGGGTATGTTACCTTGAGGCAACACACATCATACATGCATAAATTAAAAAACACAAAAAAAACTTAGACTAAAGAAGGGATTTGTGGTAGAGGAAGGAGCCATGACAAGCAAGCAGCAACAGTGTAACAGGGAGAAGTGTCATGTTATGGCAGTGAAATAGACCTGCGTGCATGTAATTGGACGTTAGCGATCAGCTGAGAGCCAAACAGCTGATAAATGTGCCGGTGAGGCTAAAGTGACAGAATGTGCAGCGTCGGATGTAGACAGAGTACAAACATTTCATAGTAAATCCCTTGAGGTGGTGGGTGGTCTTATTATCCTGGTGTCTGTGTCACAGAACAAAGTGTTTGGAGGTGACTTTCCCATGAGCAGACAGACTGAGTGACAGACAGACAGACAGACGACACACTCTCCCCGTCTCTAATGGCGCGCTTCGTGATCAGCTGCACATTCTGACATGACAGCTACACAGCTGATTATTTATACCACTGGCGAGTACAAACATGCTCGGAGAAAGAGTTTTTGCTCGGTAATGGTTTTGTGAGTGTGCTCCTGGGGAGAAAGATAATTGAGCTCTGGTATGTTCAGCTGTTTTTCTCTATTATGTCAAGGTATTATTTTCATCTGCAACAGCCCATTTGATCACTAACCAGGATAATCTGATAATGCTTATGTACAACAATAGAGCAGGAGCTCTTTGCCAGACATGCAATGAAGACCATAAGTTTACACACGTCTTTATCTAGATATCCACTGTGTAGTTAAGAACCCAAATATATAATTTGCATTGCAGCAAAATCAGACAGCTGTTTTGTATGCCCTTCAATGTGGCCCAGGACACATTGCGTACACACTGCTGAAAGAATGTGGTCAAATGCGGACCAGACCACCTCCGAATGTGTTCTGAGCGATTGACTTTCAGTGCATCCTGGGTGCATTCACACCTGTACTTAGAGGTGTCCACTTGTGATCAGATCATGCAGGACACATGTTAATACCAGGTGTAAACAGGCTCTGTGTGTGTGTGTGTGTTTCCATGGGAAGTGATGCAGTGCTCAGCAGCCATGGATATCCTCTTCCTCATGGATGGTTCGTACAGCGTGGGGAAGGGCAGCTTTGAGAGGTCCAAACACTACGCAATCAAACTCAGCCAAGCTCTAGACATCAGACCAGACAAGGTTGGTTTTTTTATCTGTTCTCTTCTGTCTCTCCATCCCTCCTTCTCTCATATCAATCATTATCTATGTAACTCCGCTCTTGTCCAGGTGCGAGTCGGCTTGATTCAGTTTGGTTCCACTCCTCGTCTGGAATTCGCCCTGGACTCGCACACCACCAAACAAGAGCTGAAGAAGCACATGAAGAAAGTGTCTTACAGGTGCGTTTCTCATCTCATCTCACCCTCAGACAAATCATGGTTTAGGATACAGAATATTTTATTGTTAGATGATTTGGAGTGCGTGGTAGTTACTACCAGTCTGCCCATCCACTCATTTCATTTGGATCAAATGAAATGATTGGATCGGCTTATTACAGGCCCAGATTTTGTTTGTGTGTTTGTGTTGTCAGAGCATTTGATTCATTGATTGTTGCTGGGAGATAAAGAAAATTTCAACAATTATAACAAACAACATCTGATATACATTATCTGCTCTAGTTTTATTGAAATTGAAGAAGATTTATTTATTTGTTTGTCAAGTTATATGATCTGGGCTAGACTTAGTTCAAACTTATTTTGAAAGCAAAAACACCCAGACATAGATAAACATTCAGAGACTGAGTAGTACAAATGCTCTCTGAAGGGAAAAACAAATTAATTTCAGATTAGAGGGGTACATCACAGGTGGTCACTGGATATTGGATAAGTGCATAAGCCGAGAGAAGAAGGTAATTTGGCCAAGTGCGTGTGTGTGTGTGTGTGTGTGGTGTTCACAGTTTGGCTTGCCATCTGGTTTGAAATGGCTACCCATATTTTGAATTTATTAGCTGTCGCATTGCCTTAAATCAAACTAGTAGCTTCAAGTGTTGACGTGCTGTAGGTGCAGGTGTTTGTGCATGTATTTTGATAGATCTCTTTATTGTTTGTTTGTTTTTTTTTCATGACAAGGGCAAAAATACAATATAAGTAGTGAACATCAAAATTTACTTCCCCCTCCCACCCATGCATAAAAAATAATGGGGAAAAAGAGCAACCCACAGAGATCAGTGTCAATACGTCAAAACGAGGCGTAAAAGCATTTATGCTGTACGTACAATAAGCAGCAAATATAGTGAATATGAGATGTGTAGGCGAAGAAAAAAAAAAAAAACACATAAGGTTATTTCAAGGCTGATGCGACTGTTTTAAATTCCACTGCACTGCAGATGAACAGCTTAAATACAATTTAACATATAACGTGTGCAAGAGACAGAATGTGACAAAGACTGAAAAAGAAGCACATTTGATTTATAGTTCAGTGGTCAAGATAATGGTGCATTTCCTGCTGTTTCTAGCTTGTTGCTAGTTGCTGTAAATTCCAGGAAAACACTGAATACATCTGATATGTCAAAGAGTGAGGAGGGAAGTTGGCACACATGCCTAAAAGTAACTTACTTAGTAAACTTTACTATCACCCCATCCATGAATGACATTTCTGTCCTGAAACTGGCCATCAAACTTCATCTTCTGTTATTGTTCTGATATACAAGAGACTCATTCAGCATAATTTGCATATTGTGTGTTTAAAGCAAGTATTTACATGAGTCTCAGATCCAACTTGTCTAAAATGTGAGTACAGTGTGAGTTGTGTAAGATGACATAAAATAGAAAATCTGTATGTTAAGAAGCCAGTGCATTCAGTTATTGATATAAATCTGTGAAGAGAAGCTAAGACAGAGAAAATCATGCCTGAAGACCTTTGAGGTTTTTGCTGTATTGTCTTGTAGTTTCAGTGCTCCAAGCAGACAGAGCATTGTTTTCATGGAAAAAAAAGTGTGAAAGATAATATGATGGGACCCATTACTACCCTCATGTGATTGATTTTGTTTCAGCTTTCCTTTCTCCTAACACTTATGAGGCACTTTGTTTCTTTGTATGTCTGCTCTGACTGACATTTATGTCTTTTTGAAAAAAAATATAATAGAGTCTAAATGGGTTTCTTGAGCCCTGAGGTGATGAAACTTAGCCAACAGTCAGACAATTTCATGTGCATTTTCGGTCCAAGAACTTAAAGAAGAATCCAGCCAAAATTGATCTGTGGTTTACTTTGGCAGCAACACGCGGTGCAATATTGACTCTGTTGGCTTCTGCAGTAGAGTACATATTCTTTAATTGTTCTGTTTCAGTGTTGTTTTAACAATAACATAAAATAAAAAACTCACAGGGGAGGCAGCACCCAGACAGGCCTGGCTCTGAAGTACGTGCTGAGGAAAGGTTTCCCAGGCGGCCGTAACTCCTCCACTGCGGCCCAGATCGCCATCCTCTTATCAGATGGGAAGTCTCAGGGCAACGCGGTGCAGGCGGCTGCGCAGCTCAAAGAGACAGGCGTGGTCCTGTTCGCTGTGGGTCTTCGCTACCCCAGGTATGTTTGAGGGTTGGAAAATACTTATCATTGCCTATAATGATAAATTAAAGGGATAGTTTGGATTTACTGAAGGGAGGTTGTGTACCTACCTTTCAGATCAAGGCAGCGGTAAACCAGTAACTTCAGTGTTCTGTGAGGTAAAATCACTGGATAACACTTAATATTAAGATGCCTGCAATAAGCGTGAGTTAATAATGCCCTCATAGATGATTATTAACATTAATATGTAAGACTGTATAATTGTTAATAATAACAGAATAAACACATTTTAAGAAATTGCTTATAGACTGCTTAAGAATGTCAATAAAAGCCTAATGAGTTTCTTATGAGTATTAATAATAGCATTATAAACACATTTACTGAGCTCAGCTAACTTATCAATAATATAATTATTAAACCTTTCATGCTTATTAAGGTTAGTAAATCCTTTACTATGCACTTAGTAATTATTAACTATTCAATTTGTGCTAAATAAAGGGTTTATTAACCTTAATAAGCATTTTCCAGTTACCACAAAATGCATAGTTAACTGTTAAATAATAATGAATAATTATTTAATAAAAGCATAATAAATATGTATAAATAATAAATTAATAAAGCAACAACAAAAACTTAAATAAATAAATGTTTGTTATGCGATTATAAACAATTAAAAGAAACTCATAAGGCTTTTCTTAACATTCTTAAGCAGTCTATAAACTGTTAAAGTTTCTTATAAAGTGCTTATAAATGTCTATCTAATAGTAGAAAGAATAGTAAGTTCATTATGCTATCATTACCCCTTATATAGTCTTATTAGCACATATTAATGTAAATAAGCATCTTAGAATGGCTGTATTACCTATTAAGTGACAGTTATTACAGGCACCTAAAAAAAAACTAAAGTGTTACTAATTACTGTTTTTGCCAAAGGAGTCTGGTGGCTTTGGAGAGAGGGATATTTGGCTTATATAACGGCAGTTTCCAATTTGAAAAGGCTCATATAATCCCACTTCAGAAATCTGAACTGTCCCTTTAAACTACTTCTTTTTGTTGGCAGCGCAATCTCTAAAAAAGTTGTTTTGTTTTTTTTTGTTTGTTTGTTTTCCAGGTGGGAGGAGCTTCACGCTTTGGCCAGTGAGCCGATGGAGAGTCACGTTTTCTTTGCTGAGCATTTCTACGATGCTGTCAACGGCCTGTACACCACACTGAGCACCTTCTCTGTCTGCAGTGCCACACCTGCAGGTGGGCGTCCTCAACAACACTCTTTTACTGGAGGAAATTATGAGTGCTACACATGATTATTACCTGCTTGTATCCATATATATATTTTTCTTCCTTCTTTTGTGTTACTATTTCTAAACTCTTTCCACTTCCACCACATTTCCTTCATATCCCCGCTTTTACCCCCTCTCTCTCTCTCTCTCTCTCTCTCTCTCGAACACTCGTCCCTACAAAATCCTCTTGTCCTGTTCTCCAGGCTGTCAGGTGGAGTCATTTCCCTGCGAGAGGAAGACACTGGAGACGGTGAAAGAGCTGCAGGGGAATTTCATGTGTTGGAAAGGCGCCAAGGGGTATTCCCCATATACGTCTCTCTGTCCATACTACAGGCAAGTGAACATGAATTTATGAATAATGCAAATATTGTTGTATTTCATTGAAACCAGAGACTTCAGATTTCTAATTGCACAATACAAAGAGGCCACAGAAACAGGTTTATGATAAAGAAGGAGGGCAGTGTCAGACTGGAGAAAAATATGTAACTTTAATCTTTCATTGCTCAATGAACCACAACACTGTGGTTGTTTAACAGAGGAACTCCCATGCATGAGTCAGTGTGAGGGGTGTTAATAAAAACAAGCAAGTGTAATTCTTTCCCTCCCAGGGCGAATTAAAATGGCCTTTGACATAATTAATTTTACAGCACCTTGCAACTTCACCACAGTGAAAAGGCTGAAGACAGGTAGAGCTCTCAATCCACAGAACCATCACAGCTTCTCATTTCTCTTCTCCCGTGTTTATGACTTAAAAGTACCTTGGTTTTGCCATTATAATCTCCTTCCTTAAAATTTAATCTATGAAGCAGGAGGAAACGCGTTTTGGCAGGAGATTTTTTTTTTTTGTCAGGATCAAGTGTTTGTTGTTGTAATACTCATTTTGGCCACAAGAGGCTGAAGTGCACCACTGACACATGTTCTTAATATGACTGAAAACATTCATGTTTCCTTCTGTAAATTGTGTGTTAGCAAGTTATGTAACATTACTGTCTTTCTTTTGACGATTTTTTGTGCCAATTAAAAGATATTTCTCGCCAAAAGAATGACATGACTAATTTTGGAAGAAAACATGAGTGCTTTTGTTTTTTTCATGATTTAAAAAAAAATATAAGGAAGTTCTGACAAAACCCTCTTTTCACTAGTTCTTAAGTCATAAACACAGGAGAGAAAACAATTCAGCTCAAACCTGAAATGGATTACCAGATTATTTATTATTATTATTATATATTATTATATATATTTATATATATTATTATTATTATTTATTATTTCCACTTGTCTCTCAGGGCTTCCATACACATATAATATCAATGTAAATAAAGCTGCCATAAAGTGCCAAACAGACATTTTTTGATTCATTAAAACAAGTGATTATTGTGTTACTCCAAATGTGTGTGTTGCAGGTACAACAAGATGTACAAGAGACACCAGACAGTCTGCCATCGGACCATCTGTCCAGGTAATAACACTGTCCTTTCTCTGTCTTTCCCCGGTTTAGATGTATTTGTGTATGTGGCCCTTCATCTTCTCCCTCTCCACTGTACTGTAGATCCCTGTGACTCTCAGCCCTGTTTGAATGGAGGAACATGTGTATCAGAAGGTCCAGAGGGTTACCACTGTGTATGTCCACCTGGCTATGGAGGAGACCCACACTGTGGTCTGTACACTGTCTTTATCCTTACTGAGATATTAGCAGACTTGTTTAGTTAGTTTATAGTTATAGTCAGTGTATTCTCTACAGTAGGTGGTAGTCGACAGGCCCTCAGTTTGGAGAAGCAGCGGGAGCACCAGCAGAGAAGCTACGTACTGCTGTGTACAGTGTCAGTAGCAAAACATAAATGCATACATGTATTTTAAATGTATACTAAATTTAGAATATTTTCACTGCTTTACCTTGTTGTGAGATGGCTTTTTCCAGTGGGAAACCACTGTTTATATAAGCCAAATATTGCTCTCTCCAAAGCAGCCACCGACTATACCCATAATGCCGAGAATGAACTAACTAATCCTCCATCCCTCCTCAGCTCCTGCGTTATCACTGGACTGCTCTGTGGACTTGCTGTTCCTGGTGGAGGGCTCTGCCACACTCACCTTGGAAGGCTTCCTCCGCCTCAAGTCCTTCTTGAAGCGTTTCCTGCAGACTGTGATCGGGTCTGACAGCCCCAGTAAAGTTGGCCTGGCGGTGTTCGGTGCGAAACCAAAGTCGAGGCCCCGGTGGGCAAGTTCAAAGGGGACCTGAGGGGTCTGCTTAAGGCCGTGGAGGCACTTCAACCAATTGGCGGCGAAACCCTGACAGGCCAGGCACTTCGCTACGTCACACGCCACGGCTTTGTGAGCGCACCGGTCTTCGCGGACGTCACAGACGATCTGCCCCGTGTGGTGGTGCTGCTCACTGCCACTCCTGCCATGGATGAGGTGGTGGAGCCCTCTAAATATGCACGAGACAGAGAGATCTTCCTGATAGGGGTGGGCCAGATCACTTAAAGGGACAGCTGAATAATATCACAGGAAATCCCCAGAGGACGATCACCTACACATCACCTGAGTTCACTGCCAAGATCCCTGAGCTCAAGGCCAAGATCTGCAGTGTGGATACACAAGGTACTGACTGACCAACTGAGCACTTAACAAATAAGTTATGTTTACATTCAGTGTCCATGATGATGATGATGATCCATGATGTCTAACAAATGTATTTAATACATTTCTTTCTTCATAATACATTGCAAAGTCAATTTTTCTTAAGTTTGAAACCAGCATTGTTTGCATTCATGTTTATCAGCAAGCAGTCTTCTTCCTCACAGCCTTTGGGAGAAGTTAGCCTTCAGGTCTTTCTGCCAGAAAGGCTGTCTACCAAAATGGCTTTTTAACAGGTGGTTAACGTGAAATGGGCTATTTAAACCCAAACCATGATCTTTTCCAAAACCGAACCAAGTAGTTTTGGTACCCAAACCTAACCAAACTCAAAGTCAGGTCAAGTCAGTTATTGAAATTAAATTCAAATTTATTTCGAAAAAGATTAAGGAAAAAAAAGTCTGCTAAAAAAACCTTTTAACAACAAAACTTTGTTAACAAAATTCCTGATGCATAACGCAGTCAGAGAAAGAGGGGAAACAGCTTAGGGGCACGTGGAAACAGAAATTAAACCAAGGGTTAGAGAGATGCAAAGTTACAGTTTTATTCTTGTCGGCAGGACAAATATGGATTATATTTACTAGAGTAAGAGATGCATTGAGACTGAGACTGAAAGGATAATGTAAAAAGGTGCAAGGCCAGAACTAATTAAAGAGTGTGCACTAGTTAAAAGGCGTACACATGAGCCAGTGCATTAGCTACAAACTGTGACCAAAATCTGAAAATAATAAAAAAGAAAAATGGGGGAAAAAAGTCAAGTAAGTCTAAAAATAATAAGTCAAAATTGACTTTTGGTTTTACATGTGACACACACCCGGTCCCATGTTTGACCTATTCATCCACCAGAACTTGCTCTTCACTTTTGGCATCAATGTGCATCTTCATGCATGTGAGACAAAGACTAGAGGTCAAAACCTTCAATAATTCTTTGTCTTTTTTTGTTTTCCAGGTTGTCTGGGCCAGGCAGTGGACTTGGTGTTTGCCCTGGATGCCTCAGGTGGTGTCGGACGTGATAACTTTGGCACCCTGCGCGACTTTGTGCGCAGCCTCACCGTCCAGTTTGACATCAACCGCGATGTGGCTCAAGTGGCTCTTGTGTCCTATGGTCGAGAGCCACCACCGTCTTCAACCTGGACACCCATGAGACCGGCTCTGCCATCCTCAAGGCTGTAGGTGACGCCAACTACATGGGTGGAGTGGCCTCAACGGGCACAGCTTTACTACACATCCACTCCAACGTCTTGACGGTGGCCAAAGGCGCGCGGCCCGGGGTCAACAAGGCTGTGGTGGTGGTGACAGACGGTTCAGGTGGAGATGACGCGGCTGTTCCGGCTCAGAAGATCAGAGATAACGGAGTCTCACTGTTTGTGATCGGTATCGGAGACGTGCAGAGAGAGAGGCTGCTGCAGATCGCTGGTTCAGAGGAGCACATGATCTCTGTGCCATCTTATGAGGATCTCAAGTACTTTGAGGATGTTCTGGTGCAGATGTTGTGTTCAGGTGAGCATGCAGGGAAATACCTCTGTTACCAAACCTTTCCAGGAGTACTTGTTCTATCCTGATCTAAGAGTAGAGTAAGGACTGATTAACTGAGAAAAAACACGATCTGCAATATATCATTTGTGTTTTCATTTTTGTATTTCCTCCCTCGGTACTTTTTGACTAAACTGCTGCATTTGACACAGTAGATAACAAGATTCTTCTCGACAGACATGAAAATTGGATTGTTTTAGAAGGTATTGCTCTAAATTGGATCAATTCATATCACACAGGCAGGGGATATTTTGTAAGCCTCTGTGAACATGTCTCTGGAAAGCACAATAACCTATTTGGTATTCCGCAGGATTAAATTCTTAGTCCTTTATTATTTTGTTTATATATGCTATTACTTGTTTTTTTTTTTTTTTTTTTTTTTTTTGTTTTTATGGTCACCAAATTATTGGTGATCATGGTGTAAAATATAATTTTCATCCTGATGATATCTGTAGCGCCAGATAACTTTGAAACGCTGAAACACATTACAAATAGCCTTAAATTAAATGAGGACATATGCTGCTTATTTCATGTGTATTTATTATTATTGAAAATAACAATAAAAATAATTGTTATCATTATTAATGTCTTTTCAGCTTTAAATACAATACAAAATATGTTAACTCTGTCATGCTAACCAGTTGCTTTCTGATATATTTATTTTTCTTAGAGGCAAAAATGCCAGTAAACCTGTGCAAGCCCAACCCCTGTATGAATGACGGGGTCTGCGTCCTGTCCGGAGGGAGCTTCCAATGTCAGTGTCAAGGCTATGAAGGACCACACTGTGAAACAAGTCAGTGGCATTCACGAGTCTTCTTTCCTTATTTCCTTCATTCTTTTGTTTCTGGATAAGTTTCACTATCCTTACTCCTTCCTATATAACATGCCTTCTGGTATTCACTTTTCGTCACATGCCAAAGTTGTGACTTTTTCTGTGGCTCGTCTGTAGGAAGCAGCAGGCCTTCATCCAGAGGAGATCGTCCGAGGCCTGCGGGTCTGAGGAGGAGGAGCAGGCAGAAGAAGAGCCACCAGGAGCTCCTGCATCACTACAAACTGCACCGCAGGAGACATGCTGCCTGATAAAATCATACACGTGTAAAACACACATACTACTGTATACACTGAAACTACTCACCTACGGACACTTAAGATCCAAGGATGTTTGCGGGTACACACTGGAGTAAAGGGAAAACTACTGTTACTGTTTCAATATTCAAACTTGAACTCAACTCACAAGTGCCTTCGAGCTGTGTGTATTATTTCTGCTACAGTGTCTATTTGTTTCTTTTTGTTGAATCTCAGCCATTACTGTACTCACTGTTGTGCAGTTGTCTCACTATGGTTCTTGTCTATTCAAACATGTAAACATTTATATTATATTATTATATTTTAGTGTATATCTGTGTCATTTTGTTTATTTAATGGCTAATCACCACAACCCACTTTCCTCCCTCCAGCAAAGACAAAAACATCAAATTTGTGCCAAAAATGCTTTTTACCAACTGCTTTATTTTGATGTTTCAATATACAACTGTACAATATTCTAATATTCTTTTCTATAATAGATTCTTCCCTAAATCACTCAACTGATTTAGGAATTTTAGGTGTTAAAAAATGTTGACTGTTTTCACTAATGAACCAAATTATTTTATAAATATATGTATATATGTCTTTCATTATTAGTTATATTTGTGCTGTATAACTGTCGGGTTTTGTACTTTTAACTGTACCAATATCACTTTTGGGCATAGAAAAAAAAAATCTTGAATTTAGCTTAAAGGGATAGTTCGGATTTTCTGAAGAAGGGTCGTTATGTGGTACTTACCTATAGTCAGTTTATTACATAAAGTAGATGGCGGTCGACACATTTCCAATTTAAAGAAGCAGCAGGAGTACCCGAAGAGAAGCTGAGCAATATACTGCTGTGGACAGGGTCAGCAGCAAAATGTATTTTAGCCACCTAACATAAGGCCCATCTAAAAAAAAATCAGTACCATTTTAAAGACAGCCTTTAAGGATGAGAAACTGCCATTAAATAATTAAAATTGTTGCTTTCTCTTGCTCAACCAGACTCCATTGGCAAAAATCATTAATTTTACCTCACAAAACACAGACTGCTGGTCTACCACTGCCTCGATCTGTTGGTTTGTTTGTGTTATTGTGTAACGTCAGTGAATCCAAACTATTCTTTTAAAACACATAATAACACAAACAGACTAACAGATCAAGGCAGTGGCAGACCAGTAACTCCCTTCCTCTGCAAGGTAAATAAAAAATAACTAAATAAATAAATAACTAATTTTACCAATGGAGTCTGGTTGGTTTGAAAAGAGTGATATTTGGCTTATGTAACAGCTGTTTTCCCAGGGGAAAAGGCCATCTGATGGCAAAGTAAAGCACTGAAAATATTCTAAAAATAGTGTACATTAAATTGATAGTGATTTTTTCTTTTAGGTGGACCTTTTTTTAGGTTGCTACGTTTCACTGCTGATCCTGTCCACAACAGTACATCACTCAGCTTCCTACACCGGTACTCTTCTCTGCCTCTCTGTATGTAATACACTGACTATGAATAAGTACCTCATAAAACCTCACTTCAAATAATCCAAATTATTCATTTAATATCCAAAAGTAACATTTAAACACTTCGAACCCTCATAAGCATTTGCCAGATGAACATCATATTATCAAATTGCTCCCCTTCATGAATGCTTTATTACTTCATTAGTGAGAAGTGACTGAGTTGAATCTAATTACCCTGTTAAATTTTAATGCTGCAGGGTCCCACTGTCCTTGGCATTGTTATTACAGTGAACCTCCAGTCCATTTTCATCAGACAAGCTGGACTGACAGATGTGATGTTGAAGGTAAAAGACCAAACGTTTTTATAAACACATTTCAAGCCAGTGGTTGTTGTCAGTACATTTTTATTTGAATAAAAAGTGCAATTTTAGCTAGCAATACAAGCCAAAAGGCTGAATAATGGTGTAAATATATTTACATCTTGGCTACCAGCATATATGAACCAAGCTACAATCTAAGAGTGTACAAAATGGCCAATTTTGTAGATGGGTGTCTTTCTGTTTCAAACTTCAGTGGTTTCAAATGTTTGGCTGTTTGGTAAGTTGGCCAAAATGCTACTGCATCAATGTCCTCATTTAGCAAATGGAGAAAAAAACAACTTGAAGAGTCATTGAAACGAAGATTATCCAGTGGTATTTGAGAAGACGGCTTGTGCATCTCTCTGATTGGCTCTTTATAGTCTTGACAGGGAAGTGATGGGGATCCAGAGAGAGTGGGGTGGATGTTGATTTAAATTGTCTGGTCTGAGAAACTTGTGGATTTGAGAGGTTGAAGAAGGTCAAAGGACATTCAGGGTTCCCTCTAGGTGGTAGATTTCTTCTCCCACTCCTGTTAATACAAAAAAGGATGCAACTGAGGTATTTTGACAGTATATATATATATAAGTATATCTGTACAATCATAATGGTACATTTGGTAACACTTATACATTGCATAAGGGATAACTGACAGTTTATTACGAAATAAACCACAACAGGGTGGTGCAAGACCCCGACGTGAAGCGGAGAAGTGTTGAATAAGTGTTGCAATAATAACCTGCTCACTGCACATTATACCACTTATTACATGGCCACTTAATGTAAAACAAACAATGATTTGACACAAAATATTAATTTAAAAGTTATTTTATTGATTTTAAAATTATTTTAGTGCTCAACACTATTACCATGTTATTACCAAGCTGTGATCTAAAGTGCTACCATACATTTTTGTGCCAGGTAACATGTATTGTCTCACCTTAGCTTTCTGCAGGACGTTGCCCTTGGTGCCCATGATGGAGGCAGGTCTGCTCTTCAGCGCAGATGCAGAGTTGACTGGAGAGGCGGTGTCTGCACTGATGCTGCTGTTGGAGGGTTGGAGTGATGATGATGATGACGATGATGATGATGATGATGTCTGGGAAGCAGGCACGGTTGATGCTTTAGGCTGAGGGTAAAATGTCGGTGGGGCAGTTAGCAAACCGCAGCTCTGACTAAAGATTGTAAAAACTTAGATGTTGCACGCTGATGCCATCAGAACCGGTACACTAACCGTGGGCGTGTCCTGGAGGCTGCTGTCCAGTGTGGTTCCCAGTGTGAAAGGCCCTGACTCCACCTTCTTCAGACTCTCCTTCACTTCTACCAATCGTAGCTCCACCTCTACCCTGCGGCGCTCTGCCTCCCGACAAGCCTCCTCCTTCTGCTTCAGACGGGCTTCTAATGAGGCCTGCTGCTTTGGATCTGTTCATAACAAGACAGCTGTCAGTCACACAGATTGATGGCTGCGTTCAATAGAAAGATTTAAGCTGCGTTTCAAATTGCATACTTTTTATTTGACTCAAAATTTTGTTCTATGCACTGTGATGGATATATGAGCAAGAAGGTCAAAGTTCAAGTTGCAATGTTATGACAAAATGTATGTCCCATTTGTTTGCATGCATGATGCAATAGTATGTACTTTGTAAGGGCAGCTGCAGTGTGTATTAAATATAAAAGGAAAATGAATGTGATTTGGAATGCAGTAAGTGTGTAATCAGCGCAGTAATGTGCCACAGGGAAATGAGGAAGATGTACCTTGGCAGCTGCTGAGCTCCTCTTTGATTTCCCTCCTTTCCTTCTTCAGCGTTGCCAGACTGCTTCTCATATCCTCCCTCTCTTTCTCCAGGCGGTCACGCTCGTCGATGTAGCGGCGCATGTCTGCCTCCGTGCGGTTCTTACCCAGTTTCCCCTCGACTGCACCGGGAGACCCTGAGAATGGATAGTACAAATTTTGTACATTTTAGCTCATATAGAAGTCCGATATTTATCATGACATTTACTCAATAACAGCAGCCTTGCTAACATTAGTTACCTATAGATGTGACGATGGCCGTGCTAACATTAGCTAACTTAAGATGTGATTGTAGCCTTGTTAACATCAGCTTACTTAAGTTGTGACTATAGCCTTGCTATGTCACTATGTACCAAACTTGCTCAACTGTCATTGAAGCACAGAGCAAAAAAGAGGCGGGACTTAGAAAGGGTTAATTATTAAAGAGCATGTTTCACTAACACCCATGGCTATATTGTAAAACATACTTATAATGCATTATAATCTGCTAATAGCGTGGTATAATTTTAGTTATAAGAACTCAAATATTCATAATGGTTTATAACAATGATCATTACACATTATAAAGCATTTTATAATGACTTATAAAGTCAAGTATCATAACAATTAATTACTTCTTTTCAAGTGCATAAATTATTATATTGAATAGTTGCAGTACATTATAATCATTTTAAAATGCATTATATTGTGATTATAATTTACTCTAAGTGGTCATTGGGTGCTCTTAGTGAGGTACTGAAATTTGCTGATGAAATAACCCTCATCCTGTTCCTGGTGTTTCTTACTGAAGGAAAAATAAATCAAACAGGCTATACATTTAGATATGACATATAATCAATTAACATTGCTTTCCAAAATGTACCACCACTATTAATCTTTTTTTTTTTTCATTTAACCATTCTATGAGGGTTATGGTTGGGGGTTAAAATTATGTTTATAATTCATTATAGACATAGGTGTCATAGAAAGTGTTACCAATATTTCTATTGTGATATACAATAGAATCTGCACACCACTGTGAAGCTGTGTCTTTGACTGTAGAGGATGCAGCCTATCACTAGAGGGAGCCATTGTAATGGAAGAGTACAGTACACTACAGTACACTCAAAAGTGTACAAAAAGTGTGTGTAGAAGTGGTTCTCTGGCTTTTAACACAGTACCCACCAACCCAGTCTCCCTGTTTTGTTCATCCTCACCTATGGTATGTGCCTTGGGCCGCGTGGGCTGAGGACTGTGAGGGAACCCAGCAGCAGTCGGGCCTTTATGGATCTGTGCCCCAGAGGAGTTGCTGAAGGCCTGTGGGATTCCCAGGCTGGTCCTCTTGGGGGTTTCCTGGCTTTGGGATGAGGTCTTGACTGGTTGGGTTTGTGGTTGCGGTGGAGTGGGAGTCTGTGGGCGCTCTTGTTCTGGTTTGCTGGTAGCGGAGGTTGAACTTGTTCCATTTGACACAGGTGTGGAATCTGGCTCAGTACGGTTAGTTGAAATGACCTGGAATGAATGCATGCATTGCATTTAATAGAATTAAAGCATAAAATTTAATGTGTAAATGTAGTAAAGCAAATCTGAATTAATCCCTATTATCTACCTCTTTCATTTGAGATGAGGGGTCCTTCTGGTCCTCTACTGTGACTGGGGAATGTCTAGAAGTTTCTTTGGCAGGGAGGGTTTTGCCCCCACAGGACGTATGGAGGAAGGAGCGTACAGGGACGAGGTCCAGATAAATCCTGTTGTCAGTGTCCTGTTCTGTTCCCACTGAGTCCTTGCTGTCCTGCTGTGTGCACGTTTCATTATGTTCCTGCAGATTGTTGTCCTCGGTGTCTGGCAGGCCGCTCTCTTCAGCATCCTGTATCACACGGACGCAGGATGTTATGAGATTGGAAAGAGGCCAGATGAAGTGAGTATAAAGTGTAAAAATGAAACTGAAATCGAAAACTGATAAAACAACAGAGATGGTAGAAAGGCTGCAGGCTTTTATTCCTGGAAAAACACCACAGTTGATGATTTTACTTTTTTTGGACAATTTTGCATGAAAATGACTGGAAAATTAGTGGATTATCAAAACTAATTTTCTTTCAATCAGCTAGTTGATTAATTGACTAATTGTTGCAGCTCTACTACCAGTTCTGTGTCATATAAACTACAACATTTTAATAGCTGATTTTCTGTAAACTAAACAGATGTTCAGGCATGCTGTACTGATATTGGAATAAGATCAAGTGTCTGAGTTGTTTCTGGTTCTATATAACTTTATAGTTTAATTTTAAATTTGGAACATACCTCTGGATCAGCTATAGAAGCCACATCATCGTACAGTTCATCGGAGTTGTGAGAAATGGAGGGTGGGGTGTCAATGTAGGTGTTTGGCTCTGAATACCTCCTCTGCATCAAGCTAGAGAGACACACAAACACACACAGACATCTCATTTAAATATAATTCCCAAGTACGCACACACTGGTGGGACCAGTGCCCCTTAAACTGGACAGAAGTGAGGGGTCTCACTAGAAGGAAGTCTTGGCAGCAGTGACGATGCTGGAGATCCTCTCAGCGTTGACGTAGTCGTATGTCAGCTCCTCGGGGTCCGTCTTGTTCCCCGTCTGTGACAGCAAGAGGCCCAGCCAGTGGCCCATGTCTGCGGAAGTCTTAGCCTGAGATACGGAGGAAAGAGCAGAACAAAGTGCATTTAGTACATACCATGCACTTGCAACATCATAAGATTAAAAACAGCTCATGGTTTATGCTGCATGCCATCTGTCACTTTGTATTAATAAATTGATTGCTACAGCATGAATTCCCAGCAGTATTTCAAGACACAAACCCTTTAAAGATGTGAAATGTCTCTCCCCAGCTGAGCAGTAGCTAGCAAGGATGTAAACCTATTTCTGAAAAGGTGGGGCTGAATCTTTCACACAGTGAATCGTAGCTGTCAGTACTAACTTCTGACCAATGCTGATGACACTTTCATGCCCAGCGCCCACCTTGTCTAGTTGATGTAAGTTGTGTTATCTTAAGTCAATTGCACAATATTTTCCTGCTATTTAAAGGACATATTTTTTTAGTTAACCAGTTGGTCTAAAAAATGAACATTCTGATTAACTGTGGATGGTTGTAGGTGGGTGAAACAGGGTGAAGCATTAAGAGAGACACTGTTCGCATTTACGCATGAGGCACAACAGCTGTAATTTCACTAATTATTTAAATTCAACTGGATCAGTCAGGACAATTTTCATTAATGTTCTGTGTTCTACACATCCAAAAGCTTTCACACACAGTCTGTTTGGAGTAAAACAGCTGTATAATGCGTAACTTCTATTAAAGGGTGTCTAAAAAAATCTATCTTCTGGAGAGTATCCTCTGTCATGTCTGTTTAAAACTACAGTTTGTAGTTTTGATGCTAAAATATTATCGATATTTTCTGCACTGACATTATTGCAGGCATATGTCAAATCAGCCTCTTTGATCATTAAATCATCTTTTTAATTATGTTGAGCAGGGCAAGCTGTCTAGCTGATTTCCTTATTGTGTTGTATTGATGTCTGAGTGTTTTCTTTAATGATTAATGATGAAAGGCTGCTTTCAGTGATTAACGTAGTAATGTTTCCATGTGAGCAGCAATGTCACAGCAGTCATGCTTCTGTCCTAACACACAGTTAGGACAGGGGGAGATGCTTCAGCCTATTTCACCCACCTGCAACCCATCCACTACTAGTCATAATGTTAATTTTTATGACCCGGCCAATCTGACCTGCAGGTTAACCGCAGTGCCTGCATAACTAAAAGCAGGTTAGTCTTTCAGCATCTCTGTTAACTTGTCCAATTTGCCAAATCTGTCATTTAAATAACCTTAACAGGGAAAGGAGATGACACTCTGATTGATTTAATTCATATTATGACCCAAAAACACACCTATGAATGATTAAGAGACTAAATACAACCCCTTTGGACCTTGTGGCTTACTTAGCACCCAGATTATGTGCCGTTTAAATAGTAAAGTGGAGTTGGACACACACGAAATGCACATACGCTATGCACTTCAGACCATGGGCTAGAGATCAATTAAATATGGCTCTTTGTGACAATTATGAATACGACTGTTACAGGACCAGTGTGTAGGATTTAGTGGCACCTAGTGTTGAGGTTCTACATTGCAACCAACTGAATTTAACTCACCTACACAACAATTCTTATTTTAAGATGATTATACACTAATGAAAACATACTTATGAATATTTATATACATTTCTGCCATATTCTGCCAATAGATCCCCCCAAATTCTACGCAGTGGGCCTTTAATATCATAAACAACTAAGTGGTAACACTTTGAGAACAGGCAAGTATTCAGTATGTCTCATAAAACAGCAATAACCAGCTGAAATGACACCCATAATAAGAACTTTCATGAAGAGACAGAACAGCCTATTATTATTTTGGGACATTCAAACAGCTCATCTAATAGAAATGCAGTTGTTACAAACACATGATGTTTTGACACATTTCTCTGAATTAAAATAGGTTATTTGTTTTGGTTAATAGTCGATCTGGGAATTTGTATATTTGTGAAATTAAAAAAAAAACCTCATAACTAGAAAACTATAAATGTGTCAGATAGAGCCCTCAAGACTAAACATTAAATTCCATTCCCTATGACCAAATATGCTCTGTAGCAGGGTGGTACTGGAAGCCTAATGAAAAAGGGCGTAGCATCAGTCCCCAAAATCCCAGTTCATCCGCACCCTTCACACACACTCATACACACATATGAACACAAACATGCAGACCACCCTTGTGCGCACATACATATATTACATAGGCTCAGTTTGATGTCAGCAGAAAGTGATTTCCGAATGAGGTTAGTGTTTAGGATTCCCGGAAGTAGCTGTATTATCAGTATTTCTTTTTTTGAGAAATGCTGACATTTGTTTTTGCCATTCCAGACATGTTAGACCTCTGGTTATTGCTTCTACAGAGTAACATTGTGGTAAGCTCTCATCTCAGGCAGACAGGAAGCGCATCACAGCACAAGCGTTTGTCTAGCTTGTAACCCAACAGTCTAGCAGCCTTTATCTTGGTGGATGATATCAGAGCGTCAAACCATTTATTCAGCAATGGTTGGAGAAATATGTATTTGTATCAATAAATAACTAATTGTATCCAGATTTTACAGTTATAGCTCACTTATCCAAACATTAGCAAGGTTGTTGCAAAGCAGCAGAAAACACAATGGTTGTTTACCTCTAGAGTTGCCAGCTGTGTGCCATCCATGTCGATCCTGAAGGAGTACAGGTGCTCAGGACTGGGGTCGGGCAAAATGTTGCAGCCCCCAAGGGTCACAGCTGGTTGGCTCACTTTGTTCTTGCCCTTGTCCTGATAAAACCACAGCTGCCCATTCTTGATTAGACACCAGCAGGTCCGCCATTGGCTGTTCACCAGCACGTTGAGGTAGCCTGACAGAAGAAAGAGGAGTTACCTGTTGCTCTTCCTACTGCATATGAATTCTTCAACGCACAGTATATAATTTCTGGCATGTTATAGCAAATAGTGGGTTAAAGGGGATATGATGCCATTGACAGGCGACCAAATTATCATGAATAAAATACCAATTTCTCTATGTTTGAGCATTGTTGTAATGTAAATACACAACTCAATACAATATATAACATAGATCTAGTCATTTTTACATCAAAAGTCATGTCAAAACCAACATTTTATATGTTAAAAGTGAAATCTTGAAGTCAGACCTTTATTATAGTCAATCTATCGTAATAAGAACAGGGTCATATTATCATATTTTCTAGTTTTAGCTGATATCCTAATAATAGTTGACTGATAATAGTTGATTTTGGTAAGCTAAAAGCTAAAGTGTACTACAGTAGTCCCGTCTAGATGAAACAAAAGCATGAATAAGTGTTTCAGCATCAGTCATGGAGAGAAATGGACAAACCTTGGCAATACTTTCTAAAATGGAAATATACACTCTTTGTTGTATTGTTTATATGTTCCTCAAAGAAGACATTAGAATCAAATAGGACATGGTGATTTCTTACACATGAGCATTGTGAGATTTTGTAAATTAATTATATGAAATGATTCCTTCCTATCCATCATTTGATTGGTGCTGATAGGCATCAGGCTTAACGAGACTGTAAAACAGTATATCAGCATTGAAATGAGAGCCTAATTTGTAATTATTGACTAATGTACCAAGAGTTAACATGTAAATTGAAAAAAATGATAGGACCGAGCACAGATCCCAGTGGCGCACCGTAACTGACCTTCTAGTGATCTGATGAACAGTTGTTTCAAAAACATAGTGATATTTGTCAGATAGATAAGTATGAGCTAAACCAGAACACATTTTAGACATTTTAATAGAGCAATGATACATATTATGCTTTTAAGCAAGGAGAGGATTTACATTTTAGCACCTCATATTGTATGATTTTATGATGTCCAAAACAAGTCCATAGACCCTACAAATGGGTATTTATGTTTGTTTAGTGTCATAAACCCATTAATTATTATCGACTATTACTTAGATCTGAGCTAATTAATTATTGTGGAGCAGGCTTTAAGATGACATGTACAGTGGATCTCTGCTCACCTGAAGTGTCCACAGATTTCTCTGGGCTCTCTAACGAGGAGGGTTTCTTCTTGCCAATGTTCATGAGGTTGCTGAACTTCAAACCTGGACCAGATTTCTTCTTCACTGTGGAGGGGAAGAGGAGAAGGAGATGAATGTTTTTCATTTTTTTGTAACATGTGCCTGAACCCATATTTTGGACTGACTCTGAAAAATAAGCTAAAGCTTGACTCACCATCTTTGTTTTCAGGAGTCTCAGCATGGCTGTCGGTGCTGCTGCCGCTCTCTGAAGCCACCGAGTGTCTCTCACTCAGGTCTCCCTGAAGGTTCATGTCAACATTTTAATACTTTAATGGGCATGTCTATCGGAATTACAAATTATAAAACTGTTCAGACCTCTTCCACAGGTTCTCTGATCATAGAACGACAGGTCAAAGTGAGAGTACCTTTGTACAAATCAGTCTTGGCGAGTCAGACACAGAGTGCTGGGGGTCACAGTTTTCAGCTGGCTTGGGACTGATCTCCTGAATCACCTAATGAGCAAATTAATATAATTAAAATTCCAGAATTAATTTTAAATAATGAGCTAAATCGTATATTGTACAATTCTTCGTTCAGCAAATGGACACAGCAACAAGTTGAGTAATAATATTACTGCTTCCCGAGGCATTTTTGACTGGCTTACCCTCAGCCACTGCTCTGTCTGCTCCTTGCTCTGTAGTGCCAGCACGATGGCCTCCCCTCCCACCGGAATGATCTTCAGTTTGTGCTCTTTCCTCTTCAGCTGCTTCTCCTTGTAGACCACACTGCAGCCCAGCAGACTCACATCCAGCAGAGGGGTCTGCTCCTTGGAGCTCTTATAGCACTGAGAGAGGCAGAGATAACACTGGCTTAACTTTGTGATTTTACAACCAACTCTACAGTTTAACACGTGGAGTATTGTAGAGCAGTATGAGTGTGGTGGGCACAGTATATGTGGAATGAATTATTTGTCCTTTAACAAATATCAGTCGTACATGAAGCAAAGCAGTGCTGAAAGAAGTTTTACACTCTTATGTTCATTCCAAAATCCATGACTGCATTGTTAGAATTGCTAACTGTATTATTTTTTAAAAAGAGCTCATAATAACATAATGATTTGGCAAAAGAGACACTAGACATATTAATCACAGGGTCAAATGATTTTGCCCTGACCGTCATGGTTTTCTACTACAATGCATTCAGGGGAATTTTCATGTCTACAAATATTTACGCATCCTTTATAACATGAGTCATGATTAACATGATTACAAGAATCACACTGCTTTATTTCTAAGAGTTAGATGAGAAAACGAATATCGCTCTCATACATGTATGTTACATATGGAGCTGGAGTCAGGAGGTGATTAGCTGAGCTAGCATTTAGACTGGAAGCAGCGGCTTTCTACAAAATAAAAAAAAAACAGTAATACAAGCAAAGATTTATGCATTTTGAGGTGTATTGTAATTTCTTGACGAATAATAGTTTATTTATCCTACCAGTTGCCTGGCAACCTCATGACTCCTGGATGTTACAATGCTTGGCTAATGTTTGCCAAGAAATAGTTGCATATAACCACAAATTGTCATTTTTACATTGCAGTTTGTGTACAGATCAGACAAATGAGAACCAGTTGGTTAAATAATGAGCCTTAGTGGTGTGGGAAAATGTATTTTTGACCATTGGAACTTTACAGAGAGCCAGGCTAGCTGTCTTACCCTGCGTCAAGCATGGCTAATTGCCTCAGAGCTCTGTACTTCAATCTGCATGAACTGAAGTTTTAACCACGAGGCTGGTGAGAGCAGTAACAGAAATGCGCCATAGAGCTGACGATCCCCGTATCTGTTTTATCAGCCTTAATGCACAGATGAGAGTTCCATCCATCTTCTCATCTAACTCAATTTAGGATATTCCCCAAAATGTTTTAATGGTCATGTAGTAGGGCTGTGTGTTGGAAAGAATCTGACACGCATCACGAAACAGGGATTATGATTCTATATATTACGATATATTGCGATGCTGTAAGCAGATATGTTGCTTTTTTAATAAAATTTTAGGAAAACTGTCATCGTATATAGAACAAATCATCATATGTATAACATTTGCATTAAAAAAGTTTACTTTTTTCTGCAATCGGAACAGGGAAGACAGGTCACAGCACTGCTATTTAGTGGGGTTTAAACACAACAAAAATCACAATATTGTGATGAAGTTTGAAGAATGAAGAATCAATTGTATCACAAAATATAATATTGCAATACTCGATATTTTTGATATTTTCTTACACCCATATCATTTAGATGTGTTACAGTCCCTCCTCTGTGACTGCCTGCAATGTGTGTGTGTGTGTGTTTTTGTTATTTTCAGCCTTTCTATAAGTGGGGTGTGCTTGTGTTTTGGGTTTGTCTGTCTGTTTGCTCGTTGCCCGCGCTCCCTCTCACTCTCTGCACACCTGACCACCATCTCCAATCAAGCACACCTGTCTGCCATGAAACCAAGACAAGTCAAGTCAAAAAATGTTTGGCTAGAGGCGCCTCTGGACTCAAATTGAGATTTTTTTTTTTGTTTTTTTTTGGAGGTGCTCTTTGGATAAGGATACATGTGTACACAAAACCCCCCACAACCCCAAGGCACTCTCTTTTAAAACAATTAAAGTGTCTTTATTGTCATGACACGGTCATGTTAGACCTTAAAACAAACAAACTCCTAAATGTTTCAGCAGGGAGTCAAACACAACACATGGAGCAAATGGACCTTTTATAGTGGTATTCCACTAATAGGAATCTTCCACTTGGACAGGAGTTGTGGCCTAAAGAGGGTGTAGACACTCACATAAAAGTCAAGTTGAATTTATTTCTGCAGCACAGTTAAAACAAAATGAGCTGACAAAAGGGCTTTAAAAACAAAGGCAGAAGAAAACAGGTCAGCAGAGCAGACAACAAAATCATACCATAGCAGAGATCAAAGCATGCAATGCAAAAAATGATAAGACAATCGTTATAGGTCATCAGCGCTTCACTAAAAATACTCTGCACCAATAGCCAGTCCCTGCTGAATCATGGTGCCATACAAAGTTTGTCTTTGTGCCACACTTCCAGCTCAGTTTAATGTCCCAGACTGTCTTTCTGCTTGTTAGTTAAGTTTGTTTGCCTTCCTGTCTCCCTGAGATACTTACACCTGTTCTTTCTGTCTCCAAGATCACCTGCGTGCCAGCGCATCTGGCCAGTTTGCCAAGCCCGCCTGCCAGCTCTTTTTCCCAAATTACCCTCTGCCAAGTCTTTGCCCCTGGATACCGTCCCCCTCAACTCAACCCAAGCTCCTTTTCACTCTCCATTTCACTCTCCTTCAGACTTGCCAACCCTTATACCTCAAAATAAGGAGGATTTTAAAACCCAATCAGAGGGAGTGATGGTCACCTAGAAAAAATTAGCCCATGTTCAGAGACTTTGTTTTCTGCATTTTAATGACTGAAAATAGGCTAAATGAATAATATGTACACTGCAACAGCATTTTATAAATACTTTTAAGTTCTTACTGGGAATAGATATAGAATAATTGGCCCCTCTGGTGTGAACTTGCGTGAATCTCTGGCATAATCATTTTTCATTTATTCATTTATACAGAAACTCGTGCTCAACAGAAAAAAATCAATGCAACAGATATAACAGAAAGCATGCCCCTTTCCTTCAAAACCTCCCATAAGAAATAGGGATTCTTCATTTGGTTTATATGGTGTACGGTGTCTGAAACAGGTTGTGATGACGAAAGGAAGAAAAGGTGGAAAAATCTGTCACAAACATACGGGAGAGGGCAAGAAAGAAATGTGAATCTCCTGGTAAAATCTGGAGGGTTGGCAAATATGCTCTTCAAAATTAAACACTTTTCACTAACCTGCCTGTTTTGTGTCTGAATTTTGGTTCTGCCTCAGATATGTGACTAAGAGTCCCAGTTCTAACCCTGGTAATGTGCATTTGGGGGGATTTCTCAACATTCTCAGCCCAAATGGGGTGAGAACTGTCCTACAACTACATTTGTTTACACGTTGATTTATTAGATTCAAATTTTCCATTCTAAAAATAGGTGGCAAAGCAAGAACAGCAAAACACTGGGTTTTAAATATATTTTTAGGGTTTGCTTACTTTAACTTTTTTCCCAAGTTGAGTTACATAGAACTGTCATAATTACAAAGAGAATATAAACAAATTCTAACCTTCATAAAACCCTCTGTGCTCGTGAACATAATTGTTACACACAAAACCTAAATTCAGATGGTCACGCAGTCTTGTACCCACCAGCAGGCGATGGTCTTTGATGACACACAGCTGTTTGGCCCACTGGCCGAGCCACTTCTTCCTCCACAGGAAGGCACAGATCTGAGCATCCTTCATCAGCTCGATGGACGCTTCATGCTGACGGCCACTGGTGCTGCGCTGACGGCGACTTTCCTCTGGTGGTCACCTCCTCCTCATCGTAGGACTCGTATGAACTGCTGACCGCCTCCCCATCGTCTAAGGAACAAAAATCAGAATCGTGATGCTGCAACTGAAGAAACTAAAACAAAGAGGCAAAATCACGAGGGGAGGGAGGATTAAAATGTGTAAGTAGCAGCGGTACAGATTACATTGTTATATGACCAAATGATGTCAATGCCTGATTTCGATCTTGATGACGTTCTTCAATGGAGGGGAATTTCCTTGCAACAGTCAGGCTGCAAATATGCTGTTAAAGCATTGGTGAAAGATGGTGACAGACAAAAGATACCAAGATACGATGAAAAGGCAAACAAAAAGTTGATAGTATGACTCTCGTCACATGTCTGGACATGAACTTAATGTCTACATGCAAGACACTGGTCATGCTGGACAATGAGGACTGGGGACATGCCGACTGGTCCGTGCACATTGGGGCTCATGCTTCAAACAGCTGCACGACGAGACATGCCATACAGAAACACACATCCAGTGATAGAGAGGTAGCTACCCCTGTTGATAACAGCATAGACCACACTGTCAGAGCTCTGCACTCGCATCCAGGGCCCTGAGAGGAGGCGAAAACAATCCAGATCTACACAACGTCGAAGGAAACAGGAAGAAGATATAGGAGAAGGAGAAGAAGAAAGTAGCAAGATAGGAAAATTGTGAGGGAAAATGCCCTACTTTTAAAGTCATAGAAAAGATAAATGTAAAAAATGTGAGGAATTCTACATCCATAGAGGCTCATTGTTTAACCAGAACCTTTCTTTTTTTTGCATTTCAGCATCAACCTACACATGTATAATTCTGAGCAATGGGAAAACAAAGTAAAACATCAAATTAGTCCACTGTCCTAAATGACAGATATTAGGTGATGAGATACCAAACTATAATCAGTCCAGATTACATCTGAATCTCTCTATATACTCTATATACACTGTACTACACTATGAAAAGCGCATCTTTCATACGGGGTTTCTTAGACAAGTGCTCCCTTTTGTGGCAGACCTGGCAGGAGAAAAAAGAACCTTGTGCAAAAATGCATTTTATTATGAAAATGTTTTGCGGCTTCAGGGTATGATTTCATAATAATCCAAAAGATTAGATGTTTGTAATGCAATAAACTGCGTTACTAATTACAAAAATCGTCATGTAATTTGTATTCAGTAAATGACATTTCAAAGTAAATGATTCAACCCTGCTACATGACATGAATGTATCACAATATATCATAACTTGACAATAACTAACTGTATAGTTTATTGCTTACACCAGAGATGGTCAGATGACGCTGTGTGAACATTAACATGCTCTGGCCAATCATAAACGCTGTATGATGATATTTAATCAATACATCAATTCTTAAGTAATAACTTAAAAGGATTGTTTGGATTTTTTAAAGTGGGGTTGTATGAGGTACTCATCTATGATTAGTTAGTGAATTACCTGCAGTAGATGGTGGTCAGTATCCCCACAGTTTAGAGAAGCAGCAGGAGTACCAGTGTAGGAAGCTAAGCCATTTACAGTGGACAAGATCAGCAGAAAAATACATTTTAGCCACCTAAAAAGGTCCAACTAAACCCATCAGTTTCAGCTTAAATGTACGCTATATTTAAAATATTTTCACCAATTCACCTTGCCATCAGACAACCTTTTCTGGTGGGAAACTGCTATTATATACGCCAAATATCACTCTCTCCAAAGCCACCAAACTCCTTTGGCCAAAATAGCAATTCTACCTCTCAGAACCCCTCTGGTCTTGATTTGTTCATTTGTTTATGTTTTTGTGTGACTTCGGTGAATCCAAACTAACCCTTTAAAACACATTAGCCACACAATAACACACACAAAAACACACACACAATAAAGCTACCAGCATATCCTGTGTTCTGGGAGCATGTTGACCGCCATCTTGTGTTGGTAATACACCCTTCCCTTTAAGCACTTCAGCTGACAGCTTTGCACAGAAAATTGCAATGTGTCTCACTGTGTAACATTAGAGCAAATTAAACTTATTTACCACAGCCCGAACATGTAAACAAACCTACTGCACAACTCTCTCTCTCTGCACAACAAAGTCTCTTATAGAATGTGGTCATGGTTTCTCAGCGCATGGTAACTGCTTTTACTTTTATAATGGCACATGTCTTGCAGTGCATAAACCACTTTCTGAGAAACCAGACGTTTTTCCTCTTGAGAGGACGCAGGCAAGTGTCACTATCGTGTCAGTCTGTTTCCATTATGGTTAACAGCTTAAAGGCTCTGGTTTTCTAAAGAACAAACACAACAAAGCAGATGACTGTAATTAAACGTTTGTTACTTAAACAACTCATTAGTTTCACTGGAAAAAAAAAAACACTAAAACACATAAACACATATGACGAGCAATGCATCACTGATGATTCCAAGGTTTACCTGGAATAAACCAACCACAGGTGACGTGTGTCAAATATGAGTCATTTGTCTTCACTGGAATACCTCTTTCACAACACCACTGCAGATATCCTTTGCAGTAGCATTGCAGCGTGGAGAGCATTAAATCTCGCATTTCCCAATCATAGGGTCACAGGCCAACTGGCATAATAAAATGTACACTGTATTTCCTAGATTTGTGTCCGGGACCTTTACTTACCTCAACTGCAGAAGGAAACAGGCCTTCATTTGAAGCAGGTTTGTATTACAGGCAGGCATTGTTTCTAATTCCCTATTTGACAAGTGTAATTTGTTATATTGTGGCACGTATTGCAGAATTAGAGGCAGTGGTGGCCTGTCAGGGGCATCAGGGCCTTCTCTGCTGGCCTTGTCAAAATCAAAATCACATATCATATATAATATATAATAATATATCCAGAACGAATATAGTTATTTTCTTGTGAGGTAGAGCTGGCATTTCCTATATATCTGAATGCTGTCTAAATGCATCACGAGCAGCTGCTAAACCATGGAAACATGTCTTTGTGTCCCTGTGGTGTGCGTGTGCTATCTGGTTACTTAAATGAAGATCTGATTGTGATGCTGCAACAGCTGCTACAGTGCACCGTGGAGCGCGTCTGCGCTGTTGTTTTTAAAGATCGACTGTCTTGGTGGTGTTTATGCAGAAGTGGCTGATTTGGCTGTATCAGCACACATATGACAACTTGATGCGGCGTGCGCATGTGTGGGCATGCAAGGGGTCTGGGGGCGGAGTGTGCAGTTCGTTACCGAAGGCACTGACCGAAACCCCACAGTACGCTACTGATTAAAAGTGAAAAGCAGCTGTCTGTGACATCAACTCTTTGATGACATTTGTCACAGATGACAAGAACCTAAACACAGTATCAAAATACAGGTGGAGCCAAGAAATGTGACAGCCAAAACTATCAATAAGCACAAAAATGACACACTACCAACACCATGTTCCGAGCAGACATAACAAACACAACAAAAGGTCACATTTTAAACACATTTGGACCATAAAACAGCAAACTTAACAAACTACTCAGTCCAGCATCAGACGTGATGGGAAATGCAATATTTTAGTATAAAGCTTTGTTTTGATCCACTCTTGTTTGCCCTGTTAAAGTTACTGCATCACGATGTTAATATAAACTCAACACTTTATGATAATGTATTAACATTATGAGTGCTAAATGCGACAATAAACACATACATCATACATTTTTATGAAAGAAGGAAAATGATTCCTAGAGGAAGAGCATTTTGTGACATTTTTACTGTGACCGATTGGCAGAAGACATGGCTATTACCACACAAATTCTGTTTCACCAATAAGGTTAAATACTTACATGTCAAAGATTTAAACAATGTATATCCAACAAAGCTATATCTCTCCAGTTTTTTCAGATATTGAAAACAAATGTAAAATTTGTAATGATAAACCAGAACCTTTAACACACTTATTTTACCTCTCTATACATTAATAAATGCAAAATGGAAAATATTTCACTGGATTTTTGCTTAGAAATATATCTAGACTCTGGAACTTAAAGACACCAAAATGACATCAGAACTGTCCAACTGTACTGTGAACTCTTCAATGAAAATTCAGGTGTGTTTTTTTTCGTCTCTTTTTATTATAATTTTAGGTTAATGAAGTTTATGTATCTGATGCTTTTTTTTAAAATCAAGACTATTTATTTATTCACTTATTTGGTTGTTTGTTTATACAGTGACCATTTTTTCTGGATGTCATTATATTGAGTACATGTCTGCAATGTTTCAAAATAAAAGCCCTCTAGCATTTCAGTGGAGAGTGCAAATTTGTTATATTATATTGAACTTATGGTTTAGTGTGTTCTCTTAAAGTACGTTATAAATGCAGATGTTACAGCAATGCATGATGTGTTTTTATGATTTTAGGTCCAAGAGAGTAAAAAAAAAAAAAAAAAAAATCTCTTTTGGTTCTCGAGATGAAAAAGTTTGGGAACCCCTGCTCTAAGCTGTGTCTGTGTGAAACAAGGAAAGAAATATAACATTTAACCAGAGTCCTTACCATTGAAAGTTTCCTCGTAAGGTTGAGCCTCCTCATAGTAACTCTCTGAAGTGTCTATACAGGCTGGAGCAGGAACTGCAGGTAAGGGGAACGGCTCGCGACCCACCACGCCCTGACAGATGAGAGGAGGGTGGGAAAAAGAGTGGAAAGTTACAAAAATGGATAGGGGGTGAGGGAATTAAAGGGATTTTTTTTTTTTAAAAATCTACTTGATATGTCCTACAAGCACATAACCTCTAAACAAGTATGTTCAATGAATTCCCTGAGCAGGAAAATGTCCAGGTTATCAGCAACACACACACACACACACATTATGAACATGAGTCCCCCCCAGGCTGAACATGTGGCTAATCCAGCTGTCACGTCGTCGGGAGTAAGTAGGGAATTCTTCATGTAACCAATCCTCGTCTGACCTGGTGCACTAGAGAGTTACACGCCTGCCTTCAGGGCAGCATGTACGTGTGTGTATGGAAACAAGTGGGAGAGCTTGTATTTAAATGCGTGTGTGTGCGTGTGTGTGTGGGCCCTGTGGCTTTCCTGAAATCAATCAGCAGTCTGGCTTCACTTCTGTCTTTCTTCTCATCTCCTGTGTGGTAAAGACTGTCTGTCTGCCCCTTCCCATCCTGCTGGAAACCACCAGACCCTCTGCTGCTTGGCTGCTTGAATAAATCTTAATTCATTTAGACTATCTCCATTACTTTCATACTCAGCTAAAGTCAGTTAATCAGCCACACGATCCAAAGACGTCTTGTTTTTTCTTTCTGTTTTTCTTATGTTGCTTTTCTTAAGAACGGTAGATCGTGAATCTTGAAGAATTTGAATACACCCTTTCAAACGCTGAAATGCAAAAGGCCAGTTGGCAATCAGGACACATTTTTGGCTTATATAGAATAATCTGCATACACACACAAATGAATACACACATACATGTAGCTATATTGAATCACCAAACATACGTACAACAATAACAATGCAATATGTTATTTTCTTTATTCTGAAAAAATATTGTAAGCATCTTTACTTGTAATGGCTTGATGTCGACTATTAAACTAAAACAGGAGGGATTTATGAAGATGAGAAAGACTAAGGGGGAAAATAAAGGTAGGAAATGCTTCTTGGCTGCCTTATCTGAGTTATGTTCCTATTCTTAGATTAAGATTTATTTTGTCTCTTTTATTACATATTACATATATTATGTATATACACATTCATCTATCTCATCGTATCTCTAGGAAAAGATCATGGTTTGTCACAGCCACGTAGGCGTAAATAGTTACACTGCGTGCAAATAGCATTGTTCACACCTAGGTGCCTGTCTCTGCCATACTTGGCACCCTGGGTGCAAATACCACGTGCCTAAAAATAATCAAACATTTATTATTAAATAAAAGGAAACTTGAAGGTTTGTGCGTCATAATTTATCAAATTGCAAAACGTTTTGCTGATCATTATCTTGCTGAGTGACATACATGTGGTGATTACTGCAATTTTCGAGAGAGTTTTCAGGGAAAACTACGTCAGATCCAGTATAAAACTGTTTTAGGGGCATAGTCACAGTTATTTGGCACAGACACTGGTTTTCTTTTCCTTGGAGTTGTGAAATTATGCTCAACAATAAACTGTTTTTGGTCCTTCTTGCCCCTGCCTTTTTCATTATCGTCAGATGTTCGTATTTTAGGCATTGAAAGCTCACTTTCTGTGTCGAAACAGAAACCTCCCACCAGTAGGAATTTCCTCAGTGACACATTCTCTATCTGCTCTACCTGTGACCACAAGTCTTAAGCTATCTCACATCTAAGGTGGCAGGCAGAAGATGGCAGATATGCAAGTTAGAACTAAAATGACATACCAGCTCTAAAAAATTCAGTAGCTGCCATTTAAGATTAAATCTATGTTTACTTTCCAGTATATTCTGTTATGTAAAAGGATTTCAAATATTCTGTTAATGTGGCACAAAGTCACCTAAGGACATAAGGCTCATATTGTATATTCATGTTGCAGGAGTCTGATATTGCTGGATACATTTTTAAGAACTTTTCTCAAGTGAACTCTGTGAAACCTTCCAAGTTGAATGACAAAAAGAGATTTCTTAACTATGTCTAGCGTTTACTCCCACCACTGATCTGAACGTGCTGTCTGTATTCCTTCATGTTCGCTCTATTTCCCCCAAGGCTGTCAAATTCTCTGCGAGATCACAGAAATATGAAATATAACCTTTAAGCAGAGGAGCCACATACATCATGCAAACGGTGCCTGAGGGAGGCCGGCTCTGTGGAAAAGTATGAGTGTTCACAAACTTGAACATCTTAAAGCATCTCCGAAGATCAGAGTTTGTTTCATTAAGGGTGGAAATCAGTTGGTCAAAACTGCTTAGTTTCCTGTTTGATACAGCAAAAGCTATTCCCTCTGTGCCATATAACTGTGAAATCAACTTTGTTAGTTTGATAATGTGTTGATGTGCAGCAAAATTTAATACTCTGTAAAAAAAAATGAATAAAATTAAAGAGAAAAGAAGCAGCGATATATTGTGTTTGGTGGATTACCATCCTGTGATGCACTCTTAGAAATAAGGGTTCCAAACGGGTTTTTCCTGAAGGGCTGTGGTTCTGCCTAGAACCCTTTTTGAAGAAAGGGTTCATCAGAGGGTTCTTTATAATACTAAAGGTTCCATTAAGAACCCTTTTCCCAAACAACTGTTTTTAGAAGACAGAGTTAGTCAAGCATTGTTGAAATCCTTGAAAAACTCTGTCATCAAGGCTTTGTCAAAGGTTCTTTGGACCATAATATAAAAGGGTTCTCGATAGATCCCTTTAGGTGGGTTCTAGATAAAACCCTTGAAAGTGAAAAGTGTTCTTGGTAGAAGCACCTGGGCTGGTACTAGATAAAATGCTTGGACTATAAAAGGGTTCTTGGTAGAATATACAATAATGGAATACAACAAAATTCTCTCTAGAACCCCTTCAGTGTGTTCTAGATAGAACCCTTGTTGAATGAAAAAGTTCTCTTTTCTTGGAATAGAAAAAGGTTCTTGGTGGAACCCCCTGGGTGGGTCCTAAACCCTTGAAGTAAAGCAAGGTTCTCTGAAGAACCCCCTGAGTGTGTTCTAGATAAAACCTTTGGAGTATAAGAGGGTTCTCAGTAGAGGCCCCTGGGTACGTTCTGGATAAAACCTTGGAATATAAAAAGGCTCTTGATAACCCCATCAATGCATTCCAGCTAAAACCCTTAGAACATAAAAAAGGCTGTAGATAAAACCTTTGAGTGTGTTCTAGATAAAACCCTTCTTGTCTAAAAAGGTTCTTGTGAGAGCCACTGTAGTGGGTTCTAGATCAGGTGCTTGGAATATAAAAAAGGTCTTGGTAAACGCCTCTTAGAAAAACACTAGAATTAAAAAAAGGTTCTGGTGAATTGCGTGGTGGGTTCTAGATCAAACCCTTAGAATATAAAAGGGTTCTTGATAGAACCCCCTATGTGGGCTCCCCTTGGAAAAGATAAAGGTATTTGGTAGAACCCCCTTTTGTGAATTGGTAGCACCCTTGGAAGGTAGAAAAGTTTTGTCTAGAACCCCCAGAGAGGGTCCTGGGTGGAACCATTACACTATAGAAGGGTTCTCTGTAGAACAGAGGGTTTTGGGCAAAAGCTTTCATAGATGGTTCTTGATATAACCCTCTAGGTAGGGTTCTAGGTAAAACTCTAAAGTTCTACCAGGAATCTTAAAAAAAGAGTTCTCCTACAGGGACAAACTTATGAATTGTTTATGGTTCTAGACAGAACCTTTATGTGTGTCTGTGCAGATTTTCTAAATTTCTGGCGTGGGCTGTTAAAGACAGACAGAACCCAGTGAAACAGGGAATCCCCCGCCTGTGAGCTCTTTTTCCCACCATATCACATCAGTGACCTAACACGTCTCCAGTAATCCATAGCAGATGCCGTAAGCTGTCATAATAACTGGCGTCACGTCGAGGACCAGCACACAGTCATGGTGACGATGACTTGTTTGTGTGATTAGCCTGCATGCCAGAAAGCGGAGGAAAGGATCCACGGAGGAGAAGAAGCGTGTGGGAGATGTTATCACTGTGGTTTAAGGAGGGTTAACATCAGTTATACATTATGGAACTGTTGAGGATTCTTCACAATGCACGAATCAGCAAATACAAATGTCAGAGTGCGATATGAGGTTTAATTCTCTCTCCTCAAAATGATGCAATGATGTGAAATTTTTTCAAAAAGTCGAGCAACTAAACGTAAACTGAAAAGGCAACATTTATTTAACTGGGCAAGAACTGACATGTCAAACTCAAATGATGGCTGCATTCCATTTAGGTGTGTGAAAGCCTCAGTTTTCCACATACAGGCTCACTGATTCACCACCAGTTGTATGATGTACTTATCCACAGTCAGCGTATTACCTGCGGTGGATGGCGGTCAAACTCAGTAATTTAACCTCACAGAACAGAGGAGTTACTGGTCTACTCTTGTTTGTGTTATTGTGCGACTTCTGTGTTTTAAAGGGTTAGTTTGGTTTATTTTCTCATGCTATTACTATAAAAGTAGCTATATGTGTGGAGCAAGAGTCCAAGACAAATTTCCCTACAAGGACAACAAAGGTTATCAAACCCTTTTAGCACAGCACAACAAAGACGTCTACACAACTGAGCCGCATAAATACTTTAAATAAGTCAAGGGGGTACTTAATTGTCTTTTTTTCAGAGGCAGGCCTAGTCTGAGCCTTAATACGGAACAAGATGTACGAGGCCATGAATCACAGAGGAAGAGAGTGGAATTAAGCCTGTTTCACAATAATGGAAACAAACAAGCATTTAGATCAAAGGACCCAATCGAGTATATGTCACTGACTTATATGTAGTACTGAAAGATTAATCTTTTAATAATTTATCAAGCTCTTTTTTGATGATTAATGAGTTAATTTAAAAGATAAAATCTCAAAAACACAGAAACTAAATTACAATAAATAATAATTAAATTAGTATCCACTTGATAAACAATGATAATGGCAAGTGTTAATACAGTGTATTGAGTCATTTTGTGGTTTCGATATGACCACAAACTGCCCTTCATCTATTTGACTGACCATTAAAGAGATTCTTTGGAAAGTATACGACCCCAGAAGTCAGACAGACAGCTACAAAAGCTCAACAGCTGACAGGAACATCATAAGACAAAGTAACTCTTCTGAGAAACAGGCTGTAAAGTGTAGCACTAACAGTGTGTAAACTGCACCACAGTGAAAAAAAAACAGCAGTTCAGACATCTGTTATTAATTAAAACAAAGAGCCAGGCATTCCAGAGCAGCAGCAGCCCCCCGGACCGCCCACCCACCCTTATCTCTATCTTCTTTCTTTTTCTCCCTCCATCTCAAAATAAAAAAAAAAAAACTAACTCAGCCTGTTGTTTGGGCCAAGAAGGCTGAGTGCGATGAGTCGTTCCACAGAACAGCTGGACTGATATTAAACAGAAAACATGCCAGGTGTGTCTCTTTTGTGTAATTTTGTCCCCCCAGAAGACTTTGCAATCACTCAGGTCACTTTAGCCCGCTTTCTTTCACTTCTCATACACACACACGCACACACACACACATACACATCCTCACCACAGAAACGTGGGGCAGAAGGAATGGATCGAGGAGTCAGAGCATAAATAACAAAGCAAGGAGAGGGGCGGCGGAGGAGGAGGAACTGGGGTGTGGTGGAGTGGAGGGGCTTTGAGTAAAGAGTGGGAAAAAGAGCCCAAAAAACGAACAGTCAGAGGAACATGGAAAATCCCTGGTTCCCATGCCAAGAATCTGGCACAGCGAACCACACCACACACACATACACACAGAGTGTATCTGAGGGCCTGCTGGGAGCTCGGAGCAGAGGAGAAGGTAGTGATAAAAATAATCAGTGCGGCTCAGCTTTGGAACGCCAGATTCAGGAGAACTCTCCAGGCCTTTGCTATCTCTCAACCACTTGTAACATATTATCTTTCTGAGTAGAAACACTTATGTAAAATCAAAACTATTCTAAATTCAGTGGAAGCATGAATGAAAATGAAAAAACAAACAAAAACAGCTGCATTGCATGATGGGAGGCAGAAAAAAAATCACATGATCATGCACATACTGTATCTGTTTTTCCATTATCTTGTCTTCTTGGGAACAATTTAACCTCTATTAAACCTTTTATATTTTTGGTTCCTGATTTGATTTGTATGCATACAAGTTTACAGGTAACCTACTTATGAATAACCAACTTAAAGGGACATTTCACCCTGAAATCAAAAATGACCTGTAGTACTGTTTATCCTTCTAGATCAAATGTGTCACACACCAGGTCCACAGGCCATGCACCTCATTTTATGTGGCCCCACGAGAGCTTGCATACAATATAATTTGTGCAATACAATTTTATGATGTCTTATGAAAGTACAGTGTCCATAAACTACATGTCCCAGAAAGACATAGCAAATTTGTTTGCTGCACACTTACTGTTCAACTTACATGTTAAGTCTATTTTTCATTTTGGGGTGAACTGTCCCTTTAAATCTGCAAGCATAAATAAAGAAAATATACATGTGTAAAACTAAAATAGTCATGTAAAATAAAACTGGATTTAAATAGGCAATTCTGGCAGATATAGTAAGGTCATCATGAATAATTCAGCAAATACTTAAGCTAGCCAGTTATACTGTGGTTATGATAATGACCAGTTGCCTGCAGCCACATTACCGCTTACTGTGCATGTCAACAGTTTTCCTTTCCCTGCCTGACGCTTGCGAGTGGCACAGCTGCTATCTATAGACCAGCTCTATTTTCAGACCATGCAGACTGGACGCAATGGAACCCTCACAAACCTTTATTTACCGGCCAGCTCTGGGGAAAAAATGGCTAATTTGCACTCGAGTCACACACTGAATTGTCACTTGAGAGCCCGTTTTAGGAAGAGAAAAGACCCGGGTTTAAGAGATCATGGAAGCGCCTGGAGGCCTTGGAGTCAACCGGGATATTCTTGCAGGGAATGCGACCCCTGATTCGGAGCACCAGGCGGGCTGGTTGAGAGTCAGGGTGGAGGATAGCTGGTTCACTGTGGAGCGGGCCTTGCTGGCGAGGAACAGCAATTACTTCAGCGCTCTGTTTCACTCTGGGATGATAGAAAGTGAGCAGGACGAGCTCCACCTGAAGGGAGGAGTGTGTGCGAGGGGTTTTCTCATCGCCCTTGCTGTGTGCAGGGGAGAAATTCCCACTCTCAGTGACCCGGATGAGCTTGTAGAAGCCGTGGAGTGCGCTGCTTTCCTGCAGGTTGCATGTTTGGTGCAGCATCTTTGTGACATTATTGACACAGACAACTGTCTCTTGCTTTATCATGCAGCCTCCATCTTTGGGGTGCATGCGCTCTTTCACACCGCTGCTCTTTTTCTGTGCGATGCTTTTGATTATTTGAAGGAAGCAGCAGAGAGCTCTATTCCTGAAGACCTTCTTCAATATTCTCAATCATTATCTCCGACTACTTACATTGCTATAGGCACGCACACTCCTTCGATGGAGCTGCTACATGACTCCTTCAGGGTTGTTTGCTACCTTGATGAGAAAGAGGGGGAGTGGAAGCATCTGACAAACCTCCCAACGCTCTGTAGCACCTCCATGGCTGGAGTGGCAGTGCTTGACAATCGATTGTACATCGTGGGGGGAGTTTATGGCTATGGAAAAGACACCGTGGATGGCAGCTTCTGCTACAACCCTGAGTCAGGGGTTTGGACTTCTCTTCCAGGTCCCCAACAACCAAAATATGACTTCACCCTGCTGGGGCACGAGGGACGACTCTATGCCATTGGAGGCGAATTCCAAAAACGGATAATTTCCACGGCAGAGAGTTACAACGTTGAGAAAGGAGAATGGACGTTTATAAAACATGCACCGAGACCTGTAGCGTCCGCAGCTTGTGCTATTGCAAGACGGAGGATGTTTGTTTGCTTCTGGAAGCCACCAGACACCACAGATATCTATGAGTACATACCAGTAAAAGACGAGTGGAAACTTGAAACCACTATGATCAAACCTCAGAGCTATGGTCATTGTATGGTGGCTCACAGGGACAATTTGTATGTGATGCGCAACGGACCTTGTGACGACTTCCTGCGCTGTCTAATGGACTGCTACAACATTACAACAGGCCAGTGGACAGCCATGCCCGGACACTACATCAACAGTAAGGGGGCGCTGTTCTCTGCAATGATAAGAGGGGACTCTGCGTTCACAGTCAAACACATGCTAACTCTCGAATACACCATCACTGGAAATGGATGGAAACCCCGCAGGCAGATGAAGGGCTTTCCAAAGAGTGGCTCACTGTGGACGTGTTTACTCAGGCTTCCCAAGCCGGGACCAGTTATACCACAGCTGGATGCAGAAGGAGAGGAGAAAGAAATGGCTTTGCCAGACACATCTGAGGGACTTGTGGAAGCTATACTTCAACTGTGAAATCACTACTAAACTGCAAAACAATGCCATGTTGTTATGGTTTCTAACCTTGAACATTATTCTAAGGCTGGGTTGCACCAACAAGGATGAATTTTTAACCCTGATTAAATTATGGTTTAACTCTAATTATGTTGCATCAAACTTTTCAATGGGCTTGTGACAAAATACAGAGCAGCTGACAGTTAACAGTCCACCCCTGTTTTTATACTTATTTGCATCTTTATTCTGATTAAACTTTATTTAATATGGACGTAAATCAATAAATTCGTTTTTAATTGTGCACAGAAGCTCTGTTTAACTTCAACCCTAACCTTTACTTTTAATCTAGATTTACTCAATTTACTCATTTACTCAACAGATACATGATTCTGGAGATTGCCTGGTGACACAAATCTTATGATGCCTTCACTTTCACATGTGCTAATACTGGCACACACACATACACACACACACAGACACACACACAAACACACATGCACACGTGCTGACACTAAGCATTTGTTCTGATTAGCAACAGCTGCTACTGTAGTTTATATTAGGGGAGGCCACTGTGCATGTCTGTGTGTGTGTGTTGTGTGTGTGTGTGTGTGTGTGTGTGGTGTGTGTGTGTGTGTGTGTGTGTGTGTGTGTGGTGTGTGTGTGTGTGCGCGTAAAGTTCAAAGGCTCTAACGGGATGTTCTAAACCTCTCATTCTCTACGTTTTTCCTGAAATCACACTGGGCCAATTCAGGAGCCACTGGCCTCCCAGTCAACATAAAACACACCACAGCACTTTCACACACACACACTCTTGGATACTCACTTCTCCAGGTTTGATGCCCCATGAGTGATTAAAAGCCTGTTTCTGTGGGAGAATTCATTTCACATATCCTAAGGCTTGTGACTCTGAAGGATGTGGGAAATGTTTTTTGGCTCGTATGACTACAAACTGCATTTTTTCTAGTTTATTAAAAAAAATAAAACAATGCAATTCTTGGGAAACGTGAAATCCATAGTACTTTATTTTTAATACTTAACAGTGTGTAGTGATAATAATCTTACTGTGACAAAAGACCAAAATACTGTCAATTACAATTAAAGTTGGAATGTGTCTTTGGGCTCTTTCTGCATATTGTTGAACATCATGATTTCCACTAAACTTTCCCATGTACTTTATTGAGTTCAGCAGCCCTACTGGGGTCAATCATGCTATTACCATTCCCACCACAGTGGCTGAGGCTCAAAGAGCTGTGTGTGTTAAGACAAATCATTTTACATGATAATCCACTGTGACGAAATCGAGCTGGTAATCACTTACTGTTAGGGGAGGCGGCAGGTCGGGAAGGCTCTTGAGTGGGGCGGGGATATATTTTGCTGCTTTTCCGTTGACCAAGGCGTCTGATCTGTCCTCTGGATCATGAAAATGTAGAGTGCGAGGTCAGTGAAAAACATACATTTATATTGACTTTTATGAAATGAATGTAGGGGTATTAAGGATAAATAAAAGAACTAGTCTTGTGATTTTTTTTATTCAGCACTATTTCCAGATGTGTTCTATACATATCAGTGTTTCCTGGTATCCCTAACTCTCACTGTGAGCACAGACCCTTCATTGTTAGATTACAGTGACCACACAACCCAAATCAAGGGGGAAGAATTTGTCTGGTAGCAACAACCATATTACCCAAAACACACACACCACAGTGCAGGATCAAGAAAATTGAAAAAGACTTTGCATAATGGAATAAAGAATTATGGTTTTCAGTGCATTTGCTCTTTCATGAACAATGACCAGTGCCAAATGTACATTAGTTCTTCCCAGCCTTCCCAAGTTGTTTGACATTGGGGGAAAAGAATGATAAAAGAAATAATTTATTTTCTTGCCAATAATTAGATGAGAAGATTGATACCACTCATATTTATCTGTTAAACATGATGCTACAGTTCGGAGGCGATTCACTTAGTTTAGTATAAAGAGAAGAAACATTTAATCTGTCAGTATGATAATGTGTTAATCACTGAGAGGTGCTGGTAAGCAGATTTTGTTACCTTTGGACAAAGCCAGGTGAGCTGTTTTCCCCTTCAGCCAGTGTTTTTGCTAAGCTAAGCTAGGGCTACAGTTCTGCAGGCAGTATCTTAATATTTAGTGACAAGATATGCAAATAAGTGTAACTGTATAACTGTCTCTTTGACATTATCTCTACTTCTAAAAAGGTGAAATTAGAGGTGAAGTGCTATTTGTTTTAGTACCAAAGCGCAACTATGGCGCACACATAAATGCAGATGCGCTCTTAAATTGTGACTCGTTTCAGGTCATGTAACCACTGTTCCTACAGAGGCACATTTAAGTACATCAGTCAAAAATAACTGAGTGCAGGGTGGCTGTACTGAGGCTGTGAGTCCTCTGCAGTGACTCCCACCGTCAGCCCTTTGCTGCATGTCATTCTCCAGCTCTCTCTCTCTCCCCCCCTTTCTGATCATATCTTCAGGAGTCCTATAAAAAAATAAAGGCATACCCCCCCGCCCAAAAAAAAAACAACTGAGCACACAATTAAATTTTAGCCTGCCTTTCTGAACAGTTTCATCATGTTGAGAATATTATGCAGCAGTCACTCCACTCTCTCTCTCACTCCTGCGTCTGTGAGTTTGCATCACACTATTCTCATCAATTAAATGTCAATATGACAACTTTGACCATTCAATCATTCTCTTGTCTCTTGTTAAAATGCAAGGTGCCCAGGCTGCACTAGCAGCATGGAAAACACATACTGCCTCTAGAAAACAACTGGAAAAGATCCCTCTCACTGCAAAAACTGCACACTGTCTGATCAGGGCCACAGATTTTAGTGATGATTCGATCTTGAAGTGCTTAAAAAACAGATTATGCAAATTGCGAACATATCTATTTCCTGACTTGGAGCAATAAAAGTGGCAGTGCACCACTCCAGTGCACTAACCCTATTGTATGGGTAAAATCATATAATAGTTAGCAAAAAGTAGTTGTAAAAATATATTAGAAGAAAGTCTGAAAAAAATTAACCACGTTTTGTGAGGCAGATTTTTTTTCTGCTTTCTTATCCTGTTAACCTCAACATCTTGGGTGAAGGGCTCAGACCTCCTGGGTGGAATAATGAGGATAGCACTGCCAAATCTATTGACTAGGGCCATTGTGTACTACTTCCTCTCTCCTCAAACCTTTCACCGAGTTTCTACTTGAACACTGATATGTGGATCGGCATAAAATACAGAGCTTTGCCACTTTAAAAAAAAACAAACAAACAAAAAAAAAAACTCTTTAAAAATTCCTCTGGGTCAAAAAATGAACTTAAGCACAAAATAGCAAAAAGAAAGATGATTGAATATGCGGCCTTCACGATTTTGTTGCTCAGGACATTAAGCAAAATTTCCAGTTATGTTAAATATCTTTGCAAAGCTTTTTTAAAAGTAATTACAGCAAAAACAATCTTGAACTTGTAATAGCAATGAGATGTTTTTTTTTTGATTAACAGTGTTTTACTGTAACATTTAAGTCTGAAATGTTTTTTCTGTTGCACATTATCTGAGAGAGAAAGCCCAGGTTTGCCGCACGATCAATAGATAGAAAACCTCAGTTCTCACAACTCTGTCTCCACTTTCCTTCAGACTCTGAAACTTGTGGCTTTGCTAGCGTCGCTGCTGAAAATATGTGTGTTAAGTCTGGTGCTCAGTGAAACCACATTCTTTAACACTGTCCAAACAAAACAGGTCAGTCTCAGATGGTGAGGAGCTCTGAAGAAACAGACAGGAAATGGGGGTGAGAGGTGGGGAGCTGATGGGAGGGGGGTGGGGGTGGGGGGGTGGGCGCTGCTTGTGGCAGCTTATTCTGTCTGCTATTCATTTGAATCATGTCAATCCGAGTATGAGATGCAATAACGCAACAAGTATGCGCTTATGTTTGACCGACTTGGACAACCCCAAGGAGCTTTTTTTTAAAAGTTTAGTTCCAGGTTGCAGACTACACTTATCAAAACCGGATTAATGCAGTCGGTAAATAGATATTCTTAGTAGTAAAACAGACATGTAGTTCTTTCTAGTTTCACTACAATTTGCAGTAGTTGGGAGGTAGTTTAACTACATTCAAATCTCAGCAGCTTTTTCAGATTTACAACTACTTTGGATCACATAGTTTAGGTGGTTAATTAATTAAAGTAGCTATTCAAAGTATTCTTATGATGCTTTTTTTTTGCCATTTAATGACAATCACTTGCAATTTGATTAAAATCATCTGTGCTTTGTGAACAAGATGTGAGATCAAATGCTATGAATTTCCTGAGAAATTGCCCCCTATCATCTCCTTAAAACACATCTTGGACATCATGGAAATCATGAAAGTATTTTTGGTTTGACAAGCTACATGTTTTATAACAGTTAAGATGTAATTTCATTGTGAAGTAACTAGTAGACACTATAGACAAAAAGAGCTTTGCTTTTGAGGGTTTTTAGGGTGGAATTCTGTTGTTATTGTTGTTGTTGTGCACTATGATGACTAACTACTAAAGTAATTATGTCCCTAACCTACACCTAAATTGCACCAAGTTAATGGATTGTCTTCTAACGAGAGTCTACGGCTATACAAGCAGCTCTGTGAGGCTGTACTTTGAGCTAAATGCTAACATCAGCATGCTACTGTAGCATGCTAACAATGACAATGTTAATAAGCTGATATTTAATATTGTTTAGCAGATTTGTGATCTTAGTTTGGTGTGTTAGCATCATGCTAACATTTGACAAATTAGCACCAAACACAAAGTGTGTCTGAGGCTGATGGAATGTCCTTAGCTTTGAGGGTACTTGGTCATAAACCAAAGTATGGGACAAAATAAAATTTTGACCCGCTGGCTGGTGAAATAAAAGGATCACAAGAGTCATTTGTATTCACTGTGTCTGCACCATGAATATCTGTACTAAATTTCATGGCAATCCATCCAGCAGCTGTTAGACAAAAACAAAAAATGTGAACCTCATGTTAGCGCTACACAAAAAGTCAGAGGATCACCAAAGTCACACCTTCATCTCCTCTGGGGAACATTTAAGTGGTTGTATACAATTTCATGACAATCCATCTGACAGTTGTTGAATTATTTCAGTCTGGGCCAAAGGCGTGGACCAAATGACACTGCCATCCATAGAGCCCTTGGCATAAATATGCTATTTTGTGTCATTATCATTCATTTTACGGTAAGAAAAAAAACTATTTTCTTTATAGATCCTATCATATTTCCAGTATCAGTATCACACTTCAGACAGGAACCTTTTGAAACTCACACCTTTGTCGTCTTTGTCTTTCCCACTAACAATGACTTTGTTCATGTAGATATACTCCTCGTCAGCACCTGCATGGGGACAAAAAAAAAGGTGGTTAAGAGCTGACGTGAGCATAATTCAGCAAAGACACTTTTACTTGTGTGGGTAGTTACCACAAGCACTAACATGTTAAAATGAAGACACGAGAAGAAGACGTTCAGATACCACAAGTGATGTACATTTTGCAGTAGAATAGTTATATTCAGGGACATGCACAAGGCCGGGCTTACAGTAAGTTGCCTGAGAAGTGGCTTTGGCTGTCATGACTGCATAAAATTAACACCACATATTTGCACCATATCATAATATGACACTACCACATGAACCAAGTCTTCTAGCAAGCTAATTTACAGGCAGCAATGTTAGATGTAGGGTCAAGGTTGGTTTTTCAGGTTCGAGCAACAGCCCATCAATATATCTGTGCAGGTTCCTGGTTACAATATTCTTAAAAATAATTTGCTACAGTCATAACATTTGATAAGGAGGAAAGTCGTCCAAATTGCTGCAGCTCTTTGGCCCATGCACAGGTATTCTACAGGACGCAGCTCCATGCTCCTCCTCCTTTCTCAGAATCATAACAGCTTAATCAAACACACAGAGATTCGTGCCTGCCATCTCGGTAAACCTCTGGGTGGGACAGGTGAGGATCCAGCTGCTGAAACATCAAGGGCTCCCCAGATTCATTTGTTTGACCTGCTGTGAAACTCTCTGGATTTCATGGCAAAAAGTTGCCCACCTGAACTATGATTCAAGCTACTGTGCACTCATTCTGCAAGACAAATTTGTTGCCTTAGAATGATATAGAATGGGATTGATCCATGTACTATAAAAGCTCACACACATAGCTCATATGTGTTCATACACAAAGTAAATTAACTGTATACAATCACAAGACGAGCATGCATATTTTGCTTTCGAAGGAATCAGCTTGTAGCACCGATTGGAAAATCTGACTCCACCTTAGTGCCAAACAAGCTTTCATCATGTTTGTCAAAAGTCCAGGATTAAAGGGGAACTTGACCCAAACAAGTGGTCCATTGTGCGGACAGATGGGCCCATTACTGACACCCACTTTCACCGTGGCAGGCATTCATCGGACATTAGACAGTGAACTCCTTGCCCGCACAGATAGAGCACTGTGGCACTTCTATCTTTGAAGTTTGAAGATCATACAACTAAACTTTTCATCCGAACATTTTTTTTGATTGTTTTATAGGCATAAATTGCAGAGGTGCTAAAACTATACACAATGTTAATGACATAACAAAATGAAAACCGCACGAAAGAGGTGACAAGACGAAAATACTTTCAGCACCTCTCTGCTGTGTATAATCAAAAATAGCAGAGCAGAGGCATTAAAGGTACACACATTCTTTACCCAAGTAAAAGTACAGATACCTCAGAAGTACTGATTAACCTTCTTTATTTGAGTAAAAGTTAAAAAAAAGTAGAGGCTCTGAAATGTACTCAAAGTATAAAAGTAAAAAGTAGCCCTCTGAAAGACATTTCTATCAGCTGTTTCTGTGCAAAGCAAACTAAACCTCACATTTTCTCCACAGTCGAGTCTCCCTCTGTTTCATCTTGTTATGTCTTTGACGTCATTTTCATCTTATTACATTGTTTTCTTCTTGCTTCGTCTTTTATGATGTTTTCGTCTTTTTAGTTGTGTTTGTTGTGTTACATCTTTTACATTGTTTTCATCTTGTTAAATCTTTTACGTCATTTTTCGTTTGTTACGTCTTTGTAACGCCATTTTCATTTCGCAATGTCTTTTAGTCTGTTTTTCACTCGTTACATCTTCTACATTGTTTTCGTGTTGTTAGGTCTTTTACGTCATTTTCATCTAGTTACGTATTTTACGTTGTTTGTCTTGCTATGTCATGGTCATTGCATCATAACGTGTTATTGTCCCATCCATTTAGGCTGAAATCTGTCTTGATTTTGGGAAGGTGGTGTGCAATGATTCAAAATAAAAACAATCAATATTTCTCCTCAAATGGATTAAAACTAAACTAACAAGTACAGATATTCTTGTTAAAATGTATGGAGGAAAGGTAAAAAGTTGTCAGAACAACTCAAGTAAAGTCCAGATACCTGAAAACTCAGTAACAAAGTATTTATACTTCATTATTTCCCATCCCCGATAAATACTTCTAAAGAGTAGTTTTCAAGCAAAGTGAAAATAAGAAAATATTATAATAATAGTTATAGTTGTGGTTTCCAGTGACAACAATAAAAGCACAGTGATTTGGAGTTTCAGGGCTGACATTAGAGACTGAACTTGACTTCTCTTTGCACTCCAATGTAAATATTTATGGGTCAACGTGAGCAACAGTATCATTTAGGAAATAAGCGGAGATGATGAAACCTCATGTCATACACTGAAGCTGAAGTCAGCTTAGTGAGAAAAGGCCTGCATTTGGTTTAATGTCGGTTTTAACATGGTGGAGTAATTACAAGCTGGCGAAGACATCGCCATAACATCGCCACATAAACAGTTTGAATGAATGTCTTTTCTCGAACAATAAACCCTGTGGTTTTGGTATAGCGGGATCCAGCTGCTTACTTTAACCTGTTATGGGAATTTGTTCCGGAGCTGCAGTTTTGAGGAAGGTTGTTTCATTGAATTAAGTATTTTAGCTGACTAAAGATTACACCCCGAGAGGAAATCAAACAAAACTCTCACATTGAGCGACACTCTGGAGAAGCTCTCTCCTTTGAAATAGATACCATGAGGTGAAACCAAACAACAGCAGAATGAAACGATGTTTTGCCTGTACAGTGAAAACAGATTTTTCGGGGAACAGGGTTTGAAATGCTATTTATAAAACGCTGCTCAGAGGAAGTGAGCGTCCCCAGAGGATAAATGCAGCTTCGGAAAAATGATACAGCTTGGAGCCAGGAGAGGAAGTATGGAGGGACGAGTCCAGGACCTGAACATGGAAAAGCATGACTGCTGCGTGTGTGTGTGTGTGTGTGTGTGTGTGTCAGTGTGTGAGAGACAGAGAAAAACAGAGAGGGAGTAGCAGAACCCATAGAGTCTTGAAAATCTTTACTCAAGTACACGTATCGTTACACTACTATTACTACAAGTAAAAGTACTGCTATTTAGAAAATACTTGAAGTAAAAGTACTAAATATTCTTTGCAAAAAACTACTCACAGTATTAATTATTTCATTGGCCTGTTTGCATTTGGGTAGCGTTATTTGCTACAAAAATGCAGATGAAAGTTTTGGATAATAATTGAAATTGTAGACCCACTCAAAAGTAAATGATTTTAAAGTCTCAAAAGTAAAAGTATGCCATCTTTCCCTACATCACAAACACTGAGATATCTGAAGGAGCAGCAGCAATCACTCATTATTCTCAATCAATGACACACCTAGAGGCTGAAGCTCGGATGAGGCTCAGCGAAGCACCAGTTCACATCGTAACTAACTGACTCCAAGGCCCCATAAATCAGCCCACCAGCAGTTTCCACATTTTCATGTTGAGCTGTCAGAGTCAGTGAGCAAGAAAAACAAACTCGTCTTTAGCTGCTTGACAGGATACGATAACAGGCCATGCATCACTTCAGGATGAAGCAACAGGCACTTTGTTTGAGTACAGCTTGCTCGTAAGCGTAAAACTAATAACCACAAACATCCACAAAATAAAGAACGCCAATCTGATAATTTTGCAAGGGAAGTAGATATTCGAGCAAAAATATTTAATTCAGCCGCCACTATGTGGTTTTCAGCCACCAAAATGGGATAAAAAGCCCCAAATGTATTTGTTAATAGAAGCCTGCAAGAGTATAATTATTACATGGCGGTTACTGAGAGTTTAAAAGAGCAAAATAATACCAGAGTGGGCTGCTTGATAGATTCTCTTAGGCCAAACAGCCGACAATGTAGGCTCATTGAATTGTGGGAAAAGCAGGGCATGACCACATGTTACATAAGGTGCTTTTTGCATCAACTGCCAGTCAAAAGCTTTTGAATGTTAAAATTATTATAATTTGTGGTTAAACCTCAACCAATTTAACTGTCATGTAATCACAAATACCACAATATTAGGAAACAGAAATAAGGAACACTGGGGAAATGTTTGAGACTACTTATTCTTATTAGAGAGGAGCAAGATCACCAGTTAAAAACCCAAAATACTGCCGCTTTAATAGAAAACACAGTCAATTAAAAGTGCCATTAGGATCCGAGAGCTCGCCAATGCATACATTCACAAATACAAATATTTACTTCTATTTCTTGGAGCTGGGGCTAACTCTTCAGCAGCCTTCATGGGAGGTAAACATCAACTCATAACACAGAGCAGACAGATTTTATCACTGAGGAATGAGAGATTGTCTTACAGTGAAATCGCCAAAGGAACAAGAAATCTAGAATCACCGAGTGCTGTGGTTACACAGTCAAACAGCGTTCTGGGAAAACTGTCAGACCTTTCTCAGTTCACTAAATACAAATTCTCATTTTGGGGTCTTTACAATACAGGACACTGCTTCAGATGCTAAAATGCTAAAAAATAAAAGGTGCTTTTGGTTGATGTGTCGTTTTACTCTCTATGAGACTTCTCAATATGTCTAATCACTTGTTTTAAAACCTCGCCAACACAACTATGATGTTGTGACGTGTTACGCCACCTCAGACTCAATTCCAATTTTTCACTTCCTCCTTTTTTTTTTAAGTTGCACATGTCTAAAAATATGTAAAACTTCCCCTAAAAATATCCACCAAATTCAGTTCCTTAATTAATTTAAACTGGGAAGAAGGTCACGCAGCTTATTGTAACAGTATTACTTTACCCAGTAACAGTAGAGTAAGGGACTACAATTTTCAAAATAGTAATTATATCACAGTGCATAAATCATCCAACTGCCACCTACCTGAACTTAGAGACCCACACCCAGACCTCTGCCAGGCCCTGTAGGCTCTATTACCTTTTAAATAATGTCGAACAGCACAGGCTTTCAGATGATTTCTTGATTGTGTGTTGTACTGATTTAAGAGTGTTTTCTTTAACAATTTACTTTAATGATTAGAGAAGCTGCTTTCAGTTTTGTTTTTATGCGTGCAGTAATGTCACTGCTGCAAATACGTGAGATAGTTAAGCAGCAAAACTAGAAACTGTGGTTATAAAATTTGACAGGATAGAGGAAACTGTCCAGAGGACACAGAATTAAATAAGAAGAGGTTATGCTGTCTCGTCATGGTTAAAGGTGCAGACATTTTTATGACCCGGGCCGCAGATTAAGTGCAGTGTCAGCGGTCCAAGGTGGACTTTCGTTACCACCACAGTCAACATCTGAACAGCTAACAACAAAAGCTTTCTGCGTGTTAAGAGTTCACTGGATCAGTAATTTAATTTTGGAGCACAACACGGCCACCAGCAAAGTAAGGTAAGGAGTTTTAAGCAGGTCACAAAAGTCTCTTGCACAATAGAAAAGTATTTTTGACAGGTGAGTAGGTGGAGTGGGTATGGCTTGTAAAAAAGAAAAAGAAACGCCATCACACTGTCTTCACTTTCTCAATAAAGAACTTTTTATTGAGCAAGTGAAGAAAGTGTATGGGTGTTTCTTTTAATGTTTTACAAGGAGTAATTAGCAAAAAGTAACTTATTACACTTCCTGAGTAAGACTGGAGTTGGATTTAGTAGCATCTAGCAGTGAGGTTCCAGATTGCACCACCTCATCTCACTCTCTTCTGCCAAGCTGGTAGGAGAATCTATGATGTCTGCAAAAGTCATGCAAAAAACAAAAGGCCGCATCTAGAACTAGTGTTTGGTTTGTCTGTTCTGGGCTAATGCACTGCACAGTTATTGTATTGTATTGTACAGGGGACCATAATGACAGACTGAGTAAACCAGCATGAAGTGTCAGAACATAGAATATACGTAACAGAACAGCAGCCTCTGTTGAAGTAGACCTGCACCCTCAAGCCTGTCAAGATTTAATATTTGTTAATAAAGTTAAGGGGCTTTGAAAGTTAGGGAGTAATGCTGTGACCTACAGGTATGCACTCCTCATAGTTTGCACACTACAGGCTGATTCGGAGGATGCTTTCCTCACTGAAATATTTGTGAGCCTTCTAATCTACATTTTTTGATGCAAATAAGTGTTCCACTGTAGGTGGAGTCCTTGTATTCAGGCCATGGTTACTGATAGCTGCTAAGTAAGCAGCAGTTGTAACATGGCTAATGTTAGGCGTGTCTGAGGTGGAGAGTATGTCAGAGTCTCTCGCTAGTGAAGTTACAAAATGATCCAATGTGGCTCCCAGGAGTGTCTGTACACTTAGGATAATAATACAGTTAATTGTCCAGTATGTTTCAGTAATACATAGATAACTAGTTCACTGAAGTGTCACACAGTGATAGGTACGTTCACTAAGGCTCACATGACTGCACAAGGATTCATGAGTAGCCTTTTATTAATGATGTATAAATAAATTTAGTTTTTGCTAATAATGTGTTGAATTAATGTATATGTATTTTCAGACAAATTTAAATTCTGTTGCAGACCCCCTGTTGTAGACTCATGTTCTACTGTATGTACATACATAAACATATATTCCTTCATACCATTGGAGGCTCTGTAGGACTGGAGGAGATCGGAGAGCAAGCCCTTCTGAACGGTGGCATTCCCGCTCAGGGTCTCCTTGTCCAGATGAGCAGGAAGCGGTGGAGCTCCATCAGGAGCTGGTCCAGCACTGGAAACACAGACAGAAAAGAGGCTTTCAGATGTATAACAAAATAAAAATTCCTTTACGCTAAATGGGATTACACATGTCTTGAAGTGGAAGATATTTAGGAGTATTAAAACAATGGCTTGAAACCAGAACTGTCACAGTTCCCATCAGCAAGAAAAAGAGGAGCGATATAAATCCTGTCAAGTTTCCAGACAGAAATATTCAGAAAATTATACTTTAATTTATGGCTACAGGGAGTTGAACTCAAGGACTTGTCTTTTAACACTGAATTCAGCTGCTAGTTTGTTAGCTGTCTCTATTCTCATTGTTTGGATTTTGTGCTTCAAGCTGTGTGCTGTAAGCCAACATTTAACATGGGAGAGACACTTCAGAGGTTTTCAGCTGGCAGCAGTCGATAACCATTCAGACTTTGTGTCATTCAGTCAGTACTCTCATCCAGTTGCTATTGACAAGTCTGTTTGAGGTTGTTTTGGGAGTTGTAAGGGTTTAGTGAAAGGTCAAGTCCAGAGGAGGGAGGAGCCTGGGCCCCGAGTCGGTGGGTCCACAGTGTCTGGGTGCAGCCCACACACATCCTTCAGGGGTCAGCGCTGAGCTCACAGCCCTCTCCACTGTGTGGGGAGTTCTTTGTGTTTCCCTTCACTGTCTCTTGGCCTCATGAATAGGCCCCTTGCTACACTGGGCCTCAGTGTGTGAGCACTTCAGCAAAAGACGAGACAGAAGAGGGATAAAGAAGAGAGACTTTATTAAAGGAAAAGGTGGGGCTAATATCAGAGGGGGGGTCATACTCTTCTTAGATACTGGAATGTATGAAATCCCCCACAGAATGGATGCCATGAGCTTTTGATGTATTTTTAGTCGGGTCTCTGAATTATAATCAGAAACTGTTTTGGAACTAGACACAAATTTAACCCCAGAAGAGTCATGAGTACGCAGTAAGTCACAGTAAAATGTAATTAATAATGTAAACAAATGAATGTTTGTGGTACTATTTTCAATTAGCACCAAGAATTTCCCTTCAATCAGCGGTGTTTGATAGTATACTGAGTAATTTGGCTCACACAATAAATTCCTTAACCAGCCAAAATTTCCTTGTCTAAAATAAACCTAAAATCAAATCAAAACTAAAGAATAAAACATTTTACTTGGAATAACACACCTATTCACTTGCTGAGAGTTTGATAAGAAGATTGATACCACACATATGACCGTATGTTAAGTTTAGAGCTAAACATGAGGAGACAAATAGCTTAGCTTAGCACAAAGACTGGAAATTGGTGGAAACAACTAGCCTAGCTCTCGCCAACGTTTGTGTACAGTAGAGGGTGACACGGGAGTGGATTTTCATTCCTGTCCCGTCCCACTCCCACAGAGAAAATTTGTGTCCCGTCCCAATCCCGGGCCAAAGGGGAAAAAAAAATTCCTGTCCCATCCCACTCCCGGTAAAGTGACTCCCACTCCCATCCCGCTCCCATTCAGAATGACTCCCACTCCTGTACCGCTCCCATTTTTTTTCCTTCTAGTCTCTAGGTCATTTCCGTTTGACAAATGAAGATATGCTGAGCTGATTTTTCCCGGAATCTGCCCTGCAAGTGTGCCTCTTGAGTCCACTCGTCCCAGACTCACTGGTGTATTTGATTAAAACCAAGCAGGTTTTACAAGCTGCATACGTCGTTTTAACGTCATCACACACAACTCTAACGAAGTTAGCTAATATTTGCGACTTCCCCAGTAGTTCAATTAGCTTAACAGAAATGTCGTTATTTCTTACTTTACGTTGTAGTAGGGCTGGGCGATATGGCCTAAAATTTATATTGCGGTATAATTTGAAGCATGTGCGGTAACGATATATATTGTGATGTAGTCTTTTCTTCTGTGTGTATGTATATATATATATATATATATATATATATATATATATATATATATATATATATATACATGTCAAAATGACTGTTTCTGAACATACTCACGTAGCAGATACATTGAAGCAGAATAAACACACTTCAAAACATAGTAAAAAAAAAATTAAGTAATTTTGAAGCTGTGTAACGGATCTTTCTCCAAACAATGTAACACAAAATTAAAAACAGTATTTTAGGAAAATGTTACTATTAATATGCATTTATTTATTTATTTAGTATTATTATTGTTAATATTAGTTTATTTCTTTAATAAAATATTGTCCTCTGATGAGAAAAATCCTCACCTTTATTCAGCTCAGTCAATATAATGATCAAACGATGCAGGATATTCATGTTTTTGTATTAATGCAGCAGGATCATTTACATCAGTGAGGATGTTTTAGACCACAGCAGACAACAAACTGCACGCAGACACACACTGAGGAGATGAAGAGGAGAGACAGAGTCTGGACTCTTCATCATGACTTATAATAATGCAGCGCAGTCACAAACGTGTTTGTGGAGGAGACCAGCGTCACACACGCGACTTCACGCACCCCGGGCGTGCGGGGGGGACTATATCAAGTGGACACATCTGTCCATATTCTCTCCCTCTCTCTCTCTGCTCAGACTTGTTTTACCTTTTACCTGGTTTCAGGTGGAGCTGCAGCTCGATCAGCAGTCGCTCGTCTCCCTCCTCTTATTCTGTTTCTATGCGCTGAGTCAGTCGCTTACACAGACAAGCCCGTTTACATTGTCAGGTGACAGAAGCTCGCGTCTTCGCAGCAGTCAGCTGATTCATTTCCAGCTGCTGATTCAAACTATTGATCAGGCCAATATAACAGAACGTGCGTTAACGCGCGTTAAAAAAATAGCGTTAAAAGGCATTTGCATTAACTTTGACAGCCCTGGTAAAAAACAAACATTATAATTTCTCTCTGCTAACCTGATTACTTCTTTATATCGCGGCAGGCCGGTATAGTCAAAATCTCTACCGTTGGCCAGATTCATGTCGTTTCTACCGTTATACCGTTTATATCGCCCACCCCTACGTTGTAGTTCATTTTTTTCGGCTTGTGCGCTGCTGCTGCTTGCTCCTTCCATCGCTGTTCTTTAATTTCTCAGCGGGAAGCAGGCAAGCAGCGGCCAGAAGCACTGTTGGCTTCTGGGCCGTGTAGTTCTTTTGACTTGCGTTGCCGTGTAGGCTTATGGAAAGAAAACTACAAAAATTGCGGTGGGCCTGTCATATGTTTTTCGGTGTGCGTGTCCTATTGGTTGATTCCCGCTCCCGTCTGCTCCCGTTAACTTTTTATTCCTGTACCGTCCCAATCACGTGATTAATAGTAAAGTTGACTCCCATCCCGTGGGAATCCCGCAGGAATCCCGTGACCCGTGGGATTCCCGAACAAATGTCAGCCTCTAGTGTACAGACTAAACAAACAACATACAATGTGTTCACTGTATTACATAGATATATGGATGTATCCATTGCATGTTTTTGAACTTTAAAGAACTGTCATGATTAAAACTGAAATTAAACAAAGTTAAAAGTAAAAACAAACTTTCGATAAAAACAAAATTACTGTTCATATGTGAAAAATGATCTGACTCCACTCAAAGATTGAACTCTAATCCTCACTAAATAAATCACAAATCGCACAACTATTAAAGAAGAGCAAACTGCTCCTCCCTGTTTGAACTCTTTTAAAACTGTCAGCTAGTCTGTTTTAGTGGCTCCTTCCGGCTCAAACTGATCACTAACTGAGCCTTGTGGGGAGGACTGAGCCTGGTGGGGGAGTATATTCATGCCCTCTCCCCTCCTTCCTACACTCCCACACATCAAAGGGGGAAATTTCTGCAAAATAAGGTGTCAGACACCGGTAAGCTTTTGCCTGTCGGAGATGACGAGAGGCTTTCCCAGAGCTACAGCGAGCCGGGGTTGTTTTTAATGACTCCTGCTCAAGCTGAGTCAACTTCTGCTGAGAGGCCCTGTGGTAGGAGGACCTGCACCATGGAAAACATCACTGGTTGAGACGTATATAGACACACACACACACACACACACACGCACACACCCACACACACTCACACGCACACCCACTGTAGGGGATGTAAAGTAGCCAAATTAAAATCAGCTTGAACAATGATAAAGATACTAAAAAAACTGTTTCAAACTCCTACACACACATAACTTTTAAAATAGCCTAAGTTTAGTTTTTACTCTAAACCTATATTTAATTTATTTCTGTTCACCAAAACTTTAAATGCCATGTGATCCAGTTTTAAACTTTAAACTTGGACTTGAGCAGGTTTAACTTTTAATTGAGCAACTTCCAGACAGTCTCCTTTTTTTCCCTTACTGTGCTGTTTCTGTTTTCAGTCTTCTATTATTTGGGCATATTGCTCCATTAATATAGGCTAACTAGGCTAAATTAAGTTTGAACTAGCTAGCACACAATGTAACATTTTGTAAGGAATACAGAGCGGCCAAAAGTTAATGGTCTTCCCCTTTCTGTTTCATTTCAGTTTGCGTCAATAAACTTGGATTTACTAAACCAAAATTAGTTTTCAATTGTGCAACAGAGCGGTGCATAATTTTAAATCTAGTTTAGCGAAACTCCAATTAGTATAAATCTTCAATTAAATGAATTTTTGCTGACGAAACCCAGTCTCTGCCTTGAAATGTTACTATAATGATTAAAACCACACGCATTTGCTTTCATTAAATTTCCAGTTGTTGTTTAGCTGCTAATGTTTGGCTGCTCAGTATGAATCTAAACATTTTTCCAGCTTCTCCTCCTTGTGTGTTTGCAGAGATTGACTCTGATGGCCTTTTGGATTGGGGGACCCTGGGAAACGGAGTCAGCTGACAGGACAGGGAGGTCTGTAGCAGGCCGTCTCTGTGGGCCACGGGTTGGCCAGACGCCCACTGCACATCCAGTGAGTGACCGCAGCCTCCACAGCATAAACAATTCACTTCTGTAGAATGGCCAAAAGGAATCTGAGCGACCATCAGCCAGCCAGAGTGCTACTGTGTTTTCAACTAATGAAATGCATTTTTGTGATGCAATTAAAGCACACTAAAAAGGGCAGGTAAGATTATGGAATAAAGATTATGTAAATAATCAGTTGAATCTGAGGTTTTTATCATGCATAAAGGGAATTTCTCTTCCTCATGCCTGAGGTTGTACTTCCTCGTTTGCTTCATTAGCAAGAAAAACAAGTTTTTGTTTGATTCCTTCCACCCTTGAGATATCCTCTCATATTGTGTTTGATATAGCGCTCTGATAAGTTGGCAGATAAGTTAGGTGTATTTGCAAAGCCTGATTAAGAAGAATGAAACTGACCCTTAAACTGGGAAGTTTTCCAAAACCTGTCTGGTTTCTGACCGCTTGTGTTGGTTTGCTGCAGTTACTTTTAGTGTAAAACATCGACATCGTGGCTGAGATTTTTGTGGAATCCACCATGAAATTACAACAGATATAGGCAAAAAGATCAGATTATACATAACAAATGTTTCCTGAAGTCTATTTTCAGTCCCCGTCTCCATCTCCATCTGTTTACCTTGTCTGACCCTGGCTGTGGTTGAGAGAAAAAAGGCAAATTCTTTCAGTTTGGCTGATTTTTTTCCTATTATTTCATTCCAAAAATAACCAACAGAATCGATGAAAGTCTTTGCATGCATGTCTATCAATGCATCCATCTGTGTATCTGGACTACACATGATCATTTTAATATTAAACAGCCGTCAAGCACAGCTGCTAACCTCCTGAAAAGTTTTAATGTTAACTATGCATGAAAAACTGTAGGTTCATGCATCTTAAAACAGTGCAAAATTAATATGATATCAAATCTTTATTGTATTGCACAGAAGGGTAGAGTACTTCTGGGGCTATCCACAACCACAGAAGTCCTACAACAGGTCAGCTAAGGAATGAAATGGAAAAAAATAGAACTGCATTGAAAAAGTCCATGTCAAAATAACGTCTGAATAAGAGCTTTTCACTTAAAGAAGAGAAGGAATGAGACTTGGGTCTGTACCACCATTCTCCTTGTTGAATTTGACCAAATCTTCTGCAGAACAAGGGGGTCTTGTCAGGATCCTGGCAGCATTTCTTATACCGAGATGCTTGAGGTCCTGCATCAACATGGACGGGCCACATCTTAGCAGAGACAAGCGCAAGCATTTCATTTAATCAAATTAACGAGGCAGGCATGGCCTCTCATTTCAATCAGACTTGCTTCCAGGTTAAATGGGGTTCTTGATATACATCTACTACTTGGTGGGAACAGTCTTGAAAACATGCTGGGCAAAAATAATCGAACAAGAATCTAATTAGCTTTCCCTCCAAGAGCAGTCTCTCCTTCAACAGCAACCTATACTGAGCAATAATGAGTGCTTGGAACGACACAAAAAAGGCAAGCATTTCTGTTGTGTTCAGCTGAGCTTTGAACTGGTGACTCTGGATATCACACTGAGAATTTTACATCGCAAAAATGTTCACCAAACCTTTAAGCTAACTCCTCTGAATAGCAAAAACAAACTCAGATCTTTATTGATTTACTTATCACGTCTTTCTTTTTGTAAAGAACTGCTAACTGCAGCTAACTGTAGCTCCACTTAGCCAGTTAGCTAATTAGCCGTGCAGCTAGTGGTCTGTAACACTGGACGAGAGTTGGTGTTACTTCTGCCAGCACAGGAGTTTTGGAGCACCAAAAGGAGGAGGTTTTTAGGCCAGGGTGGGTGAGACCCGGTCAGGACTGAGTGCCAGATCTGGAGCCGAGTGTGCGACAGAACCAGGCTCAGCAGCCTGCCAGTGAACATGGCTATATCGGGACCAAACACAGCCTCTGATACAGACTGCAACCAGTTTGAGGACAGGAAAGACTGTACCAAGGTGATATGCAGTGGCTCTGACCAGGATCCTGATTGTGGGGACAACAAAGATGAAATTAGTCTTCCGAAGGGCTGAGCAGGAGCTAGGGAAGGGTGCCAGGAGCCAAATCCAGCAAAAAATCACCTTGTGTGGTTGGAACTGAGGCCAGACTCAATGCTAAAGTGTCTCACTATCGCCTTGCCAACTTAAGTAGATATCTCTGCAACACAATACATAGACATCTTTGACATAATGTCAAAGTTGTTATTTCTTCCAACTCTGTTGATATTTCAGTTTATTTTCTGAATGTTTCAAACTAAAATTGTTACATATTGTACCTTTAATGTGTGACTGGTGTGAACTCGCTTCTCGAATCAAGCTGGCCCCATTTTCATGTTTCATCATCTTCCTTCATCTATCCCACTTTGAAAACAACTCCACAAATCCCAGCATATTAATTCACGCTCCAGGAAATATCCAATTTTTCACTGATGCAATATTTGTGTTACTTGCAAGCATGTTGATGTCTTTGATCAGTGGTGAGAAAGTCAAAAACTCCATCTTACATCTTCCTTATAGCCTAATGCAGTGAATGACTAAGTTTATATAACATGTTATCAAGGCAAGGCAAGTTTATTTATGTAGCACCTTTAGACACAAGGCAAATCAAGGTGCTTAATCAGTGTGCAAAAACTTAATTAACATGAAAAAACACAGAATTAAATAAAATGCTTACGTGGCACTGCCAACCCACCACCACAGTGTTTACTTGATTAACATGATTAAGTAAAGAGGGATATTAAATCAGTATTAGCTGGCTTATCTAACTGCAAAAACATCTTTCTCTTTCTTGAGCAAGCACTTTGTAAACCATGAAACTTGTTTACAACACAGCTGTCACCATTACTCGTGACACAGATTAACTGGCAGTTCGTTTGAATGTGATTTCATCTGTTTGGCACTATGGTCGAGCAGCTGCCTCTGCATCCTCTGCAGAGGAAACAGACTGCGGTTTTAGACTACTGTACTTTGATTGTCATTCGACTTACAAACATACTTTGATGCAATTTTTTTTTTTTTAAGTTTTCTTTCAGTTTTATTTCAATTCCTCCGAGCAACTGAACTAAACAAAACATTTTTTACAGCTCAAATAAATAAATTAATTACATTAAATAAATGAATAAATAAATAAATAAATGAAAAATAAAAGGTTTCCCTTTAGTTAAAAAATCTCTAATCAGTATTAAGAATGTTTAATCATTATTGTTCCCAGCAGCAGAGCAATTTCAGCAAAACAGCAAAAACACAAAGTTAGCCACTAGCTGGTGAGCATAGTGGATATTTCCCTCAGGAGTTGGTGGAGACCAAAAACAGAGCTAAAAGGAGAATGAATATTGTTAGGAAAGCTAATGTTGCTCTCTGTCTGCTCAATGTATAAATAAGGTTATACAAACTGCCACAAATGTTCTGTTAGTTCTACAAACAGTGTGCATTAAAAAATGTGAAGGATGCACATATTATTAACAGTAAGTAACAAATAGAGCCATGTAAGTTCATAAAGAACTGGACGTTATAACAGTTCATGACCATGCCATGTTTTATTTCTCATATAACCAAACTACCTGGGTAATGTTAACCCAGTCCAGTATCATATTGGTGCTAAGTTCACCTAAACTAGGTCAATTTCATGTGTTTGAGTTGATAAACTGTACTTGTCTGTGGCCAAGTTGTATGAATATATTAAATAAAGGATGAATTAAACAAATTCCTCTTTAAAATATGTGCTCTGAAGAATATATCATAGAGAGCAATTCTTAAGAAATAAGAAAAGACACTTACATAATTCCATTTTAGAAGAAATCAGTGATTAGTACATGTTGTTGCCCAGGGTTTCATCAAATGAAACGCAAGACTGAGCCTATCTAGTGTCATCTTATGACAGAGCTACAACTCCACCTCAAAGGGAAGTGGTGGAAAGGAGAATTGGAACCTCGGTCCAAACACGACAGTAAAAATTTGAACGTTTGGTTTATATACTGTCACAGATTCAAAGAGCTTCTGCTTTAGTAGACGGTAAAAACAAAACTGACAGAAGCAGAGCTCTTACACACCCAAACGTCCAGGGGAAAAACACATGAATGACACTGACCTTTTGGGTAATTTTCAAGGCACACAACTGAAGGAAGGTGCCACGTATGATCGGTTTCTTCCAGCCTGGCCTTCCTCTGGTAAGAGTGGAAGATAACTGGCTGATGGCAGGGCCTAAATCAAGGTTCACACACACCAGTTTGATCGGGGTTTGATAGCTATTGGCAGACACGGGTCTGTCTCCCTGCTGCATGCTGGGTTCAGCTGTGGGGCAGGGACTGCGTGGACATGGCTGGATTAATACAAGCTGTGTTTTGGTGTTATTGCCGTAGAAACCTGAATAAAAAAACGGGTGTCAACTCGATGACTTCAGAAGAGGGACCGCCTGAGTCTGATAGCAGTGCTGAAGGAACTTTGGAAAGAGGTGACACATAAGAGCAGTGAATTGTGAAAGTATATCTCGAAGCTAGAGATAAGATGGTACATTGAATAATACAGGTAAAAGTCCCATTTTCCCCCCTGAGTTCATAAACAAATTATGGTCTGAATATGTCTGTGAATGCAAATGAAAAACCTTGCCTATACTGAGAGTTGGCAAATATTGTTATCACACATTTATCTGGAACAAACAGCATGTAAGCTATTAACATCACATACTTGGACTGTGGGTTTAGTGTCTGCAACATCGACTTCCTTATGATGCTTCAATTTAAATAAGAAAGAACAGAATATCCCGATGGAGGACCGTGGATGAATGGATGCCATACAGTATGTTTGTAGTGGCCATATAGTTGGGACTATTCTGAACACCAGTATGGCCCCAGAACACTAGTATGAAACCGTCTTAAAAAGGGTAAAATGTCATGCAACACTGTCAGTTCAAATTCATTTTTCATTCCACACTACACTGTGATGAACTCTACTTGTCAGTCCCTCAACTCTGCAGTGTTCGTCTGATCAAATACAAGCCTCTGTTTCACCCTTTCTTTATCACTTTTCCTTTTTGTTCTTTGTTTTAATAAAGATTCATATTCATATGTCGTAAATTCTTCATCTACTGTAGGAGAAGTAAGTCTGGATTTGCTTTTGCTTGGTGTCTAACTGCCTGGGGAAGGACGTCAGGATGGCATCACAAGCGGTTGATGTGACAGGCCACCTTCTCTATTAAGGATTGTTTGTTGGAGTTTAGCAAAACTGGGGCTTTCACAGTAAATGTATTACCGTAGTACAGCGGTCAAGTGACACCTACCACAGGATTGAGCTCATTACTGTCATCACCGCAAATTTTATTTTGAAACAATCTCCTGTGAATCTTGTGTTGAGATCAGCACATAGATCTATTAATACACCTAAGGAGCCACCTACAGTAAGTGCTGTAACACACAAGTCAGGGTCACAGCCTCTGGTTGGTCAACAGACTCAACCCAAGGCATTTTAGTCTCCAAATAGACACTGCCGTTGAAGGCAAGATTACAAAGCTTCTGAAAGGGATATGATTTCATCAGAGCCGATGTTATAAAAGGCACAACGCTAGCATTAGCATCAGCTTTCCTGATGAGGCCTTTCCTGCTCAGCTTACTTTGGGGTTAACCACTTTTCCAGCAATAACAAACAAGACCTTCCTTGGTCTTGAGAATATGTAGCATTTAGTAACTTACACACTGCAACATAAACCATACATTTACTGCCAGAGTGACAACTTATTGCTAAGTTTAAGTTTCTGCTTCTCTATGAGTAACAGCCGCAGTCTGCCACTTACTCTCCTCCACTTGCATGTTGCACATACTTGCATACTGCCTAATTCCTTGAAGGAGCAATACTACACTTATGACAGTAAACTTAAAGTTTTAGTAAGTAGCCAGTTATTTTGGCAGTCATTGTAAACCACTATCCCACGGGAATATGTTGCTTTGCATCCTTCACCACTATTTCAAACCATCTGGCCTTTCTCTCCAATATGTGTACATTTCTCTGGGCTTTAGCTAGACTTCTGAGGCTTAGTCACGCCAGCCTTTTTTAGTCCGCTTCAACCCAACCCCATAGCATCTACCCCCTTGATGAGGCTCAAACTCTGGTGCGGACTGAACAAAGGGGTGGTCCAGACCGCTGTCAACTCTGGAGCGGTTCATTTCTGGTGTGAACACCATTCAAAACGAAACCTACCATTGTATGAGTCATTTCATTGGTTAAAACTGTCTTCTCTTCCTGCTTTGTTGACTGGTGAACAGTAGTGCATTTGCAACCAGAATGTGCACTGCAGGGGACAAACCTGGACTCACGATGAAATGGGAAATGACTGCATTATTAAATTATTTAATACCTGCTGTCTGACGTGAAGTTCATATATGCAGTCCTCTAAAGTTTGCTGATCGACACAAACATGAACCGAACCTGACGGTGCTCAGTGATGTACGATATCAAGGGAGAAATTGGGCTGTTTGTTGTCCTCTTAATCTCCGTCTATATGACCAATGATCAAACATAATTCCCATCACATGACTCTTGTTTTACAATTTCTGGATGGTTTGAATTTTGCCTTTCTGAATGAAAACTGGACTGGCTGGAAATTTGAAGCAAAGTATCATCCTCACATTGGTTTGATTAAGGAACCAGACCTTTAGGTGTGAACCCATCCTTAATCTGAAGAGTTGAGTCTTACTATCAGAAGTTGTTTTGTCTCCTGAGTAAAGTACAGGCCTGTACATTCTCCACTGGACTACATGTAGGTTTTGATTCCAGCTATAGAAACCAGAAGCACTCTGACATTCAATGACTTACAATGAGGAAGCAAAACAGCCTCAAAAGTTGCAATAAATGAATCAATAATGTCCATTTTTACTCCATTCTAAACATGGAAAAGATGAAATGTTAAAGAGGTTCAAAAATAAAATATGTCAGTTGTTAGGTCAGAAAGGAGATCATGGCTGAGATCATATACTCGTGACAAGAAGTGTTTTGTACACTGTGGGAAGAAATTGATATAGGAGGAGCATGAAGTTGTATAGTGGTTGACCAAAGAGTTAATAGTATCCACTGGTTTTGACACTATAGCAGCAAGCTGCACTATTTAACACTGACAAGAAAAGAGGAAGTCAGTGGAATCAGGTGCTGTATGTTTGGCTGAAATGAAAACCTGCAGTCTTGTCGCAATGACTCATAATAAACTACTATAGTATAGCATATGTGTACTGTTTTTTTTTTTTCAATAAAGATCTTCTGGCCTCGTTTTTTCTTTTTCTTTTAGTTAGATTTCCCTTTAAAATATGCTTGAGGCATGCTGCTATGGCAGAATTAAATATTAACCAGGTTTGATCAGTGTGATTAGAACATGAAAAGAAACAGAAGCTCCAATGACATTTGAGGAAAAAGATAAAAGGGAGTGATGAAGGCACAGACATAAGTAACTATGAGAAAGAAAGGCTAAAAAGTGTGCAGAAAAGAGCAAATGTTAAAACACTCACACGAGGCACCCAGTGATTCATCCTAAGATGCTGAGCCACAGACTTAGGTGTTAACTTTCACAAAGGTACAAATACTGAAGACAGAAGCCGTAAAGGAGTCACTTATAGAGTTTAGTTCAACTTTCTTTTTCAAGTTTTTCCTCTTTCATCTTCCCTCTGCCTCGACTATTGAATCTTTATGCATCTCACGCTTTATCTTTCCCAACACCCCTTTCTTTTTTTCCAGTCTTTAGATCTGTCCTGCCTCAGTGATATCGAGGCTTACACCTCGGCCCTTGGAGAAATCAGCCAGTTTTTATAGCTGAAACATGCTAATGGGCTCTAAGAATCCGAGTAAATCTTTTTTTTTTAATAGGAAGGGGCAACTTCATCTTGATTAGGATGCAGTGCATGTTACTGTAGTCCCCTGCAGATAAAAGTCTGAGCTGAAGCTTCAACATTTCAGCTGCTGATGATGACACGAAGTTTATGTGTGAGAGAAAGTGTGTGTTGAAGCAAAGTCAAAGATGTGGGAAGTGAGAAAAAGAGCAGACTGAAAAATAAAAAAGTTTGGAGGATAATGCCAGAATCTTTGTCCTTGAAAAATAAATCAGCCAATTACACAGATATTTATAGTTTCAATTCTAACGTGTTTTCTTTTTTTCTTTAACAGTCTTTAACAAGTTTATAGGAATAAGGAAGAAAATCTGTTGCTTGTTGCTGGCTATGTTTAATGGCCAATGAACGATGTTAACAAGTTATTATTGAGACAAATGGAACAAGCTGCAGTTTGTGTTGCAGTTTTGATCAACTGGAATGTTAATAATGATGGAAAAAAAACAAATTTTTAAGAGCTGTGGGACAAAATCCAATGACCTTTCTTCAATGAGGGTCAAAATGATGGCATAAATGGAAAGTGAAAGTGTAAATACCATCTCTTTAAAGTACTATGTGAAGCACAATCACCACAACTCAAGTGGCCAAGAAATCAATTAATGCAGGTTTAAAAATGTGCGATATGTAAAAACTAGCTATGTGCAGAATTCATACTCCAAATACTCTCTATCTTGATAATCTTAGTTAATTATTGAATGTTTTAAACTACTTTTTACTACTACTTTTACATCCAAAATAAGTTTAAATCCATACACCATTAACTGTTCCTTGTAGAGCAGTGAAACATGCAGAAACCCCAATGAAAGTTAGCTGCCAATTATGTTAAGCTATGTACTTTGCCAGGAAGCGATAGTCACATACGACTCTATAACTCTCTCTCGCTCATTGGTTTTTCTCACAAACACACACAGAGATGAAAAATGTCTCAGCCCTGGGCCAGAAGAGGCTCAGTGTGGTTCCACCTCCTCCTCTTAATGCAGCACCCTGCCTACATCCCTCCTTCAATCCTCCTGTCTACTTACATTACCTCGCTCCACGGGACCCCACCAACACTCAGAGGCATCATCCTCTAGATTTCTGAAGTGTGTGGGGTGCATATGCATGTATATACCACTCTGTGTGGGCATTAACTGTCAGTCATTTTTCAATTAACATACACAGTGTAGTGATAAACAGTGTTTTAGAGGCCATGTTTTGGAGCTTTACAAGGCTCCACAATCTTGGCTTCGATGAGAAAGAAAGCGACAGACTCGAAGCAGCTGCTGACAAATAAAAACTAACTAGCAATGCCGCCTCAGAGTCACCCACATAAAAGCTCCTCTGCTTAGTTATTATCCCACAGATAAGTGGCCAGGAGGGCTGCAGGAAGAGTGAGAGGTAGTGTGTGCGCGCATGTGTGTGATTACAAGCGAGTTAAGCTCCTGTTCTAAGTACCATTTCCTTCACAAGAGTACCTGGTGAGAAAAAAAAAAAAAAACACAATGCAGGTCTGATCCAGAGCTCCTGTATCCAATAAACAAAGCCACGTTTGATGTGTTGTAAATGAACAAGAGCGAGACCCAGAGGGCGAAAAGGGCCAAACTCACATGGAGCTCTGCGCTGCCACAGATCAGGAAGAGCGTCTTTCTTTTCATCATTTTTATAGCCCAGTCCAGCTTCCTGAATTACATGCACTCAACTCACTCCCCCGTTGGCAAGAACAGCCCATGACACAAGTGAACCGGCAGACCCCATGCCGGCCCTGATGGCCTACATCTTTGGCTTCACTCTACTGAGCTTATGGGAGGTCAAACCCACTAAATCCACTGACTCTGTCACACTGAAATGCACCTTAGAAACTCAAATTTTCAACTCATATTCAACAAACAGAAGACTTTAATTTGGCTGAGAGTAAATTTGATTGACATGATCTCTGCAGTTAACAGACTGTAAGCTATAATAACACTGGCTCTGAAAGCTGTGTTACTGAGATACACAGAATAATCAAAGTGAAAAAACCTGAGAGCAACAAGTGTTTTTTTTTGCCAGAGTCAATTAATCGATTAGTTGTCAACACTGAAAAAAATATGCAAGAATTTGGTGAAATCAACTAATCTAATTCTCGTTGTCTTAACTTAAATATACTTACCTCAATTTGTCTTTCAAATTCAGTCAACTTAAAAATTTCAAGGCAGCCACACTAAACTAACTTTTTTAAATTAAAAATTTTTTTTTACTTACAGTGAACTATTAAAATAACTGCCAACAGTTTTGATAATCGGTCATCATTTTGAGTCATTTTTTAGGAAAAAAAAGTCCAAATTTACTTTGGTCCCCTATTTGTGGACAAAACAAGACATTTGAGGACATCACACTGGGCTTTTGGGAAACAGTAATCAACATTTTTCCATTTTCGGATTAATTGAAACAATGATCTACAAGTCAACAATGAAAATAATTGTTAGTTGCAGCCCTATTTTTGACTGCACTACCTCAAATATATGGTTAAAAATGATGGAAACGATAAAAATTAAGCTGCTGATGGCTGAAAGCTGCACTACTACAGGACCTTAAACAACCTCACATAGCCACTGGCACGGCTGTAGCCTCTGGTCTTGTTTACTACATCAAAAACTAGACACAATGCAGTGCACAAAACATTGTGTTATAAAATATATATATATATATTATATATATATAATCTCGTCTACCACTTCTCAAAGCCAGACAAAGTCATGTTTTTAAATTGCAGTTGCTTGTGTGCCAAGTGAATAATTCACTGATTCAAAAATGTCCATCAATACATCTGTCAGTCTGTCTCCATTTGTCTTACATTTCATTTTGGCAGCGATCACAGAATCAGATTATTGTTGGAGGAGACGGCTGACGCTGGAGGCAAGAAAAAGAGCCATCATCTTAGATCCCATTCGCTTTTCTGGGTGCAACCCAGCTGCAAAAGAGCATGAATTCAACAAGGCACGCTTTACCCTGAAACTGGTGGGATCCATCATAACATGGAAAGCAAAACAAGCAGGGGCACGAGGTGGAAGGCACTGACTGACAGGGAAAGGAAGATAAATTCTGGAGAGGATCCTACAAAATAAAAAACCCTTCATGGGAATATTTAGATAAATTACACTTTTAATTATTTCTATATATGTACTTATATATGTAATGTTTCTTTTCTAGGCCATCCTAATGAAAATATACATGTATGTAGTGCTCTGATTAATTTATCGGCTGATCAAGATAGTCATCAGGACAGTTGCTACACATGAAGCCATGTGAGACTTTGTGAAAATATGGTTATTTAAGATTTGGTTGGCTGCAACCGTAAAAAGTGCTCCAATCGTCTCTTGGCTGAGTATGTCCTCTACCGTAACAACGATTCTCAAACATGTCCCATCACAGCCCTCAGTCATTTAACCCAAACTCAGCTCCAGGTGGTTTCACTAATTTGATCCTCATCTCTGGCAGAAGGTGTGAGATTCGGTGACACGAGGTGCTGAAGTGCTCCTCAGGAATGAAACCTGCATGAGTCAGGTTTGAGAAACTCGCAGCTAATCCAGAATACTAAACAATGCCCTTCCTTGTCATTGGTCTCCCTGGATTTTCCCATGTTTTCCCTCAACTGTACCTCCTCTGCTGGCTGCCTGTGGCTGTTAGTATCTAATTCAATGTCCTGGCTCTGCTGCATACAGCTGCCAAAAGAGCACACTCCTGTCCTTATTTGAGCCCCAAACACAGCAGCTCATTCTCTGCACTCAGGTGCAGGATCATCACTCAACATGCCCTCAGCTCTCCATTTCTCTCATGAATTACATCCTCCTTACTCAGGGTCTTCCCTCCCACATGCCCTGCAAAATGTCTTCAGCTCCTGTCTTAAACCAACAGAGGTGATTCATTTAGAAAGTGCAAACATTCTCTAAGCTTTCAAAGCCTAATCAGTTGATCAGAAACATATTAATGCTCACCTTTGAAAACCACTTAAGGGTTTTTAAATACTGGCACATACTTTATAGGCAGTCCATTCCCACTTGGGATACAGCCAAGTCAGCAATGTAGCTCCCCTGGTGGACAACCAGTGTAGTGTAAAAAATGCTTAAACATGACAGAAAGATGCAACCTTTCATTATCGATTCATGTCATTTCCTCACTTGACTAATGGCTTTTAATCCATAAAATAAGTCATTGCCTTTTTCCTCTCTATTAGCTGGACATTTTATTTAAAGAACCCCTCCATCCCACAACCAGTGGATCAAAAGCATGATGCAGAAGATCAAGCTGGAAAAATCAGATGCACCATAAACAGCTCCATTAAGAGATTTTAACAAAACCTGGAAATTATGTGAATAATTTTGGAATTATGAACTCACACATCTACAGGTGGTCAGTCCTTTCTATGCTTCATGTCATGCTTCAGTGTCATGCATGTGTTATGTTTTTTGTGATCTCTCTGTTTTAGATGTTGTTGTTTTTGTTTTCCAGTGTCATGTGTATGTTCAGTTCAGTGTTGGTAGCAGATGTAGTACATTGAAGCAGTAAATCCCACTGTGTGTGCTATATTGACCAAGAAAACCTGGTAGTGCAGCAATGCCTACACATACCAGGATGCATTGGGGGCGAGCTATAACATTTTGCTGTGTTACCACTACAACATCTTACTTTGTTAGTCAAAACACAATATTAGGTGACAAAAATACTCATCTAGAATGCCCCGTGGCTACCCAGAGGCAGAGACTATAAGCTGAAATTGCCTGTAGTCCTTCCTTCTATCCAGTGACCTCATTGGATGCAGGAAGAACAACAGATTTTTCAGCAGGAAAACTCAACATGAAAAGTGCTGACTTTTCCCTCGACTGTCCTGTCTGATAGGTGGGAAAAAGATCTCTATAAACAAACTTTTTTTTATGTCAAAATATAGTGAAAAATGCCAATCCCAATTCCAACCAACAAACCAAAAAATGCAAGGATATTAAATTTACAATCAAAGCTTAACATTTGAGGAGCCGGCAGAGAATAGTATTATAATTATTGATATTTTTACTTGAAAATAACTAAATCATGCATGTCGTTTTTTTTGTCAGGCATCTCATCAATTAATAAACTTACTGATTCTGCTCTGTGATGGGTAGATGAATCAACAACTGAATGGACTGAACATGGACCAATCCAGAGTCTCCACTGCTAATGAAATCCCCTTCACAAGGAAAACACCTCTGCGTTTGGCTGCATGCAACACTGGATATCTGCTCTGAGAGAGTGTGGGAGTCTAAACAGACTGGGCAGTCTAGTCAGCTGGAGAACAGGAATGTTGCAGCAAGACTGTTGTGGTGATCCCATGCCAGTTAGACTAGTCGTCTTTGTTTTCAGTCCAGCAAGTGCGTGCTGATGGTCCACGCTTGTGTTTCTCCCTTCAGATCCAAAGACAGCCTCCCTGTGCTCGTTTCCTTTAGATGTCCTGACAGCACAGCGAGGTGCACTTCATGGCCAGCCACTCCACTAGCACTAACTAATTCAAACTCTTTGTTTACATCCATCAGGAAGTATTAAATGACCTTGCTCATCCCTCATGGACAAATAACCACAGGAATCTGAGGAATGCTGTGAGAACAATGTTGCTGCTATTGAAATTCATCAGTAGCCACAGTGTAAACTATTTTATAAAGCCCACTCTGGGAGGGGAGGCATTTGGGGATAAGCCCTCACATCTTCATATTCTTGGTGATACAGGGTGCATTCAGTGGACTCATAACCCTGATAGGCAACCTAACCAACCTCAAGAGGAGTTTTAATTATGAGTATTAGTGGCAGGTGACCAGTATCCAAGCCAACAGATGAAACAGTGTCCCAAATTTTAAAGGAAAAAGCCAGAACAGCAGCTTCCTTGTCTTGGAAATGGTCTAATGTATTAAAAATCAATGTATGTCAGAATATGATTCATATGTTATCTGAATATACTAATAAACAGTCGGTTTTGGTGTATTATTTTAAACATTTCTCTCCAAAAACTGTTGTGAACGAGTTGTAAAGCATGCATTGTCAGTAGTGACATGCAGACACTCGAGAAGTCAGCAGCTCTGCCTCCTGTTTTTGACACAAAAATCCTCAGACTCTTACCTTTGTGCTTCTCCATTCCCTCGCAGTTTCACCTTCTTGCCTCTCGCTTTCCTCCTCTCATAAAACCAAACAATCCCAAAAAGTTTGCCGGCAACTTTTCTGAGGGATGGGGACGGACAGCCAACAACTTCTTCTGCGGAATGCAGCAGCCCGGCGCTCCCGTTTTCAACAATACACTCACTGACTGACTGAGTGAGTGACTGCGCTGAGTGTTGTTTGACGGAACAACAGCGCTCTCTCCTCTTCTTCTTCCAAATCTGCTGCTCGGCTTTTGGCGCACCTCCTCCACCCTGCAGTACGCAGCATCCAGACTGCAGTTCGGTGGCTCCTGAAAAGTGAGGGGACCTCCAGGTGTCATTCAGACACTCCCATGGGTCTAATAACAAACTGAGGAAGAGTCTTCGCCTCTTTGATGCGTTATGGGCGTCTTTCCACTATTCTAATCGTCTGAATCGCGCTAAATTGCGCGTATAACCCCAGAAAAGTTCAGGAAAGTGCAGTATCACAGGCAAAACTTAAGTTTCTCAAGCTTGTTTCCTGCCATTAATCTACAAATTTTGGTTTAGAAACGTATTTAAAAAGATCTCCGAAGGGTAAGACTGAAGGACTTTGCAATCAGATTGTCAAAAATGTGCGTAAAGTCAGACAGACACCGATGAAACAGTCTGAGGACGAAACTCTGACAATCAGTATCATTACACACATACTAGCTTTTTCCCCCTAAACGCTGAGCCTGTATTGTGCTGTACTTTTACACAAAAGTTAAGTTTTCTACCCCGAACACACGCGCACCTCCGTCCGTGGGAGAGCTGTGACTGGGTGGTGGTATGAGAGGAATGTCACGCAGAGAAACACAACAGAGGCTCCGGAGGATGATTAAAACGCATGACGTCCATCCAGTGTTTTGTATCAAGTCTCCGCTTGGCTGAAGAATTTATAAAGGACCCGACAGGGCACAATACCAATGCAGTGCTGCACCTCAGTCAATCAAGGAGATTTTGTGGTTGAGTAGAAAAAAAAAGCAAGACCAGCAAACCACTTGATGACAGTTGTTTCAACTGCAGCGGTGACGCCCAAGATGACCTATGAGCTTCAGGAAATAGCAGGTGGTGGTCCTGTGAGGTCATCTGATGCTGGTTAATGATACACTCAATAGGCTGACTGCAGCAGACTGTGGGGGCGGGTGAGGGGTGGCACAGAAGTTGCTTTATCAGGTGGGGTTCTCATGATGTGACTGTTGGGACAAAACAATGAGACACAGCTGATCACGCAATGTGTGATTCTATTTAGTATCCATAGGATCACACACTGAGGAAAAATACTTAAAGGTAACAAGGGCATTTATTTATCATTACACAACACAGGGTTGTGCGATGGAACGAGTTCCTTCATGCTCCATATATCCATGTCTGTCCAGACTGATATAGGATATGTTGGCATTCAAGTGAAACCATGTTGTCTTCAATATCTGACTATTTTTATAGAGAAGTGCAGAGGACTGATAGAGAGCTAACATTATGATGTTACAGTGATATATAGTTTGTTCTATTTGTGTTTTTTAAAATATATTCATATTTGCCTATAATTATTATACATACCAGTGAAAGTTTGCTGTGTCAGTGCCCTGATGTCATATCAAACTGTAAAAGATTCTCCCCCCATTACATATCTTTGTCACAAGTCTTAAACACTTTTGAGGGATCATTGCAAAAAATGTGTTTATGCATATATTCCATTTTTTGTATAAAGAATACATGTGGTATGTCCCAGTTACTCTAGATAATCCACAGACCTTACTGTGTTATGTTTCATGTAAGAACTATTTTCTTTCCACCAAAACTCCCCCTGCCAAATATATCACCATCCAGATGGAAGCGTGCATCTACTCATGGACGAGAGGTTACAGCTCAGCCAAGGATGCTGCCATTAATGTTTACATCCCTCACTGTCACGAGCATGAGTCTCTCAACCGTGACTGATGTGTGCTGCTTTTTGCGCAGTGATACGATTAGTAAGTGTAGTTGGTAGAAAGAAGATAGTTCCTCCATGAAACTGCTCACAACAAAGTCTGTGGTTTATCTTGACTAATGATTTTTGGAAACAGTTGAGTTTTTTGTGTGTTTTCCTTTTGATGCCTTGAGCACCACAAGCTGAGTTCCATCTAATTCCATTATATTGGAGAGAAGGCAGACATCTCTATGGCTGATATCCCCAAAACTTGGCAACTCACACCAGAGCAATCTAAAGTGATAAATAGCACTACACGTAAAAGGGAAAAAATGTATTTTTTTTTTATTATTTTGGAGGTCTAGTCATGAAACACATCCAGCATCTTCACTCATTCTCTGTTTTTTTGCAGTCATGGTCACAGGGGTGCTGCAGCTTAGGAGGTCAAAAGCCACCTGCAAGTAGGCGCCAGTCATCGGGGTCAGACAAGGTCAAACTGAGCTGTCACACTCACAGTCAGTCAGAGCTTTAAGAAACTCTTGTATCTAATTGATAGAAACTTATTCAATCATATTTGATTTATATAGAGCCAAATCATAACATACGTAACTTATCTCAGGGCTCTTTTCATATAGAGCAGGTCTGGACCATACTCCATAATATTATTTACAGAGGCATCAGCCAACAGTTTCCACCAAGAGCAAGCACTAAGATGACAGTGACGAGGAAAAACCTCTTTTTGAGAGACTTCCTTCCTTTTAACCAGGCTCTATGGTGGGCGGCCATCCTCTGCGACCAGCTGATGGCATTATTTTTTCTGTGTACATGTGCTTCTGTGTGTGAATATAAGTTACATAAGCAAGGATATCCACTGGACATTTTCTCATGTGTAAAATACAGTGTTCAGATTGAACTCACTGTGTGTGTTGGCATGATTTCTCTCTATGTAGTGGCTTTAACCGATTGAAGAGTGGTTGCCCAGTCCCTTAGGAATGTGTTTGCAATGGGAAGTCTTATTAGTGTAAACCTCTGTGTATAAAACCAGATTTATATCCACCTCTGCAGACTGTATGTTCCAGTAATAACATTATTAACTCAACTGTCCACTTTAAAATCTGCCAAAACATTATAATGTAACATAACTCTGTTTATACTTGATATAATGAGCAGTAAGATGCAGCATTCATTACCTTTGTGCTTTACTGTGCACCTAGTACCGTAATACTAAGTGCCTCAAAATTAAGCAACAGGACTGTAATTCAGAACTGAGACAAAAGAGATCAGAGGCTGGAGAACAAACAGAAGACATTTTTATGCAACCCTGTGGATTTACAGGGATCAACAATTCACCAATTTGGAAGCTTTATGAGTAATCTGAACATTTGTGAAGGTCTTAAAGGTGTGTTTTAAATTCTCTGTAAAGTATTAGCTCTTTTGTGTTTTGGTAGACTGACATGGCATTAAGTTTCAGCTTATATAATTTAAATCAATGCACTTGTCAGTTAGGATTAATTTACAGTCAAAATACTGCAGGATAAGCTGGTAATAGGCCACCACTCAGCAGGGATTTTGTTCAAAGTGCTCAAACTTTGTAAGATACATATGCGTGTGTATGAGTGTGTTCGCTGGAACAGTAATTTAATGCTCGAACAGTGAAGGGCGTCATATGAAAATGGAATAATTCTGTACCACGAAAAAACAATGTATCAGTTGTTTTCATCGGCTGTTCACAGTTCCTCGAACAATAGGTGATGTGCACAAACATGTTAAGCAAGTACAAAACAAAAGTGTTCCCAGGTAACTGTAAAACTTCTCAGGATCTGTTTTCAGGATGGCAATCTGACACAAAATGTTGGCAGAGCTCGTTTTCATCCTGGAGAAACTTTTGTGTCTTTATTAACTGTCACAGAGGCGATAAGATCATTATTTAACACAGTGTTCATTTACTGTAATGTAAATGTCATGAACACTTTGTTTGTCTTCCTTGTGGTTTCGGGAAAGAAGGGTGAATGCAGTTATAATAAAAGTGAACAGAAACTTTCCTTCTGTCTCTGTTACCTGTGATAAGTGTAAGTTAGATGACAGGACCCTAGGCCATCTTTCCTGTTTGCCCCAAGCTCATGACTTTCTGGTATGACATTTTGTATTTGTACAAGGACATAAATAGAAGACAGCTAATCCCTGATGGTCTTTTTGTCACGGTAACTTTAACAGTTAATGTGGTGGGTTAACCATAACAATAGATAACTGTAATTTATAAGCATGTGCTATCATGCCATTACCAGTCCAACCACATATATTAAAAAAAAAGTTAATGTAAAAACAGTGGGGAATGACCTTTATTATTATTTTTTTGTCTGCGTGCAAAACTACTGTTTCCAAGGTCAAGAGTGACCTTCCTTGCTCAGTATTATGATTTTGTGCACAAATACAAAAGAAAATTTGCACTTGAACACATCTTTTCACTTTCTTTTAGGGCAGCTATAATGTCTTCTGTACTGTACTGTACTGTACTGTACTGAATTGTTTGCTTTGAACCACCATTTGTTAGTCTGAATCTCTGCACAGACTTCACTACACTTCAAACAGGTCAGTTAAAAGTCAACAGGTGATGTCATAGTTTTTTCTACACTTCATCATATAGCCTGGTGTCAATGGTGAAATTGTGAATGTGAGTCAGGCATGATGGCTCAGCATGAATTGAAAACAAGGGTGGTCTGGCCTTTCTCTCCTCCACTCTTCCTTTGTCTGCAGTGTGTCCACACCAAAGAACTGTCTTCTTAATCCAGCAGGGGAATTCCTATTGTGCAGCAGACCTTTGGAAGCCCCTGGCTGTATGGGTGGTTTCAGGTCACATTTGGATGATTTAGGATCATCATGCTTGTCCATGTCTGTGAGGTATTTGTGTGTAGGTGTGGAACAAGAGTGCTAACAGTTTCTGACTGGGTTGCGCCAAAAAAGATGACCATAATCTACAATTTGTTCTAGTCAGAGGTTAGCACAACTAGGCATAAAATGAGTAAATGCAGATTTAAAATTAAGCAGAGGTCTGTTGCACAATTAAAAACTAATCTCAGTTTAGTTCATTCAGGTTTTGTAATTTAAACCGAAATCAAATAGAGCTGGAGATGATTGCTTCCCCAAAATAAAATAAATAAATAATACATTTGAGTGCCATTGTTTGCTAGTCAGTTAAAAAGTTAATGTTACATTATCTGCTGGCTAGCCAAAAAGTTTTTAAAAAAATCAAACTTTACATTGTTTTCTGCCTAAAAATTAACAATGCTACATTGTTTGCTTGCTAGCCAAAAATTTGACCAAATTTTACATTGTTTTACAAGTTTTGGTGCAAAAGAATTAATTAGAATTAAGAAATAAGCTATCTTAAATGTTTGGTGCAACATAATGTAAAGTTAAATCATAATTTTAATGAGCTTTAAAAACTAATCCTTGTTGGTACCACAGAGCCTAAGTGGGTCAAACACTTGAACTTCACAAGACTGCATTTTTGAGTCAAAGGTGCGTCTGTGGTTTGGGCTTCTCTCTTCTTTTCTGCTGCTGATTGGAGCACAAAGAGCATTCCTCAGCTGTGAATCAGAGGACAAAGGTCATTGACTCAACTCACTGGACCCTCTTTGATTTGGGGGACTCTCCCATGTTTGCACACATATATAATTCACCACCAATCCCCCTGAAGAGATCCCCCCACCCCCCACCCCCCACTATTTATATAGGTATTTTTCATTTAATCTAGTCTAAACCGTGTGCCTCCTCTTACCGTTACGTCTGGGAATTTCCACAGAAAGTTGAGTCCACTGACTCTGCTGTACCTCCCTGTTGTTTTAAGAACATTTAGACCAAGAATGCAGAGGGCACTGGCTTCAGACACACTACACCTCATGGAGATGGTGCTTGTTTCCCTGCACCACAGAGGTGTGTGCGTGTGCACCTGACTAAACGCCAAGAGGCTCCCCGTGGCTCAAGTGGAAGAGTGTTAAGTCATAGCGTGATAACATTGTTTTTAGCTGGTGTGTGATCAGGTTCACAGTGACTTCTGTGGAAAATAAACAGTTGGGATTCAGATTTCAGAGTGTGTGTGCAGGACTCATGTGAAGCCTGTGAAAATGTTAAGGCAACGCTTTTTGTGACAGCTTAAATCTTTGCCTGCCAGGTAGGTTTAGTTTGTTTTAATTAGCTAGTTTGAGTGATTTTAGCAGTCTGAATACACTTAACCAAAATATTTGGAAAGGATTACATGGGAGAAAAACACCCATTAAAAATATACAGTATAAGGCAAAATACACTTATTCCTTCACTTCTTTGTCCCTCTTTGTGTAAAATCACAGCATTAAGATTGAATTTATAAAGTCTTCAGATGACACTTTTTGGAGCTGATCCATTAGCACTGAATTAGTGATCTCACAATAAAGGTTTTGTTTGAAATATGCATTATATCCTGATGAAGGCTTCCAGCTATGGAACAGAAATGGCGTCTATATCCTGGTAGAATCACATGAGTGACATGACAGCATGTGACAGTGTGTCACAGTGGCCTCACAGTTGTTCCATTATTCGTTAGTATTGTGTCTGTACTGCTGCGCCAGGATTGATTTCCAGTCTGTCTTTAGTTTATAGAAAGACTTTTGTAAAGTTACAAAAGTGGTTGAGATGTACAATTTAAACTGATAGACAGTAATTTGTAACTCTTTAACAGGGGGGTGGGGGGATTTGGGGGCAGTGACCCAACTCATGAATGTTTCCTTGGTTCTGTATTTTTTTACAGAATGTAACGTAGTTTAGAGAATATTCCAAGACAAAACTGACAGAAGGATGGGACTGAGAGAAAAAAGGCGCAATTACAGCATATTATGATGTTTCAGAGCCACGGTCGGGGCCATATAACTCGCAGATAGAGAATCTATGAGTCAGGCAGACTAGCTTAACATATTCAACTAAATAACACCTCCTATGGGATGGCGAGGGGAGTGGCAGGTTAACAAGGGGGATGCATTTTGGGGATTTTGTCAACAAGGAGATGGTATTCCCCCTCAGCCCTCTTCAAATCGCCTACTGTGTGTATGCTTGAGGTCTAACAAACATCTTGAATTCATTCTCTTCATCAAAAAAAGTCTTAGAAACCTATTTTTTTTTTGCATCCATGTTTACTTGGGCCCAATCCCAGTGTCCATGCTTACAGACTCACAGACTCACAGACTTTGAGGTGCGTTCCCGTTAAGTCTGTGAGGGCTTAGGCCTGTCTCACTGTGAAGTCAAGTTCATGAGGGCTCTCTCATGAGCGTTTTGAGCCCTTTATGCACACTTTCTGTAAGTCAGTCTGCATCTCTGCAGACTTTACTTGAGGGAATACTTGCAGATTAATATTGTTATGATGCATTTTAATGCTTCTGGAGTTGCCCTAGTAACACAGGGTTACCCCTGGTAACTGAGCCCTTGCAGCCTCTCACTCCAGCACTCCACGTGACATCAGCTAAAGTCTATGACGGTTCAGGGCTTGAGGCTTTGGGTGGGACATTGGGATTAGGCTGTGGTATTCTTCTTCTTCCCTGCCTTTGTTGGTATGTTGCTACATTTCTTAGTGCGCTATACTGCCTGTTGATAGTGTGAAATCATTAGCTGGATTGTTGACTGCTCTACCCGTGTAGAAGTGCAAGTGCATATACAGCCTTGTACCAATGTGGGAGAGTAACTAAATGGAACCCATGATTGCTCCATTGCACTACAAGTTCAAAAGTCCACATGGTACATTTAAATGCAAATTCAATTTTAGCATGAAGTATCCCTTTAAAGGCCCAGAGAGTAAGTTTTATGGGGATTTATTCAGAATGTGGCAGGAAAGGACCAGATGGAAACCAGTCACTGGCTCTAGATACAGCCACCGTGTTTTTTGCAAGTTTTGCAGCCATAGTTTCTTCTATTAGGAAGGGGAGGGGGACACGGGAGTTTGCTGTCTACAAGCTCACTGCTAGATGCCACTAAATTCTACACACTGGTCCTTTAATGAATAGATTTTATTTTTATTTTCTCCCCTCCTCTGTTTCTTGCATTTCAGCATAACTGTGCTGCCATTTTCTCAAGAGACTTACTGTATATCTCAATGAACCATCCTGTGTAGATAAAGATGAAATAAATAAATAAAAACAACAAATATTGCTATTAGATGGGTATTCATGACAACATTTGGTGTCACAGTGGAATATTAATCTGGAATAACTTTTGCCTAATTAGGCTAAACAGGGTCCTGGTATGCTTGCTCACTGAGACACTTGGATAGAACAGAGTAAGTAATGTCATTAACACCTGAGCTTTTCCTGCAATGACAAGTCTGCTGTGAAAAAGACCTATTAAATATTTCTTAAGTGTGTACAATTATGTTAGTATCTGTAATCTGACATTTGTAATTACTCTTCAGTTACTAACATCAAACAAATATAAAATGCAGCAATGTTATGTTCACAAAGTCAGCATTTGATACCGACACTGAAAATGAAACCTCCACAGTCAGAACAGACACCTCTGGTCAGTTACTCCTAGTCTGTGCCTGTAGAGGGCAGTAGTTCTTGTTCATCTGTGGTGAAGTCTGGACCTGGATCCATGCCTTCAAGTCACTGTGCAACATTGCCACCTGTAGGTGTAGATGTAGAAGAGTAGACAGCTCCAGATAAATGGCTCCTCAGCAACCAAAAATGGAATTAGAATGATTTCATACTAGGAATTTAATGATGACTGTCCCTTTATAATGAGAAAAAACAATATCTTGTGTAGAATGCAGAAAAAAATTAAGCATTTTTATGCCCAACACTGTGTGATTTTGCAACCACCACTGACCCTCATCAGTTTCCCTGCACACTACAAAGGGTAACAGACAAAAATGAAGACTTTCAGTATATTTGTCATCCCGGTTTGCGCACGGTCACTTTCTGGAGGTGATTTCAGCCGAGTGCTTTACACAGTGTGCTGGGAATAGTTTCAGAACTTTGTTACAAAATAACCCCAGCTGAAGATATCGGGCTCCATCTGCTATTGAATCACCATCTGTATTACAGACAGAAACAGAAGCACATCTCAGATTCCTCTCGTCCCTGCTGCATCATATAAGTGCATACTCCACCAAAGCCTCGACCTGACAGACTCCTCAGTCTGGCAGCTGACACCACCCTGACAAGATCTAAAACAAAGATAAGTACTCTCTCAGACAGACGTGTTGCATCTGATGTCAAGGCAGAGTCAGAATAAACCCTCCTCAAACACATGAGTGATAAGAGACTATATTAAAAAGCGCCTGCCACTCTTTGACCCCAATGCAGGATTTTTTGCCAAACTGTTTAGTGTTGCTTATCTGAAATTTCCTGAGATGTGTCAGGACCTCAAGTAGGTTGAGAACATAATTTTCACAGACAAAGTGACCCAGCAGCAAATGTACTTCAAATGCAAATGCAGAAGTTCTGCTTTGGTTAACAGGGTAGTTCACCCAAAACTCAAAATACAGTCATTATCTACTCACCCTCATGCTGACTGAAGGTCAGATTTAGTTTTTAAGTTTTTAGTTAGGTTTAGTTGTTTTTTGTTTGAAAAATGGTCACCATTCATTTCCATTGTTTGGGAGTTTCTGCAACACTGTTTTCCTGTGAAACTCAGTGTTTTGCAGAGTTAATTTCTCCAAAAGCTGGATGATTTGCATACAGATAAAACTTCCCTGCATGTCTATATAGGTATCAATGTCTATTGGCACAGCATATATTAGATTTTTTAGGAAAATGTTCTATTAAAGCTAAAGTATGTTTCCTAAGCTTTATGGTGAACTTCACAAGAAAAACATTTGAAGAGGCAGAACTGCTCTTTGTTATTGTTGTCAGTGTGATTTGGTTTGGTCAGAAGTTTGGAATATCAAATCATTGATCTTTGCTCACTACATCTCGGCCCTAATTTCGCTCAGCTGCCCGTAAACTACAGGTTATACTGTATGTAGGGATGCCCGATTTTGATTTTTTTCAGACAATGCGATAATTACCTGCTTCACATGGCAGATATTGATAAGATAACTGATGATTTCACATTTGTATTTTTAAAAGAAGTACATATAGTTTTTACTTTAATTTAAAAACTAACATTTAATACTCCACAGGTCTGATCAAACCAAATCTGACTGACATCATCAGCTAATATTTGCCAATATTGATATAGACTGATATGCTGTGATGGGCCAATATCAGTCAATATATACAGTGTATAGACAGGCAGTGTAGTCAATTGAAGCAATAAATTCCTTATTGTGTGTTATGTTGACAGAGAAAGAGTTCTAATGCTGCAAAATCTGTTGTTCTTCCTGCATCCAGTGTTGTGACAGTGATGTAGTTGGTGTTAACAAGGAACTACAGGCTACTCCAGCTTGGATTTCTATAGTCTCCACCTCTGGGTAGCCAGAGAGCACGCTAGATGAGTATTTTTTTATCACTAACATTATGTTTTGGCCAAAGTAACTGCTATAGGCTGTAGGGTGGTGATTCATGTCAACGTGGTCAGCACGGTGCTCACAAAAACACAGAATGAATTAGAAAACACCAGGACTGGAGTGAATCTTGAAAACAACAGCAGAGGCAGAAAGAATTTGTTAAAAAAAAACTATTTCTAAAACAAATTGCCTCAAACCATCCAGTTATTGAAAGTAAAAAACAGACTCATCTGGCCTCTCTAGTACCTGTTGGTCATTATTTAGATTTATTTAGATCAGGGCTGCCCAAAGTGGGGCACTCAGACCAAAGTTGGCCCATAATGTTTGATTTGGCCCATCAGATGTTACTGAAGCAGTACCATACACACATACTGTATATTATCATTTTATCTGGTAAATAACGTTATTAGAAATACTTGTTTATTAACTGGCCCCTGCCCTCCTGTCATTTTGCAAAAGTGGCCCTTCAGGCAGTTGAGCGTCCCTGGTTAACAGGATGTTAAGACTGTTTCAAAAAATGAGTCAAAGCGACTGAGGAAAGCTGGAAATAATCAGCTATTATTTTGTCATTTGTCATTAGTCGGATAACATATAAAAAGGAAAGATTTACAAGTGAAAAATAAAAATAATGAATAAAATAATAAAATAGAATGATTAATGTGAAACTGCCAAAGTGAAACACTTTAAAATGTTTTTTTAAATTATATTAAAAGTTCAATGAATTGATGAAAAAATTGATTTTTGTGATTAAAAATGTGTTTTCATCTTACAGTATGTAATTATTCTACAGTTAGTAATTTATAGTATTAAAATTAATACAGTGATGCCTTTTGTACAGTAGTAGAATTGTTGTGATAAAAAATACAGCATGTTGATTATTACTGTAATAACAATTACAGTACTGTTGTACTGTTATTAGATTTACAGTAATTATACTGTAAAATGTATGTACAGCAACTTACCAGCTAATTGCTGCCAGTAAGTTACTGAAAATTTTACAGCCTTCTTGATACAGTGTAGTTATCAGCTGTAGTATAATTACCGCTTCACATCTCAAGCACGAGCTACTCTGCAAGGAGCATCACTGAATATTTTCCAACAATTTTGCTGACAGCTTTGACTGTCCCTCCTGTCAACTGCCTGGTTCAATTATGTGCCATTAAGAATAAAAAACATAAAATGTTTGGCTGAATTGAACACCTGCCTGACTTTGAAACCTGACTGCACAGAGGGGACACTGAACCCATAGAGAAGAACCCATAGGCAACATAAACACTGCAGATTTGTGATATAGTAAGATCTAATATTTACATATACATCTAAGCTATTTGCAATGTTTATATTTAAATACTTGCAATATATAACCTACTGCTACTCTTCATATATTGTTGAAGATACAACCCAAAATTCCCAAATATTTGCCATATGGTGGCATAAGAAAATATGTAATCCACATTCATACCACAGACATTATATTTCATAAACTGCTTTAGAAAAAGATGAGGATAAGGACAATAAAATGTCATGTTTTGGACAATATGCACAACATGCATACTGTTAAGCATACTGTATGTATGTTGTGACAAAGAAAAGACAACTAAAAAGACATTGGAGTACCATTAAATAAATCTTTCTAAAATATTCACTGCATGACTTTACTGAAGCTGTAATGATAACCAAGCGAGAAAAAAGTGTTTCATAAGCTTAGTTAATTACATCTACACTAAAAACTTAAAGTATGTGTGAATGAACATTTTAGTTAACTGAAATAATAATGTTCATGTTCAGTTAAAAAAGGTTTTTCATGGAGGTGCATATCGGACAACATGGTATATGCCGATATAGACCAATATACGAATACGAATACGAATACGAAATACTTAATTGATCCCCAAGGGGAAATTCATTTGTCTGTAGTCTCATCTATTTGTATAAGAATTATAGAGTCTGATGGCAGTTGGTATGAAAGATCTTCTGTATCTCTCTGTCCTACAACGAAGAGAGAGAAGCCTTCCACCACCATTATTTCTTTGGTCCATCAAGATGTTATGCAGTGGATGATCCATGTTGTTTAGGATGGCCTCCACCGTCCTCATTGTGTCTCTCTCCACAACTTCCTCCAGAGAGTCCATCCTTACTCCAATCACAGAGCCAGCCTTTTTCACAAGCTTATCCAGCCTCCTTGCTTGCTTTTTTCCCAAACTTCCTCCCCAGCAGACTGCAGCATAAAATAAAACACTTGCCACAATAGACTGATAAAACATCTGCAGCATCTTACTGCAGATGTTTAGAGATCTGAGCTTCCTTAGGAAAAAGAGGCGGCTCTGCCCCTTTTTGTAGAGTGCATCTGTGTTAAGGGACCAGTCCAGCTTGTTATCCAGGTGTACACCAAGATATTTATAGTTTGTTACCACCTCGATGTTCACTCCACAAGTGTTCACAGGCTGAAGAGGGGGCTTGGATCTACGGAAATCAATGACCATTTCCTTGTCTTTGATGTGTTTAGTATGAGGCAGTTTTTATGACTCCAGTCACTGAAGGATTTTATCAAATCCCTATATTCAGATTCCTGTCCATTCCTTATACAAGCTACAATAGCAGTGTCATCTGAGTATTTCTGGATGTGGCAGGACTCAGAGTTATATTTAAAGTCTGCTGTATACAATGTGAACAGGAATGGAGCCAATATAGACCAATATAGCTGTGATAGGCCGGTATCGGGCTGCTAATATTGGTCAATCCGTATCTCGTTTGGGCTCTAACTAACTGAAACTAATAAAAACTAAAACTAATCGAACTGACAACAAAAATTAAAAAAAATAAAAAAATAATGAAGATACAACACTACAATAACTCTGGTTATACCCATGTCTCTTATTTAAAATTGGTCTCTTATCATAGAGGACAAGGTCAACAGGGATTTAATATGTCTCACTTGGTTTTTTGAGTATAAATTTGGCAATCTTTGACCTAAAAAGCCTGAGACACATTTTGCTTTTAAATGCCGCATAGGATCGTTTACGGGTTTTTTTGACACTGTCCCTTTAAATGGAACCCTTTTCCAGTGCGCATGCGCAGCCCGTGTTTAGTTTTCTCCAACCTGAGGAACTGTCTAGTGTCGTCGCGCTAGCAAATCACCGCTGCCAGTTCTTGTCATGTTTTCAGAGCAACAGTGGTGCTTTTTTTCCACTGGAATACAAGGCGACACCACCGCACAGAGCTGTCAACGAAGTCTACGCTTGAAGGTGCTTAAATCACCGCGGGAATAGATCAAATAGGATCAACAATAGTTCAAAGTATTCGCTCAAATGCCCCCCTCAGTCGGCGAGAACAGCTCTTCCAGCTCCCACATCACCCCACCACATCCATGTTGACTGCGGCAGCCTTCGCGCTGGGTCCAGGGCTGCACAACACCGCATCCCCTTTGTTCTTCTGCGGACAAGATCCGGCTGAGCTGCCTCGGCTCGTGGAAGGACCTCTGTACGTTACAGTATACATTCTGTGTTTGAGTCCGGAGGGTTGTTTACGCGTTAAAATGGCTGCTGAAATGGCATTTGGGAAGAGAGTGGTCTTGAATCAATGCAGTGAGGATGCATTACCCAGCAGAGAGGCCAAACACGGGCTAACAACATATATATTAGCCGGGACACAGTTTCAACGATTCGCTGCTTGAATAGCTTTAATCGATGATTTTTCGTAGGTTTTTCCAACAAGAGGAGGGTGAAGGGAATTCCTCCCACTCCTAATTCTATGCATGCGGTTAAACAAAAACACACAGCTAGCTACTGCTGCTTTTTCTTTAATGCAGGCTTAGCTGAGCCTTAATATGCACAACACTCAACGAATATGCTGGACTTGTTTGTTAGAATAGAAACAGCCTGAGTAGCCGAGGTTTTCTCCCAGAGCAGACCTAAAGGCCCCTCGACCTGGAAAAAAAAAACCAAACATGGATCCTGGGGGGAAATGTAAGAGCAAACTCTTTCTTTTTGGACCTGAACTATCCACCCACAGCGATCTGCGGGGTATCAACAGATACTTGGTGGTCTACGTTTTGTTTTACTTTGTGCTGTTCACTCACGCCTCCCCGGCCAAACCGTGCGACAAGAACTGTCTCTCTGGAAAATGCATCAATGGATCCTGCATCTGTGACCGAGGATGGGTTGGAGACCAGTGCCAGCACTGCCAGGGGAGGTTCAAGTAAGTTGTGTCCATGCACTGTTGCATCCTTTTTTGTCTCTAAATTTAATCACTGACCAGCAGTCAGATTACTTGTGGAGTCATCGTTTTCAGAAGTCTCATGAAATACAGTTTTAAAAAAATGACTCACTCGAAGTCGGCTGATCCAGCTGTTGCTGTTTTCCCACAAATCGTTGGCTCTCAACTTTGTGGGAGATGAGTTTCAGTTATAATGAAAACAATGGGTTTGATGTATGCTCAGTAAAAAAAATCTGACTGTTGCTCAAAATTGCATCTTTGAATGAGCAGTTTTGAAATTGGGTAACTTTAATTAGTGATTAATCTGCTAATTAATTTCACTCGATTAATCGTTCTGTCTATACATTTTGTCTAGCAATTGTAAAAAAATGTAGAGATGCATGACATGGATTCTTTTCAAGTCATTATTGATAACAGAAAGGCTAATTACCTGCTTCTCGAGGCTGATATCGATAAGATAACTAATAATTTCACATTTTTATGTTTAAAAGTCAGTTCATGTGACCTGTAGTTTATGCATACCTGAAGGTAAGAAAGGCTCAGATTTAGTGAGCTTTATTTATTTTTTATTTTTTTTACTTTATCTACTGTATATCAAAAGACTTTACAAATATACTTAAGCTTTTGCAGAGCATTTTGCCAAATAATTCAAATTAAATGCTTTGACACAATCTGCCAAATCAGATATTATAGCTGATATTTATTGGCTATAACTTTATTATTGGAACAATAAATAATAATTAGGGATGCACAATACATATCAGGATTGATGACTGCCTATATCAGTATCAGCATGTATTAAGTATTAAGTATACATGTGGAAATTTTTGGTGAACTTTACTGGATAAAATGAATGAACATTAAAAGAGTCAGAGCTGTTCTTTGTTTTTGTCGTCATAGTGATGTCAGTCAGATTTGTTTCAGTCAGAGCCATGAAATATTAAATCATCCATCTGAGCCTTTCTTACCCTGAGGTGCACATAAACTACAGGTTATATGAACTTCTTTTTAAAATACAAAGATGTGAAATTATTGATTATCTTATCAGTGTCAGCAGTGAGAAGCAGGTAACTATTAGTTTTTGGTATCAGCTGAAAAAAATCCATATTGTGCATCCCTATTAATAATAAAAATTTCCCCTGTCCAATAATTTAAAGCAAACAGACCTGTGTCCATCCAGCCTTTGGGAAATGGGTTGCAAAAAAAAAAGCTTGCATGACAGAGACCAAACCACATTGATTTAAACAATCTGACTGTTGCTCAAAACTTAACTTCATTTTTGAACAAGAGGAGTTAAAATATGTGACCATGAAAAAACTAAAACAAAAACCAGCATAAGGAACAGCTGTGGTTATAGGGAACCCAGATCTTCTGTTTCTTTAGGGCTGCAACTAATAATCATTTTGTTGATTTATCTGCCCATTATTTTCAGTATCAGCGTATATAAGCAGATAAATATTGGCTATAATAATGTTTGATCTGGCAGATTGTCAAACATTAAATTCTTAAGCAAAGTACTCCGTGAAAGTCAAAGTGTATTTGTGAAGTTTTTTGATAAATTTTACAAAATAAATACATAAATAAATAAATGAACATTTAAAGAGTCAGAGCTGTTCTTCGTTCTTGTTGTAATAGTGATGTCAGTTAGATTTGGTTTGGTCAGAGCTGTAGAATATTAAATCATCCAACTTGCTCACTACTTCTTTACTTCTTTCCTAACCTCAGGTGTGCAGAAACTACCGATTATATGAACTTTAATAAATAAATAAATAAATAACAAATAAATGCAGCAAATCCTCACACTTAAGAGTTGGAACCTACAAATGGTTGACATTGTTGCTTGAAAAGTCAGTGAAAATTAATTTACTACTACTGCGTGAAAATGCAAAAACCAGCACAAGGAACACCCAAATTTTATATTTTGGGGTGGAAAAAAAAATGTTTCATCATAAATTAGTCTAATGGTTATTTCCTTGATTAATCATTTGGTGTAGAAAGAGAAAAGCACATCCTAAAACCCCATGGCAATTTTTTTTTTTTTACAGAAGGCAAACAAAAGCAACAAATCTTTCAGTTAAGACAGTGGAACTAAGTAATGTTTGATGAAAATTCAATTAAACAATTAATCCAAAAAAACCTGCAGATTAAATGCTGGTCCTCTGACAGATTGATTGTCACTCAGTTTGTTGTTTGTAATTTATCTGTGTTCACTGGAGTGCTGTAATTATTTATTATATGTGGGTTTCAGTGAGAAGAGTAAATTAATGATAAAGCCATTATTATTATTATTATTTTATTAATTTCATCGCACAATAAAACAAAGCAGCAGAAAGACAACAGCAGAAGACAAGAAGCAATTTGTGGAGGTGAGATTTAAGAGACCTCCAGAGACTTGTTGAATTAATCTCACCTCAGTAAGCATTAGAAGCAAATACAGAAGTCGTGTAATCCACAAAAGTAAGCCAATAAGTAACCATGGGATTAAAAAGCTAACATCAAGTATGCAACGTATCGTCATGCACAATCCTGTCTGCACAACTGAGCATGAACCAGACACCTAACATGAACTGTTATATTGACTTACAGGCTGATGTGTTTGCATTGTTTCCAAATTAAATCCTTAAGCAAATAAATCCCTTTTGATTGTGCCTACAGTGGCTTTAAGGAAACATCTGCAACTAATTGATTTTGCTTGTGGCTCAGAGCCTACAGTATTTGGTGGTACAATAAATGTGTATTATCCCTGATTTGGAAGAAAATGCCTTGTTTACAAGCGCAGGTAGATTCCCTGACAACCCCTTCAGTGGGTGCAATGAGTAAAGGATTGTGTGTTAACAGGTAGTCGTTAGGAAACAATGGCAAGTGACCAAAGAATAAACCTCAAACTGCTATATAATAATAATGTTCATCTTGACATGAGCATCTAATGGCTTTTCAGTACACCTGAGGTGCACTCTGTGGTACAGAAGTGCTTTGATCACAGTAATTACCATTGCTCCTGATGTGTCTGAGGTTTTGTATGGGTTGTCAACAGGCATGTTGTCAGGCAATAACCTCCCATCACCTAGAGACAAACCACTGAAATGTGAGAATTTAACTCAGAGACGTGCACCCTGGTTAATACATGATCAATTATCCATAAACAAGCTGTGGCTTCCATCATAACACGTGTGAAACTCTTATCTTGAAAGTTTAAATCAGCATTACGGATTGTTTTTTTGTTTATAATGTGTTGCAGTGGCTGATTTTATATCTAGAAGGACTGAACATCACTGTGGTGGGGACAGCAGGAACACACAGAGTCGTGATGCGTTTAGGGACAGATTCTTGCATGGGATAGTGTTTCCCTGGGAAGTCCAAAGTGCACCATGAAAAATTCATCATCGTGTACACAGCTCTAACTCATTGCTGGTTGCAAGCTGCTGGGTGTTTATATCACAAGTCTACACCTCTATCCATCAGCAAAACATGAATTAAATGTAGTAGCTGTAACTAAAGAAGAAAACAATGTTTGGGCAACTGTTTTAAGGCACATGTCAAGATTGAATCAAACCATATTCATAACTCATCTGTATGAGATTATAACCCATCTTCACTCCATTATCCGGTCAAAACCTTTGAATTGAAAGTAATCCCGTATCATGTTATGCATCCAAAACAACAATACAGTTCAGTCCTTGTGTTACTCAGACCACCCTTGAGAGCTTGAGTTTGTATTTCTGAAGCGTTCAAAGTCAGAAACAAAAGAACCAGATACTCATTTTGTGGATTCATGAAGTATTTGTCTCAACTTTGACATCCAAATGAGTTTTATCAAAGCACAATCTGTTGCAAACCAGAAAATACATCACTGTGTCAACAAAATGTTTTTTGGTAATCTGTCTCCTTATCGTTTTCGATTCACTCTGAGTGTGATTACACAGTTTGGTGGGTGGGATACAAACAGCTCGTAATGTCTTGTGATTCGGGACAGCGATGGATGTCCATTTAAAAGCCATCTATCTTTTTGACACACTACTGTGGTCTTTTCCTACGAAGAATACTTTGAAAATTATTTCCAGTATCAGACTTGAGACAGAAAGGAGCAGAGGAACCTTTTTAGGAGACAGCTGATTGAAGCTTTAGGTTTGCAGGGACTCACCTTGGGCTGTCTGCCAGTTCCTTTGGCATCTTATCTTGAATCTTGGGAAGTGAAAGTGGTGTGTGACACTTTGATGTCTCAGAGAAGGTCCTCTGTCTTTGAGGCAACGGAACAAATTAGATGATTATGCGTGTGGTCAGAGATGCTTGTGTTTTCTCTTATTTGTGGCTTTAACTCGGAAAGGATGACCTTTTAATGGTTTCTTTCTTTGTTTCAGGTTGACAGAGCCTTCAGGATACCTCACCGATGGTCCAATCAACTACAAATACAAAACAAAGTGCACCTGGCTCATTGAGGGCTAGTAAGTACTTTTATGGATCTCTATGTTCTACTGAAGCTGAGCGCGCACGGCCAAATTTAATTATGCAGCATAAACTGATTGATGCAATCAATCAAGCCGATCAGCATATCCGTTGAAGGAAGTATACGTTTGCTGCATACACAGTGTAATGTAAAGCTTGGTGTAGCATTTTAAGGGCTTCAGACAGTTCAGAGCCGGGCTTTCACAGCTGCGTTTTAATCAGCAAGCATTTAGCGAGAGCCAGCAGCCCTGTACCTGTTGATGCTTTTAATTACCATGGCAACCATGGCTACAGTGAGGCCAGAGCTGTTTGGAAACTTTATTACCAGAATGGAAAGGCAGGGCAGCCCATCATCCTGGGAAAGCAATATTTATTTGTCCCTTTTACAAGATGCTAAGCACTAGACTTCAAAGTAAACTGATTTCTTTTTATCCCTGTATATTTTGGTTAATCTATATCCCCTGTGATAAATCGGATAGCTTGGGTTTTTTGAAGCTGGGTTGTGTGAGGTACTTATCCATAGTCATTGTGTTACCTACAGTACATGGTGGTTGGAGCACGCCCCCTAGTTTGCAGAAGCAGAGAGGAGTACTTGCATGGAAGCTAAGCAATGTACTGCTGTGGACAGGATCAGCAGCAAAACATGTTTTAGCCACCTAGAAAACAATATCAGTTTAAGTGTACTCTATATTTACAATGTTTTCAGCGCTTCATGCTGCCGTCAGACAGCTTTTTCTGACAGGAAGCTGAAGCTGCTATATTGATCTTTGTAAAGCCACCAGACTCCTTTGGCAAAAGCAGTAATTTTTCCTCACAGAACACAGGAGTTATTGATCTACGGCTGCCTTGATTGTTTAGTTTGTTTGTGTTATTGTGTGACTTTGGTGAATTCAAAGTAACCCACTTTCTAATCGGTGCAAACTTAAGCTAATAGGACTTTCTAGTTGGGCATTGTTTTAGATGGCTACACATTTATTGACTGACCCTGTCCACAGCAGTACATTGCTTAGCTTCCATGCTGGTGCTCCTCTCTGCTTCTCTAAACTGGGGTGTGCCAACTGCCATCTACTGTAGGTAATACACTACAGAAAAGTACCAGATGCAACCCCACTTCAAATGATCTGAACACAAAATAAATTTATGAAGCGTATGTATTTTTATGAATGAGTTGTTTTTTGTTCAGTTACACTCCAATTACATCATGATGTACGGATGGGGCACCTAGAGTACAGTTACACTAAAATCCAATTTGTCAGCATTCTTTATTACCTGTGAATACTACTACAATTAAAAATGATGCCTTTGTGTCTGAATCCTGGACTGACTTGAAAACGAAAGCGTTTGTTCATCCATGAAACCTAAACTATTTTTAATTGTTTCCCCTGCAGTCCGAATGCGGTTCTCCGGTTAAGATTTAACCACTTTGCCACAGAATGTAGTTGGGACCACATGTACATCTATGATGGAGACTCGATATATGCTCCTCTGGTCGCTGTTTTCAGGTGAGAAGCTCCTAAGTGAGAGAGAGGTTTTTATCAGAGTGAGGTCTAGTTGACACATATTCTTATATTGCATTACATCATCAGTGTGTACTTATTTGTTAATCTTTTGTTTAATTTACTCTTCATTAAATGCAGCATGCATCTTGTCATTAGCAGAGGGTTAATGGTTCTTTACTGTAACTTGTGAGAAACAAGTAATACCAATGAATGTTCTGCATTTCTCTGCAGCGGTCTCATCGTGCCAGAGATACGAGGAAATGAGACGGTTCCTGAGGTCGAGACAACATCAGGCTACGCACTACTACACTTTTTCAGCGATGCTGCCTATAACTTGACAGGATTTGAAATATTTTACTCGTAAGTATGCAGGCTCTACATTTGAACATTTTGAAGCATAATAGATGACCTTGCATTGTTTGTATTTTTAGTGTTAGGCTTCTCAGCAGGAGCCAGTTCCATTGAGGTTGTGTTTAACAGCATCACCTTAAGACATTTTTCAGGTTGTCATTGATGTGCCTAATGTATTATTAACTACAGCTGGATGGTTTCCAGGTTAATTTATTTCTCCTAGCTGCTGAGGATTGTAACAAGTTTCTGCATCATACATTTTCTCAACAAAAAAGGTTTTTCTTCTGGACTAAAACCCACAGCAACAATCACTGTTAATGACCAGTGACCTGCTCAATAGTTTTTCATCTATTACCAATCTTTTTATTGCCCACACACTAAACGCTAGATGATACTCATTAATCTTCCTCAGTCTCCTGCTAAAGGTCCTAAATAGTGCATAATACCATGTTGGATAAATGAAAACACCTTTCTATCCAGGATCAACTCTTGTCCCAACAACTGCTCGGGCCATGGGAAGTGCACGCCTGGTAACTCGGCTGCCAGCAGAGTGTACTGTGAGTGTGACAAGTACTGGAAAGGCGAGGCATGTGACATCCCTTACTGCAGGAACAACTGCGGCAGCCCCGACCACGGCTACTGCGACCTCACCGGGGAGAAGCTGTGCGTCTGCAATGACAGCTGGCAAGGTAAGGGTACACTTGGTCCAAACCCAACAGGTGTTGGCAAACTTTCAGATACAAAAGAATTGCTTAAAGGAATAGTTCTGATTTTTTTTAAGCAGGATTGTAGAGGTAGGGTATCCATAGTCAGTGTATTACCTACAATAGATGGCTGTCAACAGGCCCCCAGTTTGGAGACACAGAGAGGAGTACCAGCATGGAAGATAAGCAATGAATTGCTGTGGGCAGGGTAAGCAATGAAACATATTTTAGCCACTGTCATTATTTAAGTGTATGCTAAACTGTACCACTGAGATTTGCTGGTCTACTGCTGCCTTGATAGTTTAGTTTGTTTGTGATTTCTGTGAATTTAGATCATCCTTTTAAAACATAAAAGTCACACAGTAACACAAAGAAATTATCTTATCAAGGCAGCGGTAGATGAGCAACACTCCTGTTTGCAAGGTAAAACTAGTCTTGTTGTAAAGGAGTCTGGAACATTTGAAGAGATCGATATTTGGCTTGTCTAATGGTAGTTTCCAGTTGGATAATGCTGTCTGATGCTATGGTAAGGTGGTGAAACTATTCTAAATATAGCATACACGTAAACTGATACTGTTTTACTGTATTACTTAGCTTCCTATACCTTATACTCCTGCTGCTCCTCCAAACTGGGGGCCTACAGACTGCCATCTACTGTTGGTAATACACTGATTATGAAAAAGTTTCTCATATAACCCCTCTCTTATTACTATTCCTTTAAAGTATGTAAACAAGTGGAAATATTGCACCTAATAATAAAGACATAGTGACACCACACCACATTCAAAATGCTGAGCGATGAATCATAACACACTTTTGCAATCACAAGTTGTAAAATGCTGCCGCCCCTCCCATGTCTGCTGCTATGGTGATTATGTAGGAAGATGTAATGAAGAACGTGTTAGCAGACAAGTGTGAACAGCTGTGTTGTGTTGTCATAATGCTGCCGATCAGTAACACACCAATAAGCCCCATGACAGTGTCATTATAGTGTGCCTCCAGCTGGAGGGAACCGAACTCTTTCACGTGATGAAAGTTGACAGAATCATTAGCGGAGGCATGCGCTTTTTCAGCACGCCCTCACTCACACATTCACACCTCCCTGCCTGTCATGTTCGTTTAAGGAGCGGTCATGTTTATGTTTAGGTTTGAGAGCGGCATGTTTGCTCCTCAAAGCTTCACAGACTAGGTCTGAAAATATGTGTCGGATGCTGCTGAAAAATTCCTAAATTAGGTTCAGCATCAGATGAATGGGGTTCTGTGTATTAAAATGGTGCAGCTATGAAGAGAATTTCAATAATCTTCATTTTGTGAATGCTGAGCAAAGGTCTTGAGGTTAAGTTGTGGTTTATTTTCAACATGAGCCCTCAGCTGACATTTCTTTTTCATCCTGTCTCATAGGCCCAGACTGCTCTCTGACTGTACCTTCAACTGAGTCCTTCTGGGTCCTACCAAGCGTGAAGCCCTTCGGCACGTCGCTCGCCAGAGCTTCCCATAAGGCCGTGGTACAGGAGAAGGTCATGTGGGTGGTGGGCGGATACACCTTCAACTACAGCTCCTTCCAGATGATTCTCAAGTAAGTCATAGCATGGTGTGTCTTAAAGTTTTGATTTTTTTTCACAAGCAAAATATCTGCTTACAATTTTGCTCATTTATCAGAATCAGAAATACTTTATTGATCACTTGGGAGAAACTGGTCATGTTACAGGTGCTCCCATTCATGAATAGAAAAATATATGAGCTTTGAGAATTTGTAAGAAAGAGATATAAGAAATATGTAAAAATAATATATACATTGTACTACAAAATATAAAGGAGATAATATAACAATATTAACAAATATATACAATAAGAACTATGTCAAAATGCACCTTATTCTACAGTATATAACAGCATTATATAAACATAAAGACAGCAATATATAGAAAGTACAAAAGGAAATAGTAAATGAAATTTAAGACTTACTTTTACTAGACTTACGTTTACTAAATTTATCATTTCATTCATGTTTATCCTTTGGGTCTGTGACCACCAAAGATGTTCTTCTCAGCTGAAAATGCCAGGCACTCTTCTGAAAACGCCTAGCTGGGAGCACTGGCACATTGGAGGCATAGTGTTTTTTTTTTTAAGCTAGAATAGATTGCTGTGATACGGAATATCTGCAGAAGTAAAGGTTAATTTATGTGTTGCACGTTCCTAATTTCACAAACCGTTTGTGTTATCAACAAATACTGAATGTAATAATGTCAAAACAAGATGGAGAACTTGCGCTGGATGAAGGGAAGGCTGAAGCACGAAGGGAGAGAGGATGAACTCACAGGTCTGTGTGGGCTCATGACATTTTGTGGGTTAGGAAACATCTTGGAAAGTACCATTATTTGGTTCAAGAGTTGAATTTAGACAGAGCCTGGTTCAGCAAGTACTTTTGTATGAGCAGAACACACTTTGTGGTATTTGTCTCGCTGTTTGACCCAAAGTGGAACATGTCTCAACTCTCGGGGAACAGATTAAACACCAAACATGCAGCACTCGGCGCAGAATAGATGCTCAGTGGCTTGTCACTCTGCTGATGTTTGTAGCAAGCAACAGAAAAAATACACTGGCCTCAGGAGAAAAAAACATTTTGGTGGACACAGCCCGTCACAATAAGAGCTATTTTGTTAAACATGTTCAGTCCAGAGTTCAGTGGAGATAAACAAACACCAAAGCATGCCGTGCCCGCCAAATGCATAATCTATATTGCCATTTATGTATACATAGCCTAAGTTGATTTTTGTTAACTCCATTTGAAACCCTAAGCTATAATATGTAACATTTTGACATTAAAAAATAGAAAAAATGCTAGACCACCTTGTAATGTGGTCTTGTGGATAAAAGGCTTTTTTTCTTTTTTTTTTTTGTTAAAGATAATTTTTTGGGCTTTAGTCTTTATTGTCATAGTGACAGCTCAAGATATGACAGGAAAGGGGGTGAAGAGAGAGGGAATGACACGCAACAAATGGGCCGCAGGCGGGAGTCGAACTGGCACCCGCTGCAGAGGACCAACAGCCTCAGCACATGGGGCGCGTGCTCCACCAACTGAGCTATAGGGGCACCCCATGCTTTAAACTTCTTGAAATTGAAATCGCTTCACTTTCCATAATAAATCCCCATGTTGGATGTTGGCTCAGTCTGGTTGTAGGATGCCAAGTTCACTTACGGACAGGTGACTCATTTCCTTTAATTTGTCACCCCTCTGTTGAATTCTGTCACAATATATCATTATGTTTTTTTATAGCAGAGGAACACCGTGTTCAGTGCGATGAAGAAGTAAAATAATCATTTTGAATACATGTATATATATAAACATGTAATTTGCCACAGCTGTACATTGTTTACATTATCCCAAATATTTCCAACCATGGGCAAACCCAGAGAGATCCGTAATTTATTCAAGGTAACAGTGCATTTCCTTGCTAGCGGAAAACACAGGATATGTCAGAGAGTGAGGAAGTCTGTAAACGTGACTAAACTTAACTTGAATAAAACTTTAATACATGACCTCATCCGTGAACGTGATTTCTGCCTGCGTCATGTCATAGCTAATCAAGGAGGAAGTGTGGGAAAACTCATGACTCCTCAGAATACTATCTGTCACACGAGTCCCTTGAGAAAACTCACTGAGACCCGTTCTCTGTCAAAACTGACAAGTGCATTAAGGTTTCACCGGTGTGCTCTGTGAATGTGTAGGTGTTGCATACATGTAGGTAAATTGACAGTTTAGCATTGAAGGTACTCTGCAGATAAAATGCAGAACTGACTTGTGTGCTGATTCATTTCCTGGCTAAGAGTCAACTGGCTGTCTTTGTCCTCGTTGCCGGGCCGGGTTCTCTCCATCTGCTCAGTGTTTGTTCATTATCAGATGGAAATAGGTTGGAAATTTGACGATGGGCTCCAAAAGTATTTTGAATAAATGGCTGATGTGTGATGACATGACCAGGTGGTGGTATTGTGAATGTCTACAAACAATTTTCTCCTAACCTATCCAGCTAAACAAAAGAACGTTTTGTGACTCGATGAAGGAAGCTGCTATGTTTTGAGTGCTTCGATTATATAAAGCTGCGGTTCCACTTGTACTGGTATTTGAAACTGTTAGTCCCAGGAACTACGTTTAAAAAATTTAAAGGTTCCTTCAGCCTGTTGTTTTCTGAGTTTCCATCATGTCCTAAGACCCATGAAGATTAGGTAAATTAGTCTGCTGGTGTATGAAAAAGTGACATCGTTTTTATGTGCGAGTATAAAACATCACTGAAGCTGGTCCGCCTCAGTCTGCTCTGCCTGTGTGTGTACGTGTCTACGTTTTATAGAGTCCCACCTTCAAAACCCGTATGCTGTATCGGCTGGGGGGCTACACACCACTTAGAAACAGGCTGGAGCTCAGAAATGTCCAGAGCACAGCAAAATATGAGGAAATAAGGAAATGCAGGCAGGGGGAAGGGTCTCAGCAGATACAGCAACCACCACACACTTCTACTGGGTCATAAGTTAAGACTTAGAGGGATTATGTTTTATATGAATCTCTATGTTTTTAGATTCACACATTTTATGCCTTTTAAGTGTGATGTTCTGTTGCTTTACTCTGCAGCTACAACCTGGAGAGTGGCATCTGGAACACAGTTCCCATCAACAGTGGCCCTGTGCCAAGATACGGCCACTCACTTGCTGCCTACCAGGTAAACACACACAGATACGCCTCAACCTCTCACAGTGCAGAAAGGATTTAGAAAACCACAACTGTTACCTGGAGGGAGAATTAAAGGAATTAGATGGGGTGAAAAAGCAATAAAAGTTTGCTCACACAAGAAGGAAACCACAACTGGCACTTTCAAAGGGAAACTGCTTATTTTTAGCATTAACAAATGTCATCTTTGAATAGCTGCACGTTGTAATATATCTTCAAACACAAAGCTGAGAGATGCGTTTTCTTTCTCATAACCATATATCCATTATTACTGGAAAAAAGTAATAAAACTCTATCAACTGAATGGTAAGTTGCTGAAGGATTTTCGCTCACAAGCTTGTTTGAAAAGACTTTCTACATCTTTATGTGTTGACACACTTTCATTTTTATTACAGCATACATCAGCTTCGCCACATGCTTGTTTAAACATACTAAAGCAAATCTCTCCTCTTTGCTTCAGGATGATATCTACATGTTTGGTGGCAAACTGGAAGCCGGCTGGGGGAATGTGACAGACGAGCTGTGGGTGTTCAACGTGCCCAGTCGGACGTGGCAGCGGAGAAACCCTGTGGTCGGCCCGCCGGCCCAGGCTCAGATTTACGCTGTGGAAGGTCACTCAGCCCACTGTGTCCTGCTAGACGGGGGCGAGGCCATTATGCTGGTCATCTTTGGCTACTCTCCCATCTACAGCTACGTCAGCAACGTTCAGGAGTACAACCTTAGTGAGTCACTGCTTTTATCTGCAGACATCATGACATTTTAGATTTTATACCTTGATTTTCTACCTTTGAAGGTACCAAACAGACCTAATGAGAGAAAAAAAGTTGAGACAACTGTTTTTTGGGAATACTTTTTGAATAATTCAAAGCCACAGTAGTAAAACTGAGCGTTGTTGTGGTTTTAAATGCAATTAAATTATATTCAAGATTGCTTTAGAATCCATTTTTTATTGAAATCCTGCCAGAAAAACTAAAAAAACACCAAATTTCATGATTTCTTTTTTATACTCGAGGCTAATTGTGGCCTAGTTTTCTTTTGCCAGTGAGACTTAATAATTAGAAAAAATTGACATCAACACCCCTGACAAACATATAAAGTGCATGAAACAAAACAATGGCAGTCATTCATCCCAGCCTGTTTTTGGTTTCTGCCAAAGAATAAAGTGATTAAGCATGAAAAAGTATTATGTAAACGTATCATTTGATTTCCATCACTTGTTAATAAAAATGTGCTTTTTTGATTAGAAGGACCTTTCTTTTCTTGTATTAAGTGCTTTGTGTAATGTTTCCATTGTCAGGGTCCAACACGTGGTTGGTGCCTGAGACCAAAGGTGCCGTTCCTCAGGGAGGTTACGGCCACAGCAGCACGTACGACGCAGCCAGTGGTAGCGTGTATGTTCATGGAGGCTATAAGGCACTGCCCGCCAACAAATATGGCCTTGTTGATGACCTCTACCGCTATGACGTTAATACGAGGACATGGTAATTCAACACATACACGTGCGCACGTATACTGCTTTCTTTACATCTGTGTATATGACAGTCTATGTTGCATGTTTGCTTCACACACTTGTCCTCGTTATCCATCTGTGCCAGGTTCATTCTAAGAGAGAGCGGCTTTCCACGGTACCTGCACTCAGCTGTTCTCCTCAGTGGCGCCCTGCTCATCTTTGGTGGCAACACACACAATGACACATCACTCAGCAATGGAGCCAAGTGTTTCTCTGCTGACTTCCTCGCCTATGACATCGGTAAGATTAGTATTATTCTTGACATCATGCCTCAGGTTGAATGGTGATGTATTTCGTTTTTTTTCAATCCATCTCTATGTCATCACATTTATAGTTTGTAAAAAATGCCATCTTATACACAATTCTACTTCTGTTAGTCAGAAGTCAAAGTCAAAAGTTTCATGTTGTCAAAACGTTTTAAGTGTTCAAGTGCTTTTGCACTTGTGTGGGTTTTTAATAGCACCTAATGAAATTTTTGAGGGCTACAATTAAATAATCAGATTTCAAGAGTATTTGACATAATGTTTTGGTTCTTTTCTACCTCTTTAATTATCATCATTTCATTCTCAACACAACCAAAAATTGTAAAAGGAATATACTGTATCACAGAGGAAAGAAACAGCACTATGTATGTTACTGCGCACAGGAAGAGCAGGGAAAAAGTAAATTAGATGTTCTGCTTGGTTAACTCAATTAATATTTAAGCACACACGAACCAAATACATCCGTATCCCTTACATATGTTCTCATGTTTTCCTCAGCTTGTGATGAGTGGAAGGCTCCTACCTAAACCAGACCTGCACAGGGATGTCAACCGCTTTGGTCACTCCGCAATGGTCAGCAATGGGTGAGTCTCTCTAAAGGACTAAAATGCTCCGGACAGATAATTGATGTCATGAAATCAGCTTTGAAGCCCCAAACTTTTGTATGACTATATTGTAGTTATTTCTATGTAGGGATACGATTGTGTTCCTGATGCTTAAAAACAATAAAAAATGTGACTAAAAGATCTTTTTCACCATTAGAACAATTACCTATAATTTTCTGGGTTAAAAAAACACCTTAAGCCATATTTTTGCCTTTTTAACATTTTACATGCCTCACAATATTTATTTTTTATACTTTAATTACAGTACTCTTGCACAGTATTAACCCAATAACTGACAGTAGTCTCAGCAGTGGTGCTTCTGTAATTTGTCCAGACGTATTAGTTTCCAAGGCAATATTTACCTCTGGCACGGGGGTTGTGTTTTCAGTTCAGCTTGTTTGTCTGTTTATGTGTTTGTCAGTGGGATTGCAAGAAATACTACTGACCTGATTTTCATGAAACTTTGTGAAAGGGGTCAGCATGGGCCAAGGAAGAACCCCATTAAATTGAACGGATCGAATCACAGTGCAAATTTACAAATTGTTTTTCACTTTCTTTAACAGTGTGAAATAGGTCAGCTGCCATGACGAAGCTTCAGCACAACCATATTTTGACAGAATTCCACTAGTTTTGAAAACATATCCTGACATATGTGGTATATGCCCTTGCAGATATGCATGTCCTAGCAGAGTGGACTATTGGCTTTGGCAAGGGTCTGTGCTCTCCGAGTACTATTCTAGCTGACTATGAATTTAAAATTGTAAAAGTTTCAGTGCATTTATCTTGTGGCTGCTTATCAAATGAGGTTCCACCATCACTTGACGTTTTACTGCTTTTTAATTATTACTTTGTTGCACTGTGATTTTTTCCCCGGCTGAAGAATTTCATTAAGTTATAAACATTTACTTGTATTTTGTCCAGTGCTGTTCACACTCTGCTCTCTCACGTTATGTTTGTCAGGTCCATGTATGTCTTTGGGGGCTTCTCCGGTGTGCTGCTCAACGACGTGCTTGTTTACCGACCCCCAAGCTGCCAGGCCTTCTTGGCAGAGGAGGGCTGTGTGAGGGCTGGGCCAGGGGTCCGCTGCATCTGGAGCAGAGGCCGCTGCCTCCCCTGGGAACCCAGCATGGCTAATGGAAGCCTCAACCCTGCCCCTTTCTGCCCCCCTAAACCTGGTGAGAAAGACCTCCAAGCCTTTTTGCATATCAGAGCTTTAATTTCTGGTTTATTCTTGCTTTTCTGATATGCCAAATAGTGACAAGCGGTTTACTTTTGCATGTATAATCAGTAGTTCATAGGCTATTTTCTCCTCCACACTTTTTCAAAATAGCTTTTTTTTTCTTATTCCTCGTGATTTTTTTTCTATCTACTTGTACAGTAAATAAAATAAGTCTTATTACCCTATACACACACATGCACTCACTCCTGCCCTCTGTTGCCCCTCTCCTTGTATCTTTTCAGTCACAGTTGACGAGCGGTGCTACCGGTTCTCAGACTGCGCCAGCTGTACGGCCAACACCAACGGGTGCCAGTGGTGTGACGACAAGAAGTGCATCTCTGCCGCCAGCAACTGCACCTCTGTGAGTGATCCAACAGGGGGCGTCAGAGCGCTTCTGGTGTCTTATTCAGCTCACACAGAAACACTTACACTTTATCCTTGAGAATTCATGAGCAGGGGATTTTGGGGAATCGACGATGGTGAAATCAAGTGATAATTCAGATTTTACTCGGTGATCATCGTGCAAGTGTTTGAGTTCAATCCTTGTAGTTAAAGCAGGACTGAGTTTTAGATGAGGAAGATATTTTGTCATGGGAGTTTTCTCAATTGCATCTATTTTACAGTTAAAGCTTGTGTTAACTGCCCTCCTGTCTCTTTCTGTTCTCTCCTCTCTCACTGCAGAATGTGAAGAACTTCACCGAGTGTCCGGTGCGGAACGAGCAGGTGTGCAGCAAGCTCGCCAACTGCAAGAGCTGCTCACTCAATCTCAATTGTCAGTGGGACCAGAATCAGTCAGAGTGCCACGCTTTGCCCGGTGAGATAGACGTTGGACCCTGAAGCACATTTCCATACACATAAACACACCGTACACACACTGACTTCTTGAAGGCTGCAGTCCTCACTCATGCATGAGAACAGGGTCAGAGTTTCACTGTGTTGCAGTCAACGATGTGGAGATTGCGGGACAACAAAGGATAAATGTTCAGTTTTTTCTTGGTTGCTGTAAGTGTAGCAGATTTATGAACTGAAACAGATATTCACAGATTTTCTTAAAATCAGAATTTGTACATTATACACTGCAACTGCACATCTGATTTAAACACAGTGTTTTGCATTTGCACAGATGTACTTTCAAGATGTCATCATGATGGTGTTTATCAGGCCTGGCAGTATATTTACTTTGCGTCTCACCTTCAACCTCCCTCCCATTCCCACGTGTTGACTGTGGCTGAATCTGAAGAATTGGTGCTGTCACTTTATCCATAATTTTCAGTTCATGGAGTCTTGTCGCCCGAGGGCTCGGTGCAGCAGTGGGAGCTGCAAATCATATGTCTGTGTGTTTGTGTGTGTATTTTCGCAGACACAAAATGCACACAAAGTGTCCTCACGCACTTGCACACATACATCTAAATGAGCACCCACCATATTTTTATATGGTGCCAGTTGTTAACAGGCAATTTGGAATCCAAAAATCGCTGCATCTCTCTAAGGCAAATAAGTGCTGATAACACTCCCGTTAAATCTGTGACATCCACACACACGCTAAGTCCTAAATCTTTACTCCCCTGTGGTTTGGAAGAAAACAGACTTTCTTGCAATCTGCTTTCATGGCTATATTCTCCACTTGCAGTCTTTTTTCTTTGAATATGGTGCCCCTTGTTGAGCAGTATTTAATCTTCTGATTTAAAGTGGCAATAATGAATATTTTTATAACAATGTTTCAAATGACATTGTGAAAGGGGTTGCTTGTAGTGATTAACCTACAGAGAATTATCACCTGAATATACCACTCCCCTCATCTTTACAGAGCTTTATAGCACGTTTCAGCCCATTAAGCCTGGCCTAAACGTTACTATCTTGGTTCTGTCAAACCACTCTCACAGCATTAGTTTTCACCCACAGCGGGTAGCAGTTGTCAGCAAAAAAGCTCTCGAAACCCAGTTGTATACTCCCTGCCGAACAGCAGACAGTTACAGTTAGACACCAGCTGGTGAACATAATGGAGCATTTAGCAGCTAAAGAGACACATATTTTCTTCAGTAGTTGGTGGAGACCAAAAACGGAGCTAAAATAAAGTGAATATTGGACTTACATTTGCCACGTGGCCGGGAAAACAACTCCAAATGAGTGCTAATGTTTCTCTGTAACTGCTGAATCTATAAACTGTTCAAGTGGCCAAAAATATGTTATTGCTGGTTTAATGATTTCATTTTCTGATTTAAATTTTTTTTCTGACAAATTTGAGAGAGTAAGTTAGAACAAGTTCAGTCAATGTAGTTTCACATTTAAAGGCTAGAGGAGAATATATCTATATTTTTACTTACATCTAACATGTCTTGGCACATACACACATCTTCTCATCATCCTCCAGCCCAGCAGTGCAGTGAAGGATGGAGCCAGGTCGGGGAGGCCTGCCTGAGGATCAACTCCAGCCGCGAGAGTTACGACAACGCCCAACACTACTGCAAGAACCTCAACGGAAACATCGCCTCACTCACCACCTCCAAACAAGTGGACTTTGTGCTCGAGGAGCTAAAGAAGCTACAACAACAGGACAAGGTAAACATACACAAGTGTATAAATAGCCCCTTTTACACTGGACAAAAAACCTCTAATATCTGCCTTACGTCTTCAGTGGTGTTTATTTACTTGATAAAGTGCTTGTCTTGAGTCGAGCAGCTGTAAAACGTTGGCGCATTTAATTTCATTTCAAGCTACAAACAGAGCTGAACACACAAAGACATTTAAAAGTCTCATTCTCTCTTGTCTCCTGCACAGACATGAGTTGAGTCTCAGCTTTCCGGTGCAGCAGAAAAAAAGCATAGAGCCAAACTTGTCTTCTGGCAGAGAGAAAAGAGTCAAACACATATTTAATTTGGCATTTAAAAATCTGCGTATATGTGCTAATTTTAGGGTAAAACCAGTAACTGAAGCAAATCTGCTGGAATTGTGACATTTTAGTAAAGATTATGCATTGTTTTGGTAATTAATTATTTAGGTCATGTCTGTATACCAAATATTTATAGACACCCTCAGAAGCTTGGTGAGTAATTAGAGTATACAACTTAGAACCTGGTGTTAAGCTGACAGAAGAGAGCAGGGAGTGGAGTCTTATTAGTCGAGCCTATTATTCTTTCTGAGATGATTTTCTCCTGATCACTTTCGTACTTGTGTGCTGCTCTGTCTTTGGCCTGATTGCGGCCCTCCTTTTAGCTTGTGGAATTTGTGTCTTTCAACCATTTTTCATCAAATTGTTTTCCACTTGGCAGACACAAACTGTACAGTTCTCTTTTTTTTTTTTTTTTTTTTTTTTCTTACTATGACGCAATTTCAAGTAGATAAACAATGCCAAGCTTTAGTTTGTGCAGATATTGCACCTGATGAATCAGACTGTGATAATCACACTTCATTTAGTTTTGTTTTGCCTTGCTTGAATTGTTTTATCCTTTGAAGCACAATCACAGTTTCTTCTTTCTGCTTTATATAACAAATCAGGGCCACATGACTCACTGTCTGTAGGAACTAGAAGAAGCACTTACAGTATCCTAGATACTGACTGCTGAGCCTGGTTTGCTTGTAGCTTCACTTTAGTCAAAGTGTAACTTCCAAATTCATTTGCTTTTATATGGTACATAGTTTAGCTGTCTAATCCACAAAAAGCAAACATATATCAACACGTTTAAGGGATGGTTCAGATTATATGATGTGGTGTTGAATGAGGTACTTAGTCTATAGTCAGTGTATTACTTAAAGTAGATGCCAGTCATTATGCCCCCAGTTAGGAAGGACAGAGAAGAGTACCAGCACAGGAGCTAGGCAATGTACAGCTGTGGACAGGGTTGGCAACAATACGTACTTAAGGCTGTTAAAAAAGGTCCACCTAAAAAAAATATCAGTTTAAGTGTACGCTATATTTAGAATATTTCCACCACTTTACTTTGCTGTCAGACAGCCTTTTTTTTGACAGGAAACCGCTGTTATATTATTATCACTCTCTCCAAACCAACCAAAGTCCAAAAAAACAGTCATTTTACTTCACAGAAAACAGGAGTTGCTGGTCTACCACTGCCTCAAACTGTTAGTTAGTTTGTGTTATTGTGTGACCTCAGTGTTTTAAAAGGATTGTTTTGATTCACCAAAGTCACACAAAAACACAAACAAATTAACAGATCAAGGAAATGGTTGAGTGTTCTACAAAGGAAAATTACTGATTTTGCCTATGAAGTTTAGAATATTTGGCTTAGATAACAGCGATTTTCATCAGAACAGGCTGTCTGGCAGCCAAGTAAATGTTCTTTTTCTTTTTTTTTTTTTTTTAAGTGGACCTTTTAACTGGTTAAAATACATTTTGTTGCTGACGCTGTCCACAACAGTACATTGCTGAGCTTCCATGCTGGTGCTCCTCCCGGTGAGCTTCTCCTAAATGGGGGAGTGCCGACCACAATCTACTGTAGATAAAACACTGACTATCGATAAGTACGTCATAACACACCCACTTCAAATAATCCAAACTATCCCTTGGAGGGAAATCACAATGCATGTGTCAGTTTGTGGCGTTCAACTGGCCGCAAGTTCATATTTTCAGACCTACTAGGCTCCAAATTCAGTCCAGTCTGCCAGTAATACAGCTGAGAACAGCTCATAAAATGTAACTCATAAATTCTGATTAGTTCATAGTCCTAACCGCATCATAATTCGAGCCTCTTCATCTTTAATGGAAATGATGAAATGCCTTTTTGGACAAACACTCACCTTCTCATCTCGCCACAGCCGCATATCCCCCTCGCGCTGACAGAAAATTGTGGAGCCGACTGATGATTTTAGTTTGGTCATGCCTGCTGTATTCATGAGGATATCATTTGTTGTCAGTCTGCTCGCTTGAAACTCGCCTGTTTGTTCCAAACACAACCTTGACATGCCATTTCCCATCATTTTCCCCATTACATTAAAAGTTGAATCCTGAAGGCAAATAAGTAATCATATCTGTGAAATTATTTTCAGTCGACTTTTAATGGCATTCTTGGTTCCCAGGTGTAAATGCAGTAGCTATTCATTTCTTAAATAGCATGATGGAGCAGAAAGGGAGGAACAGTTTTATCTTAAATTTGAACACTCAGTGGCTTTTCAGGCGTTTGTAAGCCATTCGCCGTGTCTCCACAGCGGCTGTCTCCCTGGGTAGGCCTGAGGAAGATCAACGTGTCATACTGGGGTTGGGAGGACATGTCCCCCTTCACCAACAGCAGCCTGCGCTGGCTGCCCGGAGAGCCCAGTGACTCTGGTTTCTGTGCCTACCTGGAGGAGCCTCAGGTGTCAGGACTTAAAGCCAATCCATGCACTGCAACTGCCCACGGCCTCATCTGTGAAAAAGCTACTGGTGAGAGACACGTAGAGCATGCATGCTACATGCTACATAAATATGTTATCTGTTTAGAAAAGTCTTAGTATTACACAGGAATTACAGTCTGATTTGCAAAAGACTCTTTCTCTCCAGGAAACCCCAATCAGAGTACCCGTCCATCCTGTAAGAAGCCGTGCTCGCTGCACACCAACTGTGCCAACTGCACCAGCCAGGCCATGGAGTGTATGTGGTGCGGCAGTGCACAGCGCTGTGTCGACTCCAGTGCCTATGTCATCTCTTTCCCGTATGGTCAGTGTCTGGAGTGGCAGACTGGAGATTGTGTGGGTAAGTGTCTTTTACTGAATTTAATCTAGATGAGGCTTCTTTGTATAGTCTGGCATTAAGGTGGCTGGCAATAAGCTTCACCAGATTGACTTCTGTAAGCAGTCAATATTCATCACTGAGAGAAAGGAGGTTAAGGGAAGAAAACAGTTTAAAGTGGAAGGTGTTTGTGTCAGTGGGAAAATAGTATTAGTTTCCTGTGATTGGCTTTAGAAGCTGTTTTTAGGCTGTAATGGCCAATTACTCTCGCATATACTCACCCCAACTGTTAGATTTCCCTGCTGACCGTGCTGCAGATGGACTCTTTACCATTAGCTGGCTTTAAGTGGTTTAAAGATAGTCACATATTGAGGAACAGTTTCAGACACGTCTACAAATAACTTTGGGAATGAGAAGAAAACACAGTGGGAATGGCTGCACATAGTATAGTAACATGAATGTTGTTGTAGGTTTTGGAGTAGGATTTAGGAACAGAATAACTTGAATTTTAGATCGGGCAACTTGGAACTACTAAGGTGTATCAGAATTTAATAGAATGAAAGTATATAAAAGTACATAATAATAAAAATGCACACAATAGTCACAATAGTTTATACACTTGAAAGTGGAGGAGTTTTCCTCAGTAGATGCCACTAAATCCTGCACGCTGGCCCCTTAAAAAAGTCTTATGACCAACTTCCTGTGAAGTAAGCCACCTTAGTGGTTATGCTGCCTATTTTCTCAGAGTAAGGTGAACCTGGCTTCCATTGTATTAATCAATCCTCCCTAATGTTGATACTTGTTATGCTAGAAATGCCAAAGATTCTCTAAAATGTTTTTACATCTTTACAAATGTCCACCCACTTATTGCAATACTCATTAATATACCGTCCCGTCTGAAAATAGTGTTTGCTGCTCTCAAGACAAGTCCCCAGGAAACTAAACTTGCAAAATCTTTTTGTACTACCCTGGAGAATGAAACTGGCATTAAAAAATGAGGAGTTGAGCAGTATTTAAAGCTACTACAGGGAGTGTTTAACTGGTAATGAAACAATCTTAATTTATTACTGTTGCCTCTATATGACCTACATAAGTTAACAAGGTGCTTTATACTCTGTATTATGAAGAAAACGGTGGCAAAAAAGGGGAATTACCCATCAGGGTTGAATAAATGGGGTAATAGGCTCATATTCATGCATGAAATAATATCTTGGAACACATCTGCTGCTTTCGGGATTCTTGCTTATTATTGTGTCCAAAAGTAAATTAGAGAAGTGCAGGACACATACAGTGGTAAAACTGTATCCGCATCAGAGAGCTGCCTCACCTGAAGGTCTATGAAGTCGTTCAGGGTCGCTGCTGTTGTGCTGCTTGATTTATGAATTATACTCATAGTTGTGTCAGATCATAAAAAACATCTCAGATCAGTTTAGTGAGTAACAAATTTAGGAAGGTGAAGGGTACAGTCTCAAATTCATTTGTGTCAGCTGGTGTTGGGTAACACCAGAGACGTTTTAGTACACTGTGGGTATTTGTCTTGAGAAGTTTGTCCCTTTCGGCGTGAAGGACAGACAAGGGTATCCTATAAATTCTCCCTGTGTGTTCTTCTCTGTCTGTTTGTGCTGCTCCTTCACATTCACTCTCAAAGTTCCAATCACCACTTAAGTATTGAATTATTTCACCTACTTTACTTCTTTCCCTCTCATTTTCAGTGCAGAGAGGAGCGTGCTTTATGCTGAGTACACTGCATAAATGCTCTTAAAACCATGGACCCACTAGGATAAAATATTCAGGAGTATCATTGCCTGCAGGGGACTTTGAAAGGGCAGATTGTGTTGTATTTGTTGCTCTCAGTAGAGAATTATCTCATTTTGCAGATCTGAGGTTGGACAAGTAGTTATTACTGCGAGTTGTTAATAGTTGGTTGTTTGTTGCTGTGTTATGGGGATGAGCTCCTTATTTATGGCCTTTGACAGCAGTTCTGGTGAGTTGTACTCGTGATGTTTTGACAGGATTTAAAGGAACATTTGTCATCTGATGATTGCAGGGTGCATAAAAAGACGTGTCAAGACGCAGATAAATCTGATTTTGATTTTCTGTCTGTTTCATCAAGATGGGTCAGACAGAAGCTACATTTAATTCAGACAGAATTTAAACATGCAAGGTCAGGTTGTCTCTCCCCTTTTCCTCTTAGATTTTGCTTGGGTCCACAATTGGTTTTTATATCAGGACTGGCCTCTATCCTCCCCGCATCACTGTCTTAGTTCTTGCAGTTGTGCTGTAGGTGATCGGGTGTAGAGTTGTAGAGAAGAGCTCAAACAATTAGTCAATTTTGTCATTCTTCAAGCCAAAATGACAAACATTTGCAGGCTCCAGTTTTTAAAAGTTATTAAAAAATATATACAGAATAAGCTACTTGTATATGTCACCATTGGGCTCTGGGGAATTATCATTGAGAAATAATCTGAAGATTAACTGATTATGATCATAAGTCGCAACCCCTACCGAGAGACAGCTGTGAAAATGAGGGTAGCTGCTTGTTATTAGTCGATAAGTTGTTGTTTTTATGGTGTTTTTATGGCAAATGAAGCCATTAGCAAGTACTGAAAATAATCATTCAGTATCTCTGCCAACACATTATTCACAAGCATGCTTCAGTAACTAGATAAACAATTTCTTAAAGGGTAATTCCATTTCTTCTTAAACTTTGGCCCCATTTTGTTTTTAAATATGTTGAGGCCTAACTGACAAACAAAAGACAATTATGTGACTCTGGACCTCACCAAATGTGTTTAAAATGGCAAAGTCACACAATAACACGAACAAACTGGGTTTGGGTGATATATTAAAGAAAAAAGAGCTTCCAACCGGTCTCTGTCAGCCTATCAACTGACAATTGCAGATATATTTGCTGTCTCTGTAGGGTTTTTTTCCATACTGTTGTCAGACAGTATGTTTGCAAGCCTTTAAGCAGCAAAAACACTTTTAGCGAATGCAGTCTGACTGGTGCATTTGTATAACATTTCAGCCATTGCAGCACATTTCGTGGCTGCCAGCTGAGGTGAACTACTCGACCTTTTCCAAAATGTTTTGTACCTATTATTAATTTAGACCCCAAAATATGCAAAGAACGGGGCCCAGGCCAGGTTTAAAAATACTGGAATTACCCTTTAAAGCAGGGATAGGCAGCTTATTTTTGCCGTCATTGGCCAAAAGTTTCATAATAATCTTTAAATATAATATAATTCGAGAGAAAATTAGGCTTCTGCTCCTTTAGGGTTTAGAAAATCAAACTTGGACCTGTCCAGTCACAGGTTGGTAAGATAGCTGATTGTTGAGTCTCATTCTTAAAACGTCAGTATTTGACAACCTGTGCATAAGACTCAACAATCAACCATCTTTACGTCACCATCCAAAGTGTTTGTAATTTGGCGATCTGGGAATGGGACTCAACAATCAACCATCTTTCTCCAGAATCACTTGCTGCACCTTTTAAGTTGACAGGAGAATGAAGAGAGAGTAAAAGCAGTAAAACTGCATTTAAAGTGATGTTAAATTCTTTGTATATGCATCTGCAAGTCCGCACACTCCATCCTTGTTGATTTAAAGCAACATCCGTCATGTGCTGATTGCAGGGAGCACTAAAAGACATGTCAAGACACAAAATCTGATTTTGCTCACATTGCTCTCAGATACTGAAGCGGTGAGGTTGTCATTTTGATCAATCATCTTTGTAGTCTCTGTGAAATCCAGCAAGAACACTTTGTAAGCAGCGACACAGCCTGCAGACACAGATTTAAGTAAATGTAGGCACAGGAGACTTTGAACAGTAAAGTGGATGTACAATAAACTGATAGTATAAAATCTGATTACCGCAATAGAGGTTATATTTGCTCAGCTGGGTGAGGCGAGGCTTGTTTTCTGTACAGATGCAGTCACACATATCGATTTATCTGTCAAAATCCACACAAAATGTGTGAATTTTGTCTTTATGGTTGATTTTTGTATTTTGACGTGCTTTTGTGTTGCGGCAAGACAAAAGTCTTCATCCAGCTGCTTCTTTTCTCAGAATGTGATGTTCCTGAGAAATCTGCCACTTACGTCCTGTCGTCAAAACAAACTTAAATGGCCTTACTTTGTACTGATTGCCCTTGTGTTGTCATGGTTTCACATCCATTAGCAGAATAGCTGGAGATTTGTTTGACATAAGCTGAGGTAAAAGCACTCAATGTTTGTCTCCTTAAAATAGTAGTGGCATTTCTCCCCTCCCCTCGCAAGTGTCTGCCTGCCAGGCAAGTGGCAACGCTGAAACTTGTCAAGCAATTTAGTGGCCTGAAAGTTCGTCCCCCAACTGACAAAACGGCATTGCTCCCTCGGGTCTCTGAGTTTAGAGCAAGGTGCCACTTCACACATCACATTTGAGCTCTTTCATTGAACTTTGCTCAAATCACCAACTTTGTGCTTCATTTTGTGTCTCATTCTACGGATTTTTAGCCTCTCAGTCAGCTGTTTAATGCTCAACACTTCTTCTTATCTGCTCTCAAATCTGTTGCCCAACAGCTCACTAGAAAACCAGTTTGTGTTTCAGCACAAAGCACATTAATGCTCCTTAATCTTCAGGTCTAAAGTCTAAGAAATGGCTGAAGTTGTCAGTTAGAAATGCTGACATCCTATAAAATAAAATCCTGGAGGCATCATCGCTTCAGGATTTTTGTTTGCTGAAGCGCTGGGCCTTGTTGTTTTAGTGCTGTGTGGCTGCCTACATTTTGTATGCTGCTGTTTGTTTCAAGGTGACAGTTCTAGTAAATAAATATTAAAATGAAAAGACAGGGACACATGTGGCTAACAAAGGAATATAAACAAAGTAATTAAGTTTGAGTTAAAATCATTTTGCATTTTCAAATGCAGCAACAATTAATTGTTTAGTTGTCAGCTGATAAATTAATTGCCAACTATTTTGATAAATGATTGATTGTTTGAGTAAATTCTCAATTCTCTGATTCCAGCTTATGAAATGTGATTATTTTTTTCTGGTTTCTTTACTCCTCTATGACAGCAAACTGAATGTCTTTGGGTTATGGACCAAACAAGACATTAGAGGATGTCATCTTGAGGCACTGATCAACATTTTTGTCCTTTTTCCAACATTTTATAGACCAAATAACTAATCAATTATTCAATAATATAATCAATAGATTAATCCACAATGAAAATAATTGTTAGTTGCAGCCCTAAAGCACATGAGTGATCTTTAATCTGCAGGTCACACTAAAGGCTAAGAAATGACTGAACTTGCCTGTTAAAAGGCTGACAGCCTACAAAATAAAATCCTGAAGTACTGAAAGCAACAGTTGCTGCATCATTGGGCCTTTTAGTTTTTAGTGCTTTGCTTTTCAAACTGTTGTTCGTTTCAAGGCAGCAACCCTGGTAAATAAATGTTTAAATGAAAGGAAGAAAAAAAGAAAATACATGAACATGTGGCTAATAAAGGAATTTAAACAAAGTAGTTAAGTTAGAGTGTGAATTTAAATAATTTCCAAATGCAGCAAAGTAGAGCTGCGTTGATTAATTGTTCAGTTATCAACTATGAAATTAATTGCCAACTATTTAGATAACTGATTAATCAGTTTGAGTACTTTACAAAGATGAAAAAAGTCAAACTTATCTGATTCCAGATAATTCCAGTATATTTTTGGGTTATGGACAAAACCAGACATTTGAAATTATTGAACCTTCAGCAGTTGTGTTTGCTGCACCATTGGGCCTTGATGTTTTAGTACTTTGCAGCTGCTTACATTTTGCATGCTGCTGTTTGTTTCAAGGTGACAACCCTGGCAAATAAATGTTAAAATGAAAAGACAAGGACAAATGTGGCTAACGAAGGAATGTAAACAAAGTAGTTAAGTTGGAGTTTGAGTTTAAATCACTTTGAACTGCAGCAAAGTAGTGAAACAGTGATGGAAACTTTCCAATATTCTTCTCTCCTTTTTAGCCCAGAACTGTTCAGGCCTGCGGACGTGCTCCCAATGCTTGGAGCAGCCTGAGTGCGGCTGGTGTGGAGACCCCAGCAGCACGGGGAAGGGCCTGTGCATGGAGGGCTCTTACCGAGGGCCAATGAAGAGACCGGCGAAGCAGGGCCAGCAGAGCCAGTCGCAGGACATGAGTCTGGAGCCGGGCAGTTGCCCTAAAGACAAAGGCTACGAGTGGGCCTTCATCCACTGCCCCGGTAAGAGATCCACTTCCTGTCCAGCTTACTGAAATTACAGATTGTCTGTCATAAGTGTATCTTCTGGAGAGATCTTCTTGTTATTACCTATCGACTGTCACATTGTCTTATGTTTAAAAAGATGCTCTTATCAAGGATTCCTGTTACAGCTTCCCCATGCAACTAATCCCTCCCTGCTGACTCTATGCAACCTTATGCTGCAGTGCCATTTAATGCTTTCACCAAGTCCCAGCCCACACAACCACGTCATGTAAGATGATAATAGACTCAAACCTACAGTAGTTGTAATTTGAGAATGTAGGGCGTGCTCAGCGGCTCAGCTTTATCAATATGTTTAAAAACCTTGAAATGTCTAAAGCAGAGTTATTTCAGTTTTGTATTTTTCATTAGCTTTTATTTTTATTTAGTTTTTAATATTTGTTTACAGTTCAGTTTAGTTTGAGTTAGTTCCCAGAGTGGGTGTGGTCATTTCTGTCTAGTTTTTGTTGTGTTAAAATGCTTAGCTTTAGGTTTTGTTTTGGATATTTATCAGTGGCAAGATTTAAGAAGTTCTGAACAGGTATTAGAATACACACAACACACAACTTTGTGTAGGCAACTGACTCATGTAGACATCCAAGTCTCAAACATATGCACTAATGCTTCCTTATGCTTGCGTTGTGTTGACAGATTTGGCCAAATTGACAAAGACTAAAATTTTAAGACATTTTCTGTATATTTTTTATTTTATTTTAGTTGTTTTTGTGAGTACACAATATCGTTTCAGTTAGTTTTGCTTTTTTCTGAAAACCATTTTTTATTATTTTGCTAACTAAAATGTTTTTTTCACACCTTGTTTTAGTTTTTATCCCAGTTTTAGTATAACTATAAAAAATCTTGGTGTGAAGTCACGTGTAAAGAATTTGGTAATATTTTGCCTTATAATGGATTTAAACATGTAAGTCTGATAATCAGTAATACTGTTACTGTTGTTGTTTTTATTTGTGGATATTTAAGCTCTTAAATGTCATATTATTGCACAGCATCCTGTAAACTGTCGAGAATAAACTGTAAAAGATACAATAAACAGTGACGAGGGTAGGAGTGCATTTTTAAACTTAATTTTCAAAGCATTAATTTATAGTTACTGTCCTGCCGTTGTGCAAATTTCTGGTATAAAGGTGTAATTAATTTTAACAATCAAAAAATCACAATTAACACAAACATGGTTAACTTATGTGCCATGAAATAAACAATTTATTTTTATTTTTGTTTCCATCAAATATCTAATTTGTATTTCCAATAAGACGTTTAGATATAGTGAAGGTTCATTAAAATTTGCAGCCATTAAATGTGTTTTAAAAAGCAAGTGTGATTAAATAATAATTAATTTGACATGGCAGACACAAGCTACTGACAGCTCTAATGGGTTTGTTGCTTTTTTAGGAAGTAATAACAACAAACCTAGGTGCAAGTTTTGTTGGGCTGGTGTCAAATCTTTGTTTTAAATTAACAACATGGAAGATGATCAAAATGAATGTGTGATTTTGACACAAGCTATATTCAAAAATGACTGAAAAACAAATCCACGTTAGTTTCCACCTTGTGTTGCCATGTGCTTCACCTCTCAATATAACACACAATGAATGAAACAGTGCCTATGGTAGCTGTGAGTTGCACAGTGTGCCCAGATCTGAAAGTTCAAATTCACTTATTTTCTAAATATCTTGCTGAAAGGTACAAAAAGAAAGCAGAGAAATTCACTCTGTCCCTGCGGTTGCATGTATCCATAACCTCCCTGTGTTTCTCTTGCAGCATGTCAGTGTAATGGCCACAGCACGTGTGTGAACGGCAGCGTGTGCGAACAGTGCCGTAACCTCACCACCGGTCCCCACTGCCAGACCTGCATGCCTGGTTACCATGGAGATCCGACCAATGGCGGCAAATGCCAGGGTGAGTGCGGCATCGCCACAGAAATCAGTTATTCTGCACGCATGAGACTTAATGGATTTACTTGTTATCATTTTGTTGAAGCAGACAACTGATGTAGTTTAACTTAAAACCCCCTTTTATCTTCTCTCAGTCATCTGTATACATTTCATTCCAGTTAACAACAGATCAGCAAATACAACACAAAAACTGACATTCTCTATTTATTTAAACTAGACCTGCTGTGTGTAAATGATAATTAAAATTTTAGAGGAATTATTAATCTGCTTACTGAATCCTAATTAGTGTGTTTCATGATAAACATATAGTAATACAGCGTCATAACCAACAGAGGGCACTCTTGTGTATTGATTAGAATTGGTGACAATTTGTCTGCCCAGTTTGATTAATGGAAATATTGCTCCATATGTTGGTCTCATTAAGTGGTGAGAGAAAAACAACTAAAGGCAAAATGGACGTCTGGTCTCTGCTGGTTTATTTTTTCTCAGTTGAAATACCACTCTCAGTGAAAACAGTGAAACGTCAAGATTAACTGTGTTTTCCTGACATTGGGAGTGAGTGTAGAGCAGCTGTGGTGCACTGTGGGAATTGCAGGTGAAGCTGAAGGTCAAATACTGACTTCTTGTGTTACTGTGGTTTTTCACGCCATAAAACCCTGCTTTGTTGAAAACAGAAATGCGTATACGTCGTGTATCTTGATTCTGGGTGAAGATATATACACATAGACTCATGCATACAGGGCTGATTAGCCTTGTAAAACATTGACATTATAAAAATCTGCAATGATTTTACTAATTTTCCGGCTGTGGTATCCAGGTTTGCCTCCCTGGATATAAAACAGTTTCGATTGGGTTCTTTTTAACACAACATGATGGCAGATTTATTATCTGTCTCCGGCTCAATGCAGAATAGATTTTCTTGAGTGACTACAACCTGTAATTTATTTATACAGCATTCTTGTTTTCAAAGCAAAAGCACATAATGCTTGCTGAATTTAATGTGGAAAATGGGTTTAAACATTAGGTTGATAGCAAAGAATAAGCAATTAACCAAAGTTAAAATGACTGTATGTGTGTTTGATAACTATGTCAGAGTCTTTTTTATAACATACAGTAAGACTGACTGAAGACTGGTAGTGCAGCTTCCTTGTCAGGGGGAGAATTACAGCACTCGTCCCTTATGGGACATGAATAGCATTCCTGAGAAATTACATGAAAGCTATTGTTTGAGTTGGGAGCCACATACACTCTCAAACACACATGCACATCCACACACCTGGGAGCTTTTTTGTCTCAGATACCATCTGCTAATGTATAGGCTGTAGCTGTAACCTGTAAAGTGAAACTACACAGGTGAGCATCTGTGAGGGAAATAGTCTGCTTATTCTTTCAGAGCCCGAGGACCAAATGAGTCAAAATCATTATGTGCTGCTGTCATGTAGAGATGTAGAGATACAGCTGTTGTTTAATTTTAAAGGAATGTTTTGGATTATTTGAAGTGGGGTTCTATGAGGTACTTATCTATAGTCAGTGTATTACCTACAGAAGATGGCAGTCGATAGCCCCCAGTTTGGAGCAGGAGTACAGGTGTAGGAAGCTAAGCAATGTACTGTCGTTGACAGGGTCAGCAGCAAAACATATTTTAGCCACTTACAAAAATCAAAGTCAGTTTAAATACATGCTATATTTAGAGTATTTTCACTGCTTTACCTTGCTGTCAGACAACCCTTTTTCAGTGGGCAACTGCAATTAAATGAGCCCAACATCACTCTTTCCAAAGCAACCAAATTCCATAGGAAAAATTGGTTATTTTACCTTGTAGAATACAGGACTTGCTGGTCTACTTCTGCCTCGATCGGTTAGTTTGTTTGTATTATTGTGTGACTTAAGTGTTTTAAAAGGTTAGTTCAGATTCACCAAAGTCACACATTGACATAAACAAACTAACCAATTGCAGCAGTAGACCTGCTACTCCTGTCCTCTGAGAGGTAAAATTACTGATTTTTTTCCTATGGAGTTTGGTTGATTTGGAGAGCATGATATTTGGCTTGCATAACAGTGGTTTTCTGTTGGAAAAGGCTGTCTGATGGCAAGGTAAAGCGGTGAAAATATTCTGAATATACCATACACTTAAACTGATATTGACTGATTTTTTTTTTTTTAAGATGGTCTCTTTTTTCCTATTGGCTAAAATATGTTTTGCTGCTGACCTGCAGTACATGGCTTAGCTTCCATTCTGGTACTCCTCTCTGCTTCTCAATACTGGGGGTGTGTCAACTGCGATTTACTGTAGGTAATACACTGGCTCTGAATAAGTACCTCTTACAGCCTCACTTCAAATAATTCGAACTATCCCTTTAAATTGACAAGGGAGCCATTGCATATTTGATGTTTGTTTTACTTACAGAGGGTTCACGGTACAATTAAATCCCTGTATTACCGGCTGTCAATAACAAGTGTAGGAGAAAGTGCTAAAAGCAGTCCTGTCACCTGAAATATTCATATGTACCATCTTGGGAAATGTGCTAAGAAGCAGATTTAACATTGGGAGTGGAGGCTGCGTCCACTGACCCTTCTGTAATACCCCTTCTCAGTGTTATAAAGCTCAGCCAAGTGAAAGGAATGGGTCGTTTTTTTTGTCCTGCAAATGCAAACCTGAAAGACTGCCGCACCAGTAACACTCCGGGAGCCAATTCACTCATCTTTCACACATCTATTGCTGCACTGTTTGTATTCCATGTGCACATGCCTAGCGGGTATCGTGATGTCCTATCTGGGGGAGGGAACATATTTTTCTCCATCATGTTTCAGATCTATGAAGTTCAGCCAGTCTTTTGGGAAATACACTTGTTTACCTTCTTACCCAGATCAATATCAATTTCATCTCTGCGTGTTTAGTACAGCGGAGGAGATGTTGGTAGCCTAGCTTAGCACAAACACTGCAAGCATAGAGCGGAAAAAAAATGGGGAAAAACAACTGTAATGGCGCAGATTGTGGGAGCTGTAGGTTTTATTGTGCCCTCAGGAGATCTTGAACTTAAAGGTTTAAACTGACATTCCCTAACTACACAAGTACAAACACACTTTATCCACATTTCCAGCTTTGTCTAATCAATAATGTTTCTGTTCCATCTTTTTTCCCCTCTCCTCCCTCTCACCCTTCTTCTCCATCTGTGTTTTGTTGCCTCTTCCAGCCTGTAAGTGTAATGGTCATGCAAGTGTGTGCCAGGTGTTAACTGGCAAGTGCTTCTGCACCACCAAGGGGATCAAAGGAGACCAGTGCCAGCTGTGAGTACTCCGACCACATGCTCACACACACATACACACATAAATACAACCATGAAAAACTAAACTAATTGCAGGGTTGTAGTGTTGTAGTGTAATGTTTCCATTTTGTAGCTTTTTCTGTTATAGATTTTTATTAGTACCACATTAGGCTGTAGACTAGGGTAGGGCGATATATTAAAATTTTCCAATCAGCCACTGTCAGCCTATGAACTGGTGATTCTCAGTATATTCGTGTGTGTCTCACTTTCAGCTAGGAGATGTGGATGTGTGCAAGCGGCAAGTTTGCTACCTGCTCTACCTTGAATAAGCAAAATAAACTCACTAAGTGTAAAGAAAGGAAACATTCTTATGCATATTTTCCTTTGTGAACAGAAAGATACAACGGTACACCTTCTGAGTTTAAGTTTTTCTCTTTTACTGAATGATGACACCCTTATAATTTGCTTGTTAACACATCATAAAACATTCTTCATTCAAACTCAAACAGAAAAAACAATTAAAGTCACCAAAACTGTCTTTGTTAGACTTTCTATTGTTCCAACAATCACCAATCCTGGTTGGCTTGAAATAAATCTTTAATTCTCTGTGTTAAATATGAAAATATTATGGTTCTACCGGCTGTTTTCCTCCCACTCGTACTCCTGCACTGTGGGTACACAGCACAGACCATTAAATTAGCATAATAAGATGACAAAAATTTCCCCCAAAAATCTGCCAAAAAAGCAAAAGACAATAGACTCCAGTTGCCGATTGCTGATATACTCCTCCAACCACCCAACCCTATCATAATCAGTTCACTCTCTCTAGATTTTATTTTGGAAAGTTCAGATGTGCAACACAGGGGTCAAATGAGAGAAACGCCCTCAATGTACCAACTGAAACTCACTGACTTAAGGTAACGTCAATCAAAAGTGAGTCTGTGGGCTGCCTGTCACTGGGCCAGTAATCACTTGGGATGGAGCCCTGATGGAACGCTCTGGGCTATTTTAAGGGAAACCCATTTTGACAAGTGAGACAGATACATACGGGGTGGTGTTGTATGCTGTTGATGATATTTTGCTTAAAAAAAAAAAGAATATTGGTTCTGTGATTCCAAGATATTTATGATCTTTGTTCATGGACACAAAAACAGAGTTTCTATTGTGAGTTAAAAACTTAACCTGGAGGACAAATACAGATTCATGACAGTCGGAGTGGAACAAGTCAGCCCCTTGCTTGTGATTTAATATAATCAGACAACATGATTGATAACATGGCAATGAAACAAATGAAAATGCATCATATTGGATGGTTGGAGACCCCGAGGAGTTCTTTTTTTAATCAACTTTTTACCAAAGAATCCCTAATATCGGACAAATATTAGATTCGATTTTTTTCTTCCAAGTGGATCGGTTTGTCTGTTTAATTCTTTCTGCCATGTTTGAGCATTAATTTCTTTGGTATTGGACTGATATCATGGATAAGCCAGAAAAACACCAGAATATAAGTATATGCACAGTAGATGGTAATTAACTTGATTTGATTTTGAATGATGGCATAGTCTGACTTTCAGTGACCCTTTTGTTTTAATTATATAACAGGATTCGTAGACTGGGAGCGCTGTTCATATAGAAAATAGAGCAGCCAAAGTGCAGCCCTTGTCCTTCTCATGTGGAGGTTTGGAATGATTCGATGGTGTAGATACAGAGAACCATCAGTCTGTATTATATTGGCCAGTAACTCCACCTCCAGCACGATTTCTGCTGATGTGGTGGATTCCCTCTGTGTGGGAGGACCATCTCCACTTAGCTGTCTGATTTCCCAGCTGTAAGCAGAATGGACACTGATGTTTTTTAATACCTCTAATGCAGTATGAGTTATGGTGGGATCACTGGCAATCATGAGTGCACACACAGTACACACCCACACATGTGTTTTCCTGCCTTTCTAAAATCACAAACCCTCAAAATATCCCTGACACTGTGTGCTTGGATCAAAATCACAGATTCACTTTCCCCCACTGTGTTCAGGTTTTGTCATCCCTACTTGTTCCGTTACACATTTCACAGTCACACAGTTCACACCATATTTATCACACTGGGACAGTTGACACATCATCTCGCTGAATACAATGACAAGACTTTAGTCAGCAAAAGTCACATACAGTTGTCATGACACTCTTAAAGGTTCCCTGTGGAGTTTTCTTACAAACAAACAAAAGTTCCCCGTCGTCTTAACAAGCATGCTGAATGCCTTTGTCAAGCTGATTTTTGTTTTTTAACATTTGAAATCATTCTTACATCCAATTTTACTAGCTGTGCTTCTCTTTCCTCCACTTTGTTGTGTCACCCTCTTAGTCCCTTGCATGAGTCCTTCTGCTTGTGTGAATCATTACTCCACAGAGAACCACTAGTGGTCAAAAACATCACAGAGCACTGTTACCCGTTGTTTCCATTGGGTGCTGCCATAGTTTTGATCCGTCCTTCACATGGCTACATGCCCCACAAGCAGCCTTTCAGAAGTGTTTAAGCAGCGGAGCGTTTTGCCCACCTGATTCTGTGGACTTGCTGAGATTTTATTGATATGGTCCTTGGTCTTTGGTCCTTGCTTTTTGTGCTTCTTTCATGGGTCAGTAGGCTACATAGTTAAATACTTTCTTTTTTGTCTGTTTTTATGATTGCAAGTCTGCATAGGGTCTTATTTTGAAAACTAACAGGAATCTCTCTGCTGTTTCTGTGTCTGGCTTCCCGCCCGCTTGATCTGCTCTGTGCAGCTTGATGAGGCATCCATCAAAAATAGACTCGGTGTGTAATTGAAAAGGAGAGGAGTGGAGAGCTGCCTCTGGGAAATGCTACGGCGCTGCTGGTGGAATCTCGAGCATGTTATGTAGAATGGCAGTGATCAGGGACATGGCGTAGCCGTAACACGACACAGCCATGCCTGATGGAATCAAACTGTTAACCTTTAGGGTTTAAATCTCAAACTCAGTTGTAGTTCTCTATGTCCTATTTTCATAATGACTTTAAATAATATTCTGTAAATAACCAACTTCACAGTCCCTTAAAATAAATTTTAAAAAGGAGAAACCAACTTCAAATATCTAGATACCACATGGAGGAGATACACAGTATTCACACACACACAGATAAACAGTATTCATCCCTTCAATATTGCTGCAATATCAATATAGAGGTATGTTGTCAAAAATATTCTATTATTTGATTTTGTCCATATATATACTGTTGGGTAGTTTAATCTACCATAGTACATCATAGTCTATAAGATCAGGACTATCTGAGAAATTGCAGTATGTTGTTTTAGAAAAAAATGTCAACATATATTGTAAATCGCGCCCTAGCCAAAAAATATTGGGATATTACCTATAAGTCATATCACCCAGCCTTGCTAGTAAACATGAAAAATAATAACATGCTTCATCAACACTGTGCAAATTGTTGGTCTGACAAAACAAATAACGTTTATTGTCCCAGGGGGAGGTTTGTTTTCACAGGCTGCACATGTACACACAGAAAACACAAAGAGATGCACATAATATACACATGGTCACATGTGAACAAACGTGTTAGAGGCATCATGTTCTGCATGTTAATCATTTGTTTCCATTAGCTGCCAGTATCTGTAAATATAAATGTTGCTTTAAATACATTTGACATAATCTTTAAATACACTGACATAAGCCATTTTCTTATAGTTACTTGTACATTTCTGTGCTCTGAGTGATGGTTGATGTAAACCATAAAAAGCCAACTTGTAGTTACACCTTTTGTGTTAGGAGCAGTGGTTTCAAAACAGCTAATAGAAGAAAAACGCAGTAATTATCCTGAGCACTGACAACCACCATGTTGGAACAGAAAAGAAAGTCATCAAGTTCATCTCTTGTAAAGTACAAGGGAAATGACGTCAAAGCCTTGGCGACATATTCGCAACATGCAAGAAAAATCATTGAGTGAGAGAACACATGAACGTGATGAGAGAACAAGAGAAAGAGAGTGAGGAAACGGAGAGAAAACAAAGGGAAGTGATCAGACGGAAGCAAGGCTGGAGGAGAGTGAGACCTCTCCAGAACCCTCCATGCTTTCTGTTGACTTTGACAGTAAATAAATGACACTTTGTATAAATGTCAGAATGTCACATTAATTTGTGCCTCCAGATGGAGAGCATTGCAGTACAATGCAGAGCAGCACTCGGATAGCAGGTGGCTAACAGTTGATACAAACGACTCCGTTTCTACCCCACAAAATCAGAGTGAGGTATCAGAACAAGCCAGGCACCAGCAGGCCAATCATCATCAGCCATTTAGAGGGAGGATGTGCCCATGCAGCTCAGGAGCCAGCTACGAGGAAGGTTCCTGCAGCCCATTACTGATTATCGGCTTAAAATTTAGCCAGCAACATAAACCACCAGAATCTGTTGTTAATTCAGCCCCATTTAGACACTGTAATTAGATCAGCCTTGTCATTATCAACAACCGCTATTTCAGCGGTGACTTTAATCTCAAAATCAAGATGCATTTTCACATTCAAACATGTTAGAGTAATCAAGTAATCACTTTGTTTCATGTGTGATCTAATTAGTGTGTATGTATTGACTAGCGGTTGGGGTGGGGTGTTTGCTGTTGCCTTTTTGTAATGTAATTTCTGGTGTCTCATTACGTGTAATCAGTGTCTCCCCCAACCCCACTCTCACTCGCACCATCCCCGGCAGTAACCCTTAAACAAAGACCTCTACGCAAGGGCACTCATGTCTTTTCAGCAATGTACACAAGTACACACATGCACGCCTTCACACATGCGTGCACCGCAGCCACCGATGCCATTAGGACCTCCGAATAATAGTCGCAGTAATGAAGTGAAGGGTGCATCAGTGCAGAATTGAATTGTTTTTGAAAACAATTGATGAGGTCTGCACTGCGTTACAGTGATGAGTCAAACAAGAGCGGTTAGGGGAAATATTTCTTATTATAGTGCTCATTTGGATGCATACATTATTCAGGATTCTTCATGTTCTGGGGGTAAATGGGTCTAAGAGTGTGGACATGTGTGTGCTCGCTCTGGCCTGCGTGTGTGTGAAGGGCATTGTCCGGGTTCAGAGCACATTTCCTCCGTTGGTGATGGTCTGTGTATGCACACTCTAAGAAATAAGGGTTTTAAAAGAGTTCTTCCTGTGGAGGTGAGGTTCTGCCAACAGCCGTTTGCTTCTGAGGAGCTTTTTTCTGAAAAAAGTGTTCATCAAGGGTTCTTTGTAAGACTAAGGGCTCCATTAAGAACCCTTGTCATGCAAAGAAACCTTTTTGGAAGAAAGAGTTATTCATGGATGGATGAAAGCGTGGGTGTAACATGATCCTCACTCTCAAATATTCAAATGTTAACCTGTTTCAATTGGTTTATCGAAATGTAAATTTATTGAAGTCCCCTTAATCAATTTATTTCACTTGCATTCTGCCAGTTGGTCATCTTTTGCCTCATGTGTTGAATACAATATGGTTCTTAATAGAACTTTCAGAAGAGGGTTAAAGGTGAAACCCTTGGAAAAAAGATATTTTTAGATCCTCTGAGTGGATTTTGGGTGAAACCCTTGGGATATAAAAGAGTTCTTATTAGAACCCCAGGGTTTGTTCTGGATTAAACTATTGAAATGTAAAATGATTCTGATTAGAAGCTCCTGGGTGGATTCTAGATGAAACCCTTGGAATGTGGAAGAGTTCTCGATAGAACCCTGTGAGGAACCCCAGGGTTCTGGGTGGATCCACCTGGACCATTTAAAAAGGTTAAAGTGTTCTCTTACGGGAACAAGCCAAAGAACCCTACATGGGTTAGCACCTTCAGAGTGTATTTTTTCCTGCTGAATCAAATCAGATCTCTTTAGAACCTCTCATGGGGAGGAACCCCAGGGTTCTGGGTGGATCCACCTGGACCATTTAAAAAGGTTAAAGTGTTCTCTTACGGGAACAAGCCAAAGAACCCTACATGGGTTAGCACCTTCAGAGTGTATTTTTTCCTGCTGAATCAAATCAGATCTCTTTAGAACCTCTCATGGGGGGTTCTTGGTGGAACATTTCACAGATGGTTCTCAATAAAACACTTTATGTTGAGTTTTTGGTAGAACCCACTAAAATGCGTCCAGTAGGCCTGCAACTAATGATTATTTTCAGTCTGTTGGGACATTCTCAAATTTCTTGTTTTGTCCACAACCCAACCATATTCAGTTTACTGTCATATAGGGTTAAAAAAAACTGAACATATTCAAAACTGAGAAGGTGGAATTAGAGAATTGGGACATTTTCTTCTTAAAAATGGACTCAAAACGATTAATCGATTATCAGATTTGTTGGCAATAAATATAATAGTTGATTAATAATCGATTTATCCTTGCAGCTCTAGTTTCCAGGTGGAACCTTTATAAATATTATACCAGGAACCAAAAAGAGTTCTCTTATGGGGGCAAGCCAAAGAATCCGTCAAGGTTCTAGTTAGCACCTTCATTTCTAAGAGTGTACGTGTCCCTGTTAAATCACAGTGTGTGCACGAGCACAGACAAAGGTCCATGTGTAGATCAAATTAAGATACAGCAGAGGGGGATCGCCTCAAGTTCAGATGTGTGCATGCATGCATGCAGGTGTAGATTAAATTAAGATACAGCACAGAGGAGCTGCATTGTACACTTCACGATGGGTGGTGCGCGTGTGTGTTTTGCCATCTGCAAATGCCAGGCAGCTCAAGCGCCCCAGGAGTGATGTTCTGTAAGGTTCAAAAACCCAGTGGCGGCATTTGTCCTCCGTCCTTTGTACCGTGGTAAAAGAGCACTCTACCCTGTCCTTGGTGTCGCTGGCTCCTCCCCAGCTCAGTGTCCTGCCCCCCATTAGATCATTTGGAGCACTGATGCTCGTCCTTCAGGACTTGCTGGTTAGATGTAGTGTCAGAATCCATCTTGATCAGGTCAGGTTATATTGTTAAAGTGTGCATGTGTCTGGGACATGACAGTATAAAACATATATGCATCATCAATATGAACAACATGTAGTTCACTTTTTAAAACAAAATTAGAGCTAAAACGTAAGTCCAAGGCACACTTTTAAAACTTATTTCTTCTATTCTGACTGTATTTCTCCCTGGTGATATTTAAAGGCTAATTTTCGTATTTTTCAACCTGGACCTTGTTTTCCCATGTTTTTGTGTCTAATACTGAGTTGCACCAATAAACATTAAATTAATCTAAGATAAGTTCTAATCAGAGTTTGGCTAAACCAGAAATCCAGACTTAAAATTAGAGCTTTGTTCCATGATTTAAAACTAATCTCAGTTTAGTAAATCTGAGTTTTCTGATATAAATCGAAATTAGAGTTTAATCAGTATGGAGATGCTTCCTCACTCAAATTAAAATAAATACACGAAAAGTTACACTTAATTCAAACGCTGAGACACAAAATTGTCTTGGATCATCTTTCTATTATTCCAGCTATCACCAACTCTGGTTGTTTGGTTGAAATGAACTCTTAATTCAACTAGTTCAATGTGAAAATAGGGAGTTCAGACATCAGAGAGGCAGTGGCAAGAAACGGAGTGCAGAGCCAGAATATTTTCAAATCTTATGTGGTGAATTAAGGGTTTATTTCAACCAAACCAGAGTTGGTGATTGTTGGAGCAGTGGAAAGACGAGCCAAATTGGTTTTGGTGAGTTTTATTTTGTTTCTGTTGAGTTTAGTTTGAATTAAGCGTGTTTTATGATGATAAGATTACTGATTCTCTAAATGGAGTCTGGTGGCTTTAGTGAGAGCAATAAACAACCAAAAAGGACCTTACTATTTAACAAATAGATTTATGTCTGTACAGATCCTTTCCATAAAATTGTCAGGCACTTATAATAATCTGAAAAACAAGCACTTTTAGTGGACGTACTTTGATGATTCACAATTGCCCTGAAGGATTACATTGCAGCCTGTTTTGCAGGCAACAGCTGCAGCAGTCTCACTCAATACTGGACCGATTTAAAAAATAGTTGTCCCGATTAGTCACTGAGACATGGAAAAATAGGGTCCAGCTTGAAAAATATCAGCTACCCTTTAAGGTGTTAGAACACGTCAGATGTGTTTGAACTGACATTTTTTTTGTATAGCACCTTCAGTGGTGACGCCGTCTCGTGAATCCAAAATGCTACAAAACAACCGATGTTGCATTATTTTTAGAGGCAGAGTCATCATCATTCACTGTAACATCACTAACAGCCACCTCCCCCTCAGTAGCTTTGGTGTCTGTCAGTGGGTCTGGTCCCTCTTTTCTCTGCTCGCTGTCCTCTGTGACGGCCTTTGATATCCACAGTTCAACAAGTTTAATTGGTTGTCCGTCAGATAAAACAACCGTGGAACAAAATCAGTGTGATAATAGATATCTTGTTGAAATTGCCATGTAATTTTAATTTTATTAGTGCAATTCTAGTGCTCGAGTGTGGAGGGATGACATGGCAGTTCAGAGTGAATTGTGGATAGTTAAAGATTGAGAGACAGAGCGGAGAGATGCATTAAAAAGGGGATAAAGAACACTAATCCAGTGAACGCCGCCATATGTTCCTCCTCATTACAGGCCTTTGGAAAGCCGTGAGCCTGATAAAACACTCATGCACATGCGTATCCTGACAACAGTCGATGGCACTCTGTGGACGTTAACAAATTATTTTGCTCGGTAGCACTTCATTTAAAATTCTGACCACTTTGGCTGATGCCACGATATCTCTGTTGTGTGAAAATAGTGTATAGTGTTCAGCTGCAGCGCTTTGAGCAAACTGCATGACCTTAGAGGACCTAAGAAACACATTCACGCCCTTCTATTAAACAAATGCACTGTAAAAATCTGAGCAGAATCAAGTTCTTTCGCTCTATGCAGCAGGAAAATACAGCAGATTTGGAGCTGTGCATCATTTCACCGTCAAGAATCTGTTCGTGTTTGTATTTGCAGTTTGTGAAGACAGTGGCGAAGGCTGAGGCTTTAAAATTAGAGTGGTAGTCCACTAATGACAATGGATCGGAGGCAAATGGAACCAAGTAATTGTCCGATTTTCACACCACGTTTAGCGGAGGGTCAGAACCCTCATTAGCTGGAGTTGTGGATTCATTGGCCCTGGGCTTACAGTCATTTCACACTTGCAACAAACACAAAACCATGGGTTGAGCACAAGGTAATTATTGTTTATATATATGTATTTTTATGGAACTATTTATGGTTTGTTAAAGTACATTTAGAGCTTTAGTTTTCTGGAAATGACTACTTTTTCTTTGCTTCTTATTTGTATCGTCATAAGAATTGGAAAAAAGTATATTTTGCTTCACTGGGTCTTTAAAGGGAAAATCAAACTGTATGTTTCTTTCCTCATGAAGATGGGATGTGTCCTTTACAACTGTGTTATACTTCATGTATTAATGAATACACATAACAATGAAAAGTTTTTAAAATGCACTAAAAGTAGACTGTATAGCATGATTAAAAATGCAAGGGCACATATATTTTGTGTGCACAGGCTTTGGTTTGGCCTGCCAAGAAATAGCAATAATTGTTAAGGAAAATGCACAAAATTTGCAACCCTAGTTCCAACTAATGATTATTTTCAAAATCTGCTGATTGTTTTCACAATTAATTGATAAATCTTTAGTCTTTAAAATGTAAAAAAAATTGTGAAAAAAGTGATGGCTTCAGATTTTGTCTTTTGTCCTACCAACAGTCAAAACCCAAATACTCTTTATTTACTATTATAAATGACAAAGAAAAGTGGCAAATCTTCACATTTCAGACATGTCTGACCTTTTTGCTTGAAAAATGATGATTAATTGATTATTAAAATAGTTGCAAACTAATTTTAAGTAATTGATTAATCAACTTATTGTTGAAGCTCTAGTTTTAAAGCAGTTAAGCATCTTGTTTAGGTTTAGTTTTTGTTATTTGGCATCATGGCATGTTTTATTTCAGTTTGACTTAGGTTGTGTTTTGATGATAATTGCTGTTAACAATTTGAACACTGGTTAAGACACATTCTGCACTCCAGACAGGGGTTATCCCCAATCTTTCTGGGTTATCTCGAGAAACATAGCTTTAACACTGCTTTGAGAGAATTGCAATCAAAGGTAAACAAGTAATGTGCTGTGAGCGTTGTGAGGATGTTCACCCTGAGCTCTGATTATCAAGCTCGGAGTTAATAAACATGAGTGTGAAACAAAGATAAACTCGCCCTGGGCTTTGTCTAGCCTCTTTTGAACTTGGCAATCCCCACTCACCAGCTCTGAATGAGCACGGCCTTATCTAAACCATTCGCTAAAAAGGATTCACCTTGATATGTGGTTATTCTTTGGCTTTCACATCCAAATTTAGGATTATATATCTAAAATAATCAAGTGAGAATTTACATAAGTTTTGTATTTTGCTCCAAGGATGTTAAGGGATTAAACTTGGTATGTTACTTTTAGATGCCACACTCTCAGTGATCAGGTGGTACATAAAGTTTGTGGCATGTCACTGTGTTGCTTTGATAAACAAAAGTTTGAAAAAAAATCTAATTAACTTTTGCAAACTATCAGATGATTTCCTCGTCGTCAGAAGTAAGAGACTTGATGAGGCGCCAACAGCAGGAGCTAATGCGCTGGCACTTGGCGTACACTGCTCCCGATAAGAGGCATTCTTGCTCTCAATCTGTTAGCACTCTTCTTCATCTTGTTCTCTCCTCTCTGTTTTCTTCACTGCAGATGTGACTCAGAAAACCGTTACCTTGGCAATCCACTCAGAGGAACCTGTTACTGTGAGTAATTCTCCACTGGACGGCTACTTGCTGGAGAGACAGCTCATCTGCACTCACACAGACACACACACACACTCCTCCTTGATTATTCTTGGCTATTCTCTCTCTGCTTTCTTTCTCTCCACTTCTCCACTTCCACTCTTCCGCTCAGGGCAGATGGAGCATTTTAGCACTTTGGCACCAGGGGCGCTTGTTCGGTGACAGAGTGACTTGTCGTGAAAATGTCAAGTGCATCAGAAGGAGTGAGTGATTGAGCTAATCAAGGAGACGGAGGAGTAAAAATTCCCCACTTGTCTACTCACTCGCTCACTCACCCACCTACTCATTCATTCACTTAGAAAGTTGAATAAATGTTAGTTTGACTTGAAGTACAAGGAAAACAAATCAAGGTGAGTGATGCAAAAAAAACCCCATAAAGTTGACACCCAGGTGGTGCTTGTGTATTCCTGTGTGTACCGCACATGTTGGTGTTTGTGCTTTGCGTGTTTATTTGCATGATGCGGTGTCCTTCACGGTGCGGCGGTATGTCTCTCTTTCAACACTCTGCTACTGACAACAGAGCCTTTGCCAAGGTTTTGTCCCTTTTTGAAATGCCATAGCCTGACAGCAGGCTCAATGAGGGGAAGACAGGAACTAAAAGCCTGCAGCCTGTTTTAACCTCTGCACACCAATGGGAGTTTTTCTTGAGCTCAGTATTGTAAACATGACACTCCCGACGAAAAAAGGCACTGAGCACAGATTAACACACCACACTTATTGTTATACAGCTACTTCACTGTGTTTATTAGCTGACTTCTCAGTGTACTTGGTGATTTGGAGCTCACTTCTTTTATCTCCTCAAAGATTAAAACTCTTTGACTATCACATGTGCACATAACTACTCATGAAGTCAAACAGAAAACCCTTAAGAGATTGATTATTTAATACAGAAAAATCACATAAACACAGGTAATACCTGACAGTTTTCTTTGTGGATGTCATTTACACACAAATATTCACTGTGATATTTAGCATTTAAAGGTCAACAATGCTGACCTTCTAGATCTGTAATATTTTAAGTTTGAAACAGGGACAGCACGCCCCTCCACTGCACGATCTGCCACACCCACACAAAATGATATACACCCAATTTGACCGGAGCAAAAAGACAGAGCATAATTAAGTCCCGCCCACACCGGAGAGAAAAACAATTCATCGCTCTCCATTGACTTTGTATTTTGTGGAGGTTCTTCCTTGTCCTCTTTGGATCGGAACAGCCACATGTCCTTCCCCTCAACCATGCCGCATTTTGGGTGAAAACAAGCGCTGTTAAAGTGCCAGCGCCAAATAGACAAGACTAGTGAAATTCATATATATGCTAATGTTGGCAGTGTAATTAGTTTACCATAACACCACAGTGGACAGACTACTAACAGAGCAAAATAATGTCTTAAAAAGTGACATATGTCAGTGGAGTTGTTCTTCCACTTTGATAGAGGCAGACACTCATTCATCCCTATTTCTGTATTTTTTTTTATTTTTTATGCAATGACGCCAATTATAGATTGGCAAAGACATAGCATGATTGTTCACCTGACTGGTCAGAGGATTTGGGCTCCTAATAGCTCAACAGTGGTGCAATTTTCATATTTTACAAGTATAAATTGGCTAAGACCTTGGAATTTGTGTTGACCACTTGTCAAATAAGAGTGTTTGTTTTCACCCAAAAAGTGATGGACTCATGACGCAAGACCAAAGTACCCGGATGGGTTGCTGTGATCTATGTCATACCTACAACAGGATCAACCTCACTAAGATAAAGTTTTGTGTCTATATCACTCCTAAGCTAGGACTTCTTGCTATAATTCTTTAGGCTAAGTTAGGAACTCTGTGAGAGTATTCTCAGAATGTTTGTGAATACGCCCCAGACACTCATTATGCCTCCATTATAGTTGCTAATATGACAAACTATGTAATTTGTAGTTAACTAAGCTATGAAAGCCCTGGTTTTCATCTTTGTCAGGTTCAATGATGATCTTACCTGGTGATTTGATCAAGTAGTTGTAAAGATCAAAGGATTTCACTTATGGCATTCAGTGGGATCATTTCTCCAAGAGAAGCAAGGTAAGAAGAAGGGACATTGAGATAGACCGACAATATTGAGTTTGTCAATATACCTTTTCCTCTCTGGTAGTAACTGGGTGCTAAATAATCCCCTGAAATGCTGAAATCAAATGTTTTTAGCCAATTACAGGCATTTTGTCAGCATTTATAGTGTTTTTGCTTAGTGTGGTGCCGATTGTTTTCCCCTCCAGTGGGTGTGGTTTTCTGATGATGCATTGTGTTCTGTATCTGTGGGTGAAAAATCATTTTAATTCACACAGTTGAATCATGAAAATGGGTCAGTCTCAGGCTCATAAATTATACCGTCTTCATTTATTGTAATTTCTCTGCCCAAAAATATGCCCGCTGGAAATTTAATCATCTGCTCCTCAAGTGCTCACAAACAAAAAATGTAATATCCCTGATACAAATCCAAATTGCCTATCTCCATTATATGTATATATTCATACTTTATTCTTGATCAACACTTGATTCAAGCATGTACTTACAGTTGTGTGTAGTGAATTCATATGTGACCGCTATTAATTAATAATTTGCTACTTTATTAATCGCAGCGGGGGACTTTTTCTTCGAGCTTGCTGTCAGGGTCAGGCATCCCTACTCTCTCTCTGCTTGATGAGAAAATTGTGCAGCCTGATTGCAGTCATTGGAATTGATTACAGACATTTTGATTTCACTTGTCTGCATCAGTCAGTTTGTTGCTTGGAAGTTTCTTTTGATCATAACACATAGCCCACACCTCTGTATATTTATGCTGTCATAGTAGTCTGTAGTAGTGTAAGTCACAGCTGGCAGCTTAAATTGTGTTTATTCAACAGAAAGTTGCCACTACTTATTATGTACAGTGTGTGCTGAAACACAGGAAACAATATGAAATCTTTCTCTCTCATCTGATTTTCTTAACAGACAATCTCCTGATCGATTACCAGTTCACCTTCAGCCTCATCCAAGAAGATGATAATCACTACACTGCCATCAACTTCATGGCCTCACCTGAGCAGGTAACTATTTCAGAAAAAGTTCTCAGTCAGGCAACAGGGACAATGACACCAGAAGATTGTCTTTTGTTTTCTGTCAAATGTCAAGTCACACACTGCCGCAATTAACGTTCATTATCACTGATTGGTGATTCATTTTCTATCAAGACGCTAAAAAGTTGCTCAAGGAGTCAGTTCAAACCTTCCCAAATCCTTGTTGAATTTCATAACATCTCTGTTTTTATTATGTGATTTGCTATAATGAGACTCTTGTGTTTTTTTGTGTGATATTCTCAGTTTGTCTTATATTTAACTATGTTAATATTGTGCTATTTTTATCTTCATCTGAAGGCTAACAAGAACTTGGACATGTCCATTAATGCATCCAACAACTTCAACCTCAACATCACGTGGTCGGTGGGATCAACAGGTACTTTTGCGCAGTTGTGCAGTTTATTTATTATTTCCTCTTTCTATTTTTGTCTTTCTGATTGACCTTGATTCAGGACATACTGTATATGCAGCCCTTGGGCTTGTATTATTAATAAATTGATTCCAGTCTCATCAGAGTGGATTGAATCATCAGTCCATTTCTAGAAAGTTTAGTTTTGAATTAGTTTTTTCTTTTCCTTTTCTCATTCATTCGTTCAAACAGTGTCTTCTCTATGAATAAGTGGAAAAGAGCAAACTCATTTTGCAGTAAAAACATAATTTTATTGCACAGTTAACAAATGGCTGAGGTCACAAATGCTATTAGAGATTCGGGTTAAAAGGTATCGGAACTGTAAAATTGAGGATATTGTCTCAAGTCATAGTCATATTTGAATTTTATTAACATTTATACAGAAATATTTATTATTGTTTTTAGCATTGGAAGGTCAGCAAAACAGATATTCAGAATCTCAGAATATTACCATACCCACCCTCCCTCTGCATAATTTGCCATGACCACACAAAATGACACTTATTCGGTTTGTCCCAGGCGTCAGTAAGAAGCCATTTTCATCCACACAGGGATTTCAGGCTCAGGCTGATAAGATATACTGTGTTTGTTTTTTGTCTTCTTAATGTCAAAAGAGCTGCCTGTTGCAAATCACCTACTTCCATGATGTTCACTTAGATAATGAAATGCACCATTCAAATAGACCGAAATATTACATTATCACATACATATTTCAGTTACTATCACATTTACTTAAACCTAAGTCATGTCAAATTTTATTTATATAGTCCGATATCACAAATCACTAGTCGCCTCAGGGGGCTTTGCAGTCTTTACAGTGTACAACACCTTCTTAAAGGGACAGTTCGCCCCGATATTTTTCTTCTGGTCTATACTTCTGTTTATCCATCGAGACTGGTTTTGTGTGAGATGTCAAGTTTTGGAGATATGTGCCATAGAGATGTGTACCTTCTCTTGAATACAATGGAACTAGATGACACTTGGCTTGGGGTGCTCAAAGCACAAAAAAATACCCCACCTGGTGAATGTAAGACCAAAATTAGCTCTTTGGCTTTTTTATTTCTGTTTTGGTGTTCCACCAGCTTCTGATGGAAATATCTTATTTTAATTATTGATTCATACAAAAACGGCAGAAATTGCTATTTTTCCATGTCTCACATATCGATTTTCCCACTTTTCTCTGTTTATTGTCACATTAAACTGAACATCTTTGGTTTTCAGACTGACAAAATGAAACATTTAAAGACATCACCTTGGACTTTGAGAACCAGTGATGGACATTTTTCACAATTTTCTGACATTTTATAGACGTTCCAGCCCTAAATTAAACATAACAATTAATTTTAGTCTTTGTTGTTATTTGATAATCGCTAATAAATAAAACAACTGGCAGAGGGACAAGTAAAAATTAACTTTGGGCAAGTAGATCTCTGAAAAATGTTGAACCCGCTGCTCACAACAATGTCTGTGGATCTCAAGTAATGGCGTCATGATTTCTGGATGCTGATTGCTGTTCTCATTTCTCAGATGTATTTTTTGACACTTTTAATACCATCTAGGTTCATCATGTTTGAGAAAACGCAGTTATCTCTGCAGCTGATATCTCCAAAATGGGCAACTCACACCAGAATAATCTAGATGGACAAATAGCACTAATTATGGAAAATATGTATTTTTGATCTTGTGAACTGTTCCTTTAACTGCTTCTTTAGACGTCTGCAGCTTTAGCTTAGTAATCATTGAGTCAGTTGTTACAACAGGAACAATAATGTCCCCTCTCTTGTTAGTGTGTACTGTGTCACCGTTGAGTGGATATTATAGGTCCCCTGAGGAAAGACACCCAAGGACACTGCAGTCGTCCAGTGGCACCGTTTATCTCCTGCCCTCCTCCTCCTCTCAAGTCATCTGCCACTTTCTCACTCCACACAACACTGACATTTTCCAACCACTAAAACACGTTAACCTCCTGTGCTCCCACGCGCCACCTTAACCTTTTCAGAGCACCGTCATTAATATTTGAAGTTGGGTCCCCTTTCCCCGGCAAAGATACTGCGTCTCAGAAGGAACGGGAGTCTCTTCACAATCGACAAGAGCGTGAAGCGCCTTTGGGTGGGAGGAGGAGGGTGATTTCAATTAAGATAAACATGCTCACGTAGCCACACTCAAGCTGTCATTTTCAGTTCTTTTGTTTCAGAGCTGTGGGTTGGAATGTCAATGTTGAGGACCCACTGACATGAGGAAGAATAAGAAATGACTTGAAACATTTAGATAGGTGTTATTTTTTCAAGAGTTTTGCTTGGAAGTGCATTAGTTTTTATTTCATGATGAAACATACACTTCAGTTTTGACCCCCAGAATTTAAACAACTCTCCGCTCATTAATACAGAACATAATGGACGCAAATAAGTATTTATTATAGATAATATTGATCTGTGTAGATTTTTGTTGCCCTCATATATACTGCATCCTCCTCGAGGGCATAAAATGCCAAATTCTAGGTCTCAGATACACTAAATGCATTAACTGATGATGGTGATATGGAATCAGATGATGAATACGTGCTAAAATGACTCAGTCGTGACCTATGGGCAGCAGCATTTCTGTCCCTCTTTCAAGCTGTGCTTTTCTCCCACATCCATTTAACAGTAAAATATGAAATGTGAGTGTAATTACACATTGAAGCTCTAAGCTGTGTTAGGTCACCAAAAAAAGTTTAATGTCCTTAAGACATAACAATGTTTGCATTTGAAACATTTAGATAGGTGGAAAATAGTCTTATTTTTTCAAGTGTTTTTGTTGGAAATGCATTAGTTTTTATTTCTTGATGAGACACTCTCTAAAGTTTACACTCCAGATTTGACCCCCAGAAATTAAATAACACTCTGCTCAATAATTCTGAACGTAAGTGGACGCAAACAAGTGTTTATAATAGATAATAGTTGCTCTGTGCAGATTTTTGTTGCCCTCATATACACTGCATCCCCCCCGAGGTGCTTAAAATGCTGAATTCGAGGTCTCAGATATACTAAATGCATTAACTGGTGATGGTGACATGAATTCAGATGATGAATATGTGCTAACGTGACTCAGTCGTGACCTATGGGCAGCAGCATTTCTGTCCCTCTTTTAAGCTGTGCTTTTCTCCCACGTCCATTTAACAATAAAATATGAACGCATGTGTAATTACACAATGAGGCTCTACGCTGTGTTAGGTCACCAAAAAGAAGTTTAGTGCACTTAAGACATAATAATAACTGCTGATGAGAGCTTTCCCGTTGTTCCAAATGGTTTGATAAACCTATTAATGGATTCATAATAATATGTTGCAGCCAGTCCAGCTCCATCTCTGCCTGTAGGTGAGCTGTCTGAGTGCCAAATGGCAGCGTGCTGAACACAAACTTTTTGCCCCAACAGCTGGAACTATCTCTGGAGAGGAGGTGCCCATCGTGTCCAAAACCAACATCAAGGAATACAGAGACAGTTTCTCCTGTGAGAAGTTCACCTTTAGAAGCAACCCCAACATTACTTTTTATGTCTACGTCAGTAACTTCTCATGGCCAATCAAGATCCAGGTAAGGAGTCTGTTTATGACCTTGGGCCGACTCACCTATGATATAATCCTTTCTTTGTTCTGTGTTATGTCATCCTTGCTTTCGTATTGCTCACTAGACATACAGCATCTAAAAACATCTCACTGATGAACAATCCTAGTCCTTCATACATAACGAGAGCAGAAGCAGCCATCTTTGCAGATGCAGAGCTGCGTTGTTGCTCAGGGTGATTTCAAGTGCACTTTATTCTAATTACAGATTTAATGAGCGATGGTTAGCTTGCATAGGTGCACAGCTGTTTTTGAGCGAGCAAAAGCAAAGCACCATTTAACCTTTCCTAGCCTTCGTTCTGAATGGAAGAGATTGAGGCTTTGATGTAGTGAAAGGGGCGAAAATACATCACCGTGAAAAATAAATGCCATTTGCTGTCAGTTATTTTGGGATTTGCAGGAAAACAACAATCAAGCTTTTGTCAGAAATATTCATGGTTTAGTCTTACAGGCAGTAAAATAAAAATGGGCAAAAGGCCATGTAGCACTAATGTGAATGAAAATGAGAGACTGAGAGCGATGGCCGGTGATTTCATAGTAGAGAAAACGCTGAAATTAAGGGAGCGTACCAGGCTGTTATTCTGTCAAATGTAGGCAGTGCTTTTTGACCTGTGATTACGGCAAACAAATATGGTCTCACAAACCGTTTTAAGCTTTAAATTGTAGCACTTTGGATTAAAAAATCATGTCGCTTATGCTCAAAAATACATTTAATACAATCACTTCCTCTGCCTAGTTTGATATTTTTTTACCTGCCCATCACCAAACAGCAGCCAGACAAAGTTAGAAACTAGCTGGTGAACATAGTGAAGCCTTTAGCAAAGAGCCAGTTATTAACTTCCAGGAGCTGGTGGAGACCAAAACAAAACTTACGGCTGCTAGCTCTACTCAGGCTGCCTGTTTACACAATTTTGTTATTTTTTAGAACATCATACACACTACACAAAATAAAATCTGCCTATCTCGTTTCCCTCACAAACCCATCCCTGTAACCTTCAGCCTGTCAGTCTGTCAGCAGGGCATAACGTAACATTGACTGTTTCATGTTCATTACTGGTTTTATTATTGATAAAAGAATAAAAACCATTCAGTCTGTAACAGCTGTAAAATAATGTTCAAGCGAGATAAGAACACGTTTACTAAGAAACGTGATAGATGCAATTATCATTTCTAACAATAGCACACAATTGCTAATTAGTCCACTTCAAAGTATTGATTTTTACATTTGTTCTGTAGCTCCCTTGCACAAGTTAGGTGGGTGAACCAGTGTGGGGTAATAATATCTTGGGGGTTAGTCCATCTGCGGAGGTGGCCCGGTAATAGTTTTCTATTAGATTTCCTGGCACACTCACTTATTTGTTATGGCTGGCCTAGCTGTTAAGCAAATGTGCTATCTGTAACAGGATAAGGTCGCTTCTTTCCTTGCTTTTTACGAGGCAGGGTTCAGAGTGTAACATATTTATATATATATAATAATATATACATGATGAAAATAATAGTTTATAGATCTAATATGGTTAAAGAGTACAGAGAGTTTTGAGTAAGATTTTTCTGTTACGTCATATATGTGTCAGTATAATTCCCACCCAATGTAATGGAACTGCACTCTCAAATGATGCCATTGATCGTCTGAGATTCATGAATTGAAATCAAATTAACCCTAAACATATTGCTTTGACCTCATATTGTGTGAAAATGAGGGTAGCAAGCACTACATAGAACTGTCCCTTTTACTAAAAAAGCCAGCAAAACATCTGTGTAATGTGTGCTTTTGAGTCATGTCAGCCATGTCACTGAGCATCTCCTCTCAGATCGCTGGTTCTTATTTTCCACTTAAAAAGGTTGAAAAAGTCAAAGGCGGGACACGTTTGCGAGGATGACGCAGTTGTCAATAAGGAACATCGGTCCTGTGAAGACTCTGTCCTACTATATAACCTTTAAAATGCGCATACTTCACAGCTGATCACTGCTCTCAATTGCAGATAATTGCGGAGTAGGAAAGAGGGTTACTTTTCTTCTCACGCCCACAATGGTAAACCAGTGCCTCTCTGCTGTTTTAACAAATGTGTTTGAAGTCTGCGCAATCTTCAACACCATTAGATCTGGCAATAGAGCAAACACATCATCTGACAGTGATAGATTGAATCACCAAAATGAGTACCTTTTGAACTTCTGCCCCATCAGCATTCAAAGCATGGAACATGACGCAAATAATCCACCTCTAAAAGCACAATTTGTGCCCTATTACCCAACCCTACGTGCTATCAACCAGAAGGGGCTCAATACAGCTACAGATGACGTGTTTGAGTCTCTAAATACTCTCAGGGCAAAATGCCTTCAAAGCATCTACAGTAGATAATGACGTATCTCTATGATGTGCCCTATCAGATGTGATTTAGCTGCTAGCACAGTATGTAATCCGTCTCTTAATGAAGATAAAACATGTTCCTGACCCATTATTCACAGGTCATGCTGCTGACATAAATACACTAATCAGCTATATAAGAGATGCACTATATGTAAGTCACCTTTAAGGTAGAATCAGTAGGCTTTATCCAAGCTGTTCGTAAATGCACCAGAAAGATAGCTGAGTCTCATTCCCAGGCCGTCAAATACCAGCCTTTTTGGGGCTGGTAAAGCGTCCTGAGCACAACAACAACAATTAGAAGATTAAAAGGGACTGTGTTTAAATGAGTCTATACATTGTTTTTTAGGAAATGTTGCATGTTATACATTCAAGCAACTGGGTTATTACAGACATAATTAAAGGATGATAATATTTCATGTTTTATTGAGATTGAGATGTTTTTTTTTGTTTTTGCAGCAAGTAATGCAAAATGACAGAAGAGGAAGTTTTTTTTTAATTTTGTCTTTCATGTTAATATTGTTAATAACTTGCATGTTAAAGTCGAACTTTCAGTATTAGGGCCAGGCATAAGAAATCAGAGGATCAGAGGTTATTCTCAACATTTTGACTTTATTCTCAAAATTCAAAATGAAAAAAAAAAAAACCTCTTCTACCTCTTTTTTCCCTTATGATGCCTGGGCCTAATACTCCTAATACCATAGAAAATTCTTAAAAAACCTAATTAAGTCAGTTTTTTATCTCTGGCCTCAAGTCAAAACAAAACTGTTGGCCCAGAATATATTATTTTAGACATATCTGAGTCAACTCATAAGTTGTGATTTGCCTGCAAACATCCCCGTTTTTATTTTGTTCCACTATATTCATTTTTTTTTTCCACAAGCAGAAAATTCTTAATCGGTTTTGTTTGTGGCCTTTCAGGAGGTCCATTTTGCTCTTAATGCAGACTTCTGTCTGCACCCCGTCGTGATGTCAGAGATCAAGGGCTTAGTCTGAATGAAATAAAAGTTCACTGGCACAAGTCTTTATTGGAATAAATTAATTTACTTACTTACTTTACTTATTTTAAGAAAAGAGATTTTATATCCAAATTCAGATTGACAAACAGTTGGAATGACTACAAATGCTTCAAAAGCCTCATTTACATCTGGTCTGGTAATTTGAATGTTTTTGAAATGTAAAATGTTGTTACATGTTAGGTTTTCATATAGATGTCCTGGTGTTTTAGTCATTTCCGTTGTCTTCTTTTTCTCTAATAGATTGCCTTCTCCCAACACAACAGTATCATGGACCTGGTCCAGTTTTTTGTGACATTTTTCAGGTAAGCAAGTTAAATATTTATATGACTTTAGTATATGCTTGGTCATTTGTTTTAGCTGTTCTAAGTGTTCAGCACTTACGAAACATTATCCAGAGTTTGACCCACTACCTCTTCATTTTCCACTCCTGCCTCTGGGGGCTTATTGAGTTACTTGATCCTGCTGGACCAGTCCCTTTTAACCAAGTACATGTAAATGCTACTTGTGTCTTCAAGGCAGTGATTTTCCTTTTTCAAGTGGCAAATGAACCGCCAGTAACCATTTGAATAGGTGCATATTGCTCTGCAAGTGTCATCTAAAGAGACGGCATGGCGATCAAGATATGAGGGCTCTTAATGATTTTTCATCCTGAGAGCTGCGATGGAAATCTTCTCTCATTGAAATGCTTAAAATTAGTCAATTGAGTTCTCTGAAAAGCACAGCAAAGTCTGAATATATTAAGAGGATGTGAGTATAATTGGAAAATTTATGCTTTAAATTAGGTACTGGCATCTATAAAAAAGCTTTGAAAGATGAGCATTGACGCCCTCTCAAAGGTGTTCCCTCACAAAGCTTTGCTTACTTTAGTCATGCCATAGACATATTAGATAGTGGACGTAGCTTCAGGGTGTGAAAAGTGCCTCAAACCTGCATTCTTTCTACTGGCCACCAGGGGGGTGAATTTATTACCTCAGTAATCAGTTTCCTAATGAGTGTATGTCTCTGTTGCTAGTTTCAAGTTTTCTATAATACAGCATGATGTTCATTTTGTAAATTGTGATGCCATTTAGAGTAAATTAGACATTAAAGCCCAATATGGTTTAGAGTGTGGCTACCTTATGATTGACAAGTTGCTACCAAGGCATGTCCTCTGTTCTAAGTCGCATCTAATCAGAATATATCCACCAAATTTGGTCACTTCTGGCTCCAAATAACCAAGATGGCGATGCATAAGGCAGAATTCAAAGCTTCAGAATAGTAGTCCACTAACCAGTGGATGAGTTAAAGAGGCTACGTCCATTATTTATTATACAGTTTATGAGTCATGCTGCTCTAAGCATCTCTAATCTTTAACACAGTGTCACAGGCTATAGGCTAAATCTTCAGCTTGTGATAAGCAAATGATTTTTGAAAAAAGACCTGCCCTTTACCATAATTTCTAAAAGACTTAACTAACAATATAAGTGATGTTATAAAAGTTAGCTACAAGTTAGCTATAAAAGATTTAGCATAATAATATGTTTTTTAAGTGCCATGACCATAAGTGCTGTCCCTTAAGTAACTGATGTGCATTTGGATGCAGGTATTTACAATGCTGTGCTATAAGACCTGCTGTTAGCATGGATGCATTACTGAATGAGCATATCGGACACAGGCTCAGGGGCGCCTGTGGGCTCAAAGAGACACAAACAGAATACAAAGAGACACTAATGACCACAATGAGATGCAAAATGACCTCAAAGAGATGCAAAACAAGGCAACAAAGAGACACAAAACGACTACAAAGAGATATAAAATGACTACAAAGAGACACAAAAGGACCACTGAGACACAAAACAATGACAACAATATGTAAAGCAATAACAAAGATGCAAAATAACTGCAGAGAGATGTAATACAACCACCAAGAGACACAAAATGACCACGAGTCACAAAACAACTACAATGAAACACTAAACGACTACAACAAGACAAAAAATGATCACAGAGGGACGTAAAACTAGTACAGAAAGGAGAAAAACAAGCACAAAGCGATACAAAATAACTACACAGTCACAATACAACCACATAGAGACACAAAGGAACCACAAAGAAGCACAAAATGATGACAGCAAAAACACAAAATGACCATCGGAGATGCAAAACAACCATGAAGAGACATAAGACTGCAAAGAGACAGAATGACCACAAAGAGATGCAAAACAACTACAGAAAGGGGGGGAAAAAAGCACAAAGAGATTCAAAATAACTACAGAGATACATCATACATCATACAGATATGACCACAAACAGACAAAACAACAAAGAGGAACAAACAAAAAGACGAACACAAAACAAGAAAAAAAGACACAAAAATTCCACAGAACAGCTACTTAGAGACACAGAATCACCACAAAGAGACATAAAACTACAAACATAACAACAACAAAGATACACTACACAACCACAAAAAGGTGCAAAATGACCACAGAGAGATGTAAAGCGATTAAAAAAAGAGGCCCCAGAATTGATGGAGCCTTTTACATGCCTGCACTCAGGATCCCATTGTCTCGTAATCTGCCCATTGCAGTTAGGGACAGCTGAAGTGAGTTGTTAGATTTGGAACAGAGACACATGAATCAGTGGTGGAGAGGTTTTGGTTTTAATCAATAATTATTTTCATACCTGAACACAGATACTTACTGACATAAGCCGCAGTGGTGCAGTTTCTGTGTGTATGTGCGTTCACTGTGTCGAGGTGTGCCACCCAGATGGACTAACACATTATCTGTGTAGCTGTCAAGGTGGGAATGGAAGACAGCCTCTGCCTGAGGCACCTGCCCATCATTGCCCAGTCCACAATAACTTTCCCGAAAAGCTGTCACACAATCAGTTATCTCCTGCCTCCATCCGATCAAATTACAGTTGAATAGCCAAATTCAGGAATTCTTGGAAGGAAAGGGGAGAAGGACAGAGCTTATTTTATCTAAAATGTGTCTCACACTACAGCATCATCTGCAGAGGAAAACATTTTAAATAGGGTCACAGCACAGGCACAGGAAAAAAAAGTTGTTTTTTTCTTTTAAATAAGAAATGAGCAATGCTGTGTGGCGTAGCATTGTACTCCTTTCTCTTAGAAACTGATGTTTGAATAGTACTTCCTTTAGTAATTAAGTTTCCTCAAAATTTATCAACCCCAGCATACACACAACACAAAGCCTAAGTCTGTGCATCGTTTTCCATTAGTATGCATCATATTTTTTGGTTGTATTGTTTTTTTCCATTGCTGTGTAGGTTATACTATTCTCTTGAGTCTTTTCTGCATCCTTGGTGTCCAGTTCCCAGTGACCCATAAACTCAGGAAGAAGTGAAAGGCCCTGATGCAGTCACAAGCCATGTGTGTGTGTGTCTGTGTGTGTGTGTGTGTGGTGTGTGTGTGTGTGTGTGTGTGTGTGTGTGTGTGGTGTGTGTGTAAGGTTTGAAGGGGATGAACCTGCGGGAAACATAATCAGCCTGATGACAAAATGTCAAATCACCCCACAGGGTTTCCAGACCTCCTTGTATGAGAGATAGAGGGTGAAAAGATGACGGCATGACTGAGATCAAGCTCTATTTTCTCCTACTGTTGTTTTCTTCTCTGAGTTTATTCAAATATCGCCTCACCTTTTCCACTACAAGCCTATCGTACACCAAGTATTTTGTCCTCATTTCCATGTTGTTGTTTTTTTTTTACATTTTAGTGACCTCATAAACAAGATTTACTTCCACAGTACTGGCTAAGTTGTAATCTAATTAAGAGTCTGATTGTTTTATGCCTTCTGATTAGATTCTGTAGAGACTCTCTAATAGGTGGAGTGCAGTGGAACCCCAGGGTCTGATTTATACTAATTAACAAAATCAGCTTCATTCCGGTCATGTTTGTGCGTGTGTGTGTTAAGTATGTAAGTGTGTACACATGCACGTTAGTCTCACTATGTCTTAGTAGTGTTGTTTATTCAAATTAAAACACTCAAATTTTGGTGGAAGTACAGTGTTTTTGCAAACATGCTATTTTCTCAAGGTCCTGTAGGTTTCTGTTTGATGACACTGGTTGTATGAACCCCCTATGTTGAGACAGGGGAAGGCGCTGTATACTACGTCACAACTTTTTGCTAACAGCTGGGTGGGAGTTTTCATTTGGAACACCTGAAAACGCATAAAACCAAACTGAGGGGGGCATGGCAGCCATGGCCATCGTGAAATTCCTGCCCTGTTAAGGTCTTCCCTAGATTTTATTGACATTTCTCACTACATAAACAATATTTACTTTGCAAATCAACAAAACAAGGACCCACAAAGCAAAACAAGACAGACAAAACAAAACATACACATTTATTCCACACAAATAGACAAATCAAATACCTTTCATCTCTGTGGAGAACCCCCATCTTTTATCCTTCACCAGCTTCAACAAGACAATCCTTCAGATTCTGACCACTCCATTGTTGTGTCTTGGGTGGCATTATTGTCCACTGTCCCACAGTCTCCCAAATACAAACAATAGGAACACTCTAATTTCCCATTTAGCATTTTAAGGATGCTTTTTACAAAGCAGTCTTGGATCATGTTTTCATCTTTTTAGCAGCAGCTATAGATATTATTGATTGTTTTCCCTTGTGGTAATTGTAGCCTTTTGGTCGCAAAAATGAGCATGTAATTAAAAGACGGCAGTGTTGAGTTCAGTTTCCTCTCTGTCAAAGGCCATTTTCTCATGTTACACGTTGTGTGACATCATTTTTATGGTGGTAAAAAGAACAGTGGGACTTGTCTGACTTAAGTAAGCTCATGAAAATGAAATATAATGTGTGACAGCTTCCTGTCATGCTTTCCTCATGTGTATGTTTGGGTGAGTGAAACTTCAGAACTGCTGTTATAAGATCTACAAATCACCCTATCCCATATATCCATAAGTACTTGTAAATAAACTTAAGATGTGAAAAAATTTACATTTGTCCTTCAACACCTTAAGGAGTTAGAACATGAATGATTGCAGAACTATTTCTAATAACAGCAGAAGGAACAGCAAAGTAGATTTAAGCTCCTTTACTGTCAAAAAAGTGGTGATGAAAGCCAGACATTTGTAGGGATAGGGGATTTTTGTCACTTCTGCCACACGAAAATGTCATTGAAGCCCACACAACAGCCCCCCCATTCAGTGTTATCTTCAAAGGTGTCTAAGATGGTGCAAATACTTCTAAAAGAATGAAAGGGTTCCCAGCTTGTGCACCTCTCAAATAAAATTCCGTGAGCGATGACGAGATGTTTGAAGCACAGAGTTTCCCGTCACTCAACACTTTAATCCCACTTTCCTTCATTTTCTTTGCTTGTTAGCCTTCCCTTTTGCTTTCTCTGTATTTTAGAAGCTGTATTTTCTAGGTGTTATCACCTTCCTTATCAACTTCTTCAAAGATCCCGGCCAATGGATCTAGCAAGTGTGGCAGGCAAAATTGAAAGCCTGTTCAAGTTTAAATATCTAACAAATTGGCCTATGAAGTCAGAGCGAGTCATGCGTCTCCGCAGAAATGTGCTTATTGGACCAGACTGCCAGTTTTAGAAATGTGGCACGTCCCTACAGATGAGGGCTCATTGGTCATATTACAGTATGTGTTTCAAATCCAAATATGATTGTCTTTGTTCCTGGATATCAGGAACAGGGTCGGGTTCCTTTCTAATTCAGTGAGGAGAGAATAATTAGAGGGAAATGATGAAATACTTGTTAATGACTGGGCAATCTGTTGAATTTAAAGTAAAATTTACATCAATGCTGGACGTTTTATTGCTGCCATATATTTTTACCAACACATCCTCTTACCTAAATGACAGAATAGGCTGTTTTCCAATGACTACCAAAGCAACATACATGACCATTCCCAAAGCTGCAATACCAAAATGTTCCCAAAATGACAGATATGACTGTTCCCCAAAACGACATATGTGACTATTCCCAACATGACATATATTACCGTTCTCTAAAACAACTTATATGACTGTACCTAAAACGACATGCACTTCATCAGGCAAGTCAACATTGACTTTTGGTTTCTCGTGGGACACAAACAGCAGTGTCCTGGGTTAAAGTCTGGGTGTGTTTGACCTGGACTCACAGGTCAGTCTCTAAACACTCGCTCAATAGAGACTGAGTACAATCTCCCAGCTTTCATTGCTTGAACGGAGTAGAAAAGAAATAGAGAATTAAAAAAAATCTCCATTGCCAAACTAATCCAGAGTCTTTAGGGTGGCCCTTCATATTGGAGCAGTAACAGACAGAATTTGTTTACCACTGTGGAAAATGTGGGTGAGACCGTTGTTTCTGGTAAGATGGGTGCTTGAAAACATTTAAATTAGCGTAGGTTTGTTAGTGGGCAATCTTGCAGCCATTCAAGCAACTATTTTGCATTTAGAAATCCCCTGACGATTATTAGGCGACCAAACTGCGATTTTCTGGTAGGGCTGGGCGATATATCGATATAAAAATTATATCGATATATTTTTAAACGTGATATGGAATTAGACTATATCGTATATATCGATATAGTTCAAATTTGCGCTGTGATCCTTGCTCTGCTGTGCTGCTGACCCGGAGCTCTCTGCACTGCTCCGCGCGCCCCCCGCCCCTCCTCTTTCGTGCACAGAGGGGGGAGGGGCAGGAAGAGACACTCCGGCACTCTTCAACAAGCATGGAGGTAGTGTTGGCAACTTGGCGACTTTCTCGCTAAATCTGGCGACTTAATCCTCTCTCCTACAGCGTCAATTACAATTACATGCAAATGTCCAATTATGCAAATTAGGTAATGGCGTACTCCTGTTGTTATACAGTATTTATGTTTACATTTTATTATTTGAACAACTGAGCATTTTTTCATGAACCAGGTGAAGAAACCTGTTTATTATTTATTCATTTGATTTTGCCACTGTTCACTGAAATAGCCGGTTTCAATAAAACTACTTGTGACATGTCATATTTGGCTTTGACTTTGACTGAACATTTGCTCTCACTTTGCGGAAAAAATATCGGGATATATATCGTATATCGATATTCAGCCTAAATATATCGGGATATGACTTTTGGTCCATATCGCCCAGCCCTATTTTCTGGTATTGCGAGACGATGTTGGGTCATAATAAGTTGCTTGCACAAACGGCCTGTATGGTCACATTAAATGCAAAGCGAGCTAGTGTACTATAGATATCTAAACCATGACTGTATCCCCTCTTAGATGAAACTAGCCATTTTTAAAAGTGTGTCTCTTTAGCACATAATAATCTTTACATTATCATCTGTCACCAGGATAATGAAGTGGAATCTCTCAATCAGTCATTTTTTTCTGTCTCAGTGGCGCTTGGACCTCGCTGAATTTCCCTTGACTAATGATTTTACTGTTGGGTTATTAATTGAAGTAATCAGCCAAGCTACTCAGTCTACTAGGAAATGAATGTGCCATCTCTTCATATCCTATCATATCTCCTGTTTGGTCATTTTTTAAAGTTAGATGAAAAGTTTGAATATTTAAGTTCTCTGCGTTTCAGCCAAAAAAAAAATTGAATTGTTTGACTATATCAGTTGGTTAAAGCCAATCCCATGTGAACTAAAGGAAATATAGTCTTTTACATGTCTTAAGTCATGGCTATATCATACAACATCACAACTGCGTGGTTTTTAATCTAAATTCATTTTATTAAATTTGTTCTTTTGGGTGGCCTGGTAACTCAGTTGGTAGAACTTTCGCCCCGTGTAATGAGGCTGTGAGTCCTCTGCAGCGGCTGTTGGTTCAACTCCTGCAAAAGACCCTTTGCTGCATGTCAATCCCCCACTCCCCTTTTCCTGTCATACCTTAAGCTGTCCTATAAATTAAAGGCATAAAAGCCCAAAAACGTATTTAAAAAAAAAAGTTCTTTTGAACAACTATTGAATATCTGGCAAAGCACACAATCTTAAGATAAGAGTTGTGGTAATGTAGTAACATGAAACTCACCTGGGTAAAGAAGCTATGTGGGCATTTTTTCAGTGACAGCTGTTGTTGGTTAAAGTCGTGTTGCTTGATATTGTTTCCTCTCTGTCATTCCAGCTGCTTTCTATCACTACTTCTGGTGGCAGCAGTGGTGTGGAAGATCAAACAGACCTGCTGGGCTTCACGACGGAGAGAAGTAAGTCCATAAAATAGTGTTTACAGATCTGCAAATATCACTGCTCAACATTATGGTGTCTCAGTTCTTCTGAAACAGTGTTTTGACACTAATTTTAATATATAATTGATAAGTCCATACAGAGCTGTAAGAGAAAGCCCAAAAGAACACAATTAACAGAGTGCCATTTTAATATTATGGGTTTTGAAAATAATTACAAGAGGAGAAACAAATCTTGGTAAATTAATCTAAAATACAGTGCATATGTATAAGAGTTGATTACACCAAAAAGGACAAAAAGGACAGAGAAATATTTCCTGTTTCAGTTGGTTCAGGGGTGGACGATCTGGCCAGAAAATAATATCACAGCCTATTTAATGGCAATAACAATCCACAATCGAATTTATGATCTCTTTTCTCAGTTTTGAAATGCCATGTAGAGTACAGCCAGACTTGAAAGAGCCTTTAAATTTCTCCATTTGCACCATTAAAACACAATATTGCGTTCAAGATACTACACAGGTTTCAAAATGGTGATTAAACCTGAGTTTAATTTGCAGTTGTTTGTTTACAGTTGGTTTGTTCGCGAAGAGCAAAGTGTGAAGGTTGGAAAATAGAGATTTTAGGACATTAAATACTGAGCTCTCTTGAGTTGAAAAGTGGATTGTGGACACCTTCAGATCATCCATCCTTTTTCACTCCTTTTTAACTTCCTTAGACCACCGTTTGTCTGCTTCTGGTAGTGGCAAATGCTTCTTTAAGAAGTACAACCCTTGTTATTTTAATTATTTTGTCAGAAATATGAATTAAAATTAAGGATGATTCAGATAAATTGTGGATTTAATTTAAGGGGATAGTGGAAAAAGTATGAAGGAAGCGAGTAAAAATACTGAGGGTTAAGGAAAGGGGAATAGAATGAAACGTTAATATTCAGTGTCAGTATGAAAGATGGGGTTGAGAAAAGATGGGGATTAAAAGGGGTGAAAGATGAGATGATTGGCAGCAGGAATTAAAAAAGAGGCTGAGAAAGATACTCTGCTGGAAATTGAAGAAGAGAGCAAATGTATGTAAATTCATCTCACTGCCCTTACCTCAAACTGCATTGGCTGGTTGCTGGTTTCTGTAAGAGCAACCATCATTTCCATCTCTTCAGAGTGAATCCTATATTCTCCTGGATGCTGTTTGATACTCAATAGCAGGAAGTTTAATTTGGTTCGCATCCAGCCTTATGACCTGCAGTCTGCTAATAAAGCTCCCACAATTTATTTCCCCTTTGGGGATGACATTGATAATCATAGGATCTGAATTTTATATCCTCTAATTGATATATGAAAATAAACAAGAATGATAGCTTTCGTGACAGCGAATCATGCCTATCCAAAGAATTAAAGCCAATAAAAATTAATTCAGGCAGATGGGCTCAAGTCATTGAAATTCTGCTCACTTTTGCTGTCTGCTCCTGGCATTCCTATCATCTGTTTGTCACTGCCCTTCAGCTGCCAGATGAAAACAGATAAATAGTTAAAAAAAAATCTCCATCTCTTAATTTCAAGTGATTGAAAAGTTTGTCATTGGAAGAGCAAAATACTGGTTTTCATTCTGTGACGGAAGTATTTTTTTTGCAGATGACAGACCACGTCATTTGTATGAATTAATTAATTATTGAATATATACATCCACTGTATGTTTTTATCACTCTGTGTTGTTGTCCCTTGAATCAGTCTTTTCCCGTATAAAGTTCAGTCAAAGTGGTCACCATGTGGTTTGTAGGTAATCTGTACCGTTTTCACACCAAAATTCCCACATATATGCAGGTTTTATAAATGCTGAACTAGCTAAACGTAGGAGATGGATGAGATTGATTTTGTTTTATCAGTAGATGGGTTTGCCTCTCTGTTTTTTGTTTGTTTTTTGTTTGTTTTTTGTTTTTTTCTCATGTGGAGGAGCAGGAGTGCAGGAGTCGTGAAAAATTACTGCAGATGAAATCCGAACATTTCCTAATTTTGCTGCTTCATAATAAAAGCTTTTAGATGAGAAAATAACAGGGGACCTTTATAGTGAAGAATTTATTGGAAATAAAATGTTAATCCATTGTTTTACAGATGCTCGACTCAAGATGAACGCATATTAGTTAAATATAAGCACCTTTAAAGAGTGCAAACACTGCTGTGCTGTGCGACAAACCTTAATTGTCTCTAATTTCTTTTTGAAATATAATCCAATCAATAAATGAACCTTACTGTGCTCATATTTCTGAATTTGAATCCATCCTAAACCCTAAATTCTACTGAGTCCCACTTTGTTGGGACTTTGTCACCAGCTTTTGTAGGATGCAAAGGAGAAATTATTGCAGGTTTGGTGGGAATTAATGCTGAAAACCTGTAGCTGCAACATGAGATCTGACAAGCCTAAGATATGACATTCTGATCAAATATTTCTCTCTAATGCAGTTAAACCTTGCTGACAACAAAGGGATTTGCACTCCTATCCATGATTTATTCCAAAATGTAGCACAGTCTTACTACTAAACAGGTTTTTTTTTGGAACATATAGATTTCTGGTACATGGCTTCATAAACCTGAGAAAAGTCATGCCTTAAGGTTCCTGTTGTGGCATTTTCTGCTGCCCTACATTTGAAGAGAAGTTGTAAAGCGAAGCTGCGTGTTGGTCACCTTTCCCTGAAAGCTGCAACAGCCTCGAGGGTGTTCTTCAGTGCTGTTATGGGCACCTCAGCATTGCAAGTAGGCTTTAACTGCCTCTCATGTGGTGGTTCTCTTTGCCCCCATTATATAATATCCAGATCAGTAGAATCATTTGTTGTGGTTGTTGTTGAACTAGCTAAGGTCTGTTTTACATGGTGTAAATACTTTTTATGTATGAAATGGGGCTTCACTTATGTAAGTATCTGAGTCTGAAAATGCTTTTTGTAGCTTTAAGGTCAAATAGCTAACAGCTACTTTTACACCTTCACACTTTATGCTGCAATCAATGGGATCCAACAATCCTGTGAACAACTGCCAACTTGGATCCTTTGTTTTCTCACTTTTGTTTAATAAGCTCTATTATCAGTGTCTGACAGGTGCAGACATAATCAATCTTTCTTTTAACAAAAAGTATCCACAAATCAAGATCTCCTGCGCTTGCACAGAGGACAATTATACCTGAATCCATCTGTGCATCCTCAAAAGGAGGACTTTCTTTGCTTTGGTGGTTGAATTTTCTTTTGTTGTTCTGAAGTGGTGCTGGATATTAAAGGTATTAGTTTCCATTTTAAAGTGAGCTCAGTAAACACCCCATTTATACCCAGTATTAAATTGCGATCTGTATCTGGATATGTTATCCAGAAGATAAACAATTCGGTCTTGCTTTTACATTTAGACCTTGTATTTTTAATGCATTCTTGTTATTAGAGCTGCAACTTATCATTATTTTCATTGTTGATTAATCTGTTGATTATTTGCTCAATTCATCAAATAGTTGCTCGGTTTTGCCCACAACCCAAAGCCTTAAAAAAAAAAAAAAAAAAAATTACCCAATTCTCAGAACAGTCTGAGATTGATTTAATAATCAGTTCATCATCATTTAATCATTGCAGTTCTACTCATTTTTTTTTTCTCATTGAGATTGGCTCTGTCTTCCAAAGCAAAACCTCTGCATGAGTAATTTGATGTGGCTGTAAATCAGCCCCTGACTCCCTTAAACAATCACTGATTTTGTGAAACTTCATAAACATTGTGACATGCTATCTATGACAGATTCTTAATTATTGTCTCCTCTTGTAAATTTGGCTATGTAATACATGAAGTTATTCTTTTCGTTGTGTAAAAAATAATCAGTTTTTGTCCCAGTGTTTTGCAGCACCAGCACGGCTAGATAAATTATATACCTCGTTAACAGCAGATGAGCGACACAGATGAATGTGATGCTACTCAACACGCACACAGTTATTTCTTACTGTTTATCATCCCACCTGTATAACTTAAATTTTTCTGTTAGAGTTAAACATCTTTTGGGCCTTTCATGGCTTGGAATAGACGTATAATCAGTAGTTATATGCTATCTTTTTCAGTCATCTCGCTTGTTCTTTCTCTAAATTTGACAACAACAGACATTTAATATTAGATAAACCAGTGTTCTGTTGTGTACAGATCTCAGTACATTGTATGGATTGCATTTAAATCTACATAAGATACAAACAAAATGTGAGCCAGACTGCGTCCAGATGTGTTCAGACAGATCCGATCACATTCTTGTCATGATGCATTTACAGCTAAAGTGATTCAGGAGAGATTGTAACAGTGTTATTCAGTCAGTTGTGAGTCAAATGTCATTCAGTTCTGGTGTTCATGTGTTCAGTGAACCATGGATTTGATCATTTTTAAACTGATTAAACTGAACAGCCAACACATGAGGACCCCCCTGCTTCTCCCCCTGAAAACAAGCGTGCGTTGCGAGACTCATCACGTCTATGCCAGAAACAAGACAGACAGACATTTTTAAAAGGCTCTGTGTGTTCAGCTCTCTGTACTTCTGTAGCTTCTAACTGAATCTCCGTGGTCTGAAGTATTTGTGGTTTTTACTTTCAGGTATTTGCTTTATTTTACTGTTTCATTTTTGCTGTTTGCTGGAAAGAAAATTAGGTTAAGTTACCGCCAATGAAAACCCAACGTTTCCTGATTTTGCTGCTTCTTAATGAAAGCTTTAAAATAATAAAATAATGGGGGACTTTTGAAATTTATTGGAAGGCATGTATTTATCAACTGTTTTACAGCTGCTTGTTGCTTGGCTCGAGACAAGCACACATCACTTAAAAGACACTTGCATGCAGGTATAGCCTTGTTGTCTGGAGATGCAAATCTCTGTTGTGGTGGACTGACATGCTGAGTCAAACCAAGTCAAGTCAGACCAGCACGTGTATGGAAAAGTGACTGAAGTCTGTTTACGGGTCTTGGGAATTTCTACTGTGTATGTGGAAAAAGATGTATTAAGTATTCATGGCTCCTTAGGGAGCTGCAAGAAATAAATGCCTCCAGTCATGTTTCTTGACTCAGTGTTTGTTGGGGCTGAAGACTTTTTGGCCAAAGTTTGAGAATGGAGAAAATCTTGGGATGTGGAGAGAGAAGTGAGCCTAGCAGACGTCTGTAGTCTGCTCCTTGTCTCTGCTTGAGGCAATCTGTCACTATTAATGTGAAGTTATAATGACAAGATTTTCAGGGAAATTTGTGATTGCTCACTTGTGTTGCGACAGCACCAAGCCCTGTATGATATTAGACAAACTCATTCAGTTCCGCCAATCTTGTCCATTGGTGAGCTGATTGGCTCTTCACGGAGCATTGTGTCCAGTTAATTTGAAAGGGCTTGTGGGCAGCCTGTGCACTTACGAGGCTTGTCCAAACATGGAATGGAAGGATTTGAACTGAAAGCCATCTAATGCTCACAAGCCCCCATCTGACATAAGGACATGGAATAAACGATTCTTAATGAGGCTTCTTGAGCTAGCAGGGACAATAATGAGACACTGATCCAGCCAACTGGCATATGGATGTCTGGTGCTGATTGAACTTTGAATGTTTTTTATTGGCTTTCTGATGTGAAATCTGTGCCTCTTGGTTGTGCTTGATCTAAAAAGCTAAGTGTTTATATGAACCTGGTTCTCTGTGTGATTTAGGATTTTTACTAGAAACACGCTTGACAAGAGTATTTGTACGAAACCAAGTAGGCATTGTCTTCTTATAGCTGTGGATGGAGGAGAGAATAATAACCAATGACATCCTCTTGGAAACTTAAAGCCATAAGGTGGAAAATGTGTAATATCTGGTACTGACTTAATCCTGCAAAGCTCATCTTTGACCGCACTAATGCACTAATTGGATAAGGGCTCTCTTTTTTTGTCAAAAGTTGAAAGGACTTGGTACCAAAGGTGCAGCTGTCGTATTTGAATAATTTTAGTTGAGGATAGGTGACGAGACTTGGATCCTGAGTGGTGGGACAAAGAGGAATGAAAAGAGAACAGCTGTAAATGCCACGGACGAGGACGAGGGCTGACCTCTTTGAAGCTACCTGTGGGGGAACAGATGGGAGGGGGCACTGACATTTCACGAGACTGCAACAGGAGATGTTTTACACACAAACATGTGGATGTATCTAATGCAGCTCCTCTCGCTTTGTCTCTTTCACACACTCACAAACACGCACAGACACACCTCATACACGCTTGAAACGTATGTACTGACCATCATGTACAGAGGTGATGTTTTACTGGCACTCTAAAAGCACTAAAAACTACTATTCAGCACCATGCAGAGAACCTTTTTTTTTCAGTATATTAAAGCACCATTTATTGAATCCACCAGTCATTAGTGTCTGCTTATTGAAAGCTATCATCCCGCCTATAGAAGTTCTCGCCATGACATTGCTAATGGCTGAGGTTTGTAATTGATGGGTTAAAACTGCCTGTTGTGTCAGTGAGGACAAGATAGTGAAAGATGCAAAGGTTAAGAGCCAGGTGCTATGCTGTGTTGTCTATAATGGTGTTTCACAGATGTAGTTTTGTTGTCATTTTCTTCTATATACACTAGGGCTGCTCCCAATACCATTTTTGGCGCTTTGAAGCTTCAGTAAGAATTATCCGCAAATATTCAAAGTGTTACTGTTATTGTAAATATGAGTCTAATGAGAGACATCAGCAACTATTTATTCCTGCCTCCAAAATCTCAAAAGTCAACTTGACAAGCTACTGTTGAGTAGTTGTGAGCGTGTAGGGAGGGTCGTTCTTGTGCTTGTCACAGATTTGTGCTGCAAGACCGCATTTGTGCACACAGAGCAGAAATGTTCCCTCGTGAGGATGCTTTTCTGCTACTGCGGATACCGTTCTGTGCACTCAAATCACAGGAATGCGCCTGTTTTTTATGGGTATTTCATACTTTTGCCTCTTTTCCTCTTTTTCAGTGCAGCCGGCACAATGTCACCTTTCTCCACTCAAAAACATTTATAAGAAATACGACAACAAACATTCAAACTCGATTTAGACAGTGATTGTGACCGCAACAGACAGAGATTTGACGCTTCAAACGTTTTGGGTCTGCCCTAATACTATGCAATGGTTCTGTAATTTAGTCAGCATCCTTAGAAGCTATTGGATTGATTGCCATGGAATTTGGTACAAACCTTTATGGTGCCCAGAGGTTGTTTCTTCCCGTGGGACTCCATAAAAACTTGGCATTTCACCTGGGACCAGTGCCTTACATTCTGCATCACATAGGAATGTTGTGTGCGTCTTCTCATTGGCTCGCACTGGGTTGTCTTGTCACTTTTTGGATAAGCAAGCAAAACTATAACCTAAAAAGTTGTTTATTAACCTATTTTTTGCCTTAACCCCTAGATTGAACATAAAAGAGACCTCATGCCTGATTGTTGATGGATTCAAAAATTGACCATCATAATGTTATAGAAGAAATATGTTGAACTAAATAGTGTGAAAATATCTTGACATTTAGATGGACTAAATTACATCCTGAAAAAAGCAGCCATCGGGGTGAAATACCAAGTTTTCAGGGAGTCCCACCGACTGTGGTGATCCCTGGACTTTTCCTCTGGCACTGCCAACAGATCAAAAATGTTTTTCTGTGACATTCAGCATCCACTAGATTGATTAAAGACATTTTGTACTGGCATTCGTGGTTTCCAGACAATGTATCCTAATGAAAAACATTCTCAGGTTGATTGATTGGCTTGATGAAGTCGCATTGTGGTCTGGCAGAAGTTCAGCCAGGGTCATTTTTTTTCCTGGACGACCCTGTGCCTGTGGGGTCTCTTTGGACACCCCTGCTGCATTGCCAGACTGGCCTCATTCGAATCATGGGCTGATTTTTTTTTTTTTTTTTTTGTTAAGCAGAGCTAAAGTCAGTCTTGTTTCCTGGCAGCATTTTTATATGCTGGCAGCATGAGCATTTGTGGAAAACTCAATTGTCAGTCACTTAAAATTATCATAAACAAACCAATTTTGACAGCTCGATTGTCTAATTTGCTGTTATGCTGCATTAACAAGACTGGGAGGAACACATTACTTAACTCATGTCCCTCTTCAGACTCGGTGTAGTCTCACGTTCTGCTCTTCTCTTAAAGAGCTCAATCAGCAGTCATCGATTGCCGTAATAAGATTATCCTACTCTTAAGCCTCTGGTCACCTTGATTGTCCCTCGTTCAGTTCAAAGTTTGCACTGTAATAATTTCCTTTAAAGTTGCAGATGATGGGAGCGTAATTATGATGAGTTCAACTTAGGTTATACCTTACCCTTGGAAGCTTAGAAGCCATCCCACTAATGAGCAAAACAGAATGATAGATACAGCAAGGAAACATTTAATGAATAGTTTATATTCATTTTATATGATAATTTAACCTTATTACTTTAGAAAAGCACAATAATACATATTATTCATATTTTCTAATGAGTTCTTGGTACTTCCACCCACACAAAACCACTCGGCTACACCAGCATCGTATCACTGAGGTATTCAGTGGACTGGATATCTTCATTTAGTGATCTTCAGTCCATTAATCACAGTGTAGATTGTGAAAATATGCATCAACATACAGCTAGCCAGTCAAAGCAGGGAAATGCTATCAGAAAACACATTTATTTTGTAATTTTTCACTTTTCCTGAACAGTAGATGAGAACACGATTCAATATTTTCTTGTGTTTTGTTTTATTCTTCATTTTATTTAAATTTTTGATTGTGCAGGACAGCGCCTCTGGGCACAGCCAGTGATCTTTGCAAAGGACAAAGTGACCTCCTTAGGTGTAGAATATGCTCAGAGGCAGGATGACACTTCCCCTTTTATAGAATCCTTTGAAGGGAACAAAATGCTGCATTCACAAGACAGATAATTCGATGCACTCACTTGCCAAGTTAATCAAGTTGCATAGCAATGCACCGCATGTCCACCCTTATCACAACCGTGAATGGCTCCAGCTTGTGTTCTTGACAAAATCAGTCTGTCATTGCACAAATGTTACTCGGTTTTACAGAGTTCACTCTTTCCTTTTGTCATTAACTTAGTATTCATTACTAGAATCTCTCTGGTATTGTGTAGGGCCTGTGATGATTGTATTCCCAGCACATTTTTGATGCCTGTGCCGCACACAGAGCAAAGTGCTAGCATTCCCTGCCTTTGCTTCTGCTCACTTCTTATGCTTTGTTGCTTTAAATGAATTCTGCAACATGATAAATAACATTACTGCTATCTGACATTTAGGATGAATGTTGTTGGATTTGAAGCATTTGTGTTGGGCACCATAATAGGCTGTGAGCTGTTTTCTTGTTTTGCAACAACCCCGGCGGGCCCTCCATCCTGCTTTTATCTTTTCGAAAAGGGCAAAATTTCTCATTCTGACCTGCGGTGGCCCAGCAGCTCAGATCTGTAGTTTTTGGTGTTGGTGGTTTGATGTTTAATAGTAGAGATGTACAACAATCTAACATGGGCCCTTCCAAAAGAAAAATCAATCAGGTGATCAATCTCAATTTCATATGGCTGTTGTTTTTTCTCAACTTTACCTCCCTTAGGGAATGTTTTCAGAGGGATTCGACATCGCAGTTCTCACACAGAACTGACCCGAACTTTTCTCTCATTCAGTTCTCAGCAGTGAGTTTGTACAACAGTGACGGTTCATCTGCAACAATGAAGTTCATCAGTTTGAACATGAAATATCTTGTTTTTATACTAATTAAATTAAACATAGGTCAAAAGGGATTTGCAAATCATTGCATTCTGTTTTTAGTTACATTTTTAGAATTAAGGTTGTGTTTAAAAGTCACAAATAAACTATAAAACAGAGAACTGCAACAATAATACATGAGTCTGTGATAATACATGTGATAAATATCATGAAGGACATATAGATTTTTTCATACTAACAGCTGTTTGAAATCTGGACATTGGACAAATGTTTTTTAACTCAACCAGTTATGGTCATTTGACTTGACAATATCTGTATTTGCTCAGAAGAGTACACCTATATTTTCACATTTGATGTCGCAAAAATTGGCCTAATATTTAATTGAACAATGGCAAAAAGTCTTACATTGGACAAATACGTGATCTGAAGGAGTACATACCAACATGTGCTTCCATTTTGCCTCAACCTGTGCCTCATGGCAATAAACACTTAGACATTTTTGAACTTTACAAAAATGAATAGACAGCAGCCACAACACTGTGTCATAATATTAATTATCACTGTTGAATCTACAATTTGAGTTTCATCACATAAGGAATTGTCTAATTGAATGTCATCTGTAACTTCTAAAATAGCTATAAAATTAAAATGAATGAAAAAAAATGACATTCTTTGTTGTTTGCCATTTCAGGTGTTTTAGACGGGTTAGAGTGCATTTATTTGAAAGGTTTATTAAATATCAGCTACATTTGGGAACACGATGTTTTGAGGTCTTTTTAATTTAATCTCTGCAAAAAGCCACGGATGATTGAGGCTGTGGTTGAAGAACTGCCTCTGCAAGTCTTACTAATGACTCACAGTTAGTTTCCAAATATCTAATCAAGGTTTTTGACATATTAATTGAACACCACCATGAATGTTTTCCTGCGCACAGCCTCAACAGAACTATAAAAATGTATGTTTCTGTAAACCTGTCATATAGATGGAATCTTTGATAACCCAAGACGTTTCAAAGCGTGTTCCACATACATTTTTTCCCACTTATTCATTTGTACAATGCTATCAGCCTCTCCAGACCTCATCTGAATTTTGCCAATTAATAGCCAGACTAATGAATACTTAATTATATTCAGAGTGAGTGAGGATGGGGGTCTGGACACAACAATCTCAGGGTTCATTACTACAGCAAGGACAAATTTCTATTCAGAAATTAGACCACCAGAGAACTCAGTGTTCTCGTACAGTCGACCCAAACAGTTTTATTGAAGGGATAATGGGAGATAATTGGAGAGAGCTTAAATAATCTAGTGTGCTTTAAAAAATCATAGATTTTATGATAGAGTTGTATCAATATTCATTCAGTGAAATGAATATTAGATTTTTTTTATTTTAAACCTTATTTGACCAAGTGGACTTTACTTTATATTGTAACATTTCATTTTATTTTTAGTCAAGCTGCACTTCTGTTTTCTGGGCATCTGACCTTTGTCTTAGCTCCAACCCCTGCTTGCTGTAGCTGCACTCAAGCTTTCCTCTCTGGCATGCCGTTATCATAATGGTGGCAGATTTACTATTGAAATTCATAGTAATTTTTGAAACAATGGGTCCTTGATTCTGGACAGCATTAGACAAAAGCAGGCTTCTCTTTTCTTGCTGATGGCCATCACTTGATTGACAACTGTCAGAGGCAGATTTTACTTCAGCTAACATGAGCACTATCAGTAGAAAACACTGGATGTGTCCAGAATCACACACGTACTCACTGTATAGTCCACTACATGGAGAGTTTGCCATTTTGTAGTGTATGTACTATATACCATCATGCATTGCGCTGAAAGAAAAACAACAGCAATGATGTAATTCATGGTGTGCTGAGTAGAGTGTAAAAGTGGTGTTTTTCTTCACTGTATCGTCCCCTACATAGAAATCCCACATAGTGAGTGAGGAGTGGCAGATGAGTGAATGATTTTGGACACAAACACTGTCTCTGACTGACATTTTAATATTTCAAGGTGACACATTTTAAAACAAGACCCTTATAAAAGGGGTCTTAAACATGCACTCAATGGCTGTATACATGATATTGCACTTAAAGATCCTCACGAAATCTCGTGTGTACGACAGAGAAATAAAGAAATAATGTTGTTTGCAGTGCTGAGATAGTTAGTTCTCATATTACGGGTATGATTATTAAATGTATGATTCTTACATTCTTGGACAAACCATACAGAAGTTAGACACAGTGGAGAACTGCTACACAGGTGATCTGCTATCATGAAGAGGGTTTTTTATGCAACCTGTAACCCCACAAAATGTAGTTAGCTCATAAAATACTCCATGGCTCTGTAACACCAGGCAGCAAGCCAGTTAACCGGACATACTTATGTTTGCAGCTTACGCCTGAGCTAACAAACACTGCTTAATTTGTTCTGTATACTTTTGCTCTTGTGTTTAAGGCTTTAAAAAACACGCCACCCTCCATACTCTTTAAAAATGCGTCTATCAGTCTTAAGTACAGCTGCATGCACACCGCTTAAGCATGAGGAGAAATCCAAACTCGTGTGCCGTCATAAAAACTAAGCTATGGTTGAACAGTAGCTGTTTGGTTGAGGGTTTCAGCAAAAATTTAATTAATATATTTTGTGTTTTCCATTTCTGTTGACATTTTTAAAAAGTCCCTCACAGCCATCAAGTTGTGATGGTCACAGCCAACAAAATCGCTAAAAAAAATAATATTTTGAGTCTATCTTAATGTGTTAATATTTTTTTGTATCAATTTGTTTATTTGTTTCTGTACACATAGTGAAGCCATATTTATTGAACTTCAGAGAAGTGCAAAGGAAGGGCAGGTTATGAGGCCAATCATCACAAGTGCTTGATGTGCTTAGTAATCTGAAGTACAATTAGATCCTAATGCAGCGCACTTAAGCTCATCACAAATCCAATACCAATCAGTGATGTCCTTGGCACTAAAATGGTGGCCTGTTTCGATATTGATCAGACACTGCGTCGCTGATGAAAGTGTGGCGCAAGTTGTTTTACAATATCGATTAGAGGGGAACAAGAGAAGCTATTTTCTGTTCAGTCCAAGAAACAGAAATAGTGTCAGTCGTGGGCCGTTACCTGAACACAGCATCGCTGTGCAGAACCTCTGAGAGGATTGTTTGTGTTTTCTCGGTGGTGGCATGCTTAATGTGAGACAAAAAGTACAATAAAATATCATTTTGAATTTGAGTGTTAAATTAAGATGAATCTGTCTATTCCTATTTCAAATGCTGTGATATTACTGCAGTTTGCAGCTTATTTAAAATGTTTGCCATATTTTGGTACCTTGTGTGTGTGAATGGAATATACAAAATATTTTACATTACAAAGGATAAAATAAATATCTTTGTTTTCTGTTCAGTTTTATGGTATTATAATACAAATGATCGCAAAATAATTCCCCATGTGCTTAGGGAGTGTATATCTTTCAGTGTTTCCTTACTGATATCTACTATTGATTTTTAGCTTCATACTGTCATAGCTCTGAAGAGTGTAGTTATTACTTAATTATTTCTTTTTTCTATTACTCATCATTATTATTATTACTTGTCAGATTTTTAATTTTCTCTGTCTTAAACCCTTTTATAGAATGTCTCATGGCATTGTGTAACATTTTTTAAATAAAGATTCATCAGATACATCATCCTTTGAATACATTATCATGATTAAAATACTGATTATTTTTGGATCAGCCACTAAATAATTGCTTGTTATTCACATAATGGTGACAAATTTGTTTTATTCATGCAGATTTTTGATTAACACAGAACACATCACACACTGTAATCTCTGTTGAATTTGTTAGATTATAGCTCTTATAGATCTTTCCAGTGTGTTGAGAAAATCACATTACTAACTTTAGATAAATTACCTTAATAAACCAACTGTCTGTCAGTATTTTGTTGTTTTTTTAATACATTAATGAGATAGCTTTGGATGATAGTGACGTCCTTAGAGTTCTTCATTAATAAGAGCAGAAATTTAAAACGTGTTTTTGCCTTTTCAACATTACAAATGCAATGTGTTTTGAGGGTTTTTTATATTCATGATTTATATCACATGTACATAATACTATATGTTGTGTATGTATTTATATGTTATTATTTCAGCATATTTGTTACTCCTTTCTATATGAATCTAATGTTTGCTTGGGCTCTGTTCTATGTTTTGCTCATCTGTCATCTGTGTTTGACATTACAGCAACTGATGAGAGAGCGTCAGCAGATGGCCAGTCGTCCATTTGCCTCAGTTGCTGTTGCACTGGACGCCAGGGGAGAACAGACAGAACTGTTGCAGTCTGTGGTTGACGTGAGTCCTGCTTGCTTGCTTACACACACACACACGAACACACGCACAGCTAATTACCAAATTCATGCCAATATAATGTATGTATGAATAAAGGGGAGTTGCAGTGTAACAACAACTACAATCCTTTAACATCTTGCAAGAGTCTAAAACTAAATGGATTCCTGGTTGGACTTTGTATCTTATACAAGCAAGCTTAAAAGTGCATCTACTGACATGTAGACGATCTCATCATTTTCCAGCAGTATATAATTTGGACTCATTGTGCTGCACGCAACCCGCTCATGCCCGCTACTCACAGTATGTCAGCCTTTCATCCACTCCCCACATCAATAAGCGTTTGTCCTTTCTTCCCATGTCCCTCGTCTTTATATGCATTGTTCTCTGCAATCATGGCTACAGACTTGCTGACATTTTTCAATCGATGTTTTAAAAAAAAAAAAAATCTTTTATGTGAAGTAATGTCACAATTATTGATGCTTTCATGATGACTTTTAAAGATATATATTGATTTTTCACAAGTTTTTTTATGGTTGTTTTTAATCCCCTTGCAAAGAAAATGTGGTAACAACTTTGAAGCATCACTGCATTGGAGAGGGAGTGCTCTGATATTAAAATGGTGGCATCAGGACATTTTATTATCGTTCTTTGTCCTAAAGTGGGTGCGTTTATTTGTGTTTACATGCACAAAATGTTGAAAAAGACAATATTCCTTCTTGGCTGTTTACATGGCTAACAAAAGTAAATATTACCATTTACATGCGCCCATGCATACTCCAATTAATGTAATGACATACAACGCACAACCATCCCCTACGGTGAAATATTATATATTCCTCCATAATGGGAATATATAATATTATATTTCTATGACATTGTAATTTATTCTATATAACGGTATATATAATATCAGTATATAATATCTTTTCATGATGATAAGTAGGAGTAGGAGTGTTTCTCTTTCCAACAAGAAATGTTGGCTTTTCTTTCTCCACCCCTAGCCCAATGGCTAGTTGGTTTCTTTAAAATGCACAGAGCTGATCATGAACGGGCAGGAGGCAGTGTGTCACAAACTGCGTAAAAAAAACAACTTACATGTATATTTCGACTGAACTGCATACATGTCCAAAGAATGCTCCAAAAATCAGATTATCAGCGTATCCCAAATGTCTTAAATGGAAAATGCTACATTTGGAAGAAGATAAATAGAATTTAGATTTAACAAGGTAACATTAAACAACAAAAAAAACCAAAATATTCAAACAAAATATGCTATATAAAGACCCATATAAAATTCAGATTATTATCGTATTCAGAATAATATTAGAAAATTAGTGTGCATGTAAAGATGCATTTTGCACTCAAATTTGACTAATTTGTTCCTATACCCTGCATGCTCACATGCTTTTGCACAATTAAAATTTTCTTTACTGTCCAGGTGCAACTTGATATGAATACCTCTGATACAAATAGAGAAGAAGTCTGGCACTAAGCACAGCCTCAGACTCGATGCCACAAGGGATAAAGGCGTAGCTTAAAGCAATATAGGGAGCTATATTCTCAAATTGACATCGGAGGACCAACAGTGTTTCCTCAGCCAGGGCCATCTCTGTGTCACCTGCCTCGACTGGAGAGAAATAAAATCACTGTGGCAACCAGCAAAGAGGCACTACATTAGCTATTAGTGCAGCGCTGAGTGCTGCTCACCGTGCATTATGGTATTGTGAAGGGCAATGTAAAGAACAAAAGAGGAGAAAAACAATGCTTCTTAGCTCTCTGAGTGCACTTTATTGTTGTACTGTTAAAGCACTGAGATACAATCTGAATCTGAATAGTGTTGGAAACCGCTCCCTTACCTTGATTTAAGTGAAATGCTAATCACACACTTGTCGGTGGGACGCGTGTGTCCGTCTGTTACTTAATCATTTCTTCCGGCCCTCCCTTCCCTGCACAGACACCAAAGACAGCGCTCTTGTTAAGGCAGAGACTTCGCATCCACTGGGGAGTGTTGCTGTAAACAATGTCCCAAGCTGTTTTGGAAACGATAACTGGAAAGAAAAAATACACACATCCTCAGTCTTCTGCTTCTCGACCCTTTCAAGATGCAGAATGAACCTGTGAATGCTTGACTTTCAATTTTACTTAGATGTCCATACAGCTTTTAAGGAAGTCGTTATAGAAGTATTGTTGCAGAAAACAACTGAGAACTTTGTTGTTTTACAAGCCTGTGTCCTAAATTTATTCAACAGACATTTGGATTAACAATTTTTATGCTTGATTTTTCAGTGGCACCTACCAAAACACATGGAACATGATAACATATAAAGGAGAAACAAGCAACTCAACTTTTTGCCCAAAACTAAAATACATTGCTCAAATTTATTTTAAGAATAATTATAAATTAATCTAATTACACACCAGCAAACTCATCACTTTTTAGTGAGGTATCCATCACGTACCAGTAGACGTAGCCAATGTGTCCTGGGTGTAGAGGGCAGAGGCTACTGTGCCGTTATCAGCACTTTATTTGCTCAGATCACCTTACTATAATGTTAGCTCAGAAAAGACAAAGAAAAGGAAACGAAAGGAAAGCACAATGTGAATTCTCCCTCTTCTAAAACCTTTTTGTTTATGAAAATGAGGTCTTGTTTCCTGTTGTTTTATTATCTCAAAATGCTCTAAAAGGCTTCATTAAAATAGATAAAATTTCTTTCTAAAGGAGATTGCCCCACATCCCCCTCCCTGATTTTATTTTCATATCATGTCACCTTTTTACTGCTCTGGAGTGTGCAGGTCTGTAATTAAATGCTGTTATGTAAATCATTCCATTTCAGATTTTCCTTTAGTACATGAATGGTCTCGGATCACTTTGATATGTGAGAGCAGCATAGCCTCAGTGTCTGATGAGATGTTAATTCCAGATGTGCAGTAGCCACATCCAAAATTAACATCTTATATACTTAATGAAAGGTCATGAAATGTACCTTGCAGGGAAACAAAGGAAGAATGACTATGCAAATACTATATAATTTACAGTTTCTATTTTGGACATGCAAATATTTTCAGAGCTCTTGTGACTGGTCACGCATTAACTGCGGCGACCGTGATAGCCTGCAGCATCTGTGCTAGGACCAAAGGCTTCTTTATTTGCTGGCGTCAGTACTGATAAACGCAGCCAATTGTGTGACCTAAGGTTACGACTGTTTTGCCCTCTTATACACTAAAATCTACAAGTTAAAGTGATTAGCATTGAGGAGCTATGTCTAGAACTGATATATTTGTATATGTGGAGGCATTTTATCATACTCAGGTTGCCTTTGGCAGATTTTTTGAGTGTGTCAGTGTATTTTGGACTCTTTTCTTGGGAAAAATCTGATCTACATGGTCTCAAACGTGCAAATGCATGTGTTGGACCACATACAGCTCCATCATGTGCCAGGGCACCAGCTGAAGGTGAACCATATGAAACGAGCCTAATTCTCTTTTATAGAGGTTAATTGGTCAGCATCTGGCACCACTTAGCTATTGGAAATATTTGTTGATGTCAAAGAGGACACTGATGCCGCGCTCGCATCACTGCTTTCCTATTTTGTTTCACCAGCTCTGTTTGTACATGTAACTCAGACCCACTCATTCGCTGACTTAATGCAGACAAGAGAGACTGTATAGACAATGAAGCGTATATGCAGGCACATAACGCAGTAACAAAATGCAGTACAGGTCCGTTTGGAAGTCTGAGGTGAAGTCTGAGTGAATTTTTGAATCCCATAACCACACAGTAAACAAGACACAGAAGGGCTGCAGCACCACAATGACCCCTCACACCCGCTCCAACACATGAGACCATTTAAGACCTTTTTCTGTGATTGTACTGTCAGCACTGATCTCACTGCATTAGTTAGTACCAGCTCCCTGTCACTAAATCTTTGCAGACCCTCCAGCTGGCCTGAGAGGAAATGAAAACAGCCTTTGTGCCCATTTCCTCCATTTTTTGGTCAGTTTCAACCCCCAAGAGATGGACATTGCTTTTAGTGACCAATATGTCAGCAGCTGTTGGACAGAGAGCCAGTCGGGACCCAAAACACTGCAGACCCAGGCCTCGATGTCACAGATGTCTCTATTCACCATGGCTGGCATTCAACATATGGAACCCCGAACGGACAGCTAGTATGATGGATGACAGCTGTCAGCAGGGGGGAAGGAAAGGAGGATACATTGGGTGTGTTTGTATGTGGGTGTATGCATGTTTATGAATGAATGAATGACCATAATACAGTCCGTGCGCCTGATTAATGCAGAGTGGAAATGCAGGCTGTGTAAACTGTCTTTGGAAGATATGAAAATGGACACAGCAATTTTAAATGCCTTGATGGGAAATGCAACCCTGTGATTGAAATGGAATGAAATGATGTATTAATGTTTTTATTTTCCTCTGCAGTATAGGAACACGTCCGTTATCCCAGATTAATAAGAGAATTTCACAGAGAAAATTAGAGATAAAAGAACCTTAAGCTTGCTATTATTGATGCCTTTTACACAAACAAAAATGTGTTTTGCTTTTTGCTTTATGGGCAAAAATCACAACAGCACTTCCATGCACAACAAACTTGTTATGTGGAACTACATACTCCAAGAATAATCATGATGTGGTAATTTAATTGAAAGATAGTATCAAAATAAAGCATTATTTCCCTCCAAGTTATTAGTAATAATACCTGTGCTAATAATACTACCTTTATATTGATACTAATACTTGTGATTTCATCAACTTTATGTATGAAGGCTAAATTAAGAAATATGTCCAGATTAATAGTGCAGTAAGGCAGTGTAAACGGAACAATCGAAAACTGAGGTGATGGAGGCAATACTGTCTATGTTTGGAGTGGCAGTTCAGACAAGAATGTAAGCGAAGGGTCCCTTAATGTAAACAGAGTTCATGAGTTTGTCCAGTGACTGGTGGAGAGGAGAGCACTTACTCTTTATTGCACCAGTCACTCAGTATGCACAGAGAAACAAGTGTAGCAAAGAAGCTTATAGTCCATAGCTTGTGTGGAGGCTGTAGAATAAAAGCAAAGAGCTGTCTGCAGAGTGACACAGCAGCGAAGAGAGTGAACATGTCAATATCGTATCAAATAGCAAATGTCAAATATGATCTAAACAAAAACATTTGTTAGTTAGCACTAAATACAAACTACAGCTAAGGCTCTTGGAATGTAATTAGTGTTGGAAAAATTAAAAGTTTGACCTGATCATGGCGCTAGATGGAAAAGTCAGGATCACTAAAGTTGTAACAGTTCATCCTTACAGGACTGTGAATATCTAAAAGTTCATAGCAACCCATCTAATCCAAAACCATAAATATCAACCTCTTGGTAGCATTACAGGAAAGGTTAGGGGATCACCAGAGTCTTTAGGATACGTCCTCTGGTGACTATGCATGTTTGGCAATTTCTGGCTACTTCAAGACAATCTAGCCTGCATATAGCACTTGCATATATTTAAATCGAACATTTCTGTTAAAAAGTAAACACAAGTCTTACAAGTCTTAGAAAGCAGAATTTATTCTCAGTGTTACTAATTTGTTTGGAACAGCTCTAATGATGTTTCACCCAGTGGTCCATAGAAGTGTAGCTTGCAGGGGAGTCTGCTTTAATCAAAAATAGGTTAAATTCACTCGCTTGTGTGAATGTGGCTTATATTCATTAGCAGAATCACTTGAGTGGTCATAATATGGCTGTCAATTTAATAGCCCTTGCATGACAGCCGTAGATCCAATATGCGCCTTTCAGTTGTGCATGTACCTGAAAAAGAAGCATGAGAGCATTGTGTTCTGATCGTGTGGCCTAACAGTGTTTGAGAAATAATGCAGATAAACAGTCTGTCAGTCTCCAGCCTGCCTGCAATACAGAAACATGTCTCTTATGCACAGTGTGACTCTCGTGTTTGAAATTGAAATTTCGTCTCCTTGTGTTTGCTTTCACATCGAGTCATTCAAAGCATTAAATCTAGAATAATTGTAGGTCAGAGGCAACTAGACTTGATGCAGGGTCTTGAAGATACTTGAGCTGCTAAAGACTAATGTATATACCTAGGTTGTCCTTAGTGTTGATCCAGGCTTAAAAGCTTTAAAGCTAAACATACACTGTATTTAAACGGAACATATAATGAAAGGGTAGATGTTTGAAATCTGTAACATATATTTAATTAAGTAATATGGCTTGAATAAAAGCAATATAAATGCTGGTCTTCCTGGAGGAGTTCAACAACTGATTAACAATTAGAGTTTGTCACATTTAATGAACTGTTTATTTGTACTTTTCCTCTTTTTTCTCTGTTTCTTCACCTTTGTCCTGCTCTCCATTCTCCTCATCTTTCTGTCCCTCTGTGTTAGTTCCAGCTGATTAATAGTACAGACAAATGGAAAACAAACCCGGGCCAGTGTTGACAGCAATCATAACCTCTGCAGAGTATTTGAATTCTGCAAAGAGGGCTCTCTTTTGATGAAGGACACATCCAGCACCTCTCATAATCAATATTTAGTGGCATGTTTGTGAAAATTTGCCATGCTTGCACACAGAAGGCTTCACAAACTGTCTGAGGGAACTGTCATGATGTCTGTTTTTATCTACAGTATGTCAATGGTTAAAACATTTGCTTGCTTTTTTAAGCTACAGAGCTAGTCCATTGTTAAGCTGGCTAATCATTAGCTTCACCTTTAGCTAGCTATACTTTGCAGTACAGAGTGCACCAAAACATCTTTCATTCATACTTTAAACTCCTTCACCAGTGTCAGAAAGCTAAAATTCCCCAGGAAGGAAAAGTTCTAGCCAATCCATATATTAGTACAAAATAGCCAAACATTTGCTATGTGTATTTGGGAAGGATTTGGCTAAATGCTATGCTAACTAGCTACATTAGCAGCTATGCCATTAATGTAACAAAATCTTCAGCACACCAAATGATACATTATTACATTCCAGGACATATTTGTTTGTTTTGGAACTGGATGTTTCTTTGAGTTGTTCTTTAAAGACATTTCTTACTTAGTAAAAATGTTACTGCATGCTGTGAAATGTTCATCCGTACTGTTCGTGTCCTGAGGTTCATTATTATTAGTAGTAGTAGTATTATTATGAAGCATTCGGTGTCACCGAGTAACTAAGAAACAAACTCTAGCTGGCGACTGTGGCATTTGGAATGGCAAAATTAATTGGAAGTTGCATGGGGAATTACACTGCATGCTTCATAAGAAACAAGATTGCACTTACTTTTGATTAACACAAAGAGTGAGTGAAAGTACTTTCCCATTCATTTACACCAGCAGCTTAATGTTAAGTATATTTTGTGACTTAACAGGTCAGTACCTTGAAATCCAGTTTTCCCTTTTTATTTTCTTTAAAGTAGCTTTAAAGGTGTTAAAATCATCGTATTCTGAATTGTTTGACAGGATCATATTTACTCTGAGTTAGCTTTGCAGCTTGTCATCATTTTATACACATTTGGTGTTTGATATCTTTGGGAATGTTGAGACTGACTTTAAAGTAATCTGAACAAAGGGTGGCTGTACAGTGTGAGTAAATGGCTGGCATACCAGGATTTATGAGGATAAAAAAAATCTACATGTAACTTTTGACACTTGCTGTATCATTTAAACTGTTTATGTCCAGTGTACTGAGACTTTGAGGGTCAGTGCTCATTTAAAATACACAAATTAGCATCAGCGTCTTGTTTTTTTGTTGCTTGCACAAGTTGAAAAACACAACAAATTACAGTGGAACATGATCATATAAATAAGTGCATCCCACTCTTGATTCTCTCACGTTTTAATGCTTGTGCATCCCTGTTTTTTTGCCTCTGCTGACTCTGTCATCTCCATTTAAAATTCAGCCAGACACATAGAAAAAAGTCAATTCTGCTCAGACGTGTTATTATTCCCCAATTTCTATCCCCTCATCCAAAACATGCTGTGAAACCCTTGACATTCATTATCAGGATGACATGTTTTTCACGCTTGAGACAAGCAGTTTTGGCCATTAACTCGGAGGGTAGGTCATTGCCTCGACACGTGGACCATCTGACAGGGACACACACAAGTGTTTTTGTTGTGTGAACAATCGAACCATTTGTCTCAGGAGGAGGGTGCCTTGTCTTAAATGCGGCAACTCCAGCAGCTAATATCGGTGACCATTGGTCCCAAAAAAGAAGACTCAACAACGCATTTTCTATTGCAGTAAACAGCTATCAAGACTTTCCAAGTGTGACTGTCACATCACTGTGATTTAAGATTGGTTGGTGAAGCAGCAGTTTGCCAATCAAGACATCCCAGTACTTTTATCATGCATTATGTCTGTTACATCTTACCACAGATTACTGCTATTGATGTTGTCTGTGCTGGATACAGAATACTTCTCATTGTTCAACATTTTTACTCTCAAAGCCAAATAAACCAGGAAACATTTTTTTCCGTTTCTGGAAAGTTTAATATCATCCTGAAATTGTATTAAGGATATGTTTTTTTTTCCCTGTATTTCTTCTCAGGGTGCACCTAAACCTGTCGCCATGGAGCCGTGTTCAGGAGGGAAAGCTGCTGTGTTGACTGTCCTCATGCGTCTGCCCTCCGGACCCTCAGGCTTACCTCCACCAGGACAGTCAGGTAACACACACACACACAAACCATGACAATTATTATTTGGACTAAAATGCATTGTCTTTGCTGGATGCAGTGAGTGTCTTACAGACCACATTTATCAGCCACACTGCACATCAGAGTTTGTTACTTATGTGTCGGTTAAATTACCCTATTAAACCCATAAGTTCAATTAGTAAAAAAGGTCATTTGTATGAAAAAAAAAAAAAACATTATATGCCATATCAGAATAATTAAAATTAAAGTGATTTCTGTTTTCAAGCTTGGGTTGCACCTGTTCAGTTGACGATGCCAACGGCGTCGAAATTAATTACTTCAGTAGAAATAATTATGATGGTCAGTCAATGACATTTCACTGCTTACAATCAGCACAACCTTCCATCTACAAACTTCACATGACTCACTGAATTCAGTTCCTTTGTTTTTCAGAAAGCAGGTCCGTGGTTATAACAACATAATTAAAAACAGCTATAGAGAATATACCATACATTTGCAAAACAACCTTCTTATACCTTATTTTTTTAAAGAAACATAGAAATACAACAAAATAAGGAGGAACAAACCCACCCGTGCATTCATACAAATGTTATACTGATGGAAACATGTCAGTTCATACAGTGACATAACATTTCCTTGGTCAGGACTCAAAATTGGTCTCAGACCCGTTTTTATTGGTTTGCCAGATGGCAGAGTAAAATGCATGTCTCATTTTCTCGAATAGTGACGGGCAGTATACTCAAAAACTCAAAGCAGCTCTCAGCGATGTTGACCTTTTAATGACATTCAACACAAAACAACTTTGAGACACTGTAGTAAAATTCAGCTGGGGTCAGCTCAATAATGGTTAAAATTATAAACCAATAAAAAATTACAATTAAGCAACCAACATAAACATGGTGCAAACACTAATAACAATTAACACGTGTTTTGGAACATAAAACAAGCTTAACAGATGGAAATGTAAAATTTGGCCTGTCACCACAGTATTTTAGTATGAAGCCTGGTTTTTATCCTCTCCCATACGCACTCTTAAAGTTACTGCATTAAGCTGCTAATACATAGTCAACACTTTCTGTATCATTTCAAATTAAAAGCTCCCATAACACTCAGCAAATTTGATTATTGCTAAGCTGCACCTTGAAAATGATTTACATTTCAGAAACATTTACATTTCAAAAACATTTTAAATTCATGGTTTGTTGTGTTCTTTATCAGTAGTTAATAAATGTAAACAATTCATGATGTATTTTTGTAAGTTTGGGTCCTTGGAAGGTCCTTGGCTCTTGTGCTGAAAACGTTTGGGAACACTGGAACTGATCAATAATAATCTCATGAAGTCACAAACACAGTCCATGTTTCCAGTAAGAATTTATTAACCTGCAGATTTAACATTGTCATTCTGTCCATACTGTAGTAACAATATCTATCTCGTCAGTTTTTGTTGGAGCTTTGGTCTGTAACCATTTTCATGTTCCAGCTTTCTTGCTGGATACTAACGATATCTTTAATAGATATTTGTTTTCACCAATAACGGAGCTGCAGTATTTCCCAAACATGTTGTAGTGAAAAAACAGTCAGTATGGTCACCAAAAATGTTCTTTATTACCTCCTCATTTTGTCCTCTTAATTCCTGATGCAGTCACTAAAGTTGTGACCAGATCCAACAGCTGCAAAATACTTAAACATTTTTAATATCCATTAGTTTTTACTTTGTTTTTTTTTAACTGAGCAAAACAGTTTGTAGAAAATTGCCTGTTATTTTTTTTTACCACCCTCACATTTTTCTCACTTTTTCTTTTTCTTCTATAGGACTCATTGTCGCCAGTGCGCTGATAGACATTTCACAGCAGAAGCCGACAGATTTTAAGGACAAGTCCCAGGCTTTAAAGAACCGAAAAGCCCTTCCTCCAGCACACCAAGGCACCTGTGTCTGAGTGTCAACCCGTCAATCCATCAGGTCCCTTTTTATACCACCTGAGGTCACATTGTTCCACCGCAGGTCCCTGCCGGAGGCCTTTCCAGAGACAAGTCACGGCTACATGTAGAAGATTTCATTCGGCTGCTACCACTCGAGTTCTGACTGAAACTTGCCAAGTCCCAAGAGCACAACCCTTCTCTGACCTTTCCTGCCCCCTTTTGCTCCGCTCTGCATAAATCAACCTGTGGAACAACTTTTCCTCCACCCACCTGGGCCCAGATCTCTTCCCTTCAGCTTGGGCAGTCATCACGGCAAAACTTGTGCCGAGAAGGAACCTGCCTGATCATCAGAAACAGATTAATCAGGAGGATCTGCACCTATTGAAGCTTCGGTCATAAATATTTTGACACCTCATCATCCATCTGCTCAGCGTGAGGGGAAAGGAAAGGTGTCTGTACATTTTGGGTTACATGAAAGTTTAACACAGTGTTGGAAATGTACTGGTAGATATCCAGTACATGCTGCCTATGGGAGTTTTCTTCTTCTTTTTGCTTGCCAACAAGTGGTATTCTATGGTGCTAAAGCATTTAGCTTTTACGAAGCCTGACTCTTAACTCAGCCTTCGCTGTACGGACTGAACTCATTCTGCCTTTTTTTGTGGGGGAAGTTACAACTGTTTTTAACCCCCCTCCCCGTAACCAACTAGAGTATTACTTCACACCACTTTTGCCAATTAGCATTATCGATCTGTTTTAGCATTTACTGTACATATGTATCATCCACCCAGCTGAAGCTAAAGTCTGTATTTTCTGTGGAGTACATATACAAATGCTGCAGAGACATGAGACTGCAATCACTACCAGCGGCATGTGGATGAAGACTGCAAACGAGGAGCGAGGAGGCACGAACAAATCATCGGTCATCACACTAAAGCATGGAGAGCTCCCAGATTTAAGAATAAGTTAGATGCATTTTATTAGAAAACTGGGAGATTCCTTTGTTACAAAAAGACAGAGAAACACTGAAGTTCTGGTCAAATCTTTACTGTTGTTTGTTATCATTTTGCTGTGCAAGTTGGACTTGCCCTTGGATTGGTGTGGTGGGTGGATGCCGTGTAGAAGAAAAAAAAACGTCTGCCTGATAAAATTCGACCAGGGACATCGTGCTCCTCTGGCTGTTTACTACTTTGTTTTGTATGTTTTTTTAAAGAGTCCTCTGAAGCTACGACTTTATTCCCATCTTTGAGTACAAGGAGTTGCGTTACCTTTTTATAATGCCTTGGCTTTCCATGAACTCCTAAGGAGGGGGCATGTTGATCTGCAGAATTTTAAAAGCTGTCGACCATTTTTAGCCCACGACTCCACCCTCGAGCTGTACAGTGTCTTGTTGGAACAAATGTGAGTCTTTGTCACTCTTATTATCTCTTGAGATTTCATGTGTTTGTCAGGTTTTTATGACAGAATGGCAAGAGATTATCATTTATTTTAGGCCTTGTCACCTGTTACTATTATATCTATAATAAATTGTCTTTTGCTACACTTGTGAAAAGAGCATTTCTGTTGATATTTTGTTTTGATATTTAACAGATTCCTGTGTAATAGCGCATTTAACTTGATTTTATTGTGGACTTAAATCAGTTGATTTAATGTCAACCTTTTTTTGAATTGTGCATCTTTTAAAGACTGTATGGGCATTGTCTTTTTGTTGCAAAGTGGTCGTTATGATGCATTTCATAAGGATAGTATGCCAGCTAATGTATTTTTATTTTGTGTTTGTAGAGTAATCCTATAACAGTGTCATTACACAGGAATCAGGGTCTCACTGTACCGTGAAAAAAAGATGATAAACTGCATATCAGTAATCTTCAGTGTATTTTAAAGATGGACAACATGCCAGAAAATAAAAAAAAAACAGACCTGAAAATCTTTTGTGCACTGGAGTCTTTTTACACACGGTATATCTGTATTTCTAGAGTTTAGGTCTTGACTGTCTGCTTCTGTGTCTGCCTTTGTGGTGCTTTCATCTCAGAAGCTTAAATCTCCAGTTTGTGATTGCAGCATTCTGGTGCTCACTGTTCAAGACTGGTTTGATTGCCTGAGCTGTAGATAATTATTCCCTCTGAAAGTGAGAGAAACCAAAACCCAGACCTGAATCTGGGTGTAGTATGTGCCTGTGCAAGTGTTTTTTTAAAATACGGATACAGTGAACAAGCAACTGATAGTAAAAAAAATTTCAAAAAATGGACTTTGTACATAGGTACTTTTATCTTTTTAAATGTGTATGAATTTATGTGGTGAAATAATTTCTTGGCCGGTTCTTTCATATTTCAAGATTACAGTAATTGGAGATTTTGTCAAATTCTATTTATGTGCAGTCACATTAATTTTGGGAATGAATATAATATACTTTTATGTTTTATATTGCATATACATTTTCTGAAAAATTAGATTACAGACATATCAATTAACCCTACTTCTAAGAAGTCTGTGACCTAATGTGTATTGTAACAGTTATAACAGACAGAAGAAATCAAAACCTAAATGTCGACACTCAGACAGGGCAGCTAATTTTGGCTTTTAAAATTCAGCAGGCATGTGGTCAGAACAAATAATATGCAAAGAAACCGAGTCAGAGTACATTTAGTACTCAAGTACATTATAAAACTAAATTATCCTATGAAATTATTTAAATATGTATGTATATATATATATAATATGCAAAACTATGGAAGCCCATTTCACCAATATGATAGGGGAAAAAATGTTAATCATAATTAGAAACATTTATTCAAAATAATGACTGACTATCTCAACATAATGACTGAAGGCCCAAAACACACTGAAACTCATAAGTAATGCACTTAAATTGATGTGTGTGAATGAACCAGAAGTATTTAATCTCTTTAATAGCCTTTAATAAAATGTACTTCTCTATTTTTTTTTTCAGGCCAGTCTATAAAATGTCATACTGAATGGTGCTGATATTCATGTTTTTTGTAATAATTTGAATGGCCAAATAATTTATTACGAGCTACAACATTTAGAACATCACACTACAGCAGACAGCATACTTGAAAACCAACATACCACAAAGGAAATGAAGAGGGGGAGAGAGTGTCTGGACACTTCATCATAGTTTCTGATAATGCAGGACAGTGACAGACATTTCATTTTACAGCGGAGATGAGCGTATATAACACAGACCTGTCTGTCACCATTAACAGAGACTCCAGTCTGCAGTGTAGGTCATGCTTTACTGATAACACCGCAAAACCATAAAGTAATATTATATCTCTCTCACTCTCTCAGCAGTGCGTCTGCACCACTGGTGGACTCACCCTCCAGTGACCCATGTTCAAAAAAGTGACACAGAAGTACCCTTTGTATGACCCAATGGTAGAAAACTTGTGCCCTCTGGCGTGACCTTCAAGTGGACAAAACATGGTTAAGTGCCCTCTAAAGTGCCCTTCTACTGTACAAAATGTGATGAGGTGGCCTTCCAGTGGACAAAACGTGGTACAATGCCCTTTTAAGTGCCCAAATCGTAACAAGGTCGTAGTAGGGGGCGTCAAAGCAAATTGTCACACCTCATTTAAAACAAAAAAAACATGCATCATACACTCACTATCACTATTAATTAGTCAATATTTTGAAATACTCATTATTTCAAGAAAGTTACTAACTATAATGACTCACAGGATCTTTTTTTTTTTTTTTTAAATCACATCGGCGTAAATTGGCTTTCACTACAAATGTTAATAACTAACATTTAACTTCCCCTGCAAGGTTCACCTCAGGCTGAACATGCAGCAAAAAATATGCGCCATCATCCTCTTTTAAAGATCAGCCTGATATTAAGAGGTTTGTCCTTCAATGTGGCGACACCTTTCAGAGTGCTTGTGCTCCCTCTTCAACATCAGTGGTGTGCATTTGAACAAGGATGTAAAGAAAAGCGATGCAGCCTGCCAAAGTGCTACTCCAGATAATCCTCATTTATACTCAACAGTGTACTTATTAGCTGCAGGCGCTTTTGGAGAGAAGCCACTCCAGAGCCCTAAAGGAGTGTTTGCCATGTGAGTTTATGCTGTAAATGGCAAGAAACCTATTTGGTGCAACTGTGTATAAGAAGGGCACATATATAATGCAAATGTCCTTGATGAAGATTTCCTGTTTATTGTTTCAATTTTAAATAGAGCCACTCTCAGACCAGTTTCATACTACATGGTCAAGCAAACATGTTGTTCTGAACTCTCTCAGGTAGCACACATGCACTTTGAACAGAAGGCTTTTTGACCTGAGCTCTGAGTCTGTCCGTTAAAAGAGAATCTGCATTCCCAGTGTGCACTTCGAGCTTGTTACAGGGAGCTGACAGCTCTGGAGGTGACAGGTGGTCTTAAGGCTCCATTGTGCTTTGCAATTTTGTAGCGCTCACGGCTGCCAGGCGTACATTTGTGAAGTGCTGTGCCTCCCCTGCTGTTTTAGTGATGTTGACAACGGACACGATTTAATGTCCTCAAAATAGGTACATTAGTGCAATTTTTTTGCCATTTGTGCAGCAGCCAATATAGTCACATAATGACTAATGAATGATGAATAAATTAAACATTGTAGAGACAAAATTGCACTGAGAAATTCAGGACAGAGACATGAATCCAAACTATAATTTCATGTAGATGGATACAAAACCTTCAGAACATGACTGGGGCTTCATGCCAGGCTGATATACTTTTCAAGAAGTAGAAAGTAAAGGAAGAAGAAATTGCCACTAAATATGAAAACTAACATTGTTTTTTAGCAGTATTATAGCATCTATACCATATAAACTACTTCTCACTAAATTCTAATCAGTTGTGAGGATAAACCATCATATATTCTGTTAAGAAGACAGGAAATTCCCTGATATACTTTTTCCTGAGGTTTGTTTATACTTAATATGTCTATTGGAATATATTCTCTGTTTGTGCAAGTGTTTCTGTATGATTTTTTTTTCCATGCTGTCTTCCTCTGTCCATTTAATGACCATCAGCATCCACTCTTCTTCCAGAAAAAGATAAATTATTGGATTATTGGAAAAGAAAGAGTATGCACAATAAAAATTTGTTTTAACTTAAAAAATCGAGTGTCACGGCTGCCTTAAAATTATAAGTTGACTGTTTTTGAAAAGACAAGTTGCGGTAATTTCTAATGATTCAAAACAAATAAATTTTTTTTCAAATAAACTTGATATATTGTAATAATGATAAAAACTGAACATTTCAAGGCAACTTACTGTAATAGATTTGTGAGTTTTGAGTCCAACTCAGATTCTTGTGTTTTGAAAAAGTTTTACCAACCACTAATCTTAAGATCATTTACTTTTCATCTTTAGACAACTTGAATATTTTAGTTTCAGAAACTGTGTGAAACAGAATGATGGTTATTAAAACCATTTAATTGATGTTAGTTGATTGAACTCTGTACTGCACATTCATTCAACTCATCATGTCAAGTCAAAAGACTTTAAGTCTCATGTTTATAAGTTGTGCAGTCTTCTGAAAATAACCACTAGAAATTTTAAGTTTAATTAACTTGAATAAATAAAACTCGTGTATTTATGTTAAGTTATTGAGAAAAGATAAGTTGAATAGCTAAATTCCTGAATGTTTTTTTTATTATATGTAATAAAATGGTGCCATTTTTTGGAAAAGATGAATCGTCGACAACCTGAATCTCAGAAAGCAGGGCAATGAGAAAGCATAAAAGAGAATTTGTGAACACGTATTATTGATTCATGAATGTTAGCAAGGAGAGGTTGAGAAGTTTCCACATGACAAACGTGCTATTTTTGCCCCTTTTCAATTACAGCGGGGAGTTGATGCTGTTGTCCCATTTCAGATTGTGTCACAAAGTGCGAATCAGCTGACTTTCTCCACATAGTCAGTTTCAAACAAAAGGGTTCATCCCCACAGTTCAGTTTGTTCGCATCAGCACTGATGAAGAGCTCCTGACAGAAATCCAGTACGGCACACCATGTATATCTAATACTGTAGACACTGACTTAGTTTTAAGGGTCCAGAGTGTAACATTTATGGGGATCTATTGGCAGAATATGGCAGAAAACTAATATAATATTCATAAGTATGTTTTCTAGGGCTGCCACCGACCTGTCAGACCAACCTCCATTGATCTCAGAGGCCGTATCCCACAGGACTACTAAATGAACTGCCTTGCCAATGGCAGCTCCAACACTGTTAACAGCAGTGTGCCAGAAAAAAGGTCCGTGTTGCAACAATTCCCCGGGCCTAAGACAAGTTGCAGCTCCTGAATGCAATTGGTTGGGTGGGTTTTTTTTAACAAGTAAATGAAAACATGGTCAACTAAGACTCTTGGTACCAACTAAAGGTTTATTCAACTATTAGGGGGCAGTCCTAATGTTTTCATTTGAATAAAATCACCTAAAAATAAGACCTGGATTTTTTTTGTTACCTCAGAATGAGCCATTTAAACCTGCAAAGGAAGTGGGCCATGTTGCATCGCCATGTTTCTACAGGACAGAACCATTGACATAAATAGAGATGGACGAACACATCTCCACTTCCTGCCACTGTACAAAAATGAAGCTAAAATATCATCATTTGGAGCCAGGTGTGAAACCCCCTTTTATAGCATTTAGAACTAATTAAAAGCAAACTTATCTGAAAAAAAATGAATACTTGAATATACACCAATGTGATAAGAACTACTTAGAAAGAGAGAAACCATCTTAGAGAGAAATTGATTTGACCTGTGCTGATTTGGCCCATGTCCTATCTACTAAAACAGATGGGGGGGATTTATGACCTATACTGCAGCCAGCCACCAGGAGGCAATGGAGATGTTTTGGCTTCACTTTTGAGAAGTCATCATGTCAGACAAACCAAAAACTGGCTCTCTTACATTCTTGGAAGGGGAGGGTGAGATGAGATGTTTTCGATCTGCAAGCTCACCACTATGTGCTACTAAATCCTACACACAGGTCCTTTAAATTGCTTTTTAAATTCTTATCTACACACTCATTGAGCAGGTTCTTGTGAATACGATCTTGCTGCAAACTGCTAATAGTTGCATACGAACACCAGTGGTGGCTAATCGCCCATGTGTCTGAAAAAGATCCAGGAAGGCACTAAAATCTGAGGGCTTTTGACCAAACAGGCGATGGCTGTTCCAAGGTGTGACGACGGCCTGTTATTTTTCAAAATGACAGTTAAGTGAACAGAGGTCATCGTTAAGTACTGTAGAGGGATGTGCTGGAAATATTCAGAGTGACTGCCGTGCTGAACCTGAGTCACTGCTGGCAAATGGATGTCTAGTCTGGTCCAACCCCGTTGGTCATATTGTCGGGCTTTTACAGATATGAAAGTGTATTTTTATTCCACTGAACCTGCTGTTTGATGAGTTCAGAGTCTGTTTGGACAAGTTGCCACGCACTGTATATTTGGATATTTTGATCATAATGCAGAGATGTATGAGTGTGTCTCACCTGGTGTCAGCTGTCTGTGTGTTGGAGTGGGAGGTCATGATGTCCGCTGTGATGTTAAGCACCAAGTGCAGGACTGGAAGAGGAAATTATGATTATGTTATCTAAAGAATGGAAATGGACACCTACAGTAGGTATAAATTATGTAACTACTGAATGCTGCTTTAGACTTTTGTTTTTTTTTTAAAAAGAAAAACCTTTGCTTTATAGTTACATAACCACAGTCTTTGTCGCACTAACAATTTGGGTGTTCAGTACCAGCATGCCAGTGTTTCCTGAATTCAACTTATATTTAGTGTTAAAATAACAAACAGAATAGAACTGCAGTGATTCATGGATGGATTAATCATTTTGCGTCATTTTCAGCTTCTAAAATGTGAATATTTTTAGTTTCTTTTCTCCCTATGACAGTAAAGTGGATATCTGTGGGTCGTGGACAAAACAAGATATTTGAGGACATCATCTTGGGTTTTGGGAAACAGTTTTCATCATTTTTCACCACTTTCTGACATTTTATGGACCAAATAATTAATCGATTAATTAAAGAAATGATGGACAGATTGATTAGTAATGAAAATGATAATTAGCTGCAATCCTAAAACAAAATCGTGCAATTACATAAATATTTTAGAATGTTTCATTGATTTAGGTTGGAATAGTTTCATTATTTGAAAATTCCCTGTCATAGCCAACAGCTCCTAAATGAATTACTTTTTTGAACCTTAATTTCCATACGGAATTATATAGAAGTGAAAATATAAACATGGTACATAGGTCACAGTAAATGTAAGCATTGCATCGACCCATCTGTTCAGAGAGACATACAGTAGACTTCCAATTAACCTCATTCTAACCAATATGTAATCACCCATATGTTAAACCATACGTTTCTTCACAGGCCAATTAAGAAACTCTGCATATGAAAGAAAATCAGGTCAAGAGACTTCTGTTTGTTGCTGTAGCACCGCTATACATGCACATAAACACAATCACAGTCACATCTTTGAACATGAGCCTTATTACATGCGCCACTACATGCTTATTTTAAGAAAAGCAGCTGCTTAACTAAAACAGTATGTTTTTCTCTTCTGGTGACAAAGTCAAATCTCTGTGTATCAGTGCCAGAATGAGTTCCCTCCCTTCTATAAATATGACCTATAATTCGGTTTTCTTTTTGTTGCCCTCACTGATAACATTAAAAAAACGTCCCTGAGATTAATTGGATAAAGTGGGGGAGACCTTGACTTTGTCTTTTGTGTAAGTTGTCACAATGCACTTAACTCAACCACCAGATGGCATCTGCACAAACAGTCTGATTGTCAAACATGATGCAAGTCTGTGGTTCGGTAGGTCGCACTGACTGCACCAGAGTTCATAAATACATGTGAATGGGCGGGCTGCCTGACATGGGTCAGAGCAGGAATGAAGTCTCTCGAGTTCGCTGATTCACTCATGATGGGAGAGTATGGATTTTTATTCCTGTTTGTCTTGGTTCGTCTCCAGTATTACAGAGAGATGGTGATTAATCTGTCACTTTCAGCAATATAATTCATGGGGGTGTGTCAGAAGACGAATCTGCCAAACCACCCAATATAATCGTGACTTTTTTTCCCCCCAGTGAACAATGTAAATCAAACTGTCCAGGTTTTAACTCCAGGAGACATTAATATCAGTGTGCTTTACATATAACAGGGAGGATAAAAGAAATGAGCCAACAAATATCTGTGATATTGATGTGCCCAGTATATTAGGTTATTCTTGCTAAAGGAGGAATTTGATCATAAAGGCTGGGATACTAGCTTATCACACTTTTTGCTTCTACAACCTCAATTCCAAAAAAGTTGGGACACTGTGTAAAATGTAAATAAAAACAGAGTGCAATTTGCAAATCCTTTTCTACCTATATTAAACTGAATACAGTAAACTCTTTTACTACAAAGCCACACTGTTGTAACACGTGCAGAATGTGTCTTGGCATCGTGTTGCTGAAATAAGCAGGATGGTCGTATATGTTGCTTCAAAACCTGCATGTAACTTTTAGCATGGTGGTGCCTTCACAGACGTGACAGTTCGCCATGATGCAATGGGCACGATAACAACTCCATACCATCACAGATTCTGGCTTTTTAAGTTAACACTGGAAGCAATCTGGATGGTCTTTTTCCTCTTTGCCCAGAGGACACAACGTTCATTATTTCTAAAAATAATCTGGAATATGGGCACAACATACTTTTATACTCTATGTCAGTCCATCTTAGATGAGCCAAAGAAAGTCTCAACAGTTGCAGAAATTGTTTTGAGTTCACTTTCACGGAGATGAGACTAGAGGCCTAATTTGTCAGAGACTGAAGGTTTGTTTGGTTTAAGATGTTTGGTTCATGGGAATGAGAGAAGATGTAAATATTTCTGTTGCAAGGTTTGTTATTAGCTTGTTTTAGTTTTTGGTTCTTCGGCTACTGTTAAAATTATATTGTCTTAATATCACCCCTGTAGAAAACAGTGCTTGTTTTTAATTTGTGCTGTGTGCAAACGCTAAAAACAATTTCCCACATTTTGGAAAAGTCCCTTAAATATTTGGTGAAATACCCCCACATCATGTTATACATAATATCAGATGACACGTGTGCCAACCAACCCTAAAATCAATGTGCCAACCAATTCTGCTCAAGCCATTTAATAAAGAAAATGTGTGACAATAACAGCATTAAAATGAAGAAGTGTGGTGCTGCAGAGATGTCCTGGCCAACAAATCTCATTCTTCAGGTGTAAGAAAACATGTTTGTTTGATACAGACACCAACAAACGTTGAATCTTTTAAATTAGTGAAAATCAGTGAAAATGAAACTTGTGATGCAAAAATGGTCTCTCCTACTGATTGATGAATCAGATCGCAATCGCAGTATCTGTCAAAATAATTGAAAAAATCGTGCAGCCCTAGCTTAAGTTAGGCCTATAATTTCAGATCTGCCAAAATAATCACAATATGATTATTTTACCACCATGCGGCCCTGTTATATAGTGAAAGACCTGAAATGCCACCCTCACCAAAACAGCTGTGACTTTCAGATGCTTTAACATGGCAGATGAATGCAGGTCTGGAAATAACACATTTTGATACATTTTTGTTTCTGTGACCTTCAGAGGACCAGATAATAGCTGTGTGCCAATCAACCCCTGTTTAAGGTGATTAAATGTGGGACAAAGAGTGTTTCTGTGTGGGACAATGTGGGACACCTATGACCTACTGCAATTTGTCATTGCAAGGTACAACATTTGTTAAAGGCAAAACATGTGTTAAAATACCATCAAATACACCATATTGTACAGACATTAAACATTATTTGGATACAGATCCCCGCAAAAATCCTCATGAGAAAAGGAGAATAATAATGTAAAAATTATTTCCTTTCATATCGGAAATAATATCACAGTATCAGTCAAAATAATTGTAGGCCCTTTGGACATTGTTCTATTTGACTTTTGTAGACTAGAGCCAATCAAAAAGTGAGACAATTGGGACAAAGGATAAAAATCCTGTGCAGTCCCACATAAAGGACACCTGGTCACCTTACCTCTGTTACTAATCAACACCGGTCTCCACTAAATATAAAGAAACTATAGAAACCATACAGGTTACTTTTAAATAGCTGCATAAATTCTATTAGTACATTTGACATAATTTGCACTGAACTTCCGCTCAATGGCAGCAGCCATTCCGGCGCCAGGTAGTGAACACCTGTGCTGGACGTTTTGCAAGCGGAGGGATATTTTAGTCCCGAGAAAGCGCTGCACGTTTTTTTTGTTTTTTTGCGAATGTATTTTTACCAACCTGCTGCTCATGTTAACGACCTTTTATTTACCTACGAACTGTGGTGGTTGTCAATAACACAAAAAAAAACTGCCAAAGTGCTGACAATACTGCTGGTGATAAGGAAAAGTTGGCTCGTCAACAATAATCGTGTTTCAGCTCTTGGGACGCAAATTTGCTGTTCAAGTTGGAAGCTGCTGTTTTGGAAAACCTTTGGAGCGCACTGCTGAGATTTCTGAGGATAGCCGCTTCTCCTCTTCAGCAAGGTAAGCGAGCTGATGCGTGTCTGTGTGCAGTTTGTGTCTGTGGGCCTGGGAACATCAGGTTGTGCCATGTGGCTGCTCTTCATGTTTCTCAGAGGTGCTTCTCTGGCATCTGCTGGATGCTGATCCTGCTGCCTGGATAAGTATGTGCAGTGTTTGCTTGGTGTTTTTGTTAAGGCTGTGGGCTGATGTGTCTGTGATTGTTTGCCAGGTGCATTGTGGTATTTTGATTTACATAATAGTGAAATATAAGTGCTGAATATTTAAGTGTTGTGGGCTGAGCCGCTGCTGTTCCTGTTGTTTTGTGCTGTCAGATGGCAGTACTGTATGGCTTCAGGGATCAAGACAGTTTGTTGTCTCCCACACAAGCAACTATTATCTCTGAAGGACGGGAGACTGGGAGCAATTGTAACAGGGGTCAATTGTAACACACTCCATTCCTCCAATCAGAAACAAGCTAAAGTGATGATACTTGCTCTGCACGTGCTCAGTAGGATTCTCTCTCTGCCTGTGAAACAGGAGATCATTTCAACAAAAAAAAAAAAAGATTTTTGAGGTATCGAAGTTACTGTTTGCAAGTTCAGTATTTTTCTTCTGCTGTGTGAAGTTTAGATGATTGTGAATTTAAACGTGCATTAATTTGGTCTCTAGATTATTGCTTAAAAATGAATGTGAATGAAGATATGCTAGTATACTGTACGTGTTGCTAGCTACCTTACAGGATTTTATCATGGCTGCAACTAGGGCTGGTTATCATTCTGAAATTTTCAGTACTATCGCTATACCTTGATTTCAATACTGGTCCCCTTACCAATTTTATAAAATCCATTTTAACAAAATATAAATTACATTATGGTACAAATTCATTTTTCAGCTCCTTTTTACACAATCAAAGCAGTTTCATAATAATCAATAGGACTGAAGCAATTTGTTGGGTGCCGTAAAAGTATAATAGTTCAGTACCAAGTCCTGGCTGCAAAAGGGTTTGCAATTGTAACACCGTGTTACATTTGCCATTTGGTCCACTGTAAGTACCTTGTTTGTCTGTGTTAAAATTCGTTTCTATGTCACTAAATTTAAATATAAAATTATTTAAACTCAATTCAAATAATTAAAATTACCACTGGAGTAGTTGCAGAATCTTCTGCAAAAATAGAAATATATTTTTTCTTTGAATGGATACAACGCCTGACATCTAAGAGAATTTGAACCATATACAAAAAGAAATCCTAAATAACATTAGATACTACAGCAGCAATGTGATTACTGTGAGGTGTGTTTTTATTTGAAATTCACTGGCTTTTATCCAGTATGGTAGTTGATCTCACCAAGGATGCAGTTGTAACACTTGCCTTCTTGCATTAAATAAAATATTATAGTCTTATAATTATTAGTGAAAATATATTATTAACTAGTACACATATATGTGTTTCTTAAATCATTCAAAAACTCTGTGAGTTATGAATGAAAATGTAAAAAAAAAAATGTTACAGTTACCCCCAGTCCCCTATTGGCTATTGGCTTCATGGGAAACTTAACATGGCTACATACAGTCCTTATCGTCACAATTTCTTTGCACACATCATATCTGCAAAGCATTAATAAAACAACTTAAATCAATTGGTTTATGTGACAGCTTGCGTTACTGCTTTTCATATCATAATTACATCTAAAGTGCTGAGCTCCTGTTCTGTGGATTACACCGCTGCTATACTCAGCTGCGCTCATTGCCAACCTTAAGCTTTATCCGTGCACTGATGGTCATCTGCTGCTTATCAATGCTACATAACATTTCAGAGACCGCTACAAACAATAATTTTGAATATGTTTTAGTTAATAACTATTATCTGCTGCATATCTGACATTTTTTGCAGCTGTTGGATTTAGATTAATCCATCTCAGTTCACTAAACAACAGCCTATATTCTGCTTGTTCCCTGAATTACTTTTGCTCTCCATTTAATTTGCCTTTGAGGAGGACTTTTACTGTTGCCACTCTCTAGTTTCTGTTGTGCTGAGCTGAGTGTATGCCTGTGGGAAGTGACAGGGTCAGAGTTGCCAAATATCAACTCAGTACATATTTAGTTTTGACATAATAAATCTGTTTTTATGTGAGTTGTCTGCTTGCTGATATCAAATAGCCTGAAAAGACAGGGTTTGCTCAACTCGAGTCGTTTAAGGTATCGTGTTTGTGCAACGATTAGCCACCAGCTGGGTGTGCAGCCCTTTCCATGAAGGACATAGACACTGTCTCAAGGTCTCAGATAATATAGCAATACTGCCTTCAAAATAAAATGTATTGTTATGCTTGACATAACACATTTGCAGCAGCAGCAGAGGAGATTCCTAATATGACATTATGCAGTAAAAGAGCTGATTAGTGTTTCCTAATGAAGTGGGTGTAAGCTCAAAAGCAGCCAATTTTGTGACTCGCCCATTGAGACGCCGCCTTAGTAAACACGCACATTTGAGTTTAGTTACTTGGAAGAAAAGACTGCAGACTCCCACTCTGTCGAGGAAAATGAATGTCCATCAGTAATTTTGGGAAAGCTGGAGCAGATTGTCATGTGGGGGAGTCATTACTTTGATTGAGAACAGCTGGTGGCATATTCTCCAGTTTCACCTCAGGTTGCCCTTTGTGGAAATGGTGCTCTCCGTGGTGCTGAAACACTGGCTATAGGAGGCGGGACAGTCCACAGTTTTGTGCTTAGTATTAATCATGATGAGACTGACCCAGGTTTTTCAGTGAGGGCGTTATTTTTTTTAAAGCTTAGAATTTCTTTTTTTTTTTTTTTATCACAAACGTGGTGCAATGAACCATGGAAGGATAGCTAACGAGAGTCTGTCCATTTGATCTAGACGGAAGATATATAGAATATTATAGGGTATATAATTGATATATAAGCTGTTGATAATTTTAAGCTGTATTATTTTCACGACCACTTAATTGTTGAATCTAGAAAATAAAAAAAGAGAGAAAAATGTTCATCACAATTTCCTGGAGCCCAAAATAAATCTTCAAATTGCTTCTTCTGTCCAACCAACAGTCTGAAAAACCCATAGACTAAATGACCAAAAAAAAAACCAGCAAATCCTTACATTTAAGAAGCTGGAACCAGCAAATGTTTGACATTTTTGCTTGAAAAATACACATGTAACATATATATATATATATTTATATATTTATTTTTTTAACGACTGTGTACTTCTAACTGAGTATGTTTTCTGTTTTGGGGCTAATAAAGTATGTGGTATCAAATCCATGTAGAGACTTACATACTTGTTGATTTTCATTTCTCTGAGACATTTCCAATACTGGTATTGGAACAACCCAAAGTATGTTTGGGTCTTGGGACTGTTGAAAATGTCACTTTGGACTCTGGAATACTTAAATGGGTATTTTCTGACATTTTTCACTGACTAAAACATTGTAAAAACAACTGGCAGATTAATCAATAATAGAAAAAAAAAAACTATTATGTTACAGTTGCAGCTCTGCTGTAATAGTCTACAGGCCATTTCAATTCACATTTGTTAAAATAAGATGTTGACTTAAGTGATCAAATCTGATCAAGGTCAGCTCAGGTTAATGTGTCTCTCTCTAGCCTGTACATTAAAAGGTCATCTCCAGCTCTGTCTTATTTACTCTTGTCTATTTTCTTAATCTATCTAGGAATTTAAAAAGTTTTCACTCCCTTCAATCTTTTCTTTTCAGCTTTCAGTAGAGCTTATGGTTTTGGCTTCACTGTGCAATCAACCAATAGCATTATTATCTCTTATCTTTGCCCCTTCACTGCCCTGGAAAAGATGTGAGAGGAAGCGTCTCACAATAACTGATGCCACGGAGTGTTTACTGTGAAAAGTCAGGCACACTTTGACATTTGGACACAACAAAAAAAGAAAGTAATAAAGTGAAATTGCTGCTGCTCACCTGGTTAATGGAAAAGGTGAAATCCACAGAGTAGTTTCGTGGTGTTGAAACAATGTTAGTGGCGAGGTCAAAGTTGCAGTAATTAGATGTGATCCCTACCAGGCAGTGATGCTTTGATTGAACTGTTTTATCAGTATCCTCTTTAATCTATGCCAAGGGTAAACATTTGGATTGAGAAGACCTGCAGTGGGTTTATAGTCATGGGAGTCTCAGAACACTATCTCCCACTCCTCAGGGCTTTATGGCAAAGGAACAGTAAACCTGGAGAGCAATAATATTTATCATAGGTTTAATGACAACTGTTCTCGTCTTGAGGGAACTGTTATGTGCGTCGCATTCTTAAAACTTCCACAGTTCAATTGTAATGTCATAGGACTACAGTTGAGTGCCATAAATTGGTAGCTTACAAGAGTATACAGTCCTGTGTGTTAATGTCTAATATCTATTTTTACATTGACTGAACATTGATTTGAACATTGACTTAAATGGATAAGCACAAGATGCTTGATTTGTGTCACATGTAAAATTGTTTATATATTGTATAAAGGCTCTACAGTACTATAGAGCAGTCATTCCCAAAGACTGTCACAGGAGATTTTATTTGGGTTGCCAAATAAATAAAAGACTACGGAGAAAATTTTAAATTTGTATCTGCAGTACACCTTTTATAAAGCATTTAAAATGTGTATGTTGTTTTACTGATGAGAGGAAAAAATACACTTATTTTGTGTCCTTCATGAAGTAAACTAGAATGTTCTATGTTGTTTTCCTGATAAGAGGAAATAAAAACAATGAGATGTCCTGTTAACTCAGCCTAAAAGAATTTATTTTTTATTTATTTTTGTATTTAACATGTGGATATTTCTAAAAAAAAGACTGAACAGACTGAATAATGTCATGTAACAGATGGAGACTGTAGTTGGTTTTATCTAACATTACTTATACAGGAGTATATGGTGCATTTGTTAATACACATTTGGAGTTCTAGTGAGCTTTTGTAGCAGCTGAAGGACAATGTGACAACAACATAACAACAGTGTGGCTCATTTATAGGTATTTCATCATGTTTCAACCATAATGAAGGTTTATGGCACAGAGAAATTAAGTTATCAAGCTATGGTTACACAGGCAATACTACTAGGATCAGTTCATTGTTGATTTGGTCTTTTTGATTTTGATTTGTTGACAACAAGATGGAAAATCCCAGACTTACTGCCCGAGGACATAGTTTGTCTCAGACACAGACTCAGACTAGCGATATCAGCGTTTTACATCTACTGTCGTTCTTGCTCTAATTACTCATTGGGGAATGTTTTGCCAAAACACTCCTTTCAGTGCACACATTCACATAAGTGATGAAATGTTGAAGGAATAATTCAACATTTTGGTAAATATGCAGAGAATTAGATAAGAGGCCTGATATCGCTCTCGTATCTGTGTTTTAATTTAAAGCAGAGAGAGAAAAAAAAGAGGGAAACCACAAGTCTGACTCTGTGGTAACAAACATAACAAACTCAGACAACTCTGAAGCTCACTAATGGGACCAGTAACATCCTGTAGTCTCTGCTGTTTGTCTGGCAAATGGTCCCAGCCAAGAAATAGTCCAGCACAGAAAACTTAAACTAACTGCCAAGCTAAGCTAACCAGCTGTTGAAGTGTTGTGTCTATGATACCACATAATTTATCGGTGCTCGGTATCGTCCGATACACAAAGTTCAGGAATTCAGGACGGTAAAAATGGAACTGGAATACCTCTACTCTATGTTTAACAAATATGAAAGTGGTATCATAAGGATATTTGCCCAAATGTGACACAATTTCTTTAAAGTACATATGTTCTTGAAATGTGTTTTGTGTAGTGCAAAATTATCACATGTTAAAATCATGGATATCAACCAGAATGTTCTTGACTGGTTACGCATGTTAGCTAATTTGCAGACAGACAACAAAGTCAAATGTAAATTGTGCGATGCTACTCTTCAGTTTAGCACATTAAAAACAAACACCCAGATGCCATGTCCAAGAATGCAAGCAGTCAAAGATCAGGTTGTGCTAGCCGTGTGGAGAAAGTGTGATGTGTGCCAGCCATTACCCAGTTGGTGTGCCGAATGACTGAGACCGATAGGCTGCCAGTCAGTGTGGTTGAAGAGAGGGATTATAACTGGAATTAACTGGTTAGTCATATGGTAATGGGTGTTGGGCTATTGAAAGAAAAAATGAACCAAAACTGACAACTCTAGTTAAAAGTAAAGTGTGTGTCTGTCCAATCGCTCCCTCTTAATCAGTTAGAATGGACAGTTGTCATTTCCATCTCATGCATAACATGAGGAGGATATTTTAGCTCTTTTCCGTTCTGTGACAAGTCCAATAAATCTCAGGCTCTCTCTCTAGGTCAAGTATTCCATCACTGTGCCAAAACAGGTGGGCCATATTCTTGGCGAGACGTGTCCCCCTCCTGTCCACTGTCTGTCCTCTGTAGGCTGCGTCCTTGTCCGCCTGTGTCACTCCGCACCGGGACTGATGTGATCTGACTGACAATGGCGGTCTGTCTGCCAGGTGCTATCTTTAATCCTGCTTTACAGAAGTCCCTCCCAGCTGCTAAAAGGACAGATGAACTAACACTGGAGGAAAAGGAATTAGATATGAGACAAAAACAGGATGTAAAATTAGCTGTTGATTGTAGAAACCAGCATGAGTCACCGTTCACCATTTTTATTTCAGCTGCTTGGCAAACACTGAACAAATTTTAAAACGTTTTTTTTATGTCTGCTTGTACAGATTTACCAAAACCTTTTTCTGACCTGTTCAAATCAACAGATCTGATACACAACCCATATAGATGGGATGCATGATAATATCAGTACTATGGGTTGGGCTGATGTCAAACATTTCAACCCATGTGGAGCTGCAAGTCAGTAAGTTTACCACAACATGTTCCTGTTAATGTTTCATAATTAAAGACTTAAGAAATTAAGGGGTCCTGTCCACTGAAACACCAGAGGGCTTTTAATTTAAATAAATACAGGACATGTTGACTTTGTATTCACACCGTAATGCAGTAACTTCAACAGGGCAAATGAGAATAGATCAAAACAAGACTTCGTATTTACCTTTACATCTGCTACATTACTGACAAGCTAAAGCTGGCTATGTTAGCTACCTCGCAAACACAGCAAACAGTCAGGGACAGGATTATATCAGTTATACTGAAAAGTGAAAATTATGTGGACATCATTTATTAACTTTCCAGCAATGTATTTCACAAGCTAGTTAGCAACTTAGCTTCACACTGCTGTCTGCACAGAGGTGATGCGTACTCTGCTACAAATGCTGCCGCCCACATTTCCCATGATGCCTACTAGTGCTCGACCACAGGTTCGTATTGAATGGTTGAAGATGCGAAGAGCCTCTTGTCATTCTGTGTTGCTCACTAGAATGTTACATGACAAATTACCCTAGCCTAATTAGCACAGGATCCATATCAGCCTATGAAGGCTTTATCATAAAATACCAGTATTGGCCCAAAACAGGCCAATAAGATGGCGCTGTAATTATGCACATGCTATGTGAGTATGAGGGTTTTTTTAAGTGTCTCAAACAGACAGCAAAGTTACGATTTGCAATGCTCGCTCAGAGTCAGTCCTGCGAGTAGGAGCCAGATTCATTCTTTCAACACTAAAAATTTAATTGCCAGTCTTAAGAGCCCTCATCCCAGCTCCACCAGCAAGCCATTAATACTACAACTATGATTGGATTTTTCCCAGTGAATGTGTACATTTTGAGAAGGCATTGTATTTTATGTCTGCAGCTGCCAGCGGGCCATCATGGAAAGAGTAGACACAATAATATGTTAATTCTACTTTAGGACGTGATGTTCTCTGCAATTAGATGGAAAAAAATATCTTGCATCCCCACTATAGAGATGTGCATCATTACAGGCTTTAGTTTAGGTGTCAACAGGAAGTGATTTCAACAGACACATTTTACACCATTTTTAAAACGGCAAGGATGCGTAAAAACAAGTTTTCAGCTTTCATTAATATTATGTTGTACATTCTTTTAATGTCTTTGATGATTAGGGTGTCATTAACTATATAATAACAATGTAAGTGTTTTTGTCTTTTCCTCCATTTGCACAGCAGTAATTGCTACTTGCTAGCAATTAATGTCTACTGGCTTTTTGTCTTTTGGCATTTGCTCTGCTTGTGGTTATGTACACATTCTTTATTTATCAAAGCTTTTCCTCTCTACCAATACAAAATCATATGAAAAAAAAAGTTCAAATCAAATAGGGGCAGCCGTCAAAACATATTTACTTTCAGTAGAACAGAAGAATAACATTACTTTGTTTTAGCCATTAAAGACACTTTTTGTAAATTCTTTATGTTCTTGTTGCTGTTACAGATAGTTTGATATTCCTCAAGAAAAATACTGTTTAAGATAACATTATGCACTTTGCCATCAAAATATAATCACACAGTAAAGTCATATCTGTAACCACATGAGTAAAGAACCATACCCCGTCACATTTTATCAATAAATCATAACTACACCGGAAAACGCTGAGAGGCCTCAGTCTTCAGATACTAACATAGACTCTCAAAAACATTACAGACAATATGTTACAAGCTAACGGCAGCATACTGTAATACACTTCATGTATCATATGTACAAAATGTTCTTTTAGAGGCGATGTGATAAAACCACAAACCACCATAACAATCAAATAATTCTACAAAACTGATCTATACCTAGTACTGAACATGTATAAGAGAAAATTGTTGCTTTCTTCTGGCTGATATGTCTTTGCCCTTTGAGGATACTCTGACAAAACGTTATAGGCTTTTAAATGAGTTAAAATGTCCGTACAGTGTGTATATGAAATGTGTTAGTTAGTCCATTGTGACATATTGTAGATCAACACTTAGTTTTCCTTTTGTTGAACTAAAGCACGTTTATTGGCAGGACAAATCAAAGCACAGTTACACAGAGAATGATCATTATCCTCAAAGCGACTCCTCAGCACAGCGGCAGTCCATTCAGTCAAACGTGCACAGATTGCGCACATCCCAAAGAAGTGAATTGATTCACATGGTTATCAGATCACAGGGTTTAAATCCAAAACATGAGCATTCCCAAATGTGAATCTGATCCTTGAAGTCACCAAATTGTCCCCATGAGGCATGGAAGCTTCGGCGGGTCCGTTTTCAACACAGCCAACATGAAATTGGATCTAATCCACTTGTTGTCTGATTTCAGCGCTCGTCCCGTGCCGTTTCCAGGAAAATGCAGGTGTCACACTTTGGTAAATGTCTAAATTAAAATGAGCTGAGTCCGTCCATAGTCCACAAACCTACAAGAGCTGGAAATCCTCAAGTGGTGATACCACTGGTATTAAAGCAAAGGCTAGAATGAGGAGCATACTGGAGGGGTGTAAGCAGGTGGGTTCAGCCGCTGAGCTTCTAGCAATGGCATTTGAGCCACTGGACTCATCCAGTTGATGGTTCTGAGGGAAAAGACCATAATGTTAGTGTTACATTAAGTTCACCGTGAATCTGAAATTTCCTGATATGTGTCATCTTGTATCACCACAATTGTTGCAAATTTTTTTGATACTGGGTGCCTCAAAAGTCAGGTAAAAAATATTCCTCTTTAATTACTTTGCGGCCACATTTTGTTGCATAAAAACTAAAATCCTATACAATGGCAAGGTCAGTAATGTCACTCAATACTGCATTTGTAAGTGCATTTACATCCACCTGTTTTTATGCACATTTTCACATGGTGCATTAAAAACCTCAGTTCAAAAGCTGGAACAAAAAAGCTTTTACTCACAGCTGAGCTGGAAAAGTTGTAGCAATTAAAAAAAAAAAAAGTCCAGTGGAAACAGACTTAGCAATACATCATGAATGAATGTCCTGAATCATGCACATGAAGCATGTCCATTGAAGCTTCTCCTCCACTGAAGAGAGACTAAAAATAGCGGCATAAGAAAACATCAGATATGTGTGGACGGAGAGTCTACTTCATTCTATACCCATCATGTGAATGAAAGCGTTCCTGAAATAATCCTTCTGCATTTGTCTTAATCAGACACCACAGGCCTGTTGGTTATCCATACTTTCAAACCTTTAGATTGCATTGCAAATTTAACCGCCAACTCTGTTAAATCCACCACGCTTGACTTCACCACGCCACAGACTGTATGGGTTCTAGTCGACCAATCACCACTCACATTGATTCAAAGCGCACATATGGTGATTGGCTGCAAACAAATAGCCATTTTTTTCTGAATCTGGGTACAATAAGGATCGAATGAAGGTATTGTTTGACTAATGACATTTCAATAACACTTGGTAGTGAGATATTTCAGTCGATAAGTCAAAGGTATTGAATATCAATGCCTAGCCCTACATAGAAACTCGACTTGTGATGCACAGATTCATCTGTGTTGCCAGTCTGTCAGCTGTTAAGTAACAAGAAAGTGGAGCACAGAAACATTATAGAGACATGTTTGCAGGGTTGCTGTTACAGATTTTAGTGGTCTGCCATTGCCAGAGAGTATTTTCAAGATTAATGTTACAACTGTAAAATGTTGCTTGGTTCAATTTTTATTCTTTAATAACCAAATTTAAGGAATCCATATAAAAATACTTGATATTTTTTATAAATATCAGTATCTTTATCTGTGTCACAAATCAATTATTGTTCAGGGTCTAATAGGAATGTTTAATAGATTAATGCACAAAATAAAGCAATTCTTACCACACACAGAGCAGTATCCACTGTTTGGTTTGACACCAGTTTTTGGGCCTGGAAGGAAGAAGCCAGAGACGCATTAACTCTCATTCATTCCTGAATGTGTTTGCTTGTCTTTCAAGATCACAGACAGGCTGATGGTGCTGGAAAAAATTCTTTGAAATATACAGCAGACTGCTTCTTGGACATTATTATTCATTAGGCAGCCTCTGTATAGGCAAATGAAGAAATTGTCTTGGCCTGGAAGTTCAATTATGGCTAAAGGGAGGGCACAGTTTTACAGTAAAACAAGGTCAAGTAAAATCATTAACTGCATCAAGCCAAACGCCCACTGCCACAGTTATACAGCAAATTACACACAACAATAAGATGTATGATAATACTTTCAGTGCTGACCAATTCCCATAGTTGAGACCTACACGGACCTCTTTGTATAATCATTGTCCTCAACTAGATGTGTGTGTGTGTGTGGCCTGTTTGTGGCAGCTCAAGGTTATGACAGTTTAATACATTAAAACTTTTCTCTGACTGCTCCAAACCTTTTCAGCCACACATAAAAATACCCACAAACATTTGCACACACACACACACACAAACAAATATACACTCACAGATACAGAGATGGAGCACAGAAAATGATAAAGTGACTCTGTAGTGGTTTGGGAACATAATAAACACTCCATGCGTTGGTTCTTAAGTAGAAAGACTCCTATGAACCCGGATTCTGGAGAAGAATGATTAATTGCTCTATAGGAGGTCTTTCCTCTTGGAGGATGTTTTCACTGGTGATAAATCATATTATCGCTATTAAAAGCCAATATGATAGATTGTCTCGCTTAAAGTATCTGATATCATCTCATTTAAAAATATAGCCTCATAGTATTTATCTGAGGACAACAGCAGAGAAGTGTGTTGGTGAAACCAAAAAGTTCCAGAGGAGCTGGAGTATCCATAACCACATTTGAGCACATTTAAGCCAAACATTCAATTTATGATGTTAAATGTCAAAACTGGGCACACTGAATTGATTCTCTACAAGTGCATTTGACAGATCAAAAAAATATTATCCATTTGCATGTCATTATCAGTGTCTGCTGTGAATATTTCTGGTGGCACATTTTAAAGTCACATCTGACATTTTTGCAAATAAGGTCTTTTTATGCGTGTGCTCATGCATATTAGACACGTGTTGAATTAAATGAGTTACATCTGTGAAAAAATGTGAAAAACTGTGACTGAGTGAGATCACAGTGCTGCCACAAGGTCATTTTAGTGTCAGTTTGGAACTTTCAATTTTATCACACAGTCTGACTCAGCTGATTGAATTTGCTCAGGAATTGAAGATGTTAAAATTTCAATTTTTCAGAGCATTTGAAGGACTTCTCATCTCTGTTGGCTTAAAATGTAAGTTTTGTGAAAATATTTATTATTGAACTGGGCATAGACATTGGAAGTAGGGGTGCAGGGATTTGCACAAAACCACGGAGGCCCAGTTGATTTTGGAATAGCCCATCTAATCTGAGGTTACACAATCCCAAAATTATCAATAGATGATCAATACTGTAAAGCAGGAGCAGGAAGTGGTGCCGTCACCTCCCACCACCACCCCTTCAAGTTCAAATTCTATTATACTCTTTTCTCTTATTTGTGGTTGAGAGTGGTGTATATTGTTAATAAACTGTTGGCTTTAATTGAGTGTATCTGCACTGTAAATCCTGTATTGTTGAGATACAGGTGATTTTAAGCTTTAGTGTTCCTGTACTGTAAATTGAGATGCCAGTTAATGTATTTCTTAGTTAATGTGAGTATATTATGATGTGTATGTGTGCTGCTGCTGGTGACTTTAGATTTTGTGTTGCTGACTGCATGTTCTAGTCCTGGGAGGGAGGCGAGGGGGGGCAGTTTGACCTGGGAAACAGCAGTTGAAGGAACAGTCCCTTTTGGTAGTAAATTACAATTGCATGACAACAGTGCAAACTTCATTTGCTTAGGGAGGTCATGTTATAAGATCAGATGATCCAGTACAGCTACTAAATTGACTTTGTAGTGAGACTGTTTGGTGGTTTACAAGGTGAAAAATCAACTTTATTTTGTAAAGCTTGAATTTTTGTTGAAAGCATCTATGCAATTATTGTAGTTTACTAGTAACTATGCTCGAATGCAGCTAATTTGTATTAGTGATCGACATTCAGCAGCAATGTTCTGTGAAACTGCAGGAGGTGGAGAGATGTTGATTGCAGTTTGTCCCATGCCGGTAATAAAGTAGCTGCAGGGATGATGCATTTTTGAAGGCCAGCCTGCAAGTTATCATCACACTGATTTTTTTTTTAACCAGAAAGCAAATGTGATTTTTCCATTAAATTTTTGATTAGTGCAGAAAAAAAGCTCTATGGCAAACAAAAATTCATACTTATACTTTGGTTCCATTCTCAATCTTCACTAACAAACACCGCTTTTATGATTTTTGAAGCATAAATGCAATCGCCAGAAGTAAAAAGCTAACGTGACGCTATAAACAAACTATACCACAGTTGCATGACTAGCGTCCCCGCCATGAAGTGACCAGTGTTTGCAGTGATGATGTTTAATGTCCCTGACAACCTAGGTAGTCTCATTTAGCTGCTTGTTAGCAACCAACTTTAAGACACGTAAAAGCTTCAAAATTTTTAAGTTTTTATTTTATGTTGTAGAACAAAACATGAAAATCTCTTAAGCTTGTTATTTCAGGCATCTAACCAACAACCAGTTAACAAAATGCATTGACTTTAATATGATGGAACTGGAGGTGCTAATATGCAAACTCATTTCTGGGTTTAATGACACATTCCTGCAGCACTCCATCAGCATTTATATTTTTATCTTTTAACCAGGAGCAGCTGTAGCTGTTACAAAGAGAAGAGGAATTTAAGTAAACGTAAACTTAAGTCTGGTCGACAAAAAAACTTGGTACATCCTTACAATGATACTGTGTCCCTGCACACACACAGACCTACACACTCAGTCGCAGACACACTACCCCTGTAGGCCATTTCTGATGTTACTGTGGCAACCAATTAGCTTTGACATGACAGCTTTGGAAACTCTGACTCCACACTGACGTCTCATCTTTCTGCCCAGGAGGGGGGATTCTGAGCATGCCATCATAAAACCATCCCTGATCCATCAAGGTGACAGAGCCGGCCGTCTGACACTCAGACAGGAGCTCTGAATAGATCTCTAACCTGATGTTTGGGTCTCAATTTGGAGTCAGAAACTGTCTTTCAGAAGTTTTGAGAGGGTTCTGATGCCTTCAAAGGGCAAAAAGCTTAGAAATTTATCAAAACATTTGTTGTTGTGTGGCAAGTTTTCATGTTGGTCCTTTTATTTTCCCTTAGAAATAGCTTGGGTGAAGTGTTTTTTAGTGTAGACGAGAGGCACAGCCACTAGATAAGTAGTTATAATGAAAATTGAAACTAATTGCCTTGCAATGCAGTGGTGCCCTTTGCTTCAACAAGGAATTCCAATAGAGAACCAATAAGGTTTCTCCCTTAATGAGATCAGTGGAGGTTTAAGCTGGCTGACAGTCTAACGTTTGAGTCAAAATTAAATTAGCTTGCTCCATTATTTGGAGATTTATAACACTGAAAAGTTTATATGAAACTTTACTATGTTGTGAAACCAGAATGTTGCTTGTTTCTTTAGAGTAGTTTGTGTTCTTCTTAAGGCATTTTGAGCCATAATGGAGCAAAATAATAATAAAAAAAAAAACATTAAAAAAAATCTGATAAATGCAACTGGATAAATTTGTTTTTTTTTAGCCCTGCTCTCGGATCTCAAAGAGACATTTAGTTGATGACTTTTTAATATACTGCTATTTAATAACATCAAATATGCAGTGATTTCATCTCCACTTCTTACTCTACTTTTATTTTTATGACATTCAGGTTTTTTATTTTGAAATTTAACATCACATCGTCTAATTTTATATCATGTCAACAGTGTATATCACGAAATAGTAACTGTTCTATAAATCAATTTAATTAATTACTTAATTAATCAATTAATTTAAGTAACTAATTAATTAATTTTAAAATAACCATACCATAAAGGTTCATTCTCATAAAACAGACACTTTAAGGTTCCGAATGAGAACAATAACTTTAATCGTAACAGGTTCTAAGGTTAACAGGGACTAATAAATACCAGCCTGTTTGGGATGCCTCCTGCTCTGTATTTCAAATTTCATTCCCCTTCATGCTTTCTCATCACTCTCTTCTTCTGAGGTGGTGAGCAAACCAGCTTAGGTGCATTACTGACACCAGCTGTCTCTCTCATCATGTGAGATTGTAGTAAGCAGTCCCCAAATCACGTTATGTTGCGAGGCTGTTGGATTTGCAAGATCACCTGTGAATAGCTCCTGCGATGGAAATGGTTTTGCCAAATCTCTACATGTGGACAGAGTTCTACCTATGCACGTTATGTAACGCCATATCACCCACCCCTAATGCAGCCAATGTCCAAACGAAGAAACTCACCTGCAAGGTCCCGCAAATTTGATATAATGAGTCACCATCCAGATCCAGTTTGTTCATGTCCGTCAGTGCATCCAGTGCATTATTGGTTCGGTCTTTACCCCTCGAGTGATGCTCGGCTCGAGTATAGTAGGTTGAATTGGGGGCTGGGGCTGCCAAACTCCAACATCGGTACCATTGCCAAATGCCTGTATGGCATTACCTGCAAGAATATAGTTAGTTAGTGGCATTCTTGATTTAGCAGATATGAAGAATGTCTGTTTTACTAGACAATATCCACTTAAATGTAATATGACAGGAAAAATTAGATGAAGTAAGAAAATACTTTGCAGATATGAGAAAATATGCATCCAATGTCATGACTTCAGTTCAATTGTAGAATAATTACACGTAATAAGCATTATCCACCAGAGTGCCCTCTGAGCCCCGCTTTAAAAAATATAGTCTGAACATCTAACAAGTTAGCAGACGTCTTCTGTCTTTGCCTTGTAAATGAGTGCAAGTGGCACGGCCCAAAACATTTTGTTCATGTCCAACTAAAAGCTGCTCATAATGGATACTTTAGATAATTGGGCAGGAGAAGAAATGACTTGACCTCTCTCAAGAGCCTTTTTAAAAGCAGTGTCTGCCTGTAATAGCTTTGATTCACAAAGCGGCACAGAAATGAACTTCAGAGCTGCCGAAAATAAGAAAACTTCAAAAATAATTTATGTAATGTAATTTTCTCATCATTAATTTGACATTTAATCTAAGATGCTTTCCATAAGCAGAACAGAATGTGGGCAAAAACTGCTTTTTGTATTTATCTAGTCAATCAGTAAAAAATGGTTTGGGCATGAGTTGTTGTCAAGGCAATTTAGGACACTGCATTTCAATTTAAATTTCTCTGTTTTGGACTTTGAATGTGGAAATGTCATCGAATGCACCATACTCACAAATGAGTGAAAAAACAAAATAAAGGCCCAAGAGATTGTTGCTTATACACCGGCGGTCAGAGTTACAGAAATTGTATTTAAAAGGAGAACATGTCAAACACATGCTAGACCATCACATACCACCTCTGTTTCAAGTCACTATCTCCCAAGCAAGACAATACAGCTCGTCAGTCTGACCTCATGCAGTGAAGAACAGTGCAAGGTTGGAAAGGAAATGTATTTCTGCAGGATGGCCAAGTATGTGAACTCACGCAGGCATCGATTGTTGCTGAAAAACTCAGCAAATCTATCACAGTCTGGCTTGCTGTTCCCGCTGCTGCTGCAGTCACACCACGGTGACAGGCTAATACCAAGTGATCGCACATAATTGGGTGTCATCACTGTACCTGCAGCGGAGAAGAAAAGTATTGTTAGTCACTGTAACTGTAGTCCCACTATCATAGTTGGACACTTTTGGTTCAGTTACTCAGTTTTGAGGCTCTTTACACTGACTGAACTATCTATGTTCAAGTCAGCCAATGAGGGTGAGCTTATTCAACATTATAGAGGAAGCCTTTACAAATTAGACAAGACTTGCATTGACTTGCATTGAATTATAACCTGTAGGGCTGCACTTAATAGTTTGAAGTATTGTTTCCAACTGATGAGGCCCGAACATTTTCAATAATTACAAAGTGCTGTGAAGTCAAAAAGGCAACACTGAAAAAAGATTAAGGTAATCATTTCCAAAATGCAAAACATTTTTATCTAATGAAATATTATGCTCCAGTTCATATTTGTTGATTTTTAGCCTTTCAAAAACAAAAAGATAATGATGATAGTGGCACATTTTAAAAATGATCTTATTGCAACCCTATTTGATAGCTGCTATTCATCAGATGGCTGGTCAGAAAATTATTGGACCTTATATTTAAAAGGATTGCTGTAACGCATGTTAATTTAATCACTGTGTCAACCCTTTCCCTGAGCAGGGGAATCAGTATTTTTACTGAAACACTAAAACTTAAAAATTAAAGTGGTCACGGCATGGATTTATTTTATCATTTGAGTAATATGAGGTCGAGATAATCGCTGGCAAATGTATTTTTGCTTCAGTGTGCGTGAAGGAAAATAATTAAACTGATTTACATACTGAAATGTTAGTTGAAGCCGTTTCCTTACTTATACATGGTCATTAAAGTTAACAGAAAATGGCCAAATAATAATGTTAGAGGACTCAGGGTGTAATGAAACATTTACAAAATGAATTTTAAGTGACTGCTAGCAGAAACATGTTCACTGTGTTGATAATGCTAATATATCGTGCTTGGCTGCTGACATAAAGACACTAAAAACATGGTCTAAGTAACATTTTTTTAGGCAACTTGGCATGTCAGGGCTTTAGGAGTCTTGAATTACACTAGACAAGCAGTATGGAAGCATTTTATGTTTTTTTTCTGTTGCTTTTTTTTACATTTGAAAACTGGTCACCATTCACTTCAACTGTTTGGAAGATTCTACAATGCTGTTTTCCTGTGAAACTCCAGTAGTGTTTTGTGGACTAAAAAACTAAACCCAACCTTCAGTAGGCATGAGGGTGAACGACTGAATTTTCATTTTCGGGTGAACTATCCTTTAATAGTTGCCATTTGGGCGAGTGAGTTGACAGATTTACTTGCATTTACATGGCATTTTACTAAGTGGGCAAGCACTTTGCTAAACCCTTGTGATGGTGTCATAAAAATATGACAATAGACAATCAAAGTTTCATTCGAAAACCTCAATAGAAGCTTTGAATTTTAAAAAACAATGACATTTAGTACAACACACTGCATCACAATTATAAATCTCACTGACTTATGAGAGATTATGTGTCGTAGCTGTTGGAGTCTTACAGATTCAACAACATAACATTATGCAAAGAATTGCTGAAGTCAACAAAGGTGGAAAACTGCAGCTCTGGAGAGTGATGCTAAAAGTGTTTGCTAGGGCTGCAGTTGCTTACACCTACTGGGAGTCAACAGTGGTGACCAAGCAGGGGCAGGCACATTGAATTTCATAAGCAGACTCTAAAGGAAAGCCATTTTTGGCTGCTTTGCCATGTTGATGTAACTGAATAAAACTGTTGCCTTTTTAGAGGGAGCCATGGGGTTGAGTAGGCTCATGCTTACTAACTGTGCAAGTACATGCAAATTTCTGTGCGCGTAGACAGAGATGAGTGGTTAAGCCAGGGGGGCCCCATTAGAGGGAGTAACCTGTGCGAAGTAGAATATGAATGGTGTAGATTAAAATGTCTGCCTGTTGAGTTTGCAATTGGTCACTGTTGCCCTGCGTTCAAATCTCATTACTAAAACTCAGTGGGACATCATTTTTCCTTTCTACATAATGAAGCCTGCTGATGGAAGAAAGACTGAACAAAAGGAAACAAAGTACTATTTCTTCACAGTGCTATGATGTATGACCTGTGATGTCATGTACGCCCCACAGATTTTCGATTTATTGGACTGTGATCTCAGCTGTCTGGCTGTCTAGTTGACATGGCCCTTAATCTCTGCTTTGGAGAAAACATTAAGACTGCAAACAAGTTACTTGCAAATTAACATTTGTAAATGAAAAAGTGTTGTCATTAGGGGTGTAACGATACATAGATCTGGATCAGTATAAAAGGCTTGTTTCATTTGATTTAAAGGAGAATTTGACTCGGTGGCAGGCATTAAGAATAACTGTGACAATCTTCTGATATGGTTGTCTAGAGGCATCAGTATTAAGCTGAGACTGTTTCATAACTTGTTAAAAACTCCTTGTAGTAGATTTAACAAGATTAGCTGTATGTAAAAGTAAATTATCCAATCCCAGCTTTGTAAACTAAGAAGGCCATGGCTGGACAGTGACTGCATTGTGGTAAGAATTCATTACTTAGATCTAAAGAACTGGCTTTTATTCTGTGCTGGCTATTGTAGAAGACTAGAACTTCCCACACTTTTAATAGGTTTCTGTTATCTTTTGGTTTAGGAGGAACTGAATCTGATTAAAGCTTTATACATCAGTTCTAATCAAGCTGAGAAAGCTTCACACTGCTAATAAAGAAATATCAAGATTAGAAAACAATACAAACAAATTAGATGGCTCAAAGATTGTCTGTCAAATAATATCTATGATTTGGAAAACTGCCATGAATTTGATTATATTCATTGCTTGTGAGCTTCCTCTGTTAGAACATTTTCTTAATTAATCTGGCAACTTCTGAAGCCAATTTTGAAATGCTTCAGAATAACTTACCAATAAGACCCGAGTAAGACAGCAGACAGTCAGCATAGTTCTCCCTCAGACAGCCGGATATGGAGCGAGCTTCAGGCTGACAGTTGCTTATGAAGTCTGCCAGCCTTGACCTAAAAACAATAGAAACACAAATTACAGATGCTAATTTTCTGATGCTGTTATTAGATATGAAGCTCATAGTAGGCTTAGTCCTTTGTCACATTAATAAGCACTGGTTCAATAACAGACTAACTGGCATAAAAAGCCTTTGCTGCTTTGCAGAACAGAAAGTAGATGTGAAATCGAGTTTAGAAGTGTTGTCGCCAAACTCCAGAGAATGAAAAACTGTTTCTCTCTCTTTTTTTTTTCACCCTATACAGTATACTATAACCTGTACACACTATATTTTGCAGTAAGTAGCTCATTTTAAAGAGGAGACTGAACATTCATAATGTTTATTGACAGAAATTGCCAGTTTCCAGCTTTAAAATAGTAGTTATCTTCTCTTGAAATAGACCATCTGGATTACTGCTGAAGTGCTTTCTCTGCAGGTGCCTCCTAGAAATTATAATATTTTTTCAATGCATAGACAGAAGAGGAGTCAGAGTTATTGTTACAGGTGGATTTTAACATCTGGAGACAGATGACAAATCTTGGTTGTGAAATTACGATTTCTATTGCAGTAGTAGCAGACTGCATTTTTGGAAAAAAAAGATGAAATATACTAAGAATCCCTCTCTGTGGATTCTTACCTGCAGATATAGTTGGTCTTGCATGTGTTCTGAAGAGACAGACAGTTTGGTGTGTCTTTATCCTCATAGGAGCAGACAGGTACAATTGTTTGTCGTCTGCGCTCTGCACATGCTGTCTGATCCCCCGCTGGACAGGAGCAAAACAGCATCCCATAGCTGTATTTAGCTGGAACCTTCATTTTTGGGAAAAAACGGAAAAAGAACATGATTATGCGGGTGGTGTTACAGCGTGGGGGGTGGAAAACTTCCTCCCAGGTGTCCATCGATATCCGCAAAACTTGCCATCAAAAGAAAATATTTTCAGCTTCCACTGGAGTAGTTGAAAATCTTACCTTACCCAGGTTATAAATGGGCTTAAAAAGTGACAGAATGTGATCATAGAGACTTCAGATTCACTATGGCTGCCTCCCATTGTGAATAGTAGCTTTCAGTAGAATTTTACCAGGAGGTTGGATTCATAGTCAGTGATATTGCTCTTAAAATAGCATTTTTCCTTTGACATTTGACACCTGGGTTCGACACTGGTTTGAACAGCAACTACAAAATCAATTGCACACAAAAAGCTGCAAATAGCTCTGAAAATTAGCATGCTTAATTACCTTGTCAAAGAACTGACGCAGGGCCTTGTGGCATTTGCGCTTGTTGCAGACCTCAGAGGCAGACACCCTGCTGGTGCAGGGGTTGATGTAAGCTGAGCGGTACTTCTTACATGTGTCATTCAGGTTACAGGCCTTGGCAGCATTCAGACAGTTGTTCTCCTTTGTGGATGCTGGCTCAACTGAGAGAAAGGAGAGACACATAATATCATATAATTTCATGTTTTCTTATGCAAGAATTATTGCTTTCTTGCACAGGTTGCATTGTTGTGTACGCATCAAACAAGATCAATACTTCAAAACAAAGAACGTGACAAGGATGAGAGGATTTTTCTTTATTTAGAATCTCTTTGAAAAACCATTTAATTACTTCACACCTCAAAGATTTTACACTTCTGTGCACAGTTATAAGGACATTTCTAGGTACAGTATGTCTTAGGTAAATTGGAAAACACTATCTTATGTGATTAAGATAAAATAAAAGCTATTGTGTCACTACTGACATAGACTTAGTAGTCAGTCTCTGGACACTTCACTCAATAGAGACTGAGGACAGTATCCCAGCTTTCATTGCTAAAACTGCGTGTAAACAATTAGAGAGTTTAAAAAAAAAACCTCCATTGTCAAATCAATCCAAAGCCTTTAGGATGGCCTTCATATTGGGGTGGTGAGATTGTGTGCTTGATACTGAGTAGAATGGGGGCAGAGCATCAGTTCTGGTAAGGCATGTCCATGTTTGTTATTGGCCGTTCTAGCAACTACCTTGCAGAAGGCAGTGAGATCTCTGATTGTCTGTATTGGAAGACTACTTGTTGACTAGCAGTGGGGGACAAAATTGATTCTTAGATGCATCATGATTCTCTCTTGAAAGATTGTGAATCGATACAGGAAAGTCCAGAATCGGAAATTTAAAACCCAATTCTCTTTTGTAAGACCAGGCTGTATGCTCCTTACGGCTGAACTAATTGGATGGTGAAACATAATGGATGTAAACATGTGCATCATGTTTATGATCTGAGTTGGGCAACTTGTTGAGTTTTGGCGAGGATAGCTGAGCATGAGCAACAGAAGATGGATACAATCCGCTGCACCCCCTGACTTAAAAGTTAATGTATGGAAGCATTTGGGTTCTATGAAATTGAAGGGAAAAGGGATCTGGACAAGAGCTCCATTACAGATACACTATGATTTAAAAGTAAGTAGTGGTACAGAGAGAAAAAAGAAATCAGTTTTAGAAATTTAAAATTTTGATGCATTAAAAATTGTTTTATAATCACATCATAGCCCTCAGAATCTGAATTGAATCGATAATGTTGATAATTATCAACATGAAAGGAAATGAGTATTCATCCCAGAGTCAGAGCCACAACAAAGCTTTACATGTCAAAAAAACTGTCCACTACTTTTCATGTATTTTTTTTTTACCAGGTCCTCATAGTATGCTAAAATTGCATAATTTACTGTATGCCTGTTTGAAACTGAAAAAGAGCAACTGTGTGAGAGCTTTGAGCCTCGTTGAACTTAATCATGCTTGTATTTGCAAACACATTATACAAATTGTGTGGATATAGACTTTTTTTTTTAAACAGGGGATTCATCATGAATTACTGCGCCAATTTTTTGCTCTGGTTATTCCATTTGTTGCGATTGCTTTGTTACATGTTTGAAATTTTCTGGCTAAATGGTGTACTTCAGGTCATTATCAGACCTCATTAGGTGTGACATTTATGATAAAATGCCTGTATGTGCAGCAGAATTCCACACTTAGACCACACTGACCTCTCATCTCTGAGAACACGTAGTAGTGTAGTATATCCCACTGTGTGCTTGTGTGGTTCAACATATCTTATGTGTGCAATTCGGGGGTGATTTTGCGGTCCTCCCCATTACAGAAAACACAGAGCCGAAGGCCTTGAAAATACAAATACCCGCCCAGACACAGTGCATTTTCCCAGCTTTGTGTAAAGAAAACCAAGTCACCCATCTTTGCTTCCATCTCAGTCTGCCTTTCCTTCCATCACAGCGAAAGCACTGTGTGGCCAACTAACACAATGACTCTCACATCTCATTTTTTTCATTTGTTGTAGTGAAAGTCCTTTCTGCTCGACTGACTCCTGCACAGTAACACAAACTGTATCCCCAGCCTCGGCATGGAAGAATGAATTCTGTAATTCTGCCTTTTGAGGTGGAATTGAAGCTCACTGCACTCTTTCATGCACCGCAGAATGAGCCATGATTAAATCTGAATACATTCTTGAACCTTGGGTTAATCACATATTACAAAACCCATTACTTACATCTGACAAGTGCCTAGAGATGTGGGCTGTGATCCTTTAGTGGCTGTTTGTAGCTCTTGGGCCATAGGTGTGACAGTTCTACCTCAATTACTGTTACCCAGAGAGAAATGCTTTTCTTTAATTTATTTTTCCACTTGTATTAAAGTTCTTGCTTTGAGGACTTGGATTAAAACATGGTCGTATACTTGTATGTGTGTGTGTGTGTCTGTGTGTGCGTGTAGACGGCCCGAGCTAAGTGTGAGTAAGAAGGTTGAAACTGTAGGTCACAGCGTGACTCCATATAGACGCAACACCCCACGGCGGGAGAAAACCTTTTCTATCAGGAGCACTCTTATATTTAATAAGCTAATTTTGGGGTCATGTTTTCACTTTTTCAGGAGTAATTTAAGCACAAACCTTGTTTCACTGTCTCTAAGACCACATTCAACTTCATGGGAGAATCGTGACATTGTTGATAGCAAAGTTCAACAATTACTTCATTCAAATCTTCCACAAGTACAATGAGTTATATAAAAGGGGATGTGTTGAATATTTTTATTAGTTGTCTGTACTTTGTTCTGTGCTGCTTGCACTATTAATTCAGTGCCTTGCAGTATGGTTGTAATGCGAATTAGAAAACAATCCTCACTTGTCTCTGTAATCCTCTTACTGTCTTATGTCTCTATTGTCATATTTCTCTTTTAAATGCAGAGAAATGCCAGACATTTAAAATTCATCTTACAGAAAAAACCCAGCAACTACAAAAAAGGTGATTTGTGAAAAAGTATTCTTGCAATACTGTTCTGACATATCATTTCAACAGTTTAACTAAACATTATTGTAGTTCCTTTATAATTAGTCTATTGACCTTGCAGTGCATAACAAGAATTGCAATCCTATATGTAGGCCTTGTTAAAAGACCCGCAGGCTCAACAAAACACAAATCTCACTTAGCCTTCTTAAGTTGCAACCCCTGAGCAAGGCCACCATGTTGCCATTGATGTAGACCAAATAACAAGACAGTTCAGCAAACACTGGAATCTGACCCCTCGACCTCTAATAGGTTGATACAAAAGACCTTCTGAAAGACCGCCAGCCAGGTAGGGCTGACTATGAATCTCAAACAAGAGGTTAATTATGGTGTCCTGGGGGGCTGCGTTCACTAATACAGTGAATGTGAGAATATGAGAGTCAAAACTTCTCTACAGCTGCTAAGACGTCCAGTGTTTGTAATGCCCTGACTTTTGAAATGCCAGTAAAGGTTTAGCACAGTAAATTAAAACATTCTTCATATGTTATTATTAAGAACGGTCTTTCAGATCAGTGGGCTTAAGCACATCCAAATTGTGTAAGCTTATATAAGTCAAGCCATGTCAAATTTTCTTTGCATAGCCCAATATCTCCAATCACCATTTGGCTCTGGGGCTTTGCAATTTGTACAGTGTGTGACACCCTTTGTCCTTTAGACCCTCGCTTGAGTAAAGAAAATCTATTCCCCCAAAAAACTCTTTTAACAGGGAAAAAAAAGAAAAAAAAAAAGACTAGGACTGTGAGTAATGATTATTTTCATTCACAGTTAGCTGATTCAGTGTTTGATCAACAAAATGTCAAACATTGCAAAGGACTTGGCTGTAATTAAAACCACACTACAGTAGCTGCAGTTGTAGTGACACAAAGCTAAATGAATGTGAGAAAATGTACTTTATTCATCAGACTGTGCAATCCCTTTATTTCTTTTTGCTAGTGTATATGGATGCAGGCTTAGATGGATTATCATCTCTTTGCACAGGACATATGGACTAAAGAGCACTAACAGAATGTCCTGGACTGATGTCACCATTAAACATAAGGGCAGTGAGGTCAGAAGCAATAGAGCTGGTCCAAAAATATGTTTTGCCATAGGGTTTAATGCCAGTGTAGCAGGCAGTGCTTACGTCTTCTTTTACCCTTAATGTAATTCAAGAATATAGATAAATACGTGGTCATGGAAGTTCCCTTTTTATCTGTCTGACATGAAAATCCTCCCATATATGGGACACAGATTATAGTAATACAGAGTGTTGGTGTGTGACCCTCAAACAAAAGCTCAAGAGCCAGCTGTGTGCATGAAGATGGTAAATGGACTGAGCTGTATATTATATAGCGCTTTTCTAGTCTATCGACCACTCAAAGCACTTTACAAGTACATGTCACATTCACCCATTCACACACATATTCACACGCCGATGGCAGCTATCAGGAGCAATTTGGAGTTCAGCATCTTGCTCAGGGACACTTCAGCATGCAGCCTGGGGGAGCCGGGGATTGAACCACGGATCTTCTGATTAGTGGACAGCCCCGTCCCGAGTCCCAGCTGTCACATCAACAAGCAAGTTAAAACTATTAGCTCAGTCAGTGAAGATTACTGCAGTTTTTGTTCCTAAACATACCCAAGTAGTTGACGTGCCTAAACCTACCCAAGCGGTTTTTGTGCGAACCAAACTGCACCTGTAAACTCAATAATAAGTCAACTAAGTCTAGAAAAAAGTTGACAGTGACATTTAGCTTCACACAGGCCACAAAGCCCAGTCTCCTGGGTGAGAGTTCTGTGTTTCATCCACTCATCCACTTGCAAAATGTCTCCCAGCTGCCAGTCTACACTAATGCTCACAGCCAATCAGAGCACAGTAGTGGTAGCCGGTCATTTGGCGGAACAGTCTTGGGGAAGAAAACAACAAATACATATTTGACACATAATGTTTTTTTCTGTCCTGATTTTACAGTCTATTTTTTATTGCCCCTGAAATTCACTTTCTTAAATACTGAAAACCACAAAATAACTATACTGCATAGTGTCTGTATGCTGTCTAGATAATGGTCCAAAATCATCCTTCACAACATATCACTGCTTTACTTAATCTTTCTAAACCTATCCCTCCACTTAGTGCCCTCTTTGTCATTTCCCCTAATGGAAAGAAAACAGCAGTGGTCAGAGCCTGCTCCTTCATGGCACCCTGCCTTCTATCAGGCTTCCTGCCAGCGTCACTAAATCCACGTCTGTGTCTCAGTATTTATGACCAGACCCAAGACCCATTTATTAAGTGCACCCATGTAATTAGCAAAATCTCACTTAGTTCCAATCGCACCAGCTATTCCTTTACTTCATTTAATCCTCCAGTCAGTTATTCATCCTGTATTCATTTAAACAGAAGTGCAGTACCCTCAGCACTGCTGGTGTCCGCAATATTCAGTGTGATCCTGACGTAAGATCACAAGGATGCTGATGTTGGACGGTGGACTCATGTGGACCATAATCCCTTGATACATGCTTTTAAATTTTATGCCGAGAGCAAGGCAAGGATGGTGGTGATTCTAATATTTAATGGTGGTGTCCTGAGCAAGTTAAGGAAATCATCCACATATTGACAAGCAACCAGATCGCTTTGGAACCCAAACTAACCTTAAAAGTTCCAGGTTTGCACACCATGTCATGAGATAGTTCTACTCCTCCTTGGGTTAGGTTAAAGTGTCTTATTAAGCATTAAAAAATCCAAGTGAAAACAAACATTCAAGAAATCTATCAGCAAAATCATTTAACCGACACCACTGTCTATGCTTTCTTCAAAACCACCAGACTCCATTGACAAAAACATTTTACCTTGCAGAACACAAGAGTTGCTGGGCCTTGATTGTCGAGATTGTCATTGTTTGACTTGTTTGCTTTAGCACGTTCATTTGGATCTGAACTAGCATCACTTGCTGCAGATTGAGGCAGCAGTAGACCAGCAACTCCCATGTTGTGCAGGGTGAAATTACTGTTTTTGTCAAAGGAGTCTGCAGCTTCAGTTCCCCATTGTTGAGCTGGCTTAGAGTAAAAGAGGCAGATTAATTGGGAGCAGACAGGTCTTGTTGCATCTGTTTGAGTGGGATCCTGACATGGATTTTTTTTTATGACTGGATCGCTGAATTAACTGTGTAATTTTGGAATAAAATGTCCTAGTATAACCACACCCAACTCAAACCCAGTATCAGGAAAGTGTACAAAAACTTGGACTACTTTGGATTATGACTAATTTCTAATACTTTTTACACACTTGCTATTATGTACATATGGCTCTAAATGACATAGTCAGTTATCTGCTCAGAACAAAGGGTTAATATTCTGCTTGGCCAATTAGAAACGTAACTGTCTTATGTACCGGCTCACCAGCAGCAGTTTCCAAGTGATTTTAGCAACTGTCTTCTTTTTTCTTCCTTCTAGCTTCCTACTTTTAAGCATTAGTGGCTAAAACCATGAACCTGTACATGTCTGCATCTGTATATCAATCTGAGAGATGTATGGAAAGCCTGAGGGGCTGAGGTAGTTTTAAATTTTGAAAATGTGACTGTCATGTGACTGTCATTATATGGGAATGTGTGCAGGGTGATTTGCATGTAGATGACGGCCTCCATGCAACAGGAATGCACACAGTATGAATGATTATGTGTCTGTGTACATATGTGTTTGTGCATGTGGGTGCAGGCCAGGGTGTAGTTAGCTCACATCAAATAATTCCATGCCTGACTGGAAATATTTTCCTGTCACCTGCAGCCTACAGCGTTTTATTTTCTTATCGCAAAGACATGATTAGCCACTGCATCGCATCACTCATGGTTGCATATCCATGAGGCTCCCTGCACACAGCTTGTCATGGCTAAGCCATCAGCTACACTCATCTTGGTGAGGAATTTCTGCTTCCAAGCCGCTTTTACTGAGCCTTCATCTTCCAGTCATCTGTGTCAGAGTGGCAGAGAATGCTGGGAGTGGGTTAGTCAGCATGTGAATGAGTGTGTATGTTAATGACTGATAATGTGTCTGATAGTATTTGATTTACATGCTGTGGCCAAATAAAGTGTTCCCTCAACACAAAAATACTCATTAAATCTTTTCACAGTAATTTACTGGGGCTGGGTGTTGGTAAAAATTACGATACCAGTACTAATACCAGTATCCTTTTGACATGCCAGCTTTCCAGTTCAATTTGAAGAATGTTAATTTAAATGCTCACATTGTGCTGTGCGCCGTTTTCAGGGATTCTATTAATTTTGGCCTGACATCTTAGTGTATTTATAATTTTCTAATGATACCAGCTTGATTAGCAGGAAAAGCTAAAATTCAGTAAAAGTATTTAATTTACTACTTTTACACGCGATATAGCAATGATGCTGCTAAAATGAATCATGACATACAGCATTCAACTTTTTCACATAGTCTAGTGTTAAAAAAACAAACAAAAATTGCAATAAAACCATAATATTGAATTGCAATACTGCCGCCAAGTTTTGTGATAGTATTTTTTGGTGGAATCTCGGCATACTGAGCTGCCAGCTCCATCAAATAAAACACGCTCAACTTCACCACACCGCGGACTGTATAGGTTGCAGCTGCTGCAGTAGTGGGCCACTAACGTGTTGCATAAAACCAATACTTCAACCAGTATTTCAATACAACTTGGTTATTTCGGTTGATACGTTAAGTACCAGTACCCAGCCCTATAAAGTACTCTCATTAATCATCTGTAATCATATTGGGATTGTTTTAACACACAATTTGCTAATGTTACTTTCATATAACACTTTACAATGCCTCTCATTCAAACACACATTCACACACAAAAGTTTCAGGATACCCACCCATGCAAGGTGCTCCTCTTGCCCAAGGACACTTGGGCATGTGGTCAGGGGGAGCTGACCTGCTCCACCTACCGAGCCACAGCCGCCCCTTGTCACCCAATTTGTTTGTACAACACAACAAATTAAGAAATGCTATTTCGCTTGCTTTGAATTCAGATACTTGAGAATGCCTGCTGAAAGGTACAGCTTTGGCTTCCAAATTTACTGCAGTCCAGTGTGATGGACATGAACTACTGACATGCAATTTTCTAAATCTAAACAAGTCTTATAGTGATATCAAGAGAAGGGCTTTTTTCTAGTGTGATTTTACTTTAGTCATTTGAAGGTTTTTTAAGTTGTGTTCTGAAGGGGGTGGACATAACACCTGCATGCATAATGCAAGGCCTTTGCAATGCTGTACAGTGTGTCATGTTGGATGCTCATTCAGTATCTTTGATTACATGTTATTTTTGCAGATGTTGATGTTATTGTCTTCATCCCCCATAGTTTCCCCTCTGTTCACACATCTGTTGTGCTTTATGCTGTGTTTTATGTTTCTATTATGAAGGCAAAACCGTGAAATACAGTATGCTTGCCGATAAATAGGATAAGATTTTGTTTGTTTCACTTCATGCCACTGAGTGCTTCAGTTTTCATATTTGATTATGCAGCATCTAGGTGAATATCAAACTTCTAATCCACAACTTATGTGTATTATTGGCTTTTGAGCTTCTTCTGGTTAACTCAGCTGGAGTAAATTGTGTTATTCTGTGGTTACAGAGGGGCAGAGCGAAAACAAAGGAGAAGTACGCGAAAGGAAATGCCGTCAGATGATTCGCTGATATGGCTGAAAGCAGTCTTGTGTAAAGGCTCAGCAGATTAAAAGTGTTTCTTCTACTGATGGCTACTGTGATGTTCAGCTGCAGCAGTTCACTCATATATGCGCAGTTCACAGGCAGACTGGGCCAGTGGCAGAGGACAAAGACTACAGAGGATTAATCTGTTGCTTCAGGCGACTACTGGAGACCCAATGAATTATTCTGGAGGTCTTTGCAATGGAAAATCATCATGCCAAGCTTCATCTCTTGTTCAGCGACTTGATTCTCAGTAAGACTACTGATGAGCTGTGAGGATAGACTGGGAGGAGAGGAGGAATATACTGGGCTCAGTGGTAGGGCCAGTAATAGTGAGATTTCCTCTGAGAGAGTGGCTGCTTACATGTAAATTGAGGAACTGGCTGGAGGGCTTTTTGAAAACTTGTGAAGTTTGTTACTTTGAAAATGAAAACATTTATGCAGTTAAGATGTGCTCCAGTTCGTAGCAGTTATTACACAAGGGGAACATGAGCGGCAGGAATTTATTGATAGAAATCAGGGTGTCACAATTTCAGTATTAAATAGAGAATTGATTAATATTAGCTTTCAAATTCAATGGAAATCAAAGGAAGAATCATTGATTGTCACAGTATTTTTTTAATACCTCCTAGGTGACAGCTGTGGCCAGAGGCATTACGTTGTTGGGGTGTCTGCCTGTTGTTCCGTCCGTCCACATGTACACACATACGTCTGTCAGTCCGTCCCATTCTCGTCAAAGTGATATCTCAGGAAAACCTTTACAGAATTTATTCAAACTTGGCACAAACATCCACTTGGACTCAAAGATGAAGTGAATAGATTTTGGTGGTCAAAGGTCACTGTGACGTCACATCTGTCCCATTCTCATGAATGAACACCTGGATGGAATTTCTTCAAATTTGGTACAAATGTCTATTTGGATGATGATCTGATTAGAATTTGAAGGTCAAAGGTCAAGGTCACTGTGATCATAAATGTCAATATAGTGACAGTCTGACTCACTGGATGCACACTGCAGGTATGAGCCATGAGAAACCAGAACCACCTCAGAGCTGCAACCTACACATACAGTAGAAAACGGCAACTCAGTGAATCGTACAAGCTAATGGATGTTACCTTCTTTGCAGTGATGCTTTTATTTTGATGCCAGAGCCCTCCCAACATGGAACTGTTCCACCAAAAAATTTAAAAAGTTTAAATTGGAAAATTTAATTGAATTGTGACCTTAAAATCCAAAGGCAAATTGAATCGTGCATTTGGAGAACTGTGCCACCCCTAATAGAAATCGAGTACAAGATGTGTATTTAGATAGAGACATGGCTATTTTCTTTAAGGCTCTAACAGTGATTTACATCGACATATTCCTAACTTTTAATTATCTCTGGATACAAACATATAGATTTAATATGTTTTTTTTTTCATTTTCAAAGGGAAGCATTGAGAACTGAAAGGCAGAATTAAATGGCCAAATTTATTCCCTTGCTCATTCTTATGTATGCTATGTGCTAGCCTTCGGATGTAATCTTACACCACTGGAGCAGAATCAGTTCATCTTGTCTCTAAAAAGTACCTTACTTGTAATGAGTTGGGAATGTGATCCTACAAGATATGCCCTGCAGGAATCCTTGCTTTTCTTAACTACCATGATGAGATTGCAAAGAAGCATAACCAAAGAGTGCATGTAGATCTGAAGTTGTCTTAAGCTCAGTGTAATTTAGTCAAGACTTTGAGTTTTCCTTGTGATGGCCTCAATTACGCCAATAGAATGTGTTTTACAGAAGATTTTTCCTTTGCTAAAGGTAGTTCTGTAATCTCATCATTCTCTCAGTCTGCACACCAGCATTGTTAACATCTCTGAAAGCACTTGTTCATTGATTTATAAATGACAGCACACTTAGTTTTAGCTGTTCCTGGAGACTATATTCTGGCAATTATTGGCTTGGATGTCACGCCTTTCAGCTTGAATTAATAATGTTATAAATACGTTTTGAGTAAAGCTTTCTGAATAAGCCATAAATGATGAAAAGTGACTTAATAAAGAAGGTACTCAAAACAGAGAGCGGTCATACTCATGGCAGTCTAGCGCACGGAGTGGGAATCTAAGGATGATGTCTTTGCTTTTAGCCAAGCAAGTGGCACAGATCTATGGATTGCAATGTCATTCTGTTGGTTGGTCTACTACTTTGTTCCAGACTGAAATATCTCATCAAATACTGTATTGATTGCCATGAAATTTTGCACAGACATTCACAGTCCCCAGAGGATGAGTCCTACTGTTCAGCAATCTCTTGACTTTGCCTCTAGCACCACGAGCAGGTTGGCCGAAATGGCGTCGATCTCGCGAGACTTCGTATATATCTTAATGGGTGGACGTGTGAAAATATTGTGAGATCGACGCCATGTTTACATCCTACCTGCTACATGCTACAGTTGACATTTCGGCTAAAAATATGGCGTAAATGGCGTCTTTTGCGGTTGAATTTTAATGTCGCGGCTCGCGGACACTGGAGACATTTTGCGTTTGATTTGTGTCCTTTTTTTTTTTTTACATTTTATCCGTGGTCTCCATTCACTGCCATTGTACTGGATTTAGCTGCAACCCTGTTCTCTGCTGAAACTCCAGGATTGTTTTGTGAACTGAAGATCTTCACCCATCCTCACATCGGCATAGGGGTGAGTACATAATGAGTGGGTTATCATGTAAAGTGGAATATCCTTTTAAATGTATATATTACCAAGCATTGATTTTTAAGCTATTCAGAGTTGTGAGCATCATGTCGTAGCAGTTGACCCATGGGATATAGTATGGATCATTCTATGCTGGCTCACATGGGCATTATTTTACCCTGCAGATTGCCTGAGGCTTGGCTTAGTTGCAGACAGAAATGAGGTCACTTATGGCAAATGGATTCCTGATATCTAACCCATTAAGTGATTTATTTTTTTTCTTAGAGCCCCTTTCGGCTGTTTACACACTGCTATACATTACACTGGCTACTCAGCCCCGGCTCCTGTATCTCTGCATCCCGATTTATGTGGCTCACATACACATTGGTGATTCCTTTTAATACAATAGCACCTAATAATGATAAGTTAAACTACCATATCTACTGTGTTGTAAGTCACTGACTTTGATAGAAGAGCGCATTAGCAGCAGATCCGATTTTTGAATATATTTTAATAAAGATTAAAATGTTTGTTCAGTAGGATCTGCTGTCTCTACATCAAACAAATGATTTTGTAGTTAAATAATGACCTGTACATTTCAAACTTCTTTTTCTTCTTGGCCTCTTAATAATTTCTGTTTTGTTTTATTCGTAGACCCATTATCTGAAAGCCTCATGAATCCTTAACCACTTTTCCAATTTCAATTTTCTTCCAATTCTTCTTAGTCTCGCCTTGCTAGACCTATCTCTGCATTACATTTGCACCATTCCAGCACGGCGGCAAAATCCGAATTGCAATAAATTTTTTTCCTTTACTCTCCTTTTGAAATACAGTTAACCATTATGTCATCGCACGTGGAGCGGAGCCACTGTGATACGCTAAGTGGATTCAATCACAGCGAGAGCCAAAGAGAGAGGGAGGGAAGGAGAGCCAGAGACAGAATCAAATGACCATTTTTTCAGTGAAATGGTAGCTGGCCGGTGCAGCAGATGCCCTCCTCCAGCCAGGAAGCCCAACATTGAAGAGTGCCAGAGAGTACTGCACTTGTCACACACACAGCTCTTGTTCTATCAGTACCATTGAACACAGACAGATGGTTAATTGCTCCTCTGTGTATGTGTGTGTGTGTGTGTGTGTGTGGGGTATCTCAGCAGATCTAAATGTGTGGGCAAGCCTAGGTGTGTGCTCCCAAGTCCACCTGCACTCCACTGGCATTTGGGGACATGTATGGCATGTAGATCGACAACAACTCTCTTGGAAATGAAAGTGCTAACTAGAACCATATAGGGTTCTAAAGCTTGTCCCCTTAGAAGAAACCTTTTTGGTTACTGGTAGAACTTTTATAGGTTCCACTTGAAACCCTTTCCAAGGATTATACCTGTAACCAAACATAAAAGGTTATTACTAGAACCCCTTATAGAGGTTCTAGAGAGAACCCTTCTATGGTGTGATGGTTCCACTCATAGCCCTCTCTGGGGGGGTCCATCTAGAACTTTTCCACCTTCTAATGTTGCCTACAAGAATCTCCCAAGGGTGTTCTACTAAGAATCCTTTTATATTACAAGAGTTTCATCTAGCACACACCCAGCGTGCTCTACCAAGAGTCCTTTTATTTTCCAAGGGTTTCATCAAGAACCCACTTAGGGGGTTACACCAAGAACCATTTTATTTTCAAAGGGATTCAGCTAGAACCCACCTAGGGGATTCGACAGAGAACCCCTCTATGATGTAATAGTTCCACTCAGAACCCTCACTTGGGGGAAGTCCATCCAGAACCTTTCCGCCTTCTAAGGTTGCTAACAAGAACCCACCTGGGGTGTTCTACTGACAACCTTTTTATATTTCAAAGGTTTCACCTCAGAGGTTCCACCAAGAACCCTTTAATATTCTTAGACTTTCAGTCTAGAACTCACTCAGGGTGTTCTACGGAGAAGCCTCTCATATTTCAAAGGTTTCCACTCAAGTGGTTCTACCAAGAACCCTATTATATTCCAAGGGTTTTACAAAGAACTCTTGAAGAACCCTTTCTTCAGAAAAGGGTTCCTCAAATGCAAATGGTCTTGGGTAGAATCTCAGCCCTTCAGGAAGAACCCTTTTGAAATCATAATTTCTAAGAGTGAACAGACAGCAAGCAACATTTTTGTTCGGGTTTGTCTTTTCTTTTTTTCAATCCAGGCATTCAGCCCTGCAAGCTCCTGGAGCTCAAACAACACGGGCTCGCCTCTAAAAGGATGATTAATTCAGAACTAGCACATAAATGCTACTTCCAGCACTAGTACTGTGATAGCGGGAAAAACATGCAGACCTCTCATCATTGCTTTGAGAGCTGAAAGTGAAATATACTAAATTACTCGGCTTTGTGTACGGTGGGTCACAGTGGCAGATAAAAGCTTTTGTGATGGATAATGGGCGTTGAAAGCTGCAGCCTGAAACCAGACAGCAATAGAAAAGAGTGGTTGTCAAATAGTGACAGATTTGTAGCAGTGATGTGGTGACTTAAACTGGGTTTAAAGCACAACTGAGAGATGATGTCTCCATGTATACAGTGACTTAACTCTGCGCAATGTCCAAACTTAAACCTGAGGAATGTCAGCGGCGTGAAAGCAGCATCTTACCGGCTATGATGGGGGCCAGGCGGAAGATATCTGAGAGCCGGCTATTGACTGGTTCATATGGAGAGTATTCCAGCAAGTCATTACCTGCAGGAGAAACAAATGATTGTCAATGATTTGTGCTTGAAATAGTGTGTAAACATATGTGTGTGGTGTGGGTGGATGTTATCCGATACGCTTTAACATCATGATATCAGTTTACTGAAGGAGTAATTTGGTAATCCTCGTTAATTACTCGTGTTTATTTTGTAAATATTAATATGTTGTCATGTGATTACACCATAGAGCTTTTGAAGACGGCTGACCTTAGGTTAACTTTGTCACAAGTACAATTATCTCTCTCACACATCGGGTTTAACTTCATTACATGTGTCACTCTGATGATTATGAATGTGTGGGACTACGGGATTGTGTACAACATGCATTTGTTATCAGCTCAAATTAGAGCTAGACAGACATCTCGGTTGGCCAATATTTTTGGTCGAGCACAGCTATATCGGTCTATATTGGTATCTTTTTTTCGATATATTTTTATAGAACATAATGTGTTTTTTAACTATTTAGGGTTAGGGTCATTTTTATTATTTCAAGTTCTATTTGTATTTTTTTTATTATTGGTCTGATATTGGCCTAGTACAGCTATATCGTATATCGATGTTGGTATCGGTGTATATTTTGTCCGATATTTTTTTTTACAGAACATACTGGAGATTTTTTTTATTCTTTAGTTTTATAGGCAGCGTTTTATGTATAATTGATTTTTTCCTTGATGTACGTTGTTGGTTATAGTTATAGTTTATCATACCTAATTTTATAATTATAAAAATACCAGAGAAAATTTACTATTCCAGTGCCGTTCTGTCATTTTGGATTTTATACATATGTTAAGGCTCTACCAATACTAGATTCTGGGGGCTGATACTGATATTGGGGAGTAAAAAAAAACTCATATCGGCAAGTGCCCTGATATTGTTTTTGTCAATAAGTTTTATTGTTAAAACTGACTCCATCACATCTGATAACCACAATATTGCAATATCGGCTGATATATTGATCAGAATTTTTATTTGTGCCTAATATCAGCATCGGCCCCACTATCTGTCAAGCTCTACTTCACACTTCTATACACTACTGCAAATTGCAAATATTGTTATATTTCTTTATTTTTCAGTATGAGCTGATGCAGTATTACAGAATTAAAGTACCTACTAGTATAAAATGGCTCCACCTTGACCTGCTACAACATTGAAATGCTGCTTAATACACATATTTAAACAGTGATAAGTGTCCAAAACATTATATTACAATGACAGAAGCCATTCTTCCCACATAATAGCCTGTTCTGTGCTTTGTCTTTTGAGAGCTTTAACTATTAGTCAATTAATTGATTAGTTGATCTAAACAAAATTAGTTGTCAACTATTTTAATTATAAGATTCATGTTTTAGTCATTTTTCAAGCAAATATGTCATTTTGCTGGTCCCAGCTTCTTAAATTTCAGGTGCTTTTTCTTTGTCATTTATGATAGTAAATTAAGAGTCTTTGGGTTTTGGTCTGTTGGTTGGACAAAAGAAGCAATGTGAAGACGTGACTTTGACCTCTGGGAAATTGTGATGAGAATCCCTCACAAGTTTTTGACATTTTAGAGACTAAACGATCGTGAAAATGATCGTTAGTTGCAGCCCTTACGTTTACTTTACAAATGTATGACTTTTACTTAAAATGGAATATTTATACAAAGTGGAATGATCTGAATACTTGTTCCACCATGAATGCAATCTTATATTGAGCTTATTATTGAATTAAATAATGATTAACAGTCTGCTGAGATTCAGTGCATACCCTGCAAACTCTGAAATATGCTCCAGAAGATCCGCAGACAGTTCTTCTCCTTCTTCATGCCTCTCCTACACCTGCAGTTGTAGAGGGGGCTCTGCTTCATGGCTTCTATCGCGTTGCGGCACTCGCCCTGCGCTTCGGGACCGGTCACCGCGCTGAAGTTGCTCTCCCTCCCCGCCACGCACTGCCTCATGGTCCGGTACTTGGTGCTGCAGCTGTACTCCTTCAGACATTGTTCACTGGCCTTTACGCAGTCAAGACGGACGGAGCGGCTGGCCGAGCTGCTGCTGTCACCCCTCAAGGTGAACACCGAGTCTGGGGGTCAGAGGAGGGAAGTCAGAAAGATTTGTGTTCACGGTGACTGCACAGATGTACATAAAATTTATTATATATAATATGTACCAATATATTCCTGTTCACCAAGACAGCTTTAGTTATATTCTTACGTATATTCTTATTCGTTATTTTCACTATTATTCTATTCTGTTTATAGTATTATCGTATTATTTATTTATTTTGTTTGTTTGTTTGTTTGTTTTTTATCTTGGTACTCTTTTGCTTGTTACTGTGTTTCATTCTCATTGCTGTTGCTGCGATAACACCTGAATCTCCTGATTAATAAAAGTTTATCTTATCTTATCTTATTTCAAACCATTTACTTTTACTGTCGACATTGTTTTACGCACAGTAGGCTAGCCAATTAACATTTTTTAATTGGGCAATATGTTAGGGTGTTGTTGCCAAATAATACACAAACATGCTCTAAACATGAGACAAACTTCTAAACCCTGAATGTTCGAAATCGTGCGTCAACAATCAGAACAAATGAACATTTGTTTTGGAGAGGCATGTGCGTAATTCCTCGCTGCCACCGCCTGCTGCGTTTATAGAGTTGAGCTGTAAAGGAACAGGCGCATAACGTGATTTTAGTGGGGAGTACTTCATGGTTTTGTTGCAAATAATACACAAAACTTTCTGAACCTTTAATGTACACGGCCGTGCCTCAACAAACAGAACAAATCAGAACGAATTAACCATGTTTGGCAAGGCTTGTGCGTAATTCCTCACTGCCACTGTCAGATGTTGAACTATAAAGGAACAGGCGCAGTTTTAACATATATATTCGCATATATTGTAGCCTAATCATATAAATTCAACAGATAAAGGCGTCACTTACCCAGGAAGGACAATATAATGACAAAAGTTGTTAAAATCATTGCGCGTCAGGAGATTTCGTCTGAAAGTTTTAAAGAGGGATTAAAAGAAAATGTGAAGCGAAGTTGTCACACAGATCCGGTTTTCTTCAGGTTGCACATGATGTGACTTCAAGTGATGATGCATCCTGTAGATCCAACAGCGAGAATTCCAACTCCCGACCTCCTGAGTCCGGCAGCTAAAACCACATAGCGCGAATCTGGCGGAGTTTTGGACAAACAAGCGAGACGCAGAGAGACGCGCCGATGCTGGACCATTTCCACTCCACTCCAACTCCTCTGTTTGTCCGCTGCTCTGTCTCACAGACAGCGCTGCCGGTGGGTTTAAGGACAAAAGTTTACAATGAAACTCTCAGTTTAACTTAATAAAGGAACTATTTTAACTTTAATTAAGCATCACATCCCTGAACGCTCTGAAAGTTTAAATTCCCAAAATCTGGAGAAAAATACATCCCGTTTGCGCAGGTGGAAAGACAAAACAAGCACGCCGTTTGATCCGGACTGTTCTCCACTCTGATGAGAAAGGCTCGAGATGCAGCGTGAGGGCATGACGTCACGCGTCTTTGCGCACAATAACCTTAACAGAGCCGTTATTAACAGTCTCAATTTACATGACGCTGCTCAGACGGTCCAAACAAATTGATGGCCAGCGGCAGAGCAGGTTACATCTGTAAGAACATTTCAGCTGGATGTGGTTCACTTATTAACTCTGCCGTGGAAAAATCTACATTTATAATGGCAGCTCATTATATATTTATGTAACCTGCAGGCCTACATATTAACATGAGAACCGAACAGATTTAAAATATATCTCCGATCGATCAGCTAAATTGATTTTTAAGTGTCTCAGTGTCTCACTGAAGGCAGTTTAAGTCTTCGTCCTCTCAGCTCTTCAGCAGAAACTGTTAATAGCCAGCAGCACTTTAATTTGAGTATATTTTGTTGGATGTTTAAAAGTTTCAAGGTGTCTTCAAACCCTCAAATTGAATAGCACAAATGGTGAAAAAAAATCTTACTGCTTCTTTATCTGAAATTGAAGTGAAAACTGTTGACAGAACTTTTCCCATCAAAGTTTGTTTTTCTGTACTGAAGCAAATAAATAAATAAATAAATAAAATTTAAAGAATGAGGGAAAAATTAGATGTAGCACTCAATAATTTAACTTGGTGTAGCACTTTGGACCTTGCAGCTTGCTTTGCTGTCCAGAGATTGTGCACAACAGAAATGATTTAGGTCCCAATATTTAAAAAAAAATAAAAAATAAAATAAAATCTCCCCTTCCACTTGTATTAAAGGAGCAGTTTGGAGGATTTAGTGTCACCTAGCTGTGAAGTTGTAGATTGCAAACAACCGAATACTGCCCACCTCATAATCCCATTTCAAGCGTGTAGGAGACATCACAGGTGATAGGAAGAACCCAACAATTCTTTTTTTTTCAGGTGATTATAAACTAATTAAAACATATCTATGGATATTATATTCCATTTCTGCCACATACTGCCAATAAAGTCTTACACACTGGACCTTTAAATGTACAGTATATATTGTGTTTGATTGCTACATGATCCTCTCATTTTATATTTAATGTGAACGTGGAGCTCAATTTTCACTTCAAAACAATGAAAACCCATCACTACAACAGAAGAACCTTTAATGAGCAAATTTCATTTTTACTTGTGCTTGATTCTCTTCATTCCCATCTATATGGGACCAAATGTAGCTTCTTACAGATTTGACCGTTTGCACACACAGAAACACACTGCTCAGCATTCATGACACCTGAAATGAAGTACCATGCTTATAGGACCAGTGTGTAGGATTTAGTGGCTTCCAGCAGTAATCTTGCAGATTATGAGCACGCCGCCTTGATTCTGCCAGGCACATCCTCCACACAGAAGTGGAGCATTTTGCCAGCCTGATTTTTGTGCAGGACAACCTACATTGGCTGCAAAAACTTGGGACAACCCAAACACTGGTCCTCTGTTGTGCCAGTGTTTGGTTTATCCTCCCTGAGCTACTGTGGAAACATGGTGGTGCAACACGGCGGACTCCATGGGAGGACCCATGCCCTCTGTAGGTATAAACGGCTCATTGGGTAACAAAAACACAATTTATATTTTCAAGTTATTCTACTCCAGTGAAAAAATACTAATGAATATTATATTCCATTTCAAACTAAACCAACTACATTGATCAAAGTACAAGATGCGTCAAGGTGGCTTATCCATTAGCAAACTGATGATATAACAATGTTGTGCCGTCCTGACAGATTCATAGAACAAAGCCCTTTCTGTGCCACACCAACTTTAATTTATTAACGATCCTCTTTATTTGCTTTAGTTTGCCTCAGGCCACTCTGCTGCCCCCCGACCAGCATCAACATTTACTTCCTCGTGTGTAAAAACTAACCAGAGAGTAAGAAGAGCCGTTATATCAAGTTGAAGCACACGTTCATTTATTAATATTGTAGAAAAAGGATGAGCAGCAGTATCAGGGAAAGACATATAACTCTCTCTGAATATAAAAGAGGAAAATTCAGGATAATCTGATTCTTGAAAAGAGTCAGTTCAGAGAGGGATTCCCCTCAGTCCTGCTGAGATAAGCCGTGTTTTATAAGGCTGATTGGTTTGATTTGGCCTAAGGGAACTTCACATTTACCAAATCGATATTAGTCGTTAACAATAACTAATTAACCTATTACCTATAACTATAGTTATTAGTCTATAAATTAGCTTATACATTTGATGTCATAATGTCATCAATGTTTGTGTTCATATGTCATTAAAATGTATTAAAAATGTAACAAATAGGATGTTAAAAAGGCAACTTGGATTAAAAAAAATTCTCAAATATATCACCTTAAAATCATGTTTAAGTAGTGCACTTAAGGTAAGATTTATTTTGATGTTGAGTGTAACAGGTCACATGACCAGAGTTTAGTCAAGGGGATACCTGCTGCATTATGGGTCGCTTACTGTCTGTGCTGTAATGTGAAAGATTTGGGAAAAAGTATGATTTAAAAAGTACTATTGATTTTTTTTTTCTAACATTGTGTATGAACAGCTTGCATGAGGGAGAAGAGTCTGACAGAGTTTGCCAGCAAATTGAATTGATTGGTGCATGACTGATTAATTAATTGTGAGTGCCTGGTGGATTACATTAGTATCATAATAAAAACTCTTCAGGCTAGAAGTAATTCATGTCGCACTTCCTATCCTAAGTGAGAGGCAGTTTTGAAGACATTGATTTGTCTGTTTATTGTGTAGAGACTGATGCAAAGATGGCTTTTGTAGCCTCAATGTCACAGAAACCTTAACACTATAACATCGACCAGCTCTCACACTGTCCCAGTAGAGTTTTTTTCTTGTGCAATTTATATTCAGTTCTATTGTTAACCACATGACAATGAAGTGTTTAGGGATTATTGGATGGGCCCTTGTTAATGCATCGGGCTATTAGACCGATAAGTCAATATCTCTCTGCAGAGCCTGTGCAACTGCTTAAACTCAGAGACAGAGCTATCATGAAATATTTATCTGCTATATACTGGGCTTGTTAAAGTGGATATCAGAAGTCAATGAAATCTTTTTGTTCACATTTAACTGACTTGGTAAAGCAAATATAATTACATTATACAAATAATGTGTCTATAGCCTACGTGCTACTATCACCCAGTGAAAGCGTATTTATTACATAACACGTCTAAATAACCCCACAGTGATATAGTGTTATAGCTGTGATTGATTACAGCTCGTTAAAGGCCCAGTGGAGGTGAGGAAGCCATCACTTGTTAAGTCTCCATTGACAGTAGCTAATGTTGTATTTCCTGCATATGATACGTCCTAGTTAAACAAATGAGAAATCTATATCAGCAACAGGAAGAGGCTCGTGGCTCCCAGGCCCCCTCGCTCGCTCACGGCGGGACTCTTTTATTACCTCGCGAAAGCTCTCTCTCAGCATTATCCATCTCCCACCCTTTATGGTGATCATTCATTTGATGTGTCCCCCAAGAACACTGAAGCCTTCGCTGCACAGGAACTCTTGCAGGATGAGATTTATTAGGGGCTAATCGATATCATTGTATATCACAAGATCAACACTAACCAATTAGTGGGTCCCTAGGCCAGTCTCTGCATCCCTGACAGGATGCTCTAATCACTTCATGGTAAAAGGATTAATTTCCTGTTAAAGGCCCAGTCAGTCATTTAGGTGATCCTATAAATTACTGGTATGTTCTTATATGTAATCATAGACAAATACAGTAGATGATAATGAAGTATTTTGTGTGTTTCACCCCTTTACAGCATCAGACATCATTATTAGAAGCAAGTAACACAAAATTACTTACTGTATTAGTACTGAATATTATTTTTATCAATTAATCTTTTGATCATTTTCTTGATTAATCAATCAGTTGTTTGGTCTACAGTATAAATTGTCAGAAAATGGTGAAAAATGTTGATCACTGTTTCCCAAAGCCCAAGATGACGTCCTTAAATGTCTTGTTTTGTCCACAACCAAAAGATATTCACTTAACTGTCATAGAGGAGTAAAGAAACTAGAAATTTTTCACATTTGAGAAGCTAAAATCAGAAAATTTGGACAGTTTTTTCAAAAAAAGAAAAGACTGTAAAAAAAAAAGACTTAATGTGATTAATCAGTTATCGAAATACTTGGTGATCAATTTAATAGTTGACAACTAATTGATGAATTGACTAATTGTCGCAGCTCTGACTCACTGTAAGCTTGAAAAGTAGCTGTTTAAAGCTTGTGTTAAGTTCTGCTTAAGCTCTAATCTGTGGTCAGCTTGGTTTACTTTGGATTTCTGCCGCCTGAGGCTGTGTATTGTTCAAAAATGTTCAACCCTGGTACCAGTACTGCTGCCAATACCTTGTCTTCAATACCAGCTCCTGAGTACAAATTTTATAAAATCCATTTGAACAAAAAGAAAATCACATTACACATTACACATTACAGTACAATTATTCACTTTAAAAGAAGAAATTGTTAAGAGATCTGGGAGGAACTGATGAAGCTGTTTTGAGTACTTTACTCAACCTGGATTAAAACGAAGAAATGGATGGAATATCTGTACAGTATTGGATTATATAAAGAATATAAATAACCATCAAAACTCCTTAGCTATTGAAATGTCATGTCAAATAAAAAGACATTTTTTTGGTACTCAATAGTATTGTAGCAATTTGATTGTTACCTTAAAAGTATCAAACTTCAGTAGCCAGCCATATTGACGGCATAAACGACAGTGCCCTCGACTGCATATTCAGACCTTATATATAGAATAGAGGATGACATACTCCTGTCCAATACCGCTTCCACAAAAATACTCCTGTACTGTCCCAATTCCATGACAGAGTAAAAAAAAAATCCTTTCCTGTTGCAATCCCAGAAGAATGACTCCTATCCCATCCCGTTCCCGTCAGTCTCAGTCAACACACGAAATGGACCAGTCATCACACGGCTGGAACCATCCACCACAATAGGCAGGAGAGAATTAAAAAAAACAACAACAGAACAAATAGCATTGTGTTCAAAATAAAGAAAATATTTCATTAATACTAGAACTGCATATTTATATATAAAGGACAACATACTGTTATTATGATTCCCACTCCTGTCTGCTCCCATCAGTTTCTTTCCTGTCCCATCCCAGTCCCGTGATGAATAGTAAAATTGACTCCCATCCTGTGGGAATCCCATGGGAATCCCCCAAAATGTCAGCCTCTAAAACAGAATGGCGGTGCGGCATAACAACATAACGTTCCTGCCTTGAAGAGGTTGTGTAAAAGGGGCTGTGAGAAATATGAAAACATCAATTAGAAACTTCTCAACCCTCTCCTGCAGCATAATCCACTGTCCATCTGTATACTCGCTATGTTCCAAACACCAACGCTCGTGCCAAAATATGTCTGAATACTGTACAGTCTTCATCCCTGCCAAAAAATGTGAATGGCATGGATGTGCATGAGGACCATGAAAATAGTGGAGTGGAAGCTGTGTATTTAGCCATGTTTTGGCTCAGTGCGGTCCAAACACTATTTTCGCCAAAGCCCCAGAACAGTGTGTTGGGAACAAACTGAGCATATGGATGGACAATATGTGTTCAATCATTTTTGCCAAAATAATATGGCAAATCAGACGTGAGGTAAAAAAAAAAAAAAATAAATAAAAATATCGAGAATGGATGAGTTGGTAACGGTGCAGGAATGTTTGCATCCATATGAAGTGAGAACTTTGTATTCATGTGGAGGCTTGTATTCATTCATTTTTCCTCCCAATTGTGAAATCTGGTCACCTTCAGAATCTGTTCAGCGTGAATTTTAGGTGACCACGACGAACAACTGTCCTCTTTGAAGAAGCAAAATATAAAAAATATAGATGTGACAGCATAGATTCTTGGTGTTGAGTGTCATTTAACTTAGACTTGACTTGTTGTTTACTACTGTTCATCAGATTGACTTTCCACCCCCTTGCAATCCAAACCTTGTTAAAGCATCTCTTTATGACAGCTGATATCTGAGAAGAACCTACATGGGTTTTGCATCCATTCGCCCTACATAAGAAAACATCTGATTAAAGGACCAGTGTGTAGGATTTAGTGACGTATAGTGGTGAAGTTGTAGATTGCCACCATCCCCCACCATCCTTCACCTCAAGCTCTCCTTCCAAGAAATGGTAATATTTTCACAAAAAACATAAAAGCCTGTATCTAGAGCCACGCCCTCTGTAGATATAAACGGATCATTTTAAGATGACGAAAACACAGTGATTCTTATTTTTACACTATCGAAAACATACTCATGAATAACACTATATTTAAATTCTGCCATTTTCTGCCAATAGACTCCTGTAAATGTTCTACACTGGACCTTTTATACTGTGATATTGACAATATCTTCGAGCCATACCACTGGTTTTTCTCTATTCACCAGTAAGATCAATGGTTTCTTAAGATTTTTGGAATCTGACCCATGTCAAAAAAAAAACAAACAAAAAAAAACCATGCAGTCACAACCCCTTGTGAATTGCATTTTGCTATAAGTTGCTGAGAGTGATGCACCCTTCTCGTATAATATTTTAAAATAGAAAAGCAAAAATTAAAGAAAAGTAAAAAAAGATCATGACCTGTTTGATGTACTGTCTCCGGTGATCCCTTGGGGGGACCCAACTCTAAGTGGGGGACCACTATTATAGATCCACACTATAAGTCAGCGCAGTCATTGCGTTTGTAATATTTTAATTCACTGATTACATTTTTTAAACTTGAAAGTCAAAGCCTAGCTCTTGTGTTTTTTTTTGTTGTTGTTTTTTTTTTGTTTTACCATCATAACACATTAATTGTTAAATTTGTTTGCCCCCAAATTGATTTATCCTAACAGGTCTGTAAATAAGATCTAACATAATCTACTTAAAGAAGGAAATCATTAGATCGTAAGCATTCCTGATCACAGTGGAGAGATAGCGGGGGTGGTGCATCTTACAGCCCCCTTGTTAAATAAAGAGGGACTACAGTACCATCTAGTGGAAAACATAACCCTGTACCTGCATCTCTGACCTGCTGAATCATGGTCTGCTTCACATGATTTCTACAAATTCAATTTGATCTCAAAATATTGTTTTAAGACACGCTCCAAAGAAATGACATCATCTTTTCTTTGCTTAGTTTGTAGTTTTGGCCGAAGTGCAACAATATGATCCTATATTTGGATCACCAATAGAATCAAGTGTTCTTTGGCCTCAAAATAAAGCCACCAAATTTTATTTTTGTGACTTCTAGAAAGGGACAAACAAGCAACAGCCATGATCATATAACTTGGGTGAAACCAAATAATGATGCTACAGTGCATTTATTTTCTAAATTTATAGTTCTGTCATCATAAGGACATATTGTTGCTGATTGTTGCCTGCCCCTTGCTGGATCGTATGAAACATACCAATGTGAAACAACCTCTATTCACTTGCTGTCACAACCATCTTTTCTTTACTTGTTCCTTCTCTGTTCTGTATTGTCTGTCACTGATTATTTCTGTTACCCGCTACCATCTGTCTGTTCTGGGTCACTGGCTGTGCAGTGAACCCACAGGACGCACCAACCCTCCGAACCCTGCCGTCTTTCTACTGCAACATGAACCCAGTATTTTCAGTAAACTAGAAATCGAAAAATTTGAGGAAAAAGTACTGAGAATAAAACAGATTTAATGCTCGGCTTTATTACATTTCTCTCTCTGTTTTCTGAGTCTGTGTAGACTCATTCTTCTGAACACAATAACTCAAGAACAATTCAGAACAGAAACTCCATACTCTCACCACAGGTTCCCCCTGGAGAACTGATGTTCTGATTAGATTTTGGGAGCACCTTGCTGCATTAATTTGCATATCAGAGATGCTCCTGGAAAAAAAGGCCATTAAGCAGCTCAAATGCCTCATGGTTAACTCACAGCTTCCCTAAGGCAAGAACAAGGTCAGTTTGGTTGTGATTAGCATCAGGGAAAGAAAGGTTACTTTGATTAGACTAAAGTAATGGGAACAACAGACTTGCTGTAGGGTTGGGCTTTGGGCAACAGTGAATGCATCTGTCTGGACAGAGCAGGACGAGACATGTGTCCTACAGCTCTAAAACTCATCTCTTGTTTCCTCTGCGACCCAGAAAAAGGATGTTTGCGCTACCATGTTTCTCGCTGCGCCGGTAATGGAGAGGATAGTACAAGTTGCACTCATCTCACTTACCTGTGACTAAAGAGATAATATGACATCAGTGATAAAGCATGAAAAACACAGCAGGAGAACTGCCAGCTTGTAAATGTGAGTGAAAATGTATAATTACAGCCGGCAGTTTCAGGTTAATGTGTGTTTATTCTGATCCTCTCCCAGGCTGAGATCTCCTACATGTATAAGGCATATTGTGGGATAGTACACTTCCATCTACTCAGTAGCAGGCATCCATTTTTGATGAAGTTGTAAATAACCTGCCCAAAACAGCCTCCACTTTCTCTTGCTACCTTTACCTGCACTCCTCCACTTCAGGTTATTTTCTCGTCAGACAGGAGAGGCTGTTAAGAAAGGAAGCAAAAGAGGAGTAGTGGAAAGAAAAAAACCAAACAATGGGATGCAACAAAGATGTGGTTTGTTCTCTTCCTAAATTGAGAGATTTAAAATCATTGTTCCACTTCTGGTGAAAAATAAATGTTGGCAGGAATAACATATTGTTATGTGAATGTATTCTCATGTTTAATATTCATTTTGAGAGTGTGCATCAAGATGTAGTATACACAGGGTTTGTGGTGCTGGAAATCATTCAAAACACTTTAATTTTGATTATTTTCAAGGATTGATTAATTTCAGATAAAACTACTTGAAACTACTTGAAATTGCAATTGCATGTCTGTCATAATAAATTGCTACCTGACTTACCAGTTTGATAAAGTAAGATGAAGTGATGAAATAAGTCGGATATTGGCTCAGAATTTGACTTTGGAAAAGGTGCAGAAATTCTGTTCATAACCAGAGTCAGTTTAATTACAGTGTCACTGTGACAATGTTGAGATGAGGAGGGTTTGTTCATTACCAAGTTGGGGGTTGTGTGGCACTGTTTTTATCTGCTTGTTATAAAAATGGGTAATAAAAATGTATTATTTCACCATGCAGGGCGAGCCACTTTTCGGCATTTTGCAGACATATTTTTTATCACTTATTTTTTATTGCAACGCCAACAAATTATAGACAGCACAACAGTTTGTCTTTGAGTGCTCAACCCATCTACCCCTCAACCCTTATTCGTCTCCACCCCTCTCCTCACACAAGCAAAACGTTCTATTTGAACAGAGGATCTTTCAAGTTATTTATCAGATTAGTTAAAATTGTTGCGTTGTACATCAGTGACTCTGGCTGGTGATAGTTCTAGTTAAGAAATATCTAGAAAGCTCAGCAGCCAATAAATTCTTGAAATACTGTGATGAGGCTTGTAGCGCTGGGCTACAATCTTCTTGGCTGCAGTTAAGCCTGTCAGCCAGACACTGCGTGTTTTTTCCATGGGGAAAAGGTGTTTAGAAGATGTACGACAGGGTCCATTGCTAACTGTACCCCCATTAATCCTGCAAGGGCACTAATAACCTTCCCCCAAAAATCCAAAGCCCCTTGACACCATGACTCCCATACAACATGGATAAAAGAGGGAGCTGAATGAACAATATGGGTCAGGTAACAGTCCTTTTTGATGCCTAATTCTTATTTCTAGCTTACATGCAGCCCGCAGTTTCATCCGTTTGTTATTAGCTAAATATAAAACAAAAAGCAAAAAAGAATATCTGACATCAGACAACTTGTCGAACTATGTGACATTTAATTCATGCAAATTTGCTGCATCTGGTCAGGCTGTTGGGCTGCTTTGACTTACATTTGAAAATTGTTGCTGTATTGTCTATAATTTGCCGTTAATTACCATACGACCAGTTGACATATGGGCACGCACACACACACATGCAGGCACGCCCAAAAGTGTGCCCGCAAAGCCAGCTGGCATTTAGGGAAGCAAACAGGCAGACATGATGAGTAAATTGCTCTATGGCACGGCTATGCTCATCTGGCAATTACTCTTGTGTCAGCTGTTAGTAAAGAGCATTCTATCATTTAATGCATTCATATGGCAAAGAAACCATACCCTCACTGAGACCAGCATGCATATGCGTGCATGCACACTGTGTGGATATTATATGTTAAAACCAGCAGGGGGCAGTGTTGGTCCATCAGTAGGAGCAATGCAAAGACTTGAATTGAAGACTGCACTGCATTTCATAACACCACCGAGGAAATAATCTTAAAAATAGTGCTGAGTGTTGCACTGCCATTGTCTCATCACCTCAGATGCTCTGGCAGAATTTAGCCATCATGCAACGCGATCTTGCAAGCTTGATTTTGTGTGTGTGTGTGTGTGTGTGTGTGAGAGAGAGAGAGAGAGCTGCATTTTCTCTTTGCCAGTTACATTGAACTAAATTGACAGTTGAGGTGTCGGAGCCAGTCATGTGGAACAGTAATTCTTTTTTTTTTTTTTTTTCAAAGCGTAAGCCTGGTATTTATGGTTTCCTTTCAACTCTGCACATATGCACAGAGACGATGTGTGTGTGGGCAGAGTCCCAATCCTGGAGGAACACCACTACCAGGCTTCACGATCACAGAAAACAGGGCTTCACTGGCACTTGACAGTTTTGTCATACTGTATGTTAATTTTAGATGGTCCAGTTCCAGGTGGCTCCTGCCTGCACCATAGCAATGCTGCTGTTGTTTTACCACTCCACAAATATCCTGCTGTGTGTGTGTGCGTGTGTGTGAGAGAGACTGTATCCACAATGCACGGCTTTGGACAGGGGGGCCCTCCAACATTGCTTTGCCTCCTTGTGTGATGCCTTGGATGTTTTGGCCTCCAGAAGGTTTTAAGTGAGCAAGACATATTTAGTCTTGTTATAAACTAGCTCCTTGCTTGTAGAGCAATTATAACAAGCTGCTAGCGGTTGCTCCCATTTGGGATGCCTCCAGAGTGGTTATATAAGATGGTATTTTCTTGGGATTGCATACAATTTCACAGGGATAGTGCAATATTTAAAGATTCAGTTCACACCATTTAATTGATCATCTCTGTATAACCATGCTGCATGGCTACCTAAAGCATAGATAGGGTGTAGTAATTACATGCGGGAATACACTAATTATATTCATGGATATTGAGTAAGCACTAAGCACACAGCCAAGTGTAGGGAAGCAGTTGCAACTTTTAAATATTAAACCTCCTGTCAGCTCTTTGTAAGTTCATCCTGACAATAATATGAGAGCAGAAACACATTGTCCTTTTATGCCGACATCCATAATTGTCCAATTTATTCAAAGCTTTCCACCAGTTTTTTGATCTTGGTGAACTTGCTGCAGTAAATATGAAAATACCAAGAATAATGTGACTCTAAATAAGTGATCCATTATGTATCTCACAGTCTGGTTTCAGCATATAAAAATGACTAAAAGCATGATGCATTTGAACTTGATTTAACTCTCATTAAACAATCATCAGTAAAAAAAAAATAAACTGACTATTATATTATCAAACACCCAAATGTTTACAGGATATGGACACACTTTTTCCAGTTGCACTTGATTTTACAGCACACAAATAAGATGTTACAAACTCTACTTTGTATCAAATTAGACAAAAAAGGAATGTTTTTTTATTAGACAGTAGTTAGGAGGTAATTAGGGACACATTATAACAGAGCTGCAATGATTAATCAATAATTAAATTAATTGCCAACTGTTTTGTAAACCAGTTAATTGGTTTGAGTAATTTTTTTCAAGAAAAAAAGGCAAAATTCTCTGATTTCAGTTTTGTAAATGTGAATATTTTTATAATATATTTTCTATTTTTTTAGGTTTCTTCACTCATCTATGACAGTCAACTCAAAATCTTTGGGTTGTGAGTAAAACAAGACATTTGAGGACATCAACTTAGGCTTTGGGAAACTGACTGACATTTGTCATCATTTTCTGACATTCACAACTGTTAATTGATTAATCGAGAAAACAATCGACTGATTAATTGACTATGAAAATCATTAGTTGCAGCCCTACGAATGTGTATTTTTTTAAGACGCTTATTAGACTTTATTAGATGGTAATTTGGAACACTTACATTTACAGTACAGTTATTTTTTTTAATGTGTCCCTAATTTCTTCTAATATAGTCTGATGAGGGTCTAATTGGGGTTTAACTATTGTCTAACAAAGAACATATTTCTAGTTTTTGTTTAATTTAAGACAAACTATGGCTTGCCATGTCTTTTCAGTGTACTGTAAAATAAAGTCCGACCCTTTTTTCTAACTTGCCTTCTGTCCTGACAAGATTAATCTAATCTTAATGGACTGTCCAACATCCATAGAGGCTATACATCTAATCACACAGTGGGATTAAACAGAAGTGCTCTTAGTATTGTGATCATGTAACATATTGTGTCACTTCTGTGCAGGCAGCTTGAATATTGTTCTTGGCTTTCACTGTTTTCCTTCACCGTCATTTTGTCCTCAGTATCCCCGCTTGGTATTCCCTCCCACACTTCCAATTATCCTTGACGTGATAACACACTATAATGTGACACACAAGGGCAAACGGCTACTCTGTCTAGAAACAGATCTCCCCCGGACCGACTCGTCCCCTCTGCATATTGGTAAAGAAAGTGTCTGGAAAGTCTCACTGAATTGTCATTAACCAGAAGATCTTGCAGTATTTGAATTTCCACTATTTACAGACAACACGGTACTGTCCTGAAGTGCTATTCATTAAGTGTTTTGCAAGACAGGGGGAAACTGGCTACTTCTGCAGTTCTGATAATAACCTATCAGAGACTATTTGATGCCTTTTAAAGGCAGATAAGTGAAATGAACCACTTCAGCTGCATACAAACTAAACCTAAGAAACTAGCAAATTATTCCAAGCCAACACTCACTGCTTTAGTAATATATGACAAAATACTGTATACATGCAAGCTATATACTGAAAACTATAAATAATATTCCAGTACACACGCCAGTTAATATACTAATCACAACATCCAGTGTGTCAGTGACATAGTGTATCTGCAATCAGCCAGCTGGCATCCACTCTCTGCTCTAACTGCTACTTTAGACAAACCTTTACTGCTTGCTTTAAGCTCTGTCCACAAATGAACAAACACATTGATTTACCTGGTAGAGTTAAAGCTGGCTTTGCTACCCACTTCAGCATCCAATTTCCACTGCACACACTCAATCTTTAACAGCTCTACTGTACCTCTGCTGCCTCAGACTCGGTTGGAGGCGTTTTAAGAACCATTTTCATCTGAGGAGCACACTTTGAGTTCCACAGTGAGTCTATTTTTATCAAATAATTTGGTTTAGGTTTAGCTAAAAATTAAATTTCACTCGGTCTTTGTTGTCAGAACAGTAACAATACTGGACCTTGATTAGACAGCTGTAGCAGCTTCTCTAATTTAAATGAGGTAAATCTGCCCAGACAGGGTGCCCTGGTGGGAATGTCAGTTTAAATCCTGCAAATTGACCTTCCCTCAAACTGACTGCAGGGCTCCTGATTAAGTTGAACCTTTCTTTTTTTGTGTTTTTATTATCTCAATTTGACCAATACAGTGGTAATAAAAAAATTAAGAAAGTTAAAGTTGATTGTAGTCAAATCTTAGTATTGATGTTATGTGAACAGATGATGATGTGAAACAACTTCTCATGTGACATTTTGTGATCTCTGCAGTTGTTTCAAAAAGCTTAAAGGCATGACGTTTTTGATTTTTAAGGTTGTTCTGACACCAATACGAGCAATCTGATATCACACAATCTATTAGCCCTGAACCAGGACCATGCTACTTCTCAGCAAGTGTGTGAAATATACCATGGCCTTCAGGGGAGCTCCTCTTTTTACGGGGCATCTCAAATAGAGAACTGACTGTGACTCTTGTTGCAGAGAAACATTCATAGCTGCAAGCAGGAAAACCTACTTGCTTTATGTCAACACATATAATAATTGATAAATGACCTCAAACCTCCACACAAGCATCAGAACCAAACATCACGGTACAATATTGTCAAGTAACGCAGGGCACAGTGTACTCATCATAGTGATGTAGATTATCAGAAACAGAGCACGCCAGGCTGCCTACAGGCTTCAAGCCTTAACATCAATGGTTAAAGTTACCCTTCACATACAGATGAGCACAATCATTTCTTGGTACAATTAAGATGTTAAATGCGAGGGTCACGTATCAAAACAGCAGCCGATAACAGCACAGACGCCTCTGGCTCTGGTTTATCTTCAGTCATTAGGCTTTTGGTAAATCCAAAATTAGTGAGTAAGCTTTTGTGCTTTCTTTTTGACATATCTATGCTGACCACAAAACAGAGAAAATAATCATCAAGATTCGGTGAGCAGACTGAGTGGGACTAAGAAAGTTATTTTTTTCCTGATGTTTGAGATGAAGTGAGAGAAGTCTGTGATATTGCACTGCCACACTTCAGTGGTGATTGCATGAATGAATGAATGGTGTGCTGGTATCTTTATTAAAGAGAATGTAAAGGAAAAAGAGACTTTTCCTTCTAAGCACATTATACATGATAGAGCATAGTTGCTGAAAACATATGTGGCACAGAATTCTGAAGTTAAGCTGGTGAACTGGATTTTTTGTGCAGACCTGAAACGTGGCTCGGTGACGTGCTGTAGCCTCAACACTGTACCGTCCCCCCCTCCCCTCACGTTCCCTAAAGGTCAGTTATGAACATACCTTCAATGACTCTCTCAGGCCAAATCAGGCCAGCAGTTCACTTCAGCTCACTTCAGTTCCAGCAACCCAACAAGAAAAACAAACAAAAAAACAAAAACAAAAAACAAAACACCTTGTCACCGTCCTCTGGCTCTGGTGGGCCAAACATGTCTGGACATATAGTCCAGTAAAGCTGCTAGACGGAGCGTTCATGTTTCAGGTTGTTTTCAGGTCATAGTAGTGTTTGACACTGAGACAGCGGAGGGCACATGGCCTCAGCATTTCAGAGCCTCATGCTCAAAAACCATGATTGTTAGACCTAATTTTATATACTTAGTGATTTTAATCATTCAAATTTGACTTGGTGATTAATAACACACGATTCTGTGGTGTGACAAACTCAGAACACACATTTATTGTTGCTTTACAGGATCTTTAAAGTAAATTAATTATGAATTACCCTCGTGCATGAATCATACAACTAGGGAGACTAGTGAGCACTTTGTGGAAGCTAATTGGGATAAAAAAAGATTAAAGAATAAAGAATAGATCAATAATAGCCTAATTTTCTACATGATCCATGAGGATGAAGATGAAGAAATGCATAGCAAAAATGGCACATTGTCACCCCCCAGTGCTTTAAGCTCATCTTTTAAGAGGAGCCAAGCTGAGGTATTTAATTGTTTGTTTAAAGAGTGTTTACACAAGGAACTGTTCACTAACCTTAGAACAATGAACATTAGCAAGGGGCAATTGTATATTGTATCCAGTTTTTCAGGTTTTGCATCTCTTAATGGACTTTAATGGGGTATTTAATTTACTGACACATTGTAGGCAGTGAACTCTGAACCTTAATGGGGATAATGCTGCGCTCCTGCCAGCTGAGCTGCACAGACTCCCTACTATATGCTTATGTAGTGTTTTCAGCTGTGCAGCTTCAGCAAGTATAAAGAGCAGCACATACTGTAAGCTATAAGCGCTTCCTTAAATAGGACCCTTACATTTTACTGGTCTGATATATTAATCTTAATATCCAACAGAGAGGGAGGGCTGATCATAGTTTTTGACTGCAGCACATTAGAACAATGTGGCAAAGTTTTAAAGTTGTATCACACATTAGACACCTATTAAAAAAGACAGATTTTTTGCCCGATGGGTCACAACAGCTCATATGTGACTCCGAGCTCACACTTTAAAAGTGTTTTTTTCATTTCACTACCTGCCGGGCTGATGATTTACGGCGTGTAAAATGCAGCATTTTCATCATCACATCACTTTCACCATCAAATAAAATGTCATCACGTCCACCGGGAAATGTCACCAATCAGGGGAAAATTTTGATCACCAACTATACTGCAGACTGAGGCCGGATCGGCAACAGAAAAGGAGATATTCAGTGAAACAAACAGAGCATAGTCTAACACGGTTCTTTGAGTCTAGCAGAAGTATTGTTAGTTCCTCCGTGGAGGTGTTTTCAGGAGTCTGTTCTATTCCCACCTTGCAGTACATCATGTTTTTACTCAAGGTAAAGCCCTTTATAAAGTGCATTAACAGAAAACTTCTAGTGTGATTAGAGCTCTGGCTTGCTTTCTTCTTCCCTGTGCAGCTTTTTATCACTTTCTGAGACACATTGTTGGCTTATTTTGAATGTGAATATTTTGAAATAAATACTGTTTTTCTCTTTATTTCAGTTTCATTTTCAGACTTGGTTGTGATTGACACAAGGAGACTCCTAGCATAACCATATTTCAGAGAGTAAAAGCCCAGGATTATGAGATTATAAATCAACAATTAATTAACAAAGAGGAGGCAGTAGCAGAGAACTCCAACTAAGGCACTCCCTTCCGATCTCACCTCCATTACAGCGGCATTCCTGTGAATTAATATAAAAACTCTGAGTGGAGACGAACTTTATGTCCTATTACTGCTCTGATGCAACTTTGAAAAGTGTGATTTGTGGCCTTCGGTTCACTTTGATGGATTGCTTTGGACGCCTGAATTAGATGTCCGGAGTTGTTTTCTTTGGCTTCAGGAATTGAACGAGGCAAACAAGTATGACAAAAAATGATTTTTACAATGCTCTCCGTCATGGTGTGTGCATGTAATTATGTCACAATTGACTTTAGCAAGAGAAAGTGAAAAATCAGCAAAAAGTCATCTTCCACTGGAACTGACCTTATAATATAGGCCTGAATGCGGGTGTGAAGCCATGAACAGTCTTTATTTCTCTCCTTCTTTTCAATGACTCTCTGAATGTGTGTGGATTTTATTGTGCCGCTTGTGTTGCTGCTTCAGCTCTTCTGCTACTTATTCATGGAGTGAGACGTCCAAAAAGGCCTCTTTCATCCGCTTGTTTCGGTCCTCAGGGTCTCTCCAACTTCTTTATCACTACTCGCTGTGTTCATAAACAACTGATTCACATTATTTGTTATTTCTACAAACGTGTTGTAAAAATGAAATTACCGAACCAATAAAGGTTCCCTGTTGTCAGCCCTGTGCCAGCCCTGCTAACTTGCTTCTCTTAAGCGCTACAGAAAGATACTATCCCCTTACTGTCTGGTCTTTAGCATTGTCTTTAAAGGGACAGTTCACCCCAAAATCAAAAGTACATATTTTTCCTCCAAACTATCTTTCTATTAATCCATCTAGATTATTTACAATTTACAATGGAACTGGATGGCACTGGGCTGGTGGTGATCAAAGAGCCAAAAAATACATTTCAAAATCTCCACAGTAATGTCTCTTTCCAGAAATCATGAGGCAGTTACCTAAGATGACCCGCGCTTGATGTGAGCAGTTTCATCTAAGAACAGTTTTCTATCTAGTGAACTACACCTGCCAACCATATCAGTTTTCAGGAAAAACAAAAAGTATTATCCAATAGAATCCATTAGCCTAAACTATCACGTAAAAATGAAACATCGAGCAACCTGCTGTAAAAACAGATGTGTCGCCAGTGCTGTCATGAGCTTCTCATCCATGAGTAGATGCATGCTCCCTTCTGTGTGGTGATACAGTTTGTGGTAGAGCTGCAACGATTAGTTGATCAATCAATTAGTCATCAACTATTTAATTAATCGCCAAGCATTTTGATAATAGAATAATTGTTCTGAGTCAATTTTTAAGGAAAAAAAAGGTCCAAATTCTAATTTTAGCTTCCCAAGTGTACATATTTTCTGGGTTTTTTCATCCTCTGACAGTAAAGTTAATCTCTTTGGCTTGTGGACAAAACGAAACATTTGACGACATCAACTTGACATTTCGTGGACCAAACAATTAATCGATTAGCCAAGAAAATGGTTGAAAACTTAACAGACATTGGAAATAATCACTAGTTTGCAGGTGTTGTTGGTAGAAAGAAAAACAACCAGGTCATGATTTCTGGAAAGAGACACTGCTGCTGAGTTTTTCAAATGTTTTTTTGGTGCTTTGAGGACCTCAAGCTGACTCCCACCCAGTCCCATTATATTTAAGAGAAGGCAGACATCTCTACGGCTGTTATCACCAAAACTCTGCAACTCACACCAAAACAGTTTAGGTAGATAAATAGCACTAGAGGTAAGGGGAGAAATTATGTATTTTTGATTTTGGGTTGAACTCTCCCTTTAGCTCTACAGAGAGGTTTATCCCCCAACAGCCTGGTCATTAGCAATACTTTTAACCTCACATTTGTATGATGAAATACCTCATGTAGCTCGATAGGCTGAGACGTGTCCCAGATCCCTGGTGTATATATGTTTTACAGTATATTCTAATCTTTAGAATTCCAGTCTTATGTTTTTTAGCATTCAAGAAAGTAGATGAGTGTGCTTTGTTTTAGACAAGTAACAATTACAACTAAGAACAAGTTTTGAACACTGCTGCCAATTAAACTTCTGAGTGAGAACACTTTTCCTGAGTTAGTTAATTATTTCCATCTGTGCATAGCTTCCTCATTTTCTTTTCTGATAATAGTGTTGATCAACTGCACAGTCAAAATTCCAGCAAATTAAATATGTAAACTGGCATGTTTTTGGTATACTGAATCTCGCCACTTTTCCAATATGAACACCCAGTTAGAATTAGCATACAGTATGAAATTGGGACACAGCTTGTGGGCCCCAATCTCTCCCACACAAAGAAATGCTAAAAGAGAATAAATGCGGCACTCCAAGTCATTTCCTAGGAGTTAACCATTTTGCTATGCAGTGGATAGCTCATACTATCAAGCACTGAATTAATCAAGGCACCGGAGCAAATCACAGGTACCACAACTCTGACTTGCCTGGAAGGCTTAACCTCTCTGTCTGCAGTGCCTTTAACCAGGGACATGCAAAGTTTAGTGGCTAATGTAGCTCAAACCACTGCCCTTTTGCTTCATATGGGTGAAGTCCCCCTCTGGACCCAATTAAGAACTACTAATTACTATAATTATAATGTTGGCAGGACTTTTTTCTTTTTCCTTTCCTTCTTTATTTCTTTGTGTGTAAATTAATATAACATAACCTCTATTCTTTGTTATAATGCAGCCGTAGGGGTTGTCTGAAATTAAGCTTAAATGGTGTCTTAAATAGTCGATAAGTTAAAGGTACAATATACAACATGCAGCCTCACTAGAAAACAGCTGTTTGCTATGTAAAGATATAGTGGAGTAATGGTGTCCTGAGCAGAGAATGAAGTCACACTGTGAGTGTGTTATCTGAGCTTCATGGTTTATCTGGTCTGGGTGCAGGAATGTTAGTGCATGTGATGCCCTCTCTGTCCTCCCCCCATTTGTTTCCAACATGGCGGCTCGGTGAGTACATTTCTCAAGTTAAAGCTAAACGGTGCACTAAAATATGTTTCTGAAAATAGAAATAGACAATGCAGTAACTTAATCTTGATTTCTTTTTTGATCAGCTCTGACTAGTTTGACAGATTGATCTGAGTTTCAGAAGTCTCCATTGGAAGCTGGATCCAAAATGGCAGCTGTCTGGTCACAATATGTCTCATATTACAACTAAACAGTACACTAATTTTTTTTTTCTGAAAATATTGTAGGCAGGAGTTTTGAGAGTGTCCATCAGATACCAGACCCAAATTGCTTTCTTTGTTTTTATGTCTCCATGCTGGCAACAGCCTTGGCAGGAGCCATTGTTTTTTGGTTGTCTGTCCATCTGTCCCATTCTTGTGAACATGATATCTCAAGAACTCTTCAGTGGAATTTATTTAAAATTGGCACAAATGGTCACTTTGACCCGAAGATGAGCTGATCAGATTTTGGTGGACAAAGGTCAAAGTTCAAAGTCACTGTGACTTCATGTCCATCCCATTCTCATGAACATGATATCTCAGGAAAGCCTGCAGGGAATTTCTTGGATTTGAACTTGGATTTGAGGATGACTTGTTCACATTTATGAGACATCAAAACACATTTTCCTCCCTAACTCAAGAATTCATACTATGCACTAATTATGACAACATTTCACACAAATGTACTATAATATAAGGATAAAGTTATTACATATTCATGTTTTATATCCTCAACTGCACTGTGACATTATGATGTTGATCTCTCTATAGTCTCGCATAGCCAGACCTCCCTTCACAGCACTTAGTTCCGGCAAAGGGTCTGGCTCCACACATACCCATTCTACTATAATGGAAAAAAAAAACACCCTGCCTTGTTTGCATTTCTTTAAACCAGTCACAAACCTCTTGGGCAGCGTTAAGCCCAGGATGCAGCGACAGTGCTGGTACAAAGTAGTGTTGAGGGGGAACTTGTTTTGGTGGAACATTTTGCACATCGGGAGGCAAGCTGGGCATTAAAATGACCACATCACGTCAAAAGAAAAGGCAACTGCTGTTAGCTTCTTTATGTTCTTACCATTAGTGTCCCAGGTACTAATTTGCCATTTTCAGCGTGTCGGTTGCAGCACAGAGGTTGTTCTTGTTTCCCAGGACTTTGAAAATGCAGATAGTGGATGCTGTGGTACCATAGCCAATGGAAAGACTTATACCTGCAGTGTGCATCCGGTATGTCAGACTAGTCTCTCTATCAATCCTCTGTAAAATAGTCTCTATGTAAAGACAGCATGTTTCTCCCCAAAAGTTATTCACCGGAATCCAACATGTCAGTGCAGTGACAACTTAAATTCCTTCAAAGTCTTCATTACATACCTTATATATAGTTTAGACAGACATGGAACTGAAACTTGACTGTTTGGTGGAACTGCAACGTGGTAATACTACTTTTCCCCCAACTTTATTGAGCAAATAAAGTGCATATTTATTTTGGTCTAAGGTGCTGGTGGTCAGCTACAACCTCTAATGGCAGTGATTGTTGCAGCACCTTTCAAGTGGCACAGGGAACACCAAACAGCAGCTATATTTCTGTATTTGTGGTCAATGTGTTCTAGCTGTTACCTTTGAACCCTTGAAATGCAGATTTGTGCCTTTTTGTTGTTCTTGAAATACCTTGTCTTTTTGTGTTTGTAATTATTTAATTGTGATCTTATTAGTAATCCTGGAGTTTAGTTTCTTAACTCTGTATTTAAGACATATATTCAGGTCATCATTTAGTTTATTCTGTAATACACAGTGGAACAGTTATTAAATTATTCATGCTGTCCACAAATGGCAGTAGTGGGGGTGAAGCACAGTCCTCCCTGTAGCCTTTCCCCACCTATCCAAACACTTTGATGCCCCCTGATAAGCTCCATCACCATATAGTGAAGACTAACAGGGATATTGTACTCCCTGTCATGATGGTTATTTGCATATTACGCTGTAGTACAGCTGTAAAGCACATCTCAGTATCTTACAAATATGACAGATGTTTGTGCTCGATGTTTGGAGCCCTGGGTGTTAGATTCTCATGTCTTATCACACTTGTCCACATGGTCGTTTCTTCAGGCATGGTGTACATTATACATTACAGCTGACTTACAGTATATACTCACTGAGCTGTCATGAGTTTACACAACACTATCTTTTATTAAGCAGTTGTGTTGTTGACTATGTTCGACTTGTTTGTATTAGGATAGGGTTACAGGCATGTGCATAATTTAAGATAACTCTACTGAAGGACATGTATCAAAATATGTAGCAACAGCCAGTATTATACAGTACACCATCCTCCTGCCTACTTTCACGCTACACTTGATTTAAACCTGGTGGAGCTGCATTTGGGCCATGCACCACAGATTTAAGCTGGATTGATTTTCTTGTAAAATCATTTTTATACATTTTGTCATAATCTATGCTGTTTTACAGAGGCAGAGAGCAGTAACTACAGAAGCAAGTTGAGAAAAAAGGCTTTGACGTTCGAAGGCCAAACTCTGTACCAGATGCATGGTTTAAAACATTAAGTGCATGCCTTTTTAGAATGCCTTTAGGATGCCTTTACATAAAGTCTTTACATAAACATTTAGATACTGCACTCTATTTCAGTATCTATTAACAAAATATATTCCTGTTAATTATTTAGCTTTATTGTCCATTTAAACTAATGAGATATTTCCATAAAATACTATGTAAATAAGTACATTTAACATGTTATTTTAAGGTCATTTAACCACAAAACATGTGAATTCCTAAGGAGTCAGAGGCTGCAGAGACAACAGCTACTGCTAATCTGCTAAGCCAGTTTAGCTTGTTATCTTTTAGCAGGACTAGTGTATCTGGTGTTGCCTTTTTCCTCCATTATGAATAGATTTAGCTACTACCTTATTAATGTAGCATAACAACCTCAATTTCTAAGATGTTGGACCATCAAAAGGGGGTAAATTAGCCTCAGCTTAGGCTATTTCACTTGACTAGACTAGGATGTATAGCTGACCTGTTTTTAACCCCCAAATTACACATTTTTATAATATAAATTTTATATGGTAAAAAATGTCCTAAAATCTGGTCTTATCTAAGGTTACGGATTTCTGAAATGAAAATCAGGGTAATTTTCTGTTTGACATATATTCAATGTTGTGATCTATTAAGTAAAAAAGTGGGATTTTTCCACTTTCATCTGACCATGGTGACTGTTGCACTGTGGGCCAACTGATAAAATTGAATACTAACAAAGTAACTTTGTAAACTGTGCTGACAATCATAGTTTACAGTACAACGGTGAGCCTATGGTAAACTATGGAACACTCAATACAGAGAATTGTCAAACTACAATGGTTCTTCTCTTAACTTTACTTGTCTTCTTCTCTTCTTCTTTTCCTTCTCTTAACTTTTAAACCCCACTCTTCTACAACCCTCTGACTCTCTTCTCCTTCCTCTTTAGTCTTTCATAATAAGAAAATGCAGATAAAATACTTTGGGTGACAGATTTCCATTGCTTGCCCCATTTTTGTAAAAAACTGTCTGTTTGAATACTAACATAAATTGGCCGATTCTGTAATCATGTCCTTAGCTTTCTCTCTTCCATGTCTTTCACTCTTCTTCCTAACTAGGCTGTTTCACTTTGTGGGCTGTTTTTAATGCACCCTATTTTTTTTTACCTACTATGTACAGTGGTTACTGCGTTTCGGCTTTATAGGGCAGTATGTGTAGATTCAAACAAGAAATTTACTGAATTCATGAGGAGGGTCTTGATTTTAATAAAGATATCCAGAGTGTGACAAGGTGTCAGTCAGTCAGTCACAAACAGCTTCCACACAGATACGAGACGCTGTCTGGCTAAAGCGATATCTTTTCACAAATAATACTGTCGTCATCAATCAAGCTACTGCAATACAATAGCTGAACCCCTTTTTGTGATCTCTGATTACACAGGGAAAATGCTCGGGGCAACTTAACAGATTCATTATTCAACATTCAAATACCATCTCTCTGACTATAATCTCATCACTTAAAAGCTCCCCACTGCATGAATCCTCAATTGCTTAGAATACCCCAAAGATCCCCTATATAGTACAGAGATGATATGATAATATGCAACATCTGATGCTTTTTGTCTTAATCTACATCTGTTTCTGTGTTGGGTAAACAGATTAGTCTTTTGTTGCATACTGTATATTTGCTGTGTATACACTGAGTGCTTATGTGTCTGCCTCTATAATTATAAATCAATTAAAGCATCTCCAATAATATGTTTGCCATACATCGTCATGCCCATTATTTGCATCTGCAATAGAGTTGCAGATGCAAATATAGTTGGTGTCAAAAGGGAGTTTAGCTTCACAACAGAAACAGAGATACAGCACAAACAGAGATATAGCAGAGATGTTTTTTTTTTCTTTTCCCCATCTTTTGTCATTTGTATTTTACATAATGTTGTAAAAATTGTTCATTTGCTAGTTTTTAATTATTTATGCAGATCTTGCTATTCGCCATTTTCGGTACTTTTTATGGTTCTACACTGGCAGGTGTTAATAAATAACACTTAAGATAATATCACAGCTTGTGATTAAGAAAATAAAATTATAAAAATCCAAAACCCTTAATTAGGAATAGCCTTAAATCTGCTAGTCTTAATCTCATAATAATTATCTTCAGACTAAATAATTACTAGCGCACTGTGGCCTTTATCCAAGCAGCCCCATGCTTGTGAATTTAAGGCCAAAACAGAAAATTAATGAGTGAAAAATTAACATTACTTCTCTTTAATGGCTAATCTTTTTAATTATGCTTAAATCAGGGTGTGTTACTGCTGCTTGATTCTTAAACCTCCTGCATTTTTAGAGCAAAGTTTTGAAGATGTATATAGTAATACATATGTATATGAAATTAGGATAAGTACTGATCACATTTGGTCCCGGTACAGGCGCCCAAAGGTCCCTTTTTTTGGTACTTTGGGTACTAGGGGTGTCACCATTTCAATATTAAATTAAAAAGACTATCACAATGAGCGTTCAGTTTAAATAATCAAAATCGTAGGCAGAATCTGCGATTCTCCGGGTATTTTTTTTCTTTCCACTCCAACAACAACACTCAAAAGAGGACACAATGCATCTTATCTGCCAATATATCACACTTGATACCGTACAGACTGTCTTTTTAAATAAGAATTTAAAAATGTAATTGTCATCAGAGCATAAACCCAATGATCTGTTGATCTTTACAAATCAAAACGCAATAGTTTAACAATGCCATAGCCATCAGTGCTATGCTAAAAACACCCCCAGAAAACTTGACCTTAAAATCATAATTCAAATCGAATCCTGGACTTTACAAATAGTGGTTTCATACAAAGTCAGACGTACTAATAAAGATGTAATGTGACTGATTTTTTTGGTAGCATTGACATAATTCAGTTGGTATCTGTAACAGTACAAAGTTTGGTTCCCAACCCTAATGAATATATACATATCTGTCAATAGCCTTAAATATACTTAAACTATTCCTTTGCACACAATCAGCTTTTCACTAGTATTTGTGTTGTTTTTGTTTTTTGTTTTTTGTTTTTGTTGCTGCGTTAGCATAAATCTTAGCTGTAGCTGTGAATTGCAGGGACATTTTAGCTAATGAACAGCAGCAGTATGAAGTCAGAAGCAAAAGAAAAGCGAGGCTCAGCAGGCAGCCGAGTCTGTAGGTGAATCCCAGCGTTGCTTTTTGCTTGCCTTGCATTGTGCCTATGCATACAATACAGTATGCCTACGCTGGTTTTACAGATGGCGGTTAGTTCAGCCTTGGGCGACACACACAATATCTCAAGACAGATGGCTCATCAAGATGATTGACAAGTGTTGGAGAAGAACTCCTGCCGAGGAGGAAGAAGAAGCTGAGACCAGACAGGCGTATGTAGGCAGCAACTTCAATACCACTTCTGTCTTCACTGAGGTACTACTGGGTAGATTAGAGTGCTTCGGTTTTGGCTCAGAGTCACTGATAGTATTTCACACTTTTGTTTGCAGAAAGAGACAGTTGTTGGTTCTACAATATTGCAGGAGGGATTCCCTGCCTCTACACATTTCCGCTTTTCCAGACAAGGATTCCTACAGGGTGTAATAACAGCATGTGCAGTACATTCCTTTCTTCTTCTTCATCCAGTTATCATTGGCTGGACTAATAATGCTTTTCCTTCCATGAGGGCAAAAAGTTGGAGAATTTGCTTTATTTGCTATCAGAAACCCAGAAAAATAGATGGAATCCCAAATGGGCTTCACCAAATTATCTTCTTCATTTATGTAAGTTTTTCTTTGAAGCAGTTAATTTTTTCTCTAAATTACCATTACTGAGAGCTTGTGGTATTGTCAGTTGTAAGTTCCTCAGGCAATCCCAGGGGCAGCTATATTTTTAGCCGCATATGATGTCTATATTTTCAATTACAAAACTGCTCTACCAAGTAAAATAATAGTTGGTGTCTTGATGGTTAATCCCATCATTTAAAGCTGCAGTAGGCAACAATTGAACATACACAATACACCCCTCCACCCCCTCTGCCCCGAGGTGCTGCTTGTATCACTCCACTAAGCCTGTCCCACGAAACCCACAATCTCGAATGCCAGCAGAGGAAGGTGATTGTCCTGCGAAACTTCTCTACGTTCTCCGTGGTGTGTGCCTCACCAGGACCCCGGCCCCTCTCGATGTGTCTCGCCCTCTCAAAGACGCCCAAATCTCGAATGCAGGCAGAAGTTGTTGCATCTCTGTCTTTAATTTTCAACCCGCACCTTTTGCATATTGCAAAGTCATTTTCTGTTGAATGCCTCATAGTATTTATTTATATATGTAATCTTTTTTGCAGTTGGTGCTCAGTAGCATAACGTTAGGTCTTCATGGTCCTCTCCTGCAGCTTGATGCTGTCGTACTGGTTCAAAATAAAGTGGATCTGGGAATTGTGGGGAGTCAAGTGTTGACTAGCTGGGAATGAAGAGCGTTAATTAATTCAGTAAATGGAGGGAAATTAATTGATTTGTGCCACACACTTCAAATAACACCCTATCTTTGGGGAAGGGGGAGGGTATCAAGTATTTTCAAATCAAAAGACTCAAGTTCAAGTGAAGTCAAGGAGTCACTGGTGTTAAATCCCAGCTCGAATTGCAAGTCTTTTTGATTTTGTCAAGTTGAATCTAAAATAATCAAACTTGTGACTTGAGACTGAAGTCACGTGTGAGTCAAGTCCACAACTCTGATTACATTATGCTGAAAAGTTACTATGGAATTTGTGACCAGTGATGCCAAAATAAACTGCCTGCTACAGCTTTAATAATTGTGTCTGACATGACATCTGTGATCTGATCTGTATGCAGTGCCAGCGTCTGAACAATCATGTTGATTATAATATAATCTAACAGATTTTTTAAGGGTGTAGAATTTCGTGTTAGCAGATATAACAGCAATTCTTAAAGTACTTTATTTGTTTTTTTATTAATCTATCTTTCAATTTTTCTCAGCACGAAATTCAAATTAATGTGCCTGGCAGCACAAATGTCACCCCCCCGACATTATGTGATCCCCGAGGCATTCACAACCACTGATTAATTCTATTAGAACAATCTCTTTTGTTTTGGCATCATTGAAGGCAACAGGGACAACATTTCAACACTTCCACACTGACTAATGGAATCAAGCAAAGTGACATTTTGGAGGGAAAGTCAGGTGAGGCATTCTGTAAAACGCACAACAGAGCAGCTACATACAGACTTCGGTCTCAGGAAAAGTATGTAGATGAGGACTTCTGATGGTTTGAACTGCCGCAGATGTTCAGCCAGTAGGACGTCTGTGATGTGCTTTTGATAAAAGATAAGAACCGCAGTACAGCAGTGGAGTGGGTACATAAATCAAAAGACAGATAAACGATACGAGATACTGCCAGTTCAGCAGATGACACTTGCTACTTGTTTAGACTGCACTACACCAGATACAGTATTGTTAAAAGGTGGCATATTTGCATGCACTCTTAAATCGTACACTCACTGGGCTCTGACCAAAAAATGTGGGACTAAAAAAATTGGCTCTCATGCCCAGAGGATATAAAGCAGCTTCAAAGCATTGGCTTTATATTTAAATTATGCTAATTAAATTAAACAAAGACTATTGCCAAGCAAAGCTCAATGGTTCCCACACACCTGTTCAGTTTGGATGGAGCATTTAGTTAATTTTGAGGCAATTTGGCTTCACAGGCTTGTCTGCAAATGGCATTTTTCGGTATTCCAAAGCATAAACTGCTGTTTCGTAACACTGTATGTCAATTTTCTGCATTTTTTTTTTTTTTTTTGGCCATTTTTGCCTTTATTTGATAGTACAGCTGAAGTGGAGACAGGAAAGGGGGCAGAGAGAGAGGGGATGACACGCAGCAAAGGGCCGAAGGCGGGAGTCGAACCAGCGGCCGCTGCAGAGGACTGACAGCCTCCATACATGGGTCGGACGCTCTACCCACTGAGCTAAACGTCCGCCAGTTTTCTGCATTTTTGTTAAAAGCGAAACCAAATCAGACTCTTAAAGGGATAGTTCAGATTATTTGAAGTGGAGTTGTGTAATGTACTCACTAATAATAAGTGTGTTAGTTGCAGTAGATGGCGGTCAACATGCTCCCAGCTTGGACAAGAGAGAAGTCCCAGTACGGACGTTAAGTGATGTACTTCTGTGGACAGGGTCAGCAACACAAAGTATTTTAGCCACTTAAAAATGGTCCAACCAAAAAAATCAGTTTAAAGGGAAAGTTCACCCCAAAATCAAAACAGTACACATTTTTCCTCTGGCCTGTAGTGCTATTTATCCATCTAGATTGTTTTGGCATGAGTTGCTGAGTTTTTGATATATCACACGTAGAGATGACAGCCTTCTAGATGGCACTCTGCCTGTGGTGTTCAAAGTGCCAAAAAATATGTCTGAAAAACTCAGCAGCAGTGTGTCTTTCAAGACAGAAAGTAGTTCCGACATGAAACTGCTCACAGCAAGGTCTGTGTATTATGAGGTTATGATATCTGGAAAGAGACACTGGTGTTGAATTTTTCAAATGTATTTTTTCCCTTTGAGCACCACAAGCTGGGTGCTTTTTCATTTTATTATATTAGAGAGAGGGCAGTCATCTCGACAGCCAATACCTCCAATACTCTGCAATCTAGATGGGTGAATAGCACCACAGGTCAGAGGACAAATATGTATTTTTGATTTGGGGTTGAACTGTCCTTTTAAGCATATGCTATATTCAGAATATTTTCACTCCTTTATCTTGCTGCACATTGTCATGCTTTACCATTACCTTACTGTCAGACAGCCTGTTCTGATGGGAAAACCATCATATAAGCCAAATATCGCACTCTCCAAACCAATGAAACTCCATGGGTGAAATCAGTAATTTTACCAAGCAGAGCATGGGAATTGCTGGTCTTCCGCTGCCTCGATCTGTTAACTTGTTTGTGCTATTGTGTGACGACAGAGAATCCAAACTATCCTTTCAAAACAACAAAGTCACACAACAACACAACCAAACAAACACACACACACACAAAGAGATTGAGGCAGAGGAAAACCAGCAACTCCTGTGTTCTCTGAGGCAAAATTACTGATTTCAACCATGAAGCTTGGTTGGTTTGGAGGGAAAAATATTTGGCTTAGAAAATAGCAGTTTCCCATCGGAAACGCTGTCTGATGGCAAGGTAAAGCAGTGAAAATAATTTAAATATAGTGTACACTTACAGTGATATTGATTTTGTTTGTCAGGTGGACCCTTTTTTAAGTGGTTAAAATACCTTTTGTTGCTGACCTGTCCACAGCAGTTGTATTTGTTACATTTTAATGATAGCAGCGGGCTAGGGACCAGTGTTTACTGAGCTAGGGCTAGAAGGCAGGAACTTACATACAGCACTGCACTGGAAATAAATTACAAATGAGAAAAAAAAGAAACAAACTGAATGAATAACTTAAAACTTTATTATTTATGATTTTATCATTTACATAACCACATCCATACTGTATACCTCGTAATATCCTGGATTTGTGCCAGTGTTTCTTGGAAAGACATGTGGGGAAACTGGAGAAATTAAACTGTAAGATATTCTGTTTTCCGGCATACTGAACATGAGATGCACCCTCAGATCAAAGTCATAGTGGAGTAGTGCTTTGTGTTATATCAGACAGCCAGAGTTCAGCCAGGGTAAGAGCCCTGCTTATTTTCCCAACACCAACCATAGATTCAAGCAAGTACAGACTGATTTGCTGCAGCATATATACTCTCATTTCAATATCTGTGAGCATGCAGTATCTGCACATGCTTCACCAATCATTGTCTCTCCATCCACCCTGGCAATATCTTTCCCCAGGGAAGCTGCTTGACTCGGAGCAGCAGATCCTTCTTGCCTTCTTTGCAGAGTCTCCTCAGCAGTATATTCACACAGGAATGCCTTAAGTGAAGGCGCAGATAAAATGTGGTTGAATATGTCATCATCCATTTCATCTTTAACAGTGGGATTCCTTTCTGCAGCAGCAATCGTGCTGCAGTAGTTACAGTAGCTTAGCTTTAGGAAATGCCAGCTATATTTAAGATTTCATGCAGTGCCACAACCAATCAGCTCCATTCATACAAGGGTGGAGTCTTCCAACACTTAAATAAATAATATTTTTCCGCACATTCCCATTCAGGGTTTTAGTGGACTGGAGTGTATCCATGATTTACTGGGTGGAAGTCAGTGAAACACAAAGCCAGACCATCAAAGAGCCAACACAGACAGGCAGTTTAGAGTCTCCAGTGAATTGCTTGTCAGAATGTGGAAAGAAACTCATCCAGACTTTCCATCCTCACAAGCCACCATGCTGCCCCTCCAATTTAGGTTTGTGATGTAATTATGGTGTTGCAAAAACTGAAAACCAGAGACTGAAAGACAGCAACTGTAAATAATTGCAAGTAATTGATTGCCTGAAGACACACTTATACAATGAACTGCTTACTTTCTTCTCAGGATTTGTTTGAGGAATCTGGGTTTCTTTGTTTTGGCCCTCTTTTTAACTGTTATTTTAATGTTTTACTCACCAATTTCATTTCTGGGATTTGAAAATGAAAGGGATAGTTCGGATATCTGCAGTTGTATGAGGTACTTCTCCATAGGGATGCACCAATCGACCAGTCAGCATTACTTATCTGTTCTGTAGTGGTCAAATCACACGCACACTTCAAACATGGTCATGTCATGCGTGCAGCGACACAAACAGTAATGTCACCAGCCACAACAGCCCTGGTCGCAGCCACACATGCTTACGTGAAGTTGCCGTGATTCCAACAACAGACAATCTACAAGGAGATGGAGCAGCTGAGCAGTTGACAGTGTTGCCGAACAACAGTAAACTTTCTAGCTCTTCAGGCTAATGTTAGCTAGCAGCATACTACTACTGCTCACAGACTGACAGTTTAAATCTCAACCCCAGCTCTGACTGAAGAATAAACAACTGTGCTGATGCGTCTCCTCAAACATTTTCTTATGCAGACTTGTTTACCTTCTCCTGTTGCACCATGTCTGTGTCAGGTTTGTTTACATCTGCTTCCACGAGATCATGTGAAATCCCGTCTCCTACAAGATCTCCTGAGATTGTGCTCCCCCCTGGTACATTACTACTTACTTAGACCACTCTCTCCCAACAGCGCATAGGTCATCTATGAAAACCTTCCATCTGACTATCCATACAACATTTTCTTTCAGTCAGTAAAACATGTTTTGTTTTTCGAAGGACATAAATGAGTTCCAAATACAAACAAACTCTTTCTGTTTACCTTTAACAATATATGTCAATCTCTCCAGCCCAAGACATTTCAGAAGCTCCCCTTTCTCCATTCTAAGCAATGGTGTACCTTTAAACTATATTGATAATCAAGTAATTGTTAAAGTAATTTTTCATTCATAAATTGCAGGGAATGCTGTTTTCAGCCTCTAAAATATGGAGGTTTCACACTATCTCTGTGTGTTATCATATTAACAAACATTCTCTGCTTCTTCAAACTTAAGGCATGCTGGGCGGCATTTACTGTAGATAATACACTGACTATTGATAAGTACCTCATACAATTGTACTTCAAATAATTAGAACTATCTCTTTAACACGGTGGTTGTCTATCAAGGCACATGCTTGCAGACTGGACAACCTGCTTTACATCTGTGCAGGGAGCCTGCTAAAATTATCCAATTATTCAAATCAGCCCATATTAATTTTGCATATCAATACTTCTCACTCAGCAGTGAACGATTGTTACAAATGTCGCCAGAAGCTCACTCATCTTTTAAATCAAAAAGATTAACCTCTCAGCAAAGCGATACCTGCGTTTAAAATGCGGTGCTCGAAGGTGTGTCTCAATAATATCACCAGGCAGTGAAAACCTCCTGCGTAAGACATGAACCAGACTTCCAATTAAATGGAGACCCAAAATGTAGCAAATTAAAAAGAAAAACTCTGCATTTTAAGTTAAAAGTTGGTATTTTTCAAAGCCTGAAGATGAGACGTTCCATTGATCTTCATCCTCTGTAACTCCAGTCTGTTTGTCAAGATGCTCAGAGTTTCTGACAACTGCTACAATCCTGCAGCTATGCCTGCTGCACATCAAACACTATTCTCAACAATGAGCAGACTGCTTAACATTCAACTAATGTTTATCCTGGCATCTGATACATGCACTTTAATCATACTTGTTGGAAGAGATGAGCCCTCCAAACGATCAGAGGTTAAAATCTTGCACTCTTCTCCTACTCATTCAAAGTAGTGTTTAAAGCAATGCTAAGTATTCTTTCACTGAATGCAACCTGGCAAGGTGCAGTGAACAAGATTTTAGGAACTCATAACTTAAAATGAACAGAATATATCAAATTTAGAATTTGCAAAACAATTTATATGCACTGCGGAATGAAAAATGTCTTTATAATGTAATTGGATTTTAAAAAAAAAGAATGAAGGGCACAACACTAGAAAAACAACATTTCAAGATTTATTTCTTGTGCTCATTCAAAGTAAAGTTTTGGCCTTGTGACCTTTAACAAGCTGTATGTTACTTTGATTTTCAGACAAAAAAGACCCCCAGCAGCTTCAAGCTAGCATTGACACACGCATACACAGACAGAGACAGATAACAATGAGCACAGACAGACAGACAGACAGGCGCGAGCACAGAGAGATGCTCACAGCGAGAGACAAACCGAGGCCGACGTGTGCCGAAGAACAGACTGAGAACAGCCCACGCAGACAGACACAGACTGAGAGTGACCCACACAGATACAGCGGGACAGCCAGTGGAGACAAAGGGAGGACAATCTGTCGAGCAGCTACTGAAGCAAATCTTAGAAAGGTGTTAATGATGCCGGTGGGTGCGTTAGCGTTTCATGATAAGTTATACTGCGAGTCCCTGTGCCTTCTAAAAACTGTAGTAAACATTCTCTCAAAGATGATAAAAAGTTGTGTTCATTATCATGATCTGGTTCAGACTTTTCTCATGTGCTATTTCAAATTAAGCCTCATATGACATGCTCCACAAAAAAACAACATCCCCTGCTGCTCATATGGTATTTTCAAGTACATCATTCTTGGAAGGGAGTTGTCGGCGTCACTCCTCACTCCCTGCTGCGCTCAGCTTGGTGCTTCCTAGTAGGAAGTGATGAGGTCAGAGCCAAGATAAGAATCAGTACTGTTTATAACCTACATTCATAATCTGCTGACTGAACAGAAAATTTGTGAAATTTCAGTTGGGACGGGAAAAGATTGCAGCAAAGTAGTGAAAAAGCACAAGAAAAAGTTCACATGTGAAACTAGGGTTAGGCGATGTCGTCCAATTTGCATATGATGATGTGACACAATGAAACAGCAGGATGATATCGTTGCTTGGTCTAAAAGGGTCCTTGTCTTGGCACCACGCGTCCGAATCTTATTTGTGATTATAAAGAAAATAATAACACAGAAGAGACTTAGTACAATGAACAGCAGCAAACAGCTTTTTTTTTTTTTTTTTTTTTATTTTCTCTCCCACTTGTCAAAAATGTAACTAAGCAACAACCCTATAGCAACTCTGAGGGGACACACTACCTCAAATATAGAAGGTTTTTAAATCAGAATGTCACAATGGTACTCAATCATTGGTAGAGCTGGTTATTGTTCATAAAATTACGATACCAGCACCCTTAAAGTGATACTGATACCAATAGAGTACTCTATACAATACCTTTTTACAACTGTTTTCTGTATGCCTAATTAGGTGCTTCATTATGTTCAGTTCAGTTTTTCCTGAAATAATCCTTTCACATTTTATGCATTTACTTAAATCAGACACCACAGGCCTGTGATACAGCCGTAGTTTCCAACATTTTGGTGAGTAGCCATTTTTCTCGGGTTGTTTTTGTCAGGGTACAAAAATGATTGAATGCAGGTACCGTTTGACTGGAGAAGTTTTGATATTACTTGGTACAACTTGGTATTACTTGGTAGAAATAACCAAGATTAAACCTGACTTTGAAATATTAACCCCTGAAGAGAAACTGGCTGTTCTCCTCGGTGAAGGGACAACGGCTCCTCAGGCAGCTTAATATGTATCTGCTGCCACAGCCTGACGGGCTCACAACCAGTATGAGTTAAACTGTAATATACTGCAATATGTTGTCTATATATAGAACTCACATATATGATAATGACACCTATGTAATTGATATGTGTTTATCTATATATGTATGTAATAAGGAATTTGTTGCTTTGGCAACAGCGAATCTTTGTTCGTGCCAATAAAGCTGTTTGATTTGATTTGATCTGAGTTTACTCTAAAAGTACTGAGTACTGACACCTGATCCTAGTGGTCAGTGACTGTCAGCCATTGCGATTGACAATGGCATTGTCCATCAGCCCAACCCTATGTAAAATATATTTCATACATGACAAATTTGACATATTTTACATGTTTCACAAAAGCCGCACGTGCCTGTATGTGAGTTTGTCTCTTGTAAATTGTTTTTTTAAATGTGATATTACATGTAATATCATATAATTAAACCAGATCTAAGCTATTATTTACAACTTCTGTAAAGGGAAGGGCTGATCAAATACTCAATAATCGGTATAGATCCGATACCTGCCAATTGAGGGAAAAAAACACCTAAACTGATACGATGCATTACCTTAAGCTATCACGTCATATATCATTTAAATCAACTTTAAGCGACATGCTGTCAAGTAAGATGTCAGGAGTAACACAGATGAGCAGCATGTGTCATGTGAACAGTGACTAGAACGTGAGTGAGATCTGTCAGCTGTGCTGTCAACATGTCAGTTGCATGGAGTTATTTTAAGCTCAAGGAATTAATTGTAAAAGTAAAAGAACCGAGTGCAATTTATTTAAAGTTCATTTTGAATGTTTGAATGGTGGCGATAAATCAAAGTGTTGCTGAATGTTCTCTGTGTGAAAGCATTCAAATAAAAAGAAGCAGAAGTACTGCATAACTGTGTTATGTTGTGGGTTTTGTATTTCGTCCTTCATGGGAGTAGAATATTTGTTTCAAAGTTTGAGCATGATGTTTGTTAGATGGCTATGTTAAGCAAAGTGCACCCACATAAATGTTTTATTTACAGCTTTGTTGTTTAAGAGAGGGAAAATGACGCTATTGGACATGAAAAGTGACATCAAGCCCTCCTTACCTCTGTATATACAGAGGCAACAGGGTATAGTTTAAGGCATGACAATATAAACAGTACATATTGTGCTCTTGTGAAACTGGTAGGAAGTGAGTTTAAATGTCTAGAGACCAGCCAAGTACACTGCAAAGAGAAACAGGAGAAGAGATATTACATCTCACACCATCCATCTTCTTAACAAAAACAGTTAATAACATTTCTCAGTGGGAGTTCATTGTGCGACACAGTACGTGCCCCTCAATAAAAAGCAGGTAATTCAGATTACTGGCAATATATTAAGAAAAAAAAAAGATAAAAATGATTTCTCATTGTGTGTTATCTAACCTATCTGTGCACAGCAGGAGGGACATCCTGTAGGAGATGTGCCTCTGGCTCTTTACTTTTAATACTACAGAGCTTAGAATGTAATGTGGACCAAAGATGCTGAAATGTTCCCTCTTTGAAAGATAAGTCCTGTGGTCTATAAATTGATAAACGCTTTTATCACGCTGGCGCTCAACTGTTTGGTTGTTGTTGTGATTCCTGCTCAGGATTAATACAGTTTTTCATCCGACTGAAGACTGAAACAAATACTGTAGTAACACAGAGAGTGGGGCTAACAGGGAGTAACAGCTTCCCAAACAGCAATCAATCTCCACCTGCTCGACAAAGATACCAGTGAATCAATATGACTCAAAAATGTTATCAATATTGAATTATATCAAGTTCAAAGAAGTGCTGAGATTCCTAATTAACCTGCACTCGTAATTAAAAGACAGTTAAGAGACTTCTTTGCATGGGGATTGTCACTGATTGTCCTGAATTGATTTTGATTCTGATTCACAAGGTCATGATTTGATTTGGTTTGATTTGATTCAATTAAATATTGATTCTTTGGGGATATTTCAGTCACAACAACAATTTGCTTGGTTATGAAAGAGTTTTTCAGAGAACTAATGCTGTTAATTGTATGAGGATCCCTGTACAGAATGACTGTTACAGACAGTTTGTAAGCGACTGCTCGCTCATTGCTCGGTCAGTCAGACGAGCTCTGACACCTGTGCACCTGAATGGAAGATTGGCACTCACCTCACAAAACCTTGTTGTTCAGTAAGTCAAAGTGAAATAAGAAAAAGGCCTCTCCATGTGGTCATTTATTTAAACTATGTATTCATTGAATTTTCAGAAAATGTACTTCATCTTTTTATGTCATCTGTGTATGAAATGACCTGTATATTGGGATATGAGATTTTGGTTATATTGCAGAGCCCAAGTATATACAATAGAATGCTGCAGGGATAACTTTTACTTGTAGGGAAAGGTAGAAGTCACTATTTTTCTTTTCTACTGGATTTTGGATTAGTGCAGAAAATAAGCTCTGTGGTAAACAAATGTTAATGATAAGGACACGTTTTTTTCAGCAAGATAATCTTCACAAATGAACACCAGTTTTATGATTTTTGCGATTGCCATAAGTAAAAAGCTAACATTTGGCTATAATCAAACTACACCACAGTCATGTGACTCAACCCCACCGCCACTAAGCGACTAATGTTCAGCGTGATGACGTTTAATGCCGGCGACACTCTGTAGTCTCATTTGGCCACCTGTTTGCAACCACCTTTTTTAAAGACACGTAAAAGCTTCAAAATTCGTAGAACAAAACGTGAAAATCTCTTAAGCTTGTGTTAACCACAGACTTTATTTCAGGCCTGTTTTCCAAAAACTCATTCAAAAAAAGACTTTGAGATGAGGGAAGAGGAAGTGCTAATATGCTAACTCCAGGTTTTAGGACTCAACCCTGCAGTGCTCTATAAGAACAGATGTTTCTGTTGAATGTTGAGTCATGCCAGATGATTCTTGATTTTTCAAAAATTTTCACAGCTTGTTACCGCCTCTTACTTAATAACCGTGACACAATTAACAGACTGTTTGATCATCCATATTTACATTCACTTTAGATCAGATGAAATCTCAGCTTGTGAGGTCACTTTGTCATCAGTATTCCCTTCTGCTCATGGCCTCTGACAACCTCCGTCCTGCAAATTACACCCTCTGATGCTTCAAAGAGCACTGTGACAAGCCCCCCTCCGACTCCGACCAACTGCCAGTATTTCCAGACTTGGATTGACACTTTAAATGAAATAACCATCGAACAAGTAGAGAGGAGGCCATCTTTGTCTGCGCAGAGGCATCTGTACCCGCTGAGTGTTAGACAACAAAGAGCCATAGGGGGCCTTCTTGGGTGTCGATGGGGGTTTCGGTGGTGTGGGGGAGTAAGACGCTCCGCTCAGAAATGTCACGTCTATGATTGTCTCTGGTGCTTTATGCCAGAGCTGCAGCCTTTATATCTTCTGAGTGCCGTCAGCGGATGAGATGCCTCTGGTTGTGTGTTTCCGATGTGTTGAGTTCACAGTAGCAAAGGGAGTCAGAGGAGCGTAGTGTTTCACTGTCGGGACAACCATGGTTGACAGATTTACAGCAGATTGGTTGAGAGCCGTAATGCTGAAACCACTATTTGTGGACCTGCAATACTGTTGCATCTAAAAACAGAGACACTCTCAAATGCAAAGATATCATACTGTACTGTGTAATTATAGTTTGTCTAAAGACTGTAATCAAGTAACTGACCTTTAAACATCATAAAGCACCAGATTGTTTGTTTTCTAATACACACAAGTCATTTTTTGACATAATGAGATCATTTTCTTGACATGCATATGTTGTCACCATACTGTTTGATCTTAGTAAATGTGCACTATATGTTTTTCTCTCATCACTTTGTGGGAAATGTATCAGCAGGATATTTACACCACACACTGTCGCAAGCAAATTCAATCTGCAGCCAACTGATTGAGCAATTTGCTCAGCAATTGAGCACAATAGGCCATCAGTGTGCAGGAATACTAATGTATGTAACAAGAGAGTTGCAAGACAAAAGAAAGCTGCACTGAGAGGCTGTATTTTGCCGCTGATGATACAGTGGGTTAGCAAACACTGTCAAAAGGCAACCTAGGGCTTCATTTTCCTAATAACTAATGCATTACATGTTTCACTATTACCCTGTGCTTTGATTATTGCTTTTAGAAAACTCTGCACACCCTAAAGCACATAAAACTAAAACCAGTTGTTAACATGATTTATGAGTTCAGACTAGTTTTGATTTATTTTTGTGACAAAGACTTGTACCAAAAAAAAGTAGGCTGAGGAGACAAACAAACAAGGCTCAGGCAGGCAGGCAGGCAGGCAGCAATGAAAGAGGCTGGCAGATCAAGAATAAAAAGGATGTTCAGTAAAGTGATAGTAGTAGATGCCATTCTTTACAAGTGACAGATAGCTGTCGTCTTTACACTGAGGCTGGCTATGAGGGTTCAGCCCAGTCTCATGGCGAAGCCTGTAATAGGGCCGCTGATCCAGAGGAAACCGTGTCACTGTCATGTTTTGTCTCACCTCTGCATGAAAAGTACATGCATGTATGAAGGTGCAGGAAGTAGAGAGAGCCAGAAAGTCCACAAGGAGGAAGATGGGATGGATGGGTGGGTAAACACAGGGCTTTCACGTGGGAGATTGGGGGGGTCGATTTCTATGTGTGAGCAATAGTCAACCACTGTTTCAAGGAAGTAGTTTTATAAACCCAAACTGTGATGTTTTCCTAAACCTAACAAAACCCTCTTTTCTATACACATGTGCTGGCTTGGCTTGACCTGGCTTGACTTGTATCAGCACAGCACAGCAGGGAGATGCATCTCCATTACAACAGGGCTACCTGCTTGAAGGTGTGTTTTTTCTGATACGTGCTTGTTTTGAGCTAAGCAGCTGTAGAAAGTTGGACAAATATGTTTTATTTCCTATAAATTCTTCATAATAAAAGTCCCCATTGTTTTGTTATTTGATTTTTTTATGATGAAGCAGCAAAATCAGGAAATGTTGAGATTTCATCAGCAGTAACTAAACACAACTCATGCCAGCTGAAAGTGACCATGAAACAGTAAAATAAGGCAGAAACCTGAAAGCACAAACAGCAAGGCAGGAGAGAAAGTAAAATTCAAACCACAGAGATTCAGTTAGAAGCTACAAAGATTATGAGAGGTGAACACACAGACTTTCAAAAATGTACTTCTCTTTGGTCTCCTTCACAGACTTTAGTTCAGTCTTGCAACACAAACTTGTTTTTGGGAGAAAGGGGGTCGTTATGGGTTGGCTGCGGAAGGCGAGACGCCACTGCAACCAACTTGGACCCACAGGTCTGGTGCGCTTGGGATACACTCCAGAGAAGTGCGACCTGGCACAGCTTTGTGCGATAAAACTGGTCATGGAATTGCAAATCAGTGCAGCATGGTTTGACTGTGCAGTGGCTTTCACAGCCAAAAGTGATTACGGAGAAGCCCCACAAGTAGTTTTGTTGCCCAAACATAATCAATGTGTGACTGTAACCTGAAATGTTTCTCAGCAAGCTTTATTGTGAAAGACTAACTGGGCATTGCATATGTATTATTGCTAACTTGAAGACAGAATGAGAACATGTGTACTTTTCACAGCCTCTGCGAGGTAAAACATGACACAAACATGGCTGACCCATGGGTCTATTACATGCTTTGGTGTGATACTGGGTTAGAGGGCCAAATGATAAACATCAGGTGTGGAAAGGCAGGTTTGGGAGTGACAGGAGGGGCTTTGTGTGCCCAACACAGATTGATCATGTGAGGAAGAGTCAGAAAAGGAGAGAAAAGAAAAACACAGGGTTCAGCAGCTGTCCCTGTGACAGTTTAAATGTGTTTTATGGAAAACCCACATAGCATCTGTTCTTGGGGGCTCCAGTTGCACTTTTAATGCAGGGATTTCACTGTCAAATCCTCTAAATAACTTTAACCCCGATTGTGGAAGATTGGTTACTCTGTGGGAATATGTATGAGGTAATACACAAAAAATGTTAGTTTGAATTTTGCTGAAGTACATTTTTAAAGTATAAATTACAGAGAGTTCCTTAGTCACCGCAAAACAAATGAAAACAAATTACTCCTCGCATCCTTCTCGCAAATGGTAAACATGACTAGTGAAAAGGGAAACAGCATTGTACATTAAATATGATTAAATTCCTTAAAAATATACAGTATTTTCCTGCAAGGGAGGCAAAAAATAAACGTTTCAATGCATATTATGCCTTTTGACTCCTTATATGATATCTCCAGAGACAAACTGAGCAGTTGATTAAGTTAATTAAACACCTTGTAAGTATACAAGCTCACACACATATGGTGATTTGATGAACTGTACGACTTACACATGTGGCATAAGGGAGGACATATTGTTTAACCTGCAGTAGAATATTATTTAGGAAAGCAAAGACATCCCACTCCATCTGGGCTTTTGAATTTGTGTCCTCAGTCTGAGGAAAGTCAAACATGAGGCACGAATGGCTTTTTACTTACACTGCAGCGTCCAGCGGGAGGCTAAAGGGTTTTTGATATGAATACTGAGTGGAAAAACAAGAAACAAGACATCCAGGGCTCAAACACTGGGACTTAAAATAGGTTATTGGGCGTAAACATACCCTCTGAAGGGATGAATAATGTAAAATAGGCTGGTTAGTTGTCAAAAGAAACCCCTCATGGATTTTGGGTTACTGCAATCTGCTTAGCAAAACTGACTTTCCTCTCATTAACAGTTCAAGGCGAGCTACCTATTCATGAGCTCCCATTAATTTTCAGCATGGCTTCTTTATTCCTCTTGTATTAGCCCCAATTTCAGATGGACAAGAAATAAGAGAGAATCATTTTTGCATGAGGCCTGACCTACATGACAGGAGAGAAAAAAACCAAACTGGGTTATGCTTTGATGCAGAGGAATACTGGCTGGGCTCCATGTTATTGTATTATTAAACTGTTTTGAGCATCTGCTGAAGTGACCACTGACATCGAGTGCTAGGTGATGCTGCTGCCAGACATGTGTTCACATAAATATAGGACAGGCTGGGAGCAGTTTACAGATGTATCTTGTATTAGTGTGATCTAACAGAGTGAGAGAGACAGAGAGCAGAGACCGCAAGAGAAATGATGTAGAGGTAGACGTAAAGATTGTGAAAGTAGTGTTTGATCACGCCATTGGAAAATGATCCGGCACTCGTAAACTCTGCACTGTAAATATAAGGACAGATTGTAGAGAAGCGAACATCTTTCTGTGAGGAAAACTAAGCACACTGAATGCTACAGGTGTAAATCAGAAGTTTCATCACAATATATTATATCGATTCTTTAGACAACAATGTAATATTTTCTGTCATCACGATTTCTATTCGATTTAATACACCTTTTTTCACAGCAGCCATTTTGACATGAAATCGTAGGGTAAACACAGGTGTTACCAGTTATACTAATTAAGGTTTCATTCCATTCAGGTCAAACAGAGTCAGGGTGCTGCTGTTGTGCATGTTGGCTCACTGACAAAGCTGAAATAATAGGGAAAACACCTGTGTTTACCCTGTTATTTCGTATCAATATGGCTGTCGTGAAAAAGCTCTATAGAGGGGCCTGCGATCAATATGAGATGATATCATGTGCCCATTTAACACAATCAGCTACATAAGAAGCTGCCACCCTTTTATTTTAGCTTTTGGCTGCAAAAAAAAACAAACAAAAAAAAAAAAACACTACATAAATAATTGTAACCAATTGTAGTTTTTGTAACTAAGTGCAGTAAAGTTAACTTTAAATTCACTACATAAAACATAGGTTAACAACAAGAAGTATAAAATTAATGTCAGTATTAACTGTCAGGACTCATAGATAGGCATTAGCTTAAGTCTATGGCATTTTATATTGCATATGTTAGCGTAGAGCCTAGCAGAATTTTCCTCCACTCATGCCTTAATAAATCACATTTATTATTCAGGGCTGTACTCAACTCAGAATTTGGCTGTTCATTAGAAATAGGCAACATTTTGTTCCTTTTTTTTCAGTTCAGCGCCACACTGAAAACTGCTGTATCAGCCTACATGAATGATGTGTTTAACCAGTATCACATTTTAATGTTCTTCTTCATCACAAACATCCAATTTCCAAACAGTCAGAGTAAGTAAAAGAGTCCGTTCTCCTGCTCACAGTTCAGGTATAAAATCCTGGCGTACGCTCTACAGTGCACTGCGGTAGCTGAAGTAGTTGACGGCGAAACGGCTCATTCTAAGATAATGAAAACACAATGATTCCTATTTTTTTAGATGATTGCAAACAACATACTTATGAATATTATATTATATTTCTGCCTTATACTGCCAATAGTTCCCCCTTAATCTTACGCACTAGACCTTTAAATAGATAAATCGATCCATATGGATTGTAACACACCTACTGAATGTTATATTTTTTCAATAGAAATAACAAAATTAAAGCAGCAATTTTTGTTGGAAAAAAAATGAGAATATAATTTTACATTGGCCAGCCTATGTCTGTAATGAAAGAGGGTTGAGAACCACTAGCTGATAATTGTTGCGACATAAACTTGACATTAATTTGGGTGACCATGGCAGGGGAGTCCAGGGCAGGTAGGAAAAAAAACATAATCATCTGCGCTCTGGCCTGCTCCCGTACCCCACCATCACTCTCTATCAAATTAAAAGGCCAGAGTCTATGTCCCCTCTCCGGAGTGTCTGCCCCTCTTGTCAAAACCTAACAAGTCATTTGCCGAAGGTTATTGTTATTGTGTGACATTTAATCTGAGTCATGATATTAGCATAATTTCCTGACCAGTCTGCTTAACCTCTAGTCACCTTTAATTGGTCAGAGCTTTTTAATGCCTGTATTTCACATTGAGTGTATTCTTCATAATTATTACGGCTCCTGGACGCTGCTGCTGGACATTTTACAGATAGATAGTCACACCCAAATGAAGGATATTCCCCTGAATTTCTCATCGGTTTCCTTTTAGCTCTGGCAGGCTAACCTTCATGCCTTATTATTATCTATTGATGTCAGAGCCAATGTTGATTCTTGAAAAGCAGTTCTGGTTGGTGTGCACAATACAGCGGCGCACAGGCACAAAAACAAGCCATCAAGTGTGCAGCCATCAGGGCTTCTCCTGGAGAGGGGCAGATGTGATCAGTGACAGGCATGTGGACCCTGCAGCACCTCGCTGTGTGCTCCCGTCTCCTCCCGTCTCCTCCCTCTCCTCTCAGTAATGGTGTCTTGGAGATGTGCTAACCCCTCGATGGCATGTGCATTGTCAGGTGTGGCGGTTGGCAGCCATGCTGTCATGACATGTCTGTTGAGAAGAGTGATTAGCTCTTTAACTATGTGTACACGGATACTGGAAAACCTCAGAGTTTACTAAATGAGTGACAAATGAATGTGGGTTTCATGCCAATGCACCTGCACATTTCTGTAAAATTAGTGTCCAGCCACGAATCTCAGAGTGACGGAGGACAGAAGTTTTTTCTCTGCTAATTTATTTGCCTCTCGTCTTTGGCTTGCTTGCTTCTATATTCAATTTCCTTAATGAGAAGCACATTAAGGCAGCAAACCTGATGAAATACTGTCTTAAAAGCAGATGAAAAGTAGAGAGCAATAATGGCTACATTCATATTGGAAGCCTTAATGTTCAATTCTGATTTAATGCCCTCATTTTTAAGAAAAATAACAAAGATGTAACACTCCGGAGACTCATGCAGAAACATGTACTGTAAGAAGCAGAAGAAGGAGCTTCTTCCCTCAGGCCATACGAACCATAAAAACCTACGCAACACACATTCTGCACTATTTAAACTCTGCATTATTTTTGCAGCTCAGCACCTCGACACTGTGAATGTACACACTGCATGTTGATTGTGCAGACACTACAAATTGTTTTAACTGGCTATTTATGTCTTAGCTATTATACTCTTTTTGTACATAACAGTTTCTGTTTATTCTGTTACTTTGACCTGTTTGTAGCTTTATATTATTTATCTTTTATGTTTGCTATTTTCACAGTTGTCAGAGTTGTTGCAATCTCATTTCACTGCTGTTGTACACGAATGATTATGCATGTGACAAATCTCCTGAATCTCTCAAAGTAAAACTGCAGTCTTTGCACCAGATATGTCACTTTTCATTGAAGCAAAACCTTTACCTCACTGTCTCTCCACGAAACACCTCCATTGCATTTAGGGCTGCGCCTGATGATTATTTTCATTATGGCATATCTGCTGTTTATTTTCATGGTTAATCGTTTAGTCTATAAAATGCCAAAAGAAATTGTGAAAAATCCTCGTCACAATCCAACAGTCCAAAATCTAAAGACTCTTCATTTACTGTCATAAATGACAAAGAAAACCAGCACATCCTCACATTTAAGAAGCTGGAACCAGCAAATGTTTGACATTTTTCCTTAAAGAATGACTGAAACGATTAATTGATTATCAAAATAGTTGGCAATTAATTTTCTTTTGATCAGCTAATGGATTATCATTGCAACTCTAATTACATCCTTCCACTATAACAGGAGAGGTGTAAAAACAGATGTGACTTTTTAGGAAAAAATCTTTTTTTTTTTGTCCTCCAGTGTGAACACAGTCAGTTGTGGCACATTTAAAATTCATTGTACAGTTTTCTTTTCCAAAGTGTTAAGCGTGAATAATTCAGAATGAAGACGCGACCACAGCTCAGCAGCCTTGTGTTGGCTTTAAGGCTGCAACACAACTTTGCTGAACTTGTAGTTTTGGCACAAGATTAATTAGTCATGAAATAGTTGGGCAATACAGCTGTTATATTGGTATCATGATACAAGACTAGATGTTGGATAGGGTTATATCATGATATGGCATAAGAGTTTTCTGGTTTTAAAGGTTGTATTACACTAAAGTCATGTAGTTTTCTGAACTTACCAGGCTGTTTTAGCTGTTCTTTTATTCAGGTTGGGAAAGTAATGGATTAAATGTAATCAGATTACAAAAAAATAAGTAATTGCCAACATTGTCAAGCATTAGTTGATTGCATTTAAATATTGTCTTTAAACTAAGTCAGTTTTAAAATTGAAAAACATCAGCAGCAAAAATGTACACAAAAGAAACAGCATCCCACGTGTTGTACAATACACACAGTGCACCTGTGGTGTGTGACAGTACTATTTTTCATTAGGGTCGTTTAATTCAACCAAGTGTCAATGCCAAATATGCTCAATACATTTAATTTACGCTGAAAATGTTTTGAGAAAAATAAATATTTGTGGATTTTTCTGATTATATTACTACATTTCAGAAAGAAATCTTCTAGTATTTGCCTTTACCCACTTACTCGTAATGTCCACATGTCTGATGATCATATATCAAAAATCTTACTGTGTTTATACTTTGTGGAAGCACCAGTAGTCATCCCTACTATATTGTCACAATATCGATATTGAGGTATTTAGTTAAAAAAATATTTGAATAATATACTTGATTTTATCCTTAATGTGATTCAGAGCTTCAGTCTGAAGAGAAATTTCCACAAAAGAGCCTGTACATGTTCCATAGTCAGCAATGTTTGTGACCCAAGGTTAGCACACGTCCTTGTTTAAAGACTTTCACACTGCCAGCTCAATACATGTGCACTGTATATTACGTATCTATATAACTCTAGCTGTTGATTTCTGTGCCCTTGAGTACACCGTCATGCATGAATCTGCTGTTTACGTGAAAATTGGCATTTTAATGATGAGGACATCTGCAGAGTGTAAAGGGTTCACTGCAGAGCTGCCAAAGCTCCCACAGGCAACACACTAACACATGCACCATGGTTCAATATTTGAAAAGATTGTATATGTGTGTGTATTTTTCAGCTCTCCTTGCATGTGGGCTACTGCACAGGCACCCCCCATTAATCGTGTCATCAGGACTATTCCTAGTCCCCTAGTTCGGCAGGCAACAGACTCTTTACTTCCCTGCATACTAAACACCTTAACTTCCCTCCATAAATGTTGAGCCAGATTGTGTTTCCTCCACCCTCCCCGTCTTCTTATTTGCCGAGCACCCTACATATAAACTGCAGCAGTCACTTCAACACCTCATTTTTCTCAGAGGAGTGGTCAGCTGCAGTCTGGCCTTGAGGGTGTCACAGAGGAGATTCCTCCTGCTCCTCAGCAGCTATTTCTAACATTGTCCTACTATTTTTTTTGGGGGGGTTCTTTCCTTTTCACCCATAAATTGGCCAGTGATTGACCTTCGTTTCTTCATTCAAAATTCATCACTGTGTGCAGTAGTTGACCGCAGCTCTCCCGTTACGCCGGATACATGTTTGTGCTGTCCTCTAAAACTGACTAACAGACAACTGACATAAAAAACAATTGGACTGACATTTTTTCCACCAATTAACGAAACTCCGTTGCTACTTAATGTGAGGGAAATGCTGCACATGAATAGAAATGCATTGATTTATATCATATCATATTTAATATATTCATATCATCTTATTTATTTGAAAGTTGACCACTCAGTTTTGAGTAACCCAGCAAATTACATACATACATACATCTTCTGTAAGCTGTATGAGGACACATAATTACTAGTATATGAAAAAAGAAAGATAATTAAAGGACCAGTGTGTAGGATTTGGTATGTGTTGGTGAGCTTGCAGATTGCAAACACTTCGTCTCACCCCCTCTTTTCCAGGCTTGTAGAAGAACCTAAGGTGGCCACTAAATTTGCACAAAACATGAAAGGCTGTATCTAGAGCCAGTGCTTGGTTTGTCCATTCTGGGCTACTGTAGAAACAAGAAAGTGCAACATGGCGGCCTTCATGCAAAAGAACCTGCACAGTCTGTAGTTTTAAACGGCTCATTCTAAGGTAACAAAAATGAAATGATTCTTATTTTCAGGTGATTTTAATGAAAACATACTTATGAATATTATATTTCATTTCTGCTATATCCCGCCAATAAATCCTCATAAATCTTATACACTGGATCTTTACAGAGATTTAAACAAGTTAAATCTAAGTCTCTAAATCTTTAGATCAGTTGTAGTTTGTCCTATGACTGCAAGTGAATGTATGCAAATTAGAGCCCGAAGGATACTGGAATTTTGGTGCTGATGCTGATTAAAGAAAGTAAGAAAAAAAAAAAGAACATCGATATATCAATTGATATTCTTTATAAAGAATATAAAATATATACTGTACATATACAAATTTTTTGCAACAATCCCTCAAAAGAAGATAACACTTGTGGCTTTATTATCCAGAATGACATCAGGTACAACAGTAAACCTTCACTGTTTTTTTTTTTTTTTTTTATTAATTATAAATGACTATAAATACATAAAATGCTGCCTATAAAGCTAACAAATAAAAACCATCTGCATTATTTTCTGTTAAAATATCATAAGCTTATATCAGACAGCCCAGGCTGATGCTGATAGAGACTGATATAGAAGAGTCGGCTCAATATCGGGATGATAACAGTGGTCCATTGATGTGTCAGTTGGACTATAATGCAAATATCTGTGCATCTTCTTTGCTTTGCATTATAGACATTCCTTGTATCTTATATGGTTCATAGTCATTTTCCCCCTCAGCGTTCACACTTTTTAAATGGAATCATTGCTGTTATTTGTTTGGATGTCTTGTGTGAGGGGGGTCACAAACATCATGGCAATGAAGTTACAACAATATCAATTTAGCTAACTAAAGCTGGCTAAAGTGGCTAAAATATGTCTCGCACCTGCACCTGTCATACATCAGTATGTTGCTTAGCTTCCGTGCTGGTACTTCTCCAAAACGCAGGCAGGCTGAGCACCGTCCACTGTAAGTAAAACACTGACTTTGGATAAATTCCTCATACAACCCCACTTCAAATAATCTGAACTGTCACTTTACGTTCATTAACCATAGGTGATGATCAATAAATGAAACCTACTGCGCTTTCACATTTGATCTGCAGTAGATGTATTTCAAAAGAGGCTTGTGAATATGATTTTAGAATGTCAAATAATGAAATTGAAATTTAATGCCAGATTTTTATTTTAAAAAACAAACAACAACAGAAAAAAAAAAACCTTGAATTAAAGCATTTTTCATTTTTCCAGTCAAAGAGTTTTTTGGCCTCAGATGATGGGAAACATGCCCTTGGCTCAAAGTAATGGCGAAACCTTTTGAATAAACAATTGTCTGCGCAATTTTCATGAGCCCTCTTGTGAAGGAAAACACATTTCAGCCTCTCTCCACCTGTAAGTGAAAAAAAAAAAAAACCTCATTCCACTACCACCACTCTGTGTTCTAATGTTGTTTGTGGCTTTAAATTTTAGTTTTATGCTGCAGGTTTCAGAGTTTATGCTTCAACCTCCTCCTTCAACGTTACACTTCAGTAGTAATTTTAGCCTATATCTTCCCTTTCATCTGGTGGTGACAACATAGTAATAATGTCCATTAGGCTGTTAGTCAGGAAGATGACAGGTGCTAATTTTCTGGTCAACATCGATAATATTATTACAGTACGCTGAAATTGATCCCATTATGAAACTGACCCAATTACATTTGGTCACTTCATGCGTCTTTGGTAGATTGGATAGAAAGAGAGAGTTTAAATGCATCCACAATTCAAGATTGATTGCAATACAGTTGCTAAAACTGCCTTGCGATGTGGTTTGAGACACATTCTGGCCAGATGTTGAAAAGGTCTGAATGCATCTGTTATTCCAGGATGCACATCTGAGCTTTACTCATCCCGAGTGTGACTACAGTACGGCAGCAAGTGGTCTGTGACAGTAGCCTCTACCTCGCCTGTCCCCTGTGATAGCAGCAGCTAAAGTTACCCTGAAATTACACTGAAATTAGCCGCCCTTCTCCCTGCTTCACCAAAGTGACGGGGAAGCGTCCCCAGCTATTTCAACACACACATATGATCATACGGATACACTGTGCCATTGTAGCCACTGAATAATCTGTGCATGACAGAGTGGTGTGAATGATAGTCTGTGAAGATGAGCCATGTGTGTTTGTCATAGACTGTATAAAACATGGATGCAGTCTGCATCATGTCACCCACATGTTTCTGAAAGAGCCACTGTGAAGCTGACCGTGGTGGCTCTGGCCGTTGACATCTTGGCAGTGCCTAACTCCAATTAATGCCTGGTGAATCCAAAAATGGGCAAAGCGTGGAGCGTGGGATGAGCTGAGGTGGGCCACATGAAGCTACCTAGTGGTTAGCCACCTGTGACAGCACCCACGTCTCACTCAAAGCAGGCACGCCCTTAATCATGCATAACTTGGAGCATTTATATAATTTAAATGGGTGAGTTATATAAAAATTCACCCATACAGTTGTTATGAACAGGGAAATTGGTGATTGAGACCAAAATCTTTTTTGTACCAAGCTGTAAACACGTTTATTCCTGCTGTAAAACTGTGCATTTTAATTTTTGGGGGCTAACCTCAAGAGCCTTTTGAGGAACTGCAGTTTTTGACATTCCATGTTGGCTTCACTTTTCAGTGCCAGGGATGTTAGTCTATGAATGGTTTTTAGTTAGGCAGATAAATTTATATTGTAATTAAATAAGAGATGCATGATAAATATCAGGGCCAATAAATTGTCGGCCTATCACAACTATAAAGCTGAAAACTATCAGCTTTAATAATATCTGATTTGGCAGATTATGTCAAATCATTTAATTTGACTTCTTAGGCTAAATGCTCTGTAAAAGGCCAAGTATGATTTTTTTTTTTGATAAACTTTATGAATGAATGAACACTTGAAGAGTCAAAGCTGTTCTTTGTTCTTGTTGTCATTGTAATGTCAGTTAGTTTTTGGTTGGTCAGAGCTCTGGAATATTAAATCATCCATCTTTGCTCACTACATCGTAGCCTGTCTTAACTTAGCTAAACTTCAAGCTATATAAGCTTCTTTTTAAAATATGAAAATATGAAATTATTGGTTGTCTTATCAGTATCAGCCTTGAGAAGCAGGTAATTGGTATGATTATTGCACATATTTTGCATCCCCAAATTAAATAACTAAAGTGCACAAGTTATTCTTCTGGTCTTTTGGCAGTTACCAAACAGCTTCAGGTGCTTTACCACCACCCTCTGGACTGGAGTCACTAATTTGCATCTTGCTCTGGAAAGCTAAGACAGCTTTGCCACACATTTGTGATCTGGCTAAAAATGTAAATGAAAGTGTATTCAGTCCCATCAGGATTTTAGATGGATTCGACCCACCTGGGTACAATTGACGCCAAAGTTATCATGTGGTGCCATCTAGTCCAAACAGCTGCCCATTTCTCAACAGAATGTGCTTCTTATCCAGATATTAACTTGCTCAGATAAATGTGGAAGATCAAACCAATTGAAACGATTCACAAGATTTGGTCTAACTGTTTGTTTCAAGTGTCCGAATGGAACTGGGAAGAAAGTTTTTATGTGTTGTGCTCCCTCATTTGGTAGTAGTCTTCAAAAACACTTGAAATTAAGATAACTGGCGTCCCTGTCTGATTTAATTTAAAGTACAATGATTAATGAATTGGTTGCTACTTGTCACTCTGTGTTGGCATTTTAATTATTTCAAAGCATTAATGTAGATCTTATCTAATTTATTGTAATTATTGTTGTATGTAACCTTTTTCTGTGCTGCTGTCTTTGCCAGATCTCCCCCGAAAAAGAGATTGTTGATCTCAGTGGGATTTACTTGGTTGAATATTGGTCAAGTAAACACGTTTTTGCAAATTCATGACCCAGTATCAGATTGAGCTATGGATTAAAAAGTGACAATGCTTAAAATCACATGGTCAACAGCAGTATTTTTGTGTTGAACAAACTTAATTTAAGGCAGACCTGCTGCAAAATGTGCAGTTTAAAAGAAAGAACAGACATTGCTGCGGGCCTACTGAAAGGTGAATCAGATGATACGGGGTCTGGAGAAAAAATAATAAAGCTTGATAACATGGCTGAGAGCAATACAAGGAATACCAATGAGTGACCTCAAAGATATTTGTCATTGGCAGGAATAGGCCCATCTGTTAGCTAAGCAGGTATAAAGACTCTACTGGTGAATTTGCTCCTGTTCATGGTTGCAGAAGCAGAATATACTTTAGCAAAATGGCTACGCAATGACATATAGAGCCATTTTCTTACAGAATCCTTCGCTGCCCAGTTGTCTGCGCAATTGTTGTAATACGATTCGAACGATTTCATGAGGCTCCTTTCAATGATTGCATCTTGTGTGTGTGCAATGTGGCGGCAAAATAATCATTTGGATATCATTACCTTTTGCAGAGAGATAATGGCATTAAAGCCTTATGATCCCCATCCAAGGCTGCTGTATGCCCAACAGAAATCAGCCAGAACAATGGTTCTTTAGCTTCATCCGTTGTGATTTACTTCAACAAATGAGATTATTTCTGCCTCTTGAACATTTCTGACTGAAACACCCACATCTATGGGGCAGGAAGAAAGAGAGGTGAGGCGGTGCTGCTGAAAGGTCTCCAAACTAACCAAAGACTGTCGGCTTAAGGGTTTCGGAGCCAGTTATTGACTGTAGGGGTTAGTGAACCCTGAGCACAGGTCACAGGAGCTTTATTTGAGATGGCTTCACTCTACCTGTGGCAAAAGGTTGCACTGGGAGGCTGCCTGTATTCTGTGTGCCACCATCCACCATAGAGCATGCATGCACTCAGCTTTGCAGTCTGTTTGTCTTTCCTACGGCTCCGTTTCTCTCCTCCCACACAACCTCTCATCTCCTACCAGGAAATATAGCTCTAATGAGGGGAGGAAAATTTATTACAGAAGGAGGAGATATGCGCAGAACTGGGATGAGCCTTTTTAAGAAATTGTTATCACGAACTTCCGTGTCGATTACATATCGAGTGGAGAGCCAGTCACCAGGCTTAATCATGTTTAATCATGCCCAGCTGATTTAAAGTGCACGCGGCAACTGATTTTTAAAGAGTGTGGCATTAAATCCAGTCTTATTGGCATTTTGTACAAACACAGCGGTATGTAGGAGTTCAGGTTTAGGCCTGTACCCTCATGTACATACATATTTTCTAGGACAGATACATCTTTGAAATATTCTGTCAAGATTATCTGGCAGCTCTGCATCTTGTTGCTACACTAATGTCAGTTTAAAACACAGCATACTGTATGTAGGTCAAGCAGCTTGTATGTGGCGAGCAGAATTGCTTGTGAAGGTGCTTACTGCAAAGTTACTCCCATGATTCCTCTGACAAAACTGCTATGATGGATGTCAAAATATTGGAACAGTCAGCCTGATGGTGGGTAAACATCAGTCTCTTCATCATCATCAGACAGAGGTATAGCGATGATAGAAGGACGGATGGAAGGACACTGGAGAGGAGCAGCTGTCTGAAATTAAAAAATGGTCAGAACTGATATCTGTGCTAATATTTATCTTTCTGGCACAACATGAATGCCTACAGACATTAGCGTGGAATTAACACGGATGTGTCCACGTCTACACCTTGGAGCTTATCCATCCTGTGTTTCCCATAATAACAGCATACCTGCAATTACCAGTATTTTAGTGCTGCTGCAGGAAATTTCACCTCAGCAGTTCCCCACCAGTAGTGTTAAAGCCCAAACGCACTGAAAGCATCTGGCAGCTGCAATGTGAAGTACACGTTTTGCTTTAAATGGCTGAACATGCACCAAAAGCATTAAGAGTTGTGTCAAACTGCCCCAACTCCGACCTTGTTTCAATTTTGGAGCATCAAATGAGGGGCAAAAGTTTGGTTTTTTTTGTTTTTTTTTTTCTGCTTCACAGAAAAAGAAATTTAAAAGAAATTCTAAAAAAAAAGGCATGGATGTGAGAAGTAGCTGCTGAGATGGCCACAGCAACACCTAAAACCCAGACATTATAATAACAATCAATTCATTAAAAAAAAAAGTGTGACGCGATGTGTGATTTAGTAGACCTTTCACAGTTTTGATATTAAATCAAAAATGATTATCAAAATCAAACACGGGATCTCCTCTTCACCCCCACATACTTACATGTGTCTGGCGCATGTCTGAAGATAAAAATGCAGTGTAGTGTAGGGTATCGAGAACCGGTGCTAAATTGGTACTGATTCCTGATTGGTCAGCACTGATAAGCTCCTGGACAAACGGCTATGCTGCTATCAGTATTTATGTACTATTTAATTCGCTCTAAAGGCCGCATTCAGACAGAAGCAGGGGTCGCAGCGATCAGCCACAGGGTTGTGCAGGTTGTAGAAGGTGTTTAGTTGTGCTTAGAACATAACCATTGTGAAACAATGAAAAAATAATATTTAATTTCTCTGATTCAGCAGACTTTCTCCCCATTCAGTATGTACCCTGCACGCTTTATGGTCTCTCTTCACCTGCCTCTCTTTTAAAAACAAACAAAACCAAGCTATTTGCGTTGCTATTATGCAGCATAAACTGCAGCCAGACGCAGACGTCAAAGCTGGGTACACAAAATCAACCAAGCGCGGACACAGCTGGGAGTGCTGTGTTTCTCCAAAAGTTGAATCTGGTTCACGGGGTTGCCTTTTTTTTTTTTTTTTTTTCTTAGCATCCTACCCTGCTATTGTCACCATAAAGGTATGCAGTTGAGAAGAGAGAGACAGAGAGTGAAGCGCAGCGTCTGTACAGTTTAGGCTGTTTCTCACTGAATAAATGCTACAGGCCAGGTCCCCCTGTCTGGAAGTTTGCTGGAGGGGGTTAGCTGTTAGCTCCAAAGTAGCAACAACTGCGACAGAGGCTCACTTAAGGTGGGCTGACATTTAAGGTGGAACAGGCCAGCTGTTCTCTTATTATATCAGCTAAAAGACTTTGTCACATATTTACATGTCATGTCTTTATTTTTTACATCAAATTATGGAAAGAAGCATTGATAAGAGCATCAGTAAGTATCTGTATCGATCAGCAGTATCAGTATCTATAGCGATATCGATAAAATCCTAACGATACCCATCCCTACGTAGTGTACTTTACCAGTATCCTGCAGCTACATTTTTCACTGATGGAGTCGGTGATGTATCCAGTTCTTTGGCTGACCATCACTAAGTTCATCTAGCAGCTAGTTTAGTGTTTCCTTTGACAACATGAGGCTCTCCGTGCTTAGCAAGTTAGTGTTTCACACAACTCTGCTGTGAAGCATGCTGGAGGATGCCGTAATAATTAAAAAAAAAAAAAAAAAAAGTTTATATCAAAAATCAAATGGAATCATGGATTTGGAGAATTGTGACAGCCCTTCTATTTAGTATGATGTCATTATAATAATAATATAACCAAATAAACAGATACATATAAATAGCGATCTTCTCCCAAAATATACTGGTTCTGTGGTGCTGGCTTTGCAAACCTGATGCCTGCAGTGGACCATAGGAGCATCAATTGATGGCTGTCAAATTATCTGCACCAATTACTGTTTTCAGTTTGTTTGGGCCTTGAGTGCTTCAATTTGCTTATCATCCAGTCTCACATGAACACTTTTTTATTTATTTATTTTTTTAAGTTCCAGAAGTGGCTTCCCACTTCAGTGCTGCATGTAACCAAAGCACAAGCCATTATTTCTTTTCTCATTGAAAAGAGTCAAGTTTTCTCTGCTCTCTCTTCTTACTCAGGAGGAGTTACTTTTTGTATGGCCTAAATTGGTAGGAAGCCTTGAAGTGCTTTTCCAACAAATATCTGTGGTGAGCTTCACTTTGTGGTGGGTTCCCCCAATCAAAAGGGACACAGAGCCATTTATACTTAGTTTAATATAATTGTAAGACTGGTATTGCCACGATGAAACAGGTGCATTAATAACAATTTTGGATGTAATATAGATCTGCTGAGAGAATAAAAGAAGCCACAGCATAATAGCTCTTTTGTGTGAGGCAACGTTGCTGCCATAGCAACTGGTACCTGTTTTCACTCTTTGATCTGATTGGTTAAGGATTTTCTCCCCTCTACCCTATATGCACAGTTGATACAGCAGCATTGTTAATTTTTCACTTCTATTACTGAGGTGTTGTTTGTTTGTTTCCTTTTTAGTCCTATCCAGAAGAATTAACAGTCAAAAGATACAAGAGATTCATGAGGCACTGCACACATCCTTACTGTGTGAGAGGAAGCAGGTCAGGCAGGATGTTTTATGTGGAAATAAGCAGGTAGTAGTGGTAGAGGAGAGAAGGGGATTCCTGTTTAATCTAGTTTCATCCTGTTGGTGTGTAGCACAGATAATGAGAGGCTGTGCCCTCAGATCTTAAGGTGAGATTCTACACTGATTGGATATCCTCATTTTGTGTCTAACAAATATACAGTAGGCGGTCACTTTATTAAACAGCACGGGACACGTCGCTATTTGTTATGACTTCATTAAAGGTCCAGTTAGTAAGATTTACTGGGATTTATTGGCCCAGTATGGCAGGAAGGGCACATAATATATTTAATATAATATGTATAAGTATGTTTTCATTTGTGTATAATCACCTGAGAATAAGAATCTTTGTGTTTTATTATTAATTACTCATCATTTAGGATGGAGAAATGTTAAAAACAAACATTTAGAAAAGAAAATGGTGCCTGAGGAAATTTAGGCAAACATTTACAGCAGAATGACAGAGTTAAAGTACAGGGCTCTAAACTAACTTTTACACCGTCTTCCCGAACACAACTAGGAGGAGCACTTACATCATTCAGCCACACTGACGAGGCTGCCTGCAGATGCGTCTGCAGACATTTTTTGTTTGTCAGCCTCGCAGCCCCGTGCAGTTATCAGCCAATGCCGATTATCTCTCTATCACTGCACCTGATTACTTTCTGTCTGAGATTTAGATTTGAAGATTGATACTGCTCTTCTGACCGTCCGTCAAATATGGAGCTAGTGCCAGGACATGTTTAGCCTAGCTCAGCATTTAGACTAGGGGGAACAGCTAACCTGGATCTGACAAAGTAAAAAAATATGCCTACCAACACACCATTTACTAGTTTTCCTCTGGAGCTTTCAGCACATCAACAAGACTGTAGGAAGCCACCGGCTATCATTCCCAAGAAATAGTTACAACATATAAATCCCCTAAAATGGTCAAAAAGTTTCATTTCAACATTAGTTAGTGTACATGTAAAGCAAACAAGATGCAATATGTTAATTACTAAGCTTCATTGGTGCATTTTGCTTTTGAACTTTGCTGTTTTCCAGACCTTGTTGTGAACAGCTTCATGTGGAAACTAATTTCTTTCTAAGTAGTCCCGGTAGATTCTGCTGCAGAGAGACAATAGTTCCTACATGAAACTGCTCACAACAAGGTCTGTGGATTGTCTGTGGATTGTGAGTAACCGGGTCATGATTCCTGTAAAGAGATATTTCTGTGTAATTTTTCAAACATATTTTTCTGGTGCTTTGAGCACCACGAGCTGAGTGCCATTTAGTCCCATTACGTTTGAGAGATGGCAGACAACTCTACAGCTGTGGAAAAATACAGGGTTTTGATTTGGGGGGTGAACTGTCCCCTTAAACAACTAAGCTGTTAATAATACATTTGTATGGATGACCTTTGTTTAACCTAGCCATCTATAAAACCTCAGAATGTGTTAGAAATATTCTGCTCTCATGAAAGAAGAAATACAAAGCCCACAACATGACTCAGTTATGCAAAACCGCTGCTTCTTTTGATTTGGGCAGCAACATTCAAATGTTCAAAATAGAATTTAAATAAATGCATAAATCACACTCAGATGTTTTGCCTTTTTCTTCCTTGAGTATAATATAACTCCACACAGCTGATGTGATGACAGTGCTGCTGTTTAGTTAAGCACTTCTATGATAGTTTAAGGATAACGGATCATATCAGATTTACGATCCAGTGCTTATGGCCAGTATCAGACACACAGACAGAGTGTTGTATCAGCCCATCCGTAGTTTGCAGTTTTTATGTTAAATTTAGCTAATTGCATCCTGGCTCTTGTTCCATACTTGTCCATTCATGAGACTGATATCAACATCCTTTGTCTAGTTTTAGCAAAGAAAAGAAAAAGGGATATTTCCCCTGTTAATATCAGGAAACTCCACACAGAAATGTATCCTGGTAACTAACTAACATCAGCTAATGGAGGCTGCTTAGCAAACTGACTGACAGGTGAGAGGCATTGCTATTCACGTGTGTCAACTAATCAAAACTCGTGTGTAGCTGGCTGAGTGATTACTTGGCAAATTGGCGGAGACGTCACAGACCTGCTGGTTACAGCTTGTTACTGAACTGAGAATTAGCCATCTGAAGAGGGTTGGGCATTCTCATAGTAATTACAGAATTATAGCCATTGAACACACAGCTTGAAGTTCAACAGTCAGCTAGACTTACCCTTGCACTCTACTTATCTCACACAGAGTTCACACAAGGCTTAAATATAGAGATGCTTGTCAGTCTGTGCATGCAGCATTCACTTGAATTTATTTACTGTAAATATAGATCAATTTACGGTCATTTTATACACTGGCATGCCTCTCCTGCACAGTGCTACCACCTACCTTTATGCACACAGGAGACACACTTAGGCTATAAGTGTTTTGACGAGGGTGGTATGCTGGCTCAGCAGTTAGCACTGTAGCCTCACAGCAAGATGTTTGTGGGTTTGAATCGTGGCCCTGCTCCTTCTCGTTTGGAGGCTGCTTCGCCTCTTGTTTGTGTGGGTTTTCGTCCGGCTGCTGTGGATTCCGCCCACCATCCGAGCACATGCGGCTCAGGTCAACATGAATCTCTAAATTGTCCATAAGAGCAAATGTGTTGTCTTTGATTTTTAAATTTTTTCCTGCTGTTCACTCGGTGCATGCTGGGACAAGCTTACAGACCCACATGACTTAAAAATACAAACCAGCAGACACTGAAAATGGTGTAAATCGGAGGATTTAATATTGTAGGAATAAAAATGGCTACGGGAAATTTGCAGATTTATTTTAAATTACAGGCTTTTCATTATTTTAGGTGTTTTATCAATGTCAATTGAAATGTTATAAATACAAATTGTGATTTACTTTTTCTTTTTTTTTAAGGTTAATGTTAGATACAGTCCTTCTTGGTACATAAAAGCAGTGTTTTTTCCATTTTTCTTTAGAGGACATCATTATAGCAGCATAAAAGAACATGCCATTATAATTATTTGGTGGATTTTATGCACTTCAATGGATGACGCAGATAAAAAGCAAGCCTCATGTCAGAACACAAGAGCACAAAAAAAAGAGGAAAATCAAGGCTTGAAAAAATAAAAATAATCCAAATAAGTAAACACAGCTACCACTGTTACACAATCAACAATGTCTATCATTCATCTCACACCTTCACCCTCTCTCAGACCCAGTAAATGTCTTAACAATGGTGCCCATGCTGTATCAAACATTCTCCTCCCTCTGTTGAAGTGTTTTAAGTACAAGTTGGGATTTTCTTCTCTCTTATACAGTCCTCCTTGGTACATAAAAGCATTCTTCTGTCCATTTTTCTTTCAAGAACAACATTATAGCAGCGTAAAAGAACATGCAATTATAATTATTTGCTGGATTTTATACACATCAATGGGCGAGGTAGATAAAAAGCAAGACTAGATAAAAAGAAAGACTCGTGTTAGAAAACAAGAGCATAAACCAAAAGAGAAAAACAAGGAAAGAAAGAAAACAGATAGACAGCTCCTGCTGTTACAGGATTAACGATGTCTACAGCCCCTTTTACACTGGACAAAAACCCACTAACACCCACTAAAACCAGGGTTTTGTCTTCAGTGGGAAAGGGTGCAATCAGCATTCACTCCCAGACCAAATTACTCTTAATTACTCAAGTGTAAACTTGTCTAGTGGCAATGGGAAAAGGGTCAATTGCCGATTTTTAGTGGGTTTAAAAAACCTGCATGTGTGCACTAATTTTGGTGTAAAAACAGGATATCATTCGTCCCACACCTTTGCCCTTCCTCATAACCTTTGAATGTCCTAAGACCGTCACACCTGATCAAACACTGTCCTCCTTCCTGAAGTCTTGAATCTAAGCTTCTCCAAATGGAGAATCTCTGCTACATCTGAAATGAAGGCACAGCATCAGACTTGGCTAATTGCAAAATAATTTTTATAGCTATTACAAAGGTTTGTTGTTTTAAAGGGACAGTTCACCTCAAAATCAAAAACACATATATTTCCTCTAGCAGTTTCTTCCTGTAGTGCTATTTATTCATCTTGATTGTTCGGTTGTGAGTTGTCTGGTTTTGGAGATATCGACTGTAGACATGTCTGTCTACTAGAAAGAAAATAGGTCCCACATGAAAATGCTGACAGCAGTGTCTGTTGATTGTCTTTAGTAATGATTGTCTTGAAGTCATGATTTCTGGGAAGAGACATTGTTGTTGATTTTTTCAAATTTTTTTTTTTTTTTTGGTATTTTGAGCACCACAAGCCGAGTGCCGAGTAGTTCAGTTATATTCAAGAAAAGGCAGACATCTCTACAGCTGATATCGCTAAAACTCAGCAATTCACACCAAAAAAATCTTGATGGATAAATAACACCACAGACCAGAGGAAATATATGTATTTTTGATCTGAACTGTGAACTGTCCCTTTAATTTTTTTTTTCTTTTCTAAACTAGCAACATGCAGGGTTTTCATCTTTGTCAAGGCTTCTCTTTAGTTCCAAAATGTCAGATTTTGAACATATACATGGTTCTTTCTTAACTACAGCTATGCATCATATAGATATAATAACACCCTGACATATAGAGCCGTGCGATATGTGTGCTATAAGGCTGAATCTAAATATGATGTATAAACACCATCGGCTGCACGCAGAGCTGCCTCATGCATTTATATGAAAGAGTATGTGTCTGCGCATGGAAATCAGATCACTGTTAGACACATTTAGACTGAAATATTGAGGCCTTGCTTCAGTGGGACACTTTTATGGTGCATCTGATATATTCATTTATCAGTTTCAAAAAATGTCATTGAACATCAACTAAGATAAATGCTTTTGTAGTTTGAATTATGAAGGAATCACATTAGCAATGTTCAGATGCAATTTTCACTTCTTTCAAGTCACTTCAAACATCTGTTGAAGTTGGGATTTTACATAATTTAACAACAAAAACCGAGTGGGATCTGTGTTTTCCATCTGTATGTCAAAGCTGTTCGCTCGCAGAGGCTGGCACGGATGGAATAGATGGAATTATTAGGTGAGAGGACGTCTGAGGAGTCTTTGTCACGCATCATTTCTTCGCTCTTGCCTACAAGTGAGTCCATGCACTCTACCACCCAGCCATCCATCCACTCACCTACACAACCTTCACCTCTTTACCAAATGTTCATGTTCAAATGCTTAAAATAAACGTGAATCATGTCCGGGGAATCAGATTGGTGGATTAGTCCTTCATCACACTGAGTCTCCAGGGTGCAATCATGTCATTCACAGTGGCACTAATAAATACCAGGCTCATTTCACACCATGTTTCACTTGGATGTTGATGATATCAGAAGCATTATGTACTGTTTGAGCAGAGAGAAGAGTGCTGGGGTGAGTCGAGCTGTCAGCTAGGTGTTTTTCTGCATATTCAAGAGGAGGGTTAAACTGTGAAGTCTATATAAACAGATGGTATGACAAATAGATGATAAATGGAAACAGAAAATAGAAGTGGAGGTTAGCATGCTGTTATGTGACAGCAGAAATACACTGGTGTAAAGAAAAAGAGGCATTATGAAAAATTGTTGCAGAACAGTTCATGAAGGGTTTGGTTTGTGCGTCATTTATGTTGTTTTAAAAAATCACTCAACTGTCAGGCGTTCTTATGTCATAATTACCTGGAATCTTGCCGAATTATCTCTTGTTTTTTCAACTGCTCTGTTCAGTCGCTGACAATTTAACTACTCATGCCTGATTGCAGTGGAGCTCTTTCGTTTTGGCAGCAAGCCAATTGGAAGGATTGCTAATTAATACAACAGGTTAACTGCTTAAGTAGTGTGTGTGCTTGATCCATTGGTGTAGTGGCGTTGCTCTCATCTAGATCAATATGGAATTATCGTGGAAGTGGACTATTAGAACATGAGCTTTGAACGGAAAGTTGGATGACATTAAAATAAATGTTTGAACCGGCTCAAAGTCATCTGAAAAGTATGTTTTTCCATCCTTTCTATCAAACAGTGTAGGTCAGGGGTGTTAAGCTTCATCTCTGAGAGGGCCACACTGAGGAATTAGAGAGTGATGAATAAATGTCTGTCTCTAGGCTGGATTCCACTTCGATAGACCACAAGGAAAATGTTTAAACTCTTGTATAGCCTAGATGTTAAAGGAGAAATCTGTAAGTCCCAGGACACTGACCAGAAGGCATTGTTTTTTCCCAGGATGGCTAAGTCATGACCCGCTGTACCCGACCTCTGATTGGCTAGTACTTGTTGTCTTTGTTGGTTTTAGTAGTTTAGGTTGGTTAGGTTTAGAAATGAGGAATGTGATTGGTTAGCGTTAGGGTAATATCAGGGTAAGCCAATCACAGGCAGAGTAAGACAGGTTATGCCTTCGCCATCCTGGGGAAAAAAAATATTGCAAGCACAACATTATATTTTGACACTGACAAGTGACGAGTCCTCAAATGTAAGTTGATCGGCTGTTTATAACTCTGTCAAGTGTGTAGCTTGTTTATCCTGAAAACAAAAGCCCACTGCTCCAAAAATACACACTCTGGAGTTTGAGTTCAGTGACTGCCTGCCTCACTGCCTGTCAGACTCCATTAACATATTGTTCAGTTTAACTGTTGTAAAAATCTTTGATGAGTTCTTACAACTCATCAACAGACACTTATTTATTCGGAGAACATTCTGCATTAATTTTAACTCTAATAAACAGTTTTTCTAGGCTGGAATGAAAATCCTGAAGGACAAAATGCTGGCTGTAGCGTTGTTGTTGGAAATGCTGGTAATTTGGCTTAGTATGTTTCCTTAATCTCTGATGACATATCATGGTAATTTTATCATTTATTACAGTAAATATATTCCATATTTCTCCTTTAAAACAGTTTTAATCCTGAGCATTTTGAAACTCTTTGTGCAGTTTGCATTTTTCAGCGTTAGCTGTTCAGTGTTTGTGTTCTGTTCGCATCTTGTATTTACCTCTCTTTATGAGAGCTGTTCTTGTTAAAGAGTCCAGTACTTCCATGTGATATTCCAACCCTGTCTCCTAGAAAATATATTTGTAAATGACTAAATTGTTTTCATAATTACACTGTGGTGACAGTGTAATTCCCGCGTGGGTTGTGTTCACAGACATGGTATGGGTGGATGGCATGCATAATACATTCTGTGACACCAGGGTCCACACTCCTGCAGCAAAAGCGCTTTGGTTAAGGTAAGAGGAAAACTGTGATTTTGTTTAACAATTAACAAAAAGTCTCAAGTCTCTGCTGACTTTTTAAAAGCTGTAGTCATCATGACTGGACAAAGAATTGAAGATCATTTTAGCAGAAAACAAATGGAATATGTTGTCAGTGAACATTTTACTGGTAAGTTCAGTATCAACATTTTGGTAACTTGCCAGGTACATTAATTAACAGCATTTCCTCATGATGTTAATAGGAATGTAATTCAACCACCATTACGTTTTCCCCAAAATGTATTTACTGTAACAAATTAGGTGTATATAAATATAATTTCTAGAAGACGGGGCTGGAAATTTAAATTGCCTACTTACACACTAGGGATATACAGGGATGCATGGATGCAATCAATCAATGCTATTAGTAACTTTATTTGATTTTACATCAGCCTCACAGTCTGGCAAAGTGTGTAAGTATCAGAGCTGCAGTAAGTTAGTGCCATTGCAAACTGAACGTTTCCTGCTACTGCTTCACAGTAAAAGCATTCAGCTACGTGAAACATGAGGTGGCTTTTATTGTGAAAATCAATGTATTTGTCAAGGAAGTTGGCACAGACAAGCAGTTAATTGAAAATGTGTCTATAAAACAAAACAAAATGAATCGCTGCAGGTGACAGGATGTACACCTGCAACTTCTCAGCAACATAACCAACTCCTTCCACTGTACCCTGCTGTTTTGTGTAAAACCACTTGTACCGTGCACAGCTTGAAACCAGATGGCCGTTGCTTATGGCATTATGGAAAAAGGCCAATTATGGACTGGCTCCTTTATTAAAACGGCATGAGTTTATTTGGCTGACCTGTAAATACATACACCTTCTGTTGTATTAGCTGCTCAATGAGTGTTTGTTGCCTCTAGAATTCTGGGACCTGTAGTATTAAACTGCATGTGCTGTTAACACCAGTGATGTGGGTGTTGCTCGAACAACTTGAACTGAGATGAACTTTCAGAGACATGTTGCATTCTGGGTATTTTTCTGAGTTGGCAAGAGTCAGAAAAAATTATGAATGTTTTTATGCCTCCATGCCAGCGACAGCTGTGGCCAGAGGCACCATGTTTTTTCAGGTTGTGTCCTGTTCTTGTGAATAAGATATCTCAGGAGCACCTCAATGGATTTTCTTCAAACTTGGCACAAGTGACAACTCTGACTCAAGGATGATGATTAGAGTTTGACTGTGAGAGGTCAAAGGTCAAGGTGACTGTGACCCCATGTCCATCACATTCTTGTGAACATGATATCTCTAGAACTCCTTTAGGATTTTCTTAAAATTTGGAACAAATGACATCTAGGACTCAAGGATAAATTGATTAGATTTTGTTGGCCAAAGGTCACTCATGTTTGTTCTATTTTGTCAATGTGATATCTCAGGAACGCTTCAGGGGAATTTCTTCAATCTTGGCACAAACGTCCACTTGCACTCAGGGATGAACTGATTAGAATTTGGTTGTCAAAGGTCAAGGTCAATGTCACAAAACACATTTTTGGCTATAACTCAAGAATTCAGATGCATATTATGCAAAAATTGTACACTGATATTTTGCAGGATAAAATGATGAGGTGATGACATTTTATATCCAAAAGGTCAATGATCCACTTCACTGTGACATCATGTTCATCTTTCTATCAGCCTCTAAGTGAAGACAGTTTCAGTCTGAACAAATCCAGATGTAAAAGGCAACTTGACCGGTTGGTGGAGGCATACAACCATGAGGCAGTAATTCTAGTTTACATTTCTGCATAAATAATAAATTAATTATTTTTAGTTTGTTAAAGTTGAATAATAGAGGCAGAAATGAGGATGCAGTCTAATTAATCATACATTCAAAACAAAATAATTAGTAGCTAATTAAATTGATATATAATAGTGCATATGTCTCACCCCACACACATCCTTCACACCAGGTTGAGTGGGTGTGTACCAGTCGTAGATTTGCAGATCATGTCCCTCGATTTGTTGAGGAGCTCGTTGTGACCAAGGGTGACAAATAGGAAGCATAACCAATCATTGCAATCTGCAGGGGGTCAGTGGATGCTAATGAGTGGAGACCATTTTTCAGACTTCATTAATCGCACGTTGCAGTGAGTAATAAATGCTCCTTGCAGCCGTGTTATCGGCTGGTGGGCAGAGCAAACAGCCACAGCCATTGATCAGACTCGGAAGACCCACATCTGTTGTGTTTGTTTGCATGGCTGCTCGCTGTCTCATATTGGTGGCCCTGCCGGGGTTTCTTTGACCTTGGGGAGTCTGCGTTTCAGTGTCTGTAATGGTTTCCTTTCCTGCTGCCTCGTACTCACAAAGCAGTTTTTATTGTTATCAAAGTGGCTTCCACGTGGCTCAAAAAACAATTCTCTGTACCTGCAATGACTGGTCATCTTTACATTGATTCCAGTGGTGGTGACAATGTAGTTCAACGCATTATAGACTCCAAAATTCCAGCAATGTTATTTGAATTTCAATGTAGACCGAACACTATTACCCACATTGTAATGAGAACTGTGTGGACTCATGATGTGACAGGTGGCTAATGGGACACTGTACACCAATCATGAATTGAAGCGTCCACATAAAACTTCACTTGCCTCAACAAATAATAACACTCTTGTCCAAAGACTCTTATCAGGAAAACATCAAAAGCATAATTGAAAAGCACTACCTCTTCAAGGACAACTCAACAATGTAATAGGTGTTTAAAACTTCCTGGACCTGATTATTACAGTATATTCTTGCCAGTTTGCTCATCGCCACTGCATCTAATTTCCCCTCTTAAAACAATGTTCAAATTCAGAGCCAGATTATCCCCCTGACAGAATCACATCTGTATGAAGTGTCAAATGTGGGTGGCATCCAGCAGACTTGTAGTCTGCCATCTGCATATGAAAGACTTATAAACCTCCCACATAAGATTTAAATATGCAGGATGTAAACATTTTCTGAACTTGCTGCTGTTAATTCTAGGTTTTTACTTAGCATCACTGATCAGCTCAGAAACCCTGCTGCTTCTGCTGTTCCACTTATTGTAAGTTTTTACCCTGATGGTATCAGATCTGTCATTACACTTTCTGTTCTTTTGCTAATCTCCCAGGGCCAAAAGGCTAAGCTTATTAAGCCCCACGATAACAATTTAACAGGACCTTTTGGCTATCACTCTGTCCTCCTGCCCTCTAGATGTTATTGCCACTAGATTTCAAGCTAGCTTCAGCTTCTGTTATAATTATAAATATATTTCGACTGGTTTCAGCTCTGACTATTTAAACCTGGCAACTGTTCAGTCTCTCCCAAAATACCTGTCCCTTGATACATACATAAATCCTATATAATTACAAAACTTTAGAGTCCAATTCTAAATGGGATCCTAACATTATTCTCACCTCGTCTCATTACTGCAGTGAATGGATGTGTAGCTATTTTAAATTGAAGGAGTCACAAAAGTATAATATTTCTGGAAATACAGTGGGAATGTGTGTGTCATGCTGTGCTGAATCATGTCACATGTGACTGCATCAAATTGTATTGTTTAGAGTAAATTGTATTGATCTGTTGGCTATTTGTAAATGAATCTAGATGTATCAGATTGCTGTCTGTGTGTTGAGATGTGATTTGAATTGGTCTCAGTGGGTGAGATGTACACTTCTCTAAATCTCTAAAAACCTGTAGATTTTCTGTCTGCTTAGTCTCTACACCTGGTGATTTGACTGATTAGTTACCCCCATGAAAGGTGCTAATCAGTGACTGCAGGAATTATACCGGTGCTATGGATGTGAGTGTGGCCTTCATGCCCCTTCTACCCACAAAGCCAGTTTGGCATGTCCTGTTTTGAACTGTCCATTGTACCCTTAAAAGGATGTTGCAGATTTTGTCATTTAAATTTGATGCAGCACAGTACATAAACTCATGTTTCCCAGAGTCTCTGTCATCACGCTGGACATCAACAGTATCCTAACATTTCTCTCACTCCCGCAAATATATACATGTATTTAACGTAAAAATTAACAGTTAAACCACTAGCTAACATTAGTTAACAGTTCATTTAAAGCGATGAGCAAAAAAATGTATGCCTGTTTTACAGTTTACCAGGATATTGCTTAGTGTTGCCCAGATTGATCGGATGCCAATTGTTTGGCCGACTGTCAACGTATGATGCCTTTTATCTTGTGTTTCAAAAATGTTTGTGTTTTTGCTGACACAAAATGAATGTTAATATTTCTAAAAGAAAGTTAAGCATAATATTTTTACCTGGAGAGCGCAGGGAGTTTCCATTCAATTCAAAGTGCTGATACTGCATATATATTTTTAACACTGTGTCACCACTACAGAAACACAAGGTAACTGCTAAAGTATGATAAAGTTGTCTGACACTGACTGTGGTTGTTTACAGATTCGATTAATGTTTTACAGTCTAGTAAACTGTGTTTGTTTTGATTACTGATCGTGGCTGATTAGGCTTATTATCAGCTGACTGTACTGCAAAGTAACTCTATGGCCTACTGTTCTGTCTTCCTACAATATAATTATCAATTACTGTACAACAGTACAACATTGGTTTTGGCCTTGTTGCTTGATATTTTGGGGAAGATGCCCCAATAAATTTGTATTTATCAAAGACCAAAGTTGCCTTGCTCTAAATATGGACTTAATTCCAGGCTTGCCACTCCCATATATAGACTGCTGCTGTGTCATGATTTGCATGTTTGTGCGGTGGAACAGGAAGCTTCACTGACAATTTTGTTTAAAGAAAAGCTATCTCATTACGTTTTTCAAAGTTGCAAATGCTGACTAGATAGCCTAAAGCTATGTTTTTATAATTGCATGCAGTCGGACAGAGCTGTGCAATAACTGACAGACAAGATTTCAATGCCTTTGATCACCATTTAGCATGTGATTTAGGTAATTTATTAATAGCATCATCAATCAGGCATTTTGAAAATGTCAGATTGGAATTCACACTTCTGCATAATCACCTGTGGTCAATAACTAACGCAACACACACACTGTTGTGGAAATGCCAGTGAAACCCCATACACACTGCCTAATTCTGCGTGCAGAAAGAAAATACTAGACAGTGACATGTCTTTTGTTGCTTTCCTCTCCACACATTTGGCTTGAAATAAGAATGTTTGAGCTTGTTTAGGAAGCAAAGCTGCCGGACAGAGACCAGAAACATACAGCTACAACAACCAAAGAAGAGTTCTAATGGGCAAACAATTGAATGTTTTGACTGCCCAAATCAGTCATCCGACCTCAGTCCAATTGATCATGCATTTCATTTGCTGAAGATCAGACTGAAAGCCACTGGAGCAAGAAACAAGTGAAGTTGGTGGCTGTACAGGCCTGGCAGAAGATCACCACACAAGACAGCAGTGTGTGCCTGATGCCTGCGGGCTTTAGACTGTTAGATTTGCAACCAGATTTTCAGTATGATAAATTTGTTTACTCCAGTTTCTTTCTGCCTCCTAAAAGGTTGTGCCAAAAGGCCCACTCTTCCTACACGGTTCATTTGATGTAAACATCTTCAAATTAAAGCTGAAAGTTAGCACTTTGCTCTGAAAGTAATTGTTTCATGTCACATTTAATATGCTGGTTCACAGGGCCAAAACAATTTTAAAAAAGTAGTATGAGACACATTTTAACAAGCACTGCTATCCTATGAGATGTGGGATTACTGTCCTGCATCCTGAGTACAGGTACATGAAATAAACAGTTGTTGCATCTCCTTATAGACCCCTTTTTCTGTTACCATGACATTTTTTGTGGGTGGGGCTTCGGTGGAGGTAACTAATACTAGTGAGCAAGTTTTGCTCACTGCAAAACTTGGCAAATTGGCAAATTTTATTTTGCCCATTTAATAGTCTGCATGAGTGACAGGCGCTGCTCCACAACGCACTCAGCAGCACACTACACACTCACTGAGCCAGAGGACGAGTGACAAGAAAACTGCCTGCAGAGCCAGAACATTCTTACATCTTGACGTGGTAGATTAAGAATTTATTTGATATTTTGCGGGTTCATTTTGTTTATTTTGTTGCGGCTCTCACACTTCTCTCAGCTTTCGTCATCATGTTTAACCATAGCTGTCTTTGGGTTTTTTGACATGAGATAAAACTTCAATTCTGACCCATTACCACTTTGATTCTTGAACACAACAACACAGCAAGATGACATTTTTGCTTGGTTATGTGGCCTACTTCTCTAAGATGATTCGCGTTTCCCTCCAGTTTTTCCCTTATTTTGCCTGCAGCTAACACCGTGATATAATCATGACATTGGGACTAAAACATCTAAACAGTCAAAATGTATTTTCGTGGCATCAGACAAGTACTGTTGAGAAAACACAATTTTTAAGGCAAACCTGGACATTAGTGCTAACTTTGCAGGCCTATAACCATAGTTTTTGCCACAACAGGTCTACTGAACAAAATGTTAAATATAGACACAGTAACCTTGGATTAAGTGATGAACAAAATGAAGCCTTGTGACATCAGCACCCCTTTTAATTTCGATATAAGTAAGCGTATCAAAGTTAACAGTGCATCGGTCAACCAGCAAAGCTTTCCTTTTCCTTCAAGAGCAAAGGAAAGGTGGAGACTACTGATAAGCAGAGTGGAATGGCTTAGAAATTACATGCTTTATATTAAAATCCTTTTAGCTTTTAAAAAGTATTACCGCCACTTGTGGACCTCGGATGAACCTTTTGCAATGAGATAATGAGGGAGAAAGCTTTGCTGTCTCCTCAGTGGTGACAACTGAGAGTACAGGTACGAGACAGTATTTTTTTTAAATTGTTTTAGGTCACCTGCTGTTATCCAGGTTAATCCAATTAAGATTAAAAATTGAAAGATTTCTTCAAGAGACTCGGCCAAGACAGCAGCCTCGGGTTCAGTTGCAGAGCAAAAATATACAGCTGATTAAATTCATAAAAAGCTCGTGACAGAGAAGGAGCCCAGAAAAAAAGAGAGGGCAGAAAGAGATATTGAGAGGGAAGAACCAAAAAGTTTTTATTAACCAGAGGATGTTGAATTTTTTATTGAGAGGAAACTTTAAAAAAGTGGAGGAAAGGAGCAGATTGGAGTTCGGTTCAGGAGATCATGTTATATTGCAAACAGCAACTGACAACTCCTCTCCATACCTCATGGCAAGTGGTGATAGTTTTGACATACTAGGTGCAAAACTGGCTCTTTTGGATAAGAAATTTGTCATTTCCAGCCCAAAATACAGCAAGGTCAAGGCATTGTTTCTGAAACACTGTTGCTTCCAATTTTTATTGAGACTCACAATATGTTTACCAGATTCAAATGTTCTCGGGAGTTTCATTGTTGTTTTTGTCCCTTGGGAAAATAGCTTGGTTGGGATACCTGATGCATTCAAGTACCAAAAATAAACAAAGGTCAAAGATGCTGTAGGTGTTGGTACGTATGGATATATGAGCATCTTAAGAAGAGTTTTATCTTCATGTGCACTTCAAGCAATTGCATGCAGATTGTTGTGTCTTAACACAACAGTTGGCGCAAAATACAATAAAGTGCATCTGGCCATAGTAGAGTATATACCCACCTGTCAGTGCTCAAAGCACCCATCTGTTAGTTGTGGAAATAATGAACTTTTCTAAGGTAGTCTGACTCCCTTTAACAGGAGAAAAACTATATAAACATATATTCATCAATCCCGAATATGCACCACTTGTTTGCTGGCCTCTTAATCCACATATACATTATTTTCGGCTGTCCCATAACAAAGATGACCAACATGAAAAAACATGACATTACCTTTAGAATACCATGACCAGGATGACTGAGAATCTTGATGCATCTCTCAATGTGTCTACTGCTATGACCTACATGTGTTAACCAACCAATAGCAATGCAAAATTATATATTTATAAATGCTATTTTAGCGTACTTAGCATACACATTACCTCAGGCTTTCTTTGCAAAATTGACATCCCAATATGGCCTCTTTTCCCTCGCCAGGACCGGGTTCCCATTCTCCTCCTCCTCTGTCTTGGATTATTTTCCAATAACATAAATAGCACTATGCAGTTGCTTAGATCTTGCTTAGCTTCATTGTTTCAAGGAATGAAGGAGTCAAGGAATCTATCAAGGAATTTATTATCAATGCACATTACAGGATAGTGCAACAAAATTATAATTGTAGTTCCTGTAGTTAAGCTGCACAGAAAATACAGCATACATACAATTAGAATCAGAATGGAATAGGATAAAATATACAATTAAACAAAATAAAACAATATATGCAGCAGTTTATGTATATACATACAAGTACACACCCAGGAAATAATTTTATAGTGCATTTTTGAAATTGCATCAGGTTGAATCTTAACAGCAGCAACAATGGTGATTATATGGACATCAGGGAAACATTGACCATCAGCTCTCACTGACTTTGAGCACAAAGTATCACTGATGTGAAAACACAGAGTCCTCCTCCCCTCATCCTGCTGGAGCCTTGCATGTTGAAAACTGTCAGCTGGGCGTACGATCCATTTTTCAAGTGCAAAACCTTGATCTACGATGTTGGGGAGTCTCTGTAGGATGTGACATAACAGTCTCCGATTTCCCATTTCTTGGTCCATCTTGCCTGTTTCATTTTCCTCACCGGACATTATTCAGGAGCAGCCTTAAGTCCCAGCATAGTATGGCTCTCCGCTCTCCTCCTCTCCTCCTGGGGTGATCTGTGGCAATGCATCCAGCTGATCTGACTGTATGTTTGAAAAATGCAGACTCCATTGGTGTTCGTCTCAAGGCCCACTGCTTTGTTTGGATGACGCACATTGATGACATACCCTGATGACGTTTTCTTGACTTGCATTGTAGTCTGCAATTCAGTAGGTGTGATCATCATCTTCATACCTCAAACTTGATGTCGTGCCCGGTTTATTAAATCCATGTCACATGGTGTGGCTTGCAATAAACTTAAAAGATCGCTGAAATCTCACAGTCTGTTTGTGCCATTATACAGTTTGACAAATTAACTAAAACAAGAGTATGAGTGTCTCTGACAGCTACTATAGCTTAGGCAGCTGACTTAGACTTCTCCATTGCCAATTTAACAGATTAAATCTTGGGTTTAGATATCCAAGTATGGCGTGTCAATTCTTCAGTTGCTTTTGTTGATTGGTATGTAGAACTTGTCAAATTAGGGAAAGAGCCTTTGAAACTTAATTTCAACATGAAGCCCAGATGAGACCAACTTCTAATCAAAAAGCATTTGGCTCAGAACTGAAACTGAAAGAGCTGTCAGCATGCTCAGCCAGTCCTCTGTGGAATGCTTAAAATGATGCATTTGAATGCATTTACTCAAGTACTGTACAAACTTGAGGTGATTGTACATTACTTGAGAATTTTCTTTTCATGCCACCTTGAGAGGGAAATACTGTGCTTTTCACTCTAATACATTTATCTGAAAGTTTTAGTCACTAGTTACTTTACAAATTAAGATTTTTGGACACAAAACAAAAATGTACAATGTTTGGACTGGTTTGTTGGACCAGTAAAGTATTATGAAGGTGTCACTTTGGGCTCTTGGTAACTGTGACAGAATGTCTCACTTTTTCCAGAATTTTTACAAACCAAACAATTGATCGATAAATACAGAAAATAATCAGCAGAATAATCCAAAATTCAAAACAATTAGTTGTAGTCGTATACAAAACAGTGAACGAGTTCTACCTTAAATGTCAACAACTGTAAAATCCTACTTTTACATGAGAAATAATAATCTAATGATATAATATGTCATAGTATAACAGTCACAGGTGACATTTTTCTGCTTTGAGTGCTTTTACTTTTAATACTTTAAGTACATTTCCTGATTATCCTTATATATTTTTAGTTAAGTCACTTTTTCAATGCAAGACTTTTACTTGTAACAGAGTGTTTTTACAGTAACTATTAGCACTTTTATTTAAAGGCGCAATATGTAACAATTGCACATTGTATGGTAGTCCAAGTTGGAGCCGTACACTGTATATTAAATACACTGAAATACTATTTGATATACCGTCCAGGGTTGAAGCAAGTTTTTTCCCCCCACCTTCTCATCTTCAGACTTGAGGAAGCTCAAGCAGGTAGCAAGAACACTGCAGGAGAGAAAGACGCACGGAACATTGTAGTCTGACAAGCAACAATGAGTCCTCCACTGCAGGCTGATCAGCTGTTTATGATGCTGTCACTGGTCTGTCGATGTAAAGTTATGCTCGTTATCCTGAAAACAAAAGCCAGCTACTCTGAAAAAACACACTTTGGAGTTGGAGTTCAGTAACTGCCTGTCTCACTGCCTGCCAGCCTCCACTGACATATTGATCAATTTAACCATGATAAATATCTACTCCTTAAAGATTATTAATGATTTACCGTGACTGATAAACAGACACTAACTCATTCAGCGAACGTTCGGCTTTAATTTGAACTCTAATTAACATGAAGTGGGCAAACAGTAACACTATTTACAGGCTGGAATAGAAATTTCAAACACCACGGCTGTCGCGTTGTCCTTAATCTCTGATTACATATTATGGTCCTTTTATGACTCAGTACAACAAATGTATTATGGATTTCTCCTTTAAGTAAAGGATCTAAATAGTTCCTCCACCGGTGTAAATATATATTTGTTTATTTATTTTTCCCCAAATGTTAATTAAACAAATTGGTGTCACAAAGTCTCTTCAGACTCTAATGACTTTATTCATTATCCTCCTTGAGAAAGACTCCTTCATATTTTTAGGCTTTTGGTATTCAAGGTTATAACTCTCTGTTGTCAACTCCTCGCGTTTCCGTGGTAACACAGGGAATCTGACTAATACCCGGATCAAAGTCTTTGCCATGTCATAGTTATCACCAGATTGTTGTGCAGTGAAAAGCTCTTAAAATGTAGACTATACTATATTCCAACACACAATGAACCAACTAACTCTGGTAAGTACCTGGCAACCAGTCAAAAATGTATTTTCTGGCTCTATAGGGCAGATATTAGCATATTACATAAAATTAACTGCTGCTCAACTGGGATGTAATTATACTGCTAGTCCAGCCAAACTGTGCTCTGTTGTGATGTTTCTGTTTATTATCTAAATAACACAATATCTCAGCATCCTCCTACATAATGTTATGACATTATGGAAATAAAGCAGTTGAGCCTCTAGCCACCTCTCTGCTGCCTTGGGCAGATGCCTCTTGTTCTGACGCTATCATCGGCTTTGCCACATTTCTAGCCAGTGTCTCCCCTCCCAGGAGCTTTAGATGTCCCCTGCAGCTGCCCACCTCACCTGTAGTCATCCTCAGCCTGGCCTCTTTTCATGCTCAGGGTTTGAAGCATTGCTCAGCTCCCCGCTGGCCCTCCTCCACCAGAATACTTCCAGCACAAAGCCTGAGGACAAGTCTAAGGTCAGGAACTTAGGAAGAGAGAACTCTCAGCCTTAGCACCGAGATGAAATTCAAATCGCACCTCATCTCCCCTCATTGCACTGTTTTTTTATTTGAGAGTTAGGAAACCCATCGTATCGGCCCACTGCATCCTGCACCCTGCGAACTTTCAGACTTTTTCAGTTTTTACCAATTGTTGAGAGAAGCACAGAAGGTGCTGAGGATGAAGAGTCAATTCCTGCAAGACGGTAAAATTTTGCTATAAACCTCCAAAAATACAGTAACATAACAATAAAAACAACAGATTATTAAATACAAAATGAAATATAAAATATCTGTATGATAAGGAGTAAGTGCAAAGCCCAGTGCTTAATAGCATAACAATAAAAGTAAGATGAGTTTAAATGAAAATAAATATATTTATTTACCAAATCACCGTATATAGCAGGCAACAAGTGTCCCTTTTAGCTTTGCGGAAGCTTAATTATGTCATGTCTTTCAAGCCAAGCATGCACTAGAATGACAAATGCGCTCTGTGTTGTAAATTCAGCTCTGCAATGCAGTGCCTCATTCATGCGGATTCATGCGGGTTCATGCGAGGCCACGCATTTTTAAAAACTCAGATCAGATCCTTGCGAGGAGCACTGACTGTTCCAGCTCCACTGGAGCCCAACAGGTCCGCCGAGGGGGCCTCGAAAAAACAAAATTTGGCGAGCGAAAGGTCTGCGCTTCAGTTTGGCACGTGGACGCATCACACTTTACTGTGTGTGTGAGAAAGGCTGAGTTGAAAGTATGGTCGGCTTGCTGGCGAGGGCCAAAAGACTAGAGAGAATTGCCATGAGCAATTAAGATGCTCTGAGTCAGTGTGCTATTTCTGCTCCCTTTTACTCTGAATAGTCATTAGTCAATACACTTGTGGTGTTAAACCAGAGATCAATAGACAGATAGTCATGTAGCTACCTAGATATCTATCATAGACAAATAAATACATAGATACTCCCATAAATATGTTATAGATACATAATAACACATAATTACATACAGAAATACATAGATACATAAATACAGAAATACTAACATAAATACATAAAGACATACATAGACACAAGGGCTCCATGGAAAGTATCCTATTGCAATTACTATGACAAGTATTGTGACTGTGATAGGATTCACGATTAGTAGAAATGATCTTTTTTGTATCACAATTTTCATTTTCAAGATTTGTGGGCCAGGGCATCTCTGCAGCACCACAGTACTTCATTTTAATGCTGTTTTGTCACAGACTTTTCTTTGATTAAAAAATGTAGCTTCTGCAATTTGGATATTGCACTTGGACATATGGCAATTTAGATCATATTTTTGATTAATTGTGCAGCCCTAACAGATACATAGATTCATAGATGGATACAGAAACAAGGAAAGAGAGACAGACAGAGGCATGTGAATCATCGTTTCCTTATTCAAGCAGCTCGTGACTTTATCTGACTATACTGTACAGTATATTAATAAAATATTCCTGAAATTTGAAATCTACCAAATAGGACAGTATGTCTGCTTGCATGACTGCATGTGTACATGTTTACATAGCAGACTTTGACTTTATTTATCTGCTCTGCTGATTCCTCCACTTTACACTGCCTGCTGAGATCATTTTCTTGTTAAAATCAATCTAGCCCCTCTAAAGTCGCCTCTTATCTTGTATAACATATCTTATCCCATGTTAATATTTTTAGCACCATTTTTAATTCTCACATCCTGTTTTGTCTGTGATTCCGGGGATTGTGGACTGGAGGTGTGGATTTGAATAACATGACATATGGGTGTGAATATTAATGTACTGTAAATGTGCTCTGAATATTATTTTAATCTTTGAAAGAATTCTGCTGTCTAAGTTTTTTGACATTCCTGAACCACTGGTGCATTCTCAGTTTAAAACTCTCATGTAGCGACTTGACAGTTTGGCAGGATGATGCTCTACTTTCCTCGAGAAGACAAAAAAAATGTCCAAAGTAATTGTAAGAGAAACATGAAATAATGATGCTTTTTCCAAGTAATTACTTGGTATAATTGGCCACTTTAATGACGGAGACACAAGAACTGTAACAGGAAGGGCAACTCAACCCAGGAACAACCTGTCTGACAAATCAGGATGCTATTTTAAAATGCTTCTCTCATCAAAAGCCTTTTTCATAATCCATTCATTTGATCTGGGAAATTTGCATGTCTTTATTTATAGGTGGGTAAGTAGGTAATAAAGGAGCTTGTGAGAGGAAATAGGTGTACTTCTCTAAACAAAGTTCTTGACATTAATAGGTGTCTGCGTATTGCATGTTTTCTTTTTGGGACTAACTTGGCAATTCAAAGCTTAAGTTTTCTTTTTGTTTGACCAGCATGAATTTTTGAACAAGGACATGTCAACAGATAAATGACACTGACAAAAAACAGTCTGTGGGAAACCAGATTTACTGCCTTGGGGTCGTATGCCTCCACCAACCAGACAAGTTCCAGTTTTAATCCATGTCTGTCCAATATATGGAGTGAAGACTTTGAAGGATTTTTTTTTTTTTTTTAAAGGGTAAAGTTTATTTTCTACCACTATATTGACATCAGTTTGTCAGTCAAAGCCTTCTTGAGATACTGTGTTCACAAGAATGGGTGGGATGGACTTTAGGTCACAGTGACCTAAAACTTTGACTGCTGATGACCAAAATCTAATCAATTCATCCTTGAGTCCAAAGTGGACATTTGTATGAAATTTGAAGAAATTCCCTCTAGGTGCTCCTGAGTTATTGCGTACATAAGAGCCAGACAGACATGAAGCTACTGTAACCTTGAACTCTGAGCTTTGACCACCAAAATCAAAATTTATTTGCAGCTGTTGTATTAAGGCACTGGACTTGCTAAAGTTGCCAGTTATGGTTCTCAGGCTTTTCGTAAGAGCGTCCAAGTGCATCTCTTATGTTCTGGGGCACATTTCAAAGACAATAGTTGTGAGAACTTTGCTACTTCTTCGAGCACTTGAGCATATGTCGATGTTGTCAGAGCAATGCTTGAAGTTTCCTTTTTTTCCTATTTGGGGAATACTTCATCCCCAGGAGGTTTTCTCTGTATACCAAAGGGCAATATTATTTTTGTGGGTGAAGCGAGCACCTTTCCTGCTTTGCTTTGAAACTCACTGAGGTTGAAACATTTCCACTGTGGACCTGACAGCTGCCCTTTGGGAATGTTGGTCTTGAGCTGGTGTGGATGATGATTGCTTTTAGGATGTATAATTGGGTCTGAATGAGATTGTTACTATCTTTGATCATTTCTGGGTGTAAAAGATTGTTATTTAATTTAGATCAAACATTCAAATATATGTTTGTTTTGATCTAAACTCTTATGGTTTACTACTCCTGTGATGTATGTGACTTTTTTGTGCATTTTTTCTTTTTCTCTTTTCTCTGTAAGGTTGTGTTACATATAAAAACTTTATTCATTATCATTATTATGCAACTCATTTGTATTTAATAAGGAATTCATGTTTTTTGTGTCAGTGTGATTCAGAGTTGATCAGGAATGATTAATTAAGTAAGTACTCAGTACGAAGATTCATACATGTCTACGAACTAATAATGACAGGCTGGTTCATTAAATTGGCATAGACAAGTTTTGTGCTTTAACTTATCATAATGAAGTAAATGTTGATTGCACAATGTAATGGCTACAGACAAATGACACCATCTGCATTTCGACTGGTTTCCTATAAACCTCGCTTTCACTATGCAATTCTGGCTGCCACCGGGTACGATTTTTCCTGGGAAAGTGAAGGTTCGATCACATACTGAAGAATTTCTATCTGCCTTCACGTCTCTAGTCATTATAGACTAAATGAATGAATAAACTCACTTTTTCTCGTAATGTTTTCTTCTATTCCTCCCTGTCATCCTGACACCATCCCCTGCTGTATACTGTGCGCAAAGCAATACTCAAACTGTTATTACTCCATATAAAATATGACAATTTCACTTTACCTCTTCAGTGAACATACGTCTTTCTTGTCTCTTATTTCCAAAGTGGTTGTTGATCATTTCTTCACAAATATTTGGAAACAAATGCAGTGTGTCTCATGTTGTTGGTAGTTGCCAGTAATCTAAAGCGTTACCCACAGAAGAAGAAGAAGCTATAGGCTGAAAGGTAACAAGTGCAGAGAGAGAGGTAAACAGGACCGACTTATAAACTTTATCACAATTTTGGGATTCACATCCAATTTCTGTTTAAAACTCACCAGATGCATTCATTTAAGATATTTATAGTGATGTTTTTGAATGCACTCCCACTGGTCTTTCTATGAGCTGCAGTATGTTTATGAGGTCACAGCTAACCAGTGTGCTGCTGACTCACTGCCAGTGATTAGATAAAGCTTTTGATTGTTATACATCTGAAAGTACACAGGGGATTATCTTAATTTTAAATTTAGGGCTTGTCAAGAGAGATCACATTCTGTATGACTGGTTTCTATCTTAAAAAACATTTTACAAAACAAATCTGTGAAGTTACATCCTCTGTTATAGTTATGAAATAAACTCTGAAAACATTAACATCTTTAGCAGGGTGTCTTGAATGCCCCACATCCATTTCGGGCACCTTTTTTCCCTTTAAAAACAGGAATTAATGAACGGAAATGCACTGCGGTAGAGAACACAAATGAATTGAATATGTTGAAAAATTAAAAGGAATAAACAGACCAGAGAGAATGTGCACTTTCCCCCTGGCGTAAACGCCTCTGTGGCAAAAATCACAAAGGCTGCTGAAAGAACAATAACAGAAAATAGCGAGTCTACTGAGGCATTGTACATGATGAATGATAAGGAGAGCTTCTGAATAGAGATGGAACTAAACTAGAAGAGTGCACTCAGTAGAGCGCAGATCCAGGCCAGGCAAGAGATACTGCAATGCTGCCACAACTACCAGACGCAACCAGCTGAGATTTGCAAAGTTCTGCCTAAAAATTAACATGACCTTCATGAACAAGATTGCGGACTGAAGCAGTTGTTGATCACGTGTGGCCACTAGCAGCTAGTTAAGAAGAGTGAGAGGTCAGCTGTCAATGGCCATATAAAACAGAACAGTCAAAATATAGAAATACTGCCTCGCAGTTGTATGTCTCCACCATGTCCACGTCTGTCCAAACTCATGTAATGTATGTAGTGAAGCTTTTGGCAGAATTTAATTTAGAACTTAACACTATATTGACTTGACATCTTGAAGGAGTTGAATAGAAGGTTCTATCATCACTATCATGTCTTATTTAAGTGAATAATTTCCAGTGAGAAACATGCTGCCTTCACTTAGAGACTATTTGTACAGAGGAGTACAAAGGACTGACAGGGAGCATTATGATGTAACAGTGAAGTTAACCTTTGACCTTTTGGACATAAAATGTCATCACCTCTTCATTTCATGCTATTCAATATTTGTGTGTAATTTTGTCAAAATTAGCGTATGAATTCTTGAGTTATGGCCAAAAATGTGTTTCATTCTTGAGTTCAAGCGGATGTTTGCACCAGATTTGGAGCCATAAAAAAAAAAGATTTTTAAGATTTTTGCAAAATTGTGAATCAGAGACATCCTTCAACATACAGTCATGAATGTGTACAAAAAAGTTTCTTTATTTATTTTTTTTTCATTGGTCCAGTAGTATTTGAGATTAGCCGGTCTGATGCTGGTCTGTTGATCATGCACGCACACACTCACACATGCGCTCATGCACACACACATACACAGCAGTGATCGCATTATCCCCTCCCAGCTTTTGCCTGGCAGGGATAATAAGTTTTTATACAGATGTAGAAATATAGGATACAACATATAAATAAAGTCAGTGAGCTTTCAGATTGGAAACCGTGTATCATGAATTATGTAAAGCAGGGGATCCTTGCTAGATGGATAGATGGAAACAGAGATAGGGACACAGAAAGCTTGGCACCTTGCTCTTCAAAGACACAAAGATGAGAGAAGGTTGCTCTCAGTTTTAACTGCGGCTACAGTTCCATTCAGGTGTGAACGTTATGGCTGCATGCCGTTAAGCCTTCATCTCTAGCAGCCGCGGGGCATTGTCCTGGAGTTTCCTGCAATGTGAAAACAGGAGACTACTGTGGGATTTAGAGTGAAATTGAATGTTGTCTTTTGTACCCAGCTCAGTTACTAGGTGTGGTGTTTGAAATGAGAGATAAAACAAGGAAATCACCCAGCAGGCATCGAGCAATGATTTTCTCATCTATCACCATGAGGGATCATTTCATTCCAATTTGTAGCTGGAAGGAGGAAATAAAGGCATGTAATCACCTCAAAGGCCTTCCTTTTGCTTTACAAAACATTTTTTGTTGTCTGGAAAAATAAACAATAAATATTGGTGGATGTTTGCTATGTTTACACTGGGGTCTTGTGTTCCCCACGGCACCACATAAAACTAACTTTGTAAAGGCTTTTTAAAACTGGATACAAAATACTGTTAAAATAAATCAAGATGGGGAACATGAACAAGATTTAAAACCGTGACTCTGCATGTGATATTTCAGGGAAGACAAGCAGGACAAGTTTGGGAGGTTGCACTTTGTTTGACAGTACACAAATAGGACGTAACAAGACATCCTTTGTATCAAAATAAAAACCAGAACTAACATGTTCTTTATTAGAGAGTAGTAGACTTTTGTTAGACCCTTATTGTGATATTAGGGACACATTACAATTATTATTTATGATATAAAATATAAAATTTATTTATAGTTTTTGTCTAAACTTGTTGTCTTATTGGTGTACTGTAAATAAAATGTGAATGTTTGCAAAATAGACAAATGATATACCTTGTAGGCTGCAGTAGACCAGGCAATGAACAATCACCTACAGTAAGTTACATTAATCACATTAATGAACTCTTTATTCATTATTCTTTAAAAAGACTCACCTTTTCTTTATCAAGTCGGATGTTTTAGTGAATTAGGCCCATCACACATCCTGAAGGTTCTTTCCGCCTCCCACACTGATAATGTTATCAATTAAAAAACACAGTGAGCAGTGGGACTGTGCCTGCTTTACTCTGCAGACACAGACCTCTGGGAGTGCTAACTCACGTCAAATTCAAACACAGTTTAGTTGTAGAAGGCTCTCTTTCAAAAACAAAGTAACTGTCTAAATTTGGTTACAACTACCTGAATGACATCCTGATAAGCGCCTGATTACTGACCGCTGACCAGGAGGTGGATATGGGTAATGAATAGCTGGTCCAGAGAGAGACCTGAGGAGACCTTTTTCACAGCAGCCATTTTGACATGAAATAGTAAACACAGGTGTTGCTGCTGTGCATGCTGCAACTAACATCTCATTAGCAAAACAAAATTATTACTCACAAAATTATATAATCATCGATTATTCTGCTGAGTATTTTTTAAATTTCCCCCCAGGGATCAATAAAGTATATGAATATTTCTGATTCTCTGATTTGATCAGAGTTTTGTCTCTCTACTCTGCATACACCTTGATGTAACCTACATATCCTCTCCCCTTCATTCCACCACTCTCACTCCCTGTTCCCCACCCACACGCCCAAAGACACACTTGATCGAGATTCCACTGAGTGCACTCTAGTATTATTATTAAAAGTGCCAGTCAGAATTTTCCAAAAGCGTGGTGTCTTCTAATTGCTTGTCTTGACTGACCAACGGTCTACAATCCAAAGACAAAAACACATTTAATGCTGTAACCAGAGAATGTGAGGGAATGTTTTGGCATTAAATTGTTGCTGATTAATTTTCTGCCAGTTAACTAATTGTTTAATCAACTAATGCATGATTTCAGCCGCACTTTCAGCCCCGTTTATAGGCTATCTATCAGGTTGCCCAGTTAATTGGTCTGAAGGCAAATCTACCTTCACCACTGAGCAGTGTATTTAATATTCTTACGCCTGTATGTATGTGAGGAGGAGGAAAAGCATTTGGAGCTGCGTTGTGTGTCAGTTTATCGCAGCCTGATGGATGTATTCACCATTCTTTAAATACTCTCTGAAGCTTCTGAAGTCTTCCCTCTGCACTTTAACATTGCTATGGTTACAGGCAGCTGTTCACAGCTATGTGGAATAGCCTAAGGAAATGTACTCTATTGACTTCTTCATATAAAAAAGTTCTAATTTCACTCAGCTCAGCTGTAACATGTACAGCACAAAGCACATTCACTTTCACAGTAATTATTGTTTTCAATCCCAAACACTGAGACTGTGATCAGAGTCTGTGACTCAGCTTGTGTAATGATACAGTGATTGCTTTACTGCTGTTCTGTGGACATTTGTTAATGCATCACAGAAGATAAAATGAATCGAGAATATTGGAATGAAGAGCAGATGAATTGTTTGGCCTGTGACATAAACACTGTGCCCAAGCCTCATTAAATGGGAGAGGGTTGACATTCATTAAATATTAACTGCACCCATACATCTATTTTTGTCAAGAATGTGCTACTTTCTGGCTTATTTGGTGACCAGTTTTGATAGCAGACTGTTACTTTGGGAGTTATTACATGTCAGTGAATGTGACAGCCCATTTCAGGCAGCATTCACTCTTAGAAATAAGGGTTCTTCTTTTGAAGGGCTGAGGTTCTACCCAGAACCATTTGCTTCTGAAGAACCCCTTTTGAAAGATAGTAGTATTGAGAGGATTGTTGAAAGCATGGCTTTTTAACAAAGATGTTTTCTCAGTTTACACAATGGTAATTGAAATAGATTGTTGAAATGATGCACGACCACGATATGCAATCTGTGGGATTCAATCACTGAATTTTTGCCTCATCTGTAGAATACAATACAGTTCTTCATAGACCCTCGGAAAACAAGAAGTATATAAGTGAAATCTTTAGAAAATATATTTTTATATTCCCCCGGGTGTTTTCTACCTTTGGAACATAAAATGGTTCTTGGTAGAACCCTCTGTGTGGATTCTAGATGAAACCATTGGAATGTAAAAGAGTTCTTCGTAGAACCCCCTAGATGGGATTAGATGAAACTCTTGGAATATAAAAGGGTTCTCTGTAGAACCATCTGGTTAACTTCTACGTGAAACCCTTGGAATGTAAAAGAGTTCTTGGTAGAAACCCCTGAGTGAGTTCTAGATGAAAAGGGTTCTCAGTGACACACCCTTGGTGGATTCAAGATGAAACCCTTGGAATATAAGGAGGTTTTTGGTACCTGGGTGGGTTCTTGTAAGCACCCTTAGAAGGTGGAGAAGTTCTGGATGGAACCCCCACAGAGAGTTCTTGGTGGAGCCATTACGCAATAGAAGGGTTCTCTGTAGAACCTCTCATATAGGGTTTTGGGTGGTTTCTAGATACAACCATTTATGTTGGGTTCCAAGTGGAACTATTATAAAAAGTTCTAGCAGGAACCAGATATGGTTCTCATATAGGCACAAACTGAAGAACCCTATATGATTCTAATTAGCATTTTTATTTCTGAGAGTGTTTGTGTTCCAGGCAGACTGAAGTAAGTTTCACAAAGTTGCTCTGGGTCATTGTTTACATCACACCCTAGAATTAGTCCACTCTAAGGGTGTTGATGTTAACAGCTTCACTATCTTCAGAAACTGTCCATCTGTACTTCTCTTCCCATTTGTATCTCAGTCTAACATCCCATCACTTCTGTTCAATCACCTCTGGTACTGCTGTAGACAGTAGAGGAAGAAGTGGACAGAGTTTCTAGGTCTGAAAAGTAAAGCCAGTGCATTCTTTGTAATGGGCCAACAGGAGGCGACTCGACTGGTTACACAAAGATGTCTCACTGACTGGAGTCATGACAGAAAATGAGCCTACTTCTCACCTGATTTGTGACTTCAGTAAACAGTTTCTTAATGAGTTTATGGTCTCAATCATTACTTTAAGTCTTCTTCTATACAGCATGATGTTAATTTAGTAAATTAGGGTACAATTAAGAGTAAAAGACTCAGGCAATGCAGTAACAGAATCTTGATTAAGATTTGATCAATACTGCCCAGACTGACAATTTCTCACTTAAAATGTTTTTAGAAACATTATGTAGTGACCAAGTGGTCAGGTCATGTCCAGAAGGGAACCCAAGATTTGTAAAACTCTGGATTCGTACGCATTGTTTCTTCATTGTGCATGTTGTACTAACGGTGGGGTTAACATATGGACAGTTTTAGGGACAAATAACACCTGGCTATGGTTTGGGAAAGATCTTGGTTTGAGTTAAAATGGTCACCCTCGCAAGCTCTTTCACAAGTCTGGGGTTCCCTTTAAGACACGGCCAGGCGGATACCGTTGTGTGTTTGATTTCCAGTGCAACCTCTCGAAAATCAAATTGTAAAGTAAACTAGACTGTACTGACCAAATATGGATCAATATTCCATTGCTATGTGCCTATTTCTCACCTTAACTTTATTCAGAAACATATTTCAGCATTGTTGTTTAGTTCTAATACAAGAAAGATTGTAACCAGGCAAGCCGCCATGATTTCCTGCTGAACAGATGAGCCAACCAATGCACTGCCCAACTTGCAGTACACCTCCCACCAGCTCCACTTGTTCATCAGTACTGTACATGCTCTGGTTGCAAAAATACCAAGACCCCCATAATGCCACTCCTGAGGCTTCAAAACAATTGTCCACAAACCAACATAACACCATGGTGGCTCTGTCCACTGTCAGTGGCTACTGCTTTTATGGTCTTGTTCTCTTTTACTCCATTTGCTGCCTAACTGTCTGATGTGCTGATTTAAAAATTGCTGAGAAGCATTGCTGTCTCAACTATCTGTGATTTTGTTCCCAACTTATAATCTGAACAGAAATGGTAATATTGTGATTGGAGTCAAACACAGGCACTTAAGCCATTGCTAAGGGCACGGTAAAGGCTGTTCACGCCAAGGTAGTCATCCATCAGCTCGCCTGGAATGCCAATCTTTCTCAAATGCAGAAGAAACTTTAGCCAAAGCCTGGCCTGGTAGCAGACCCTGAATCACTATTGACAAAAAACAGGAATTAATTTTCAATTTGAGTGTCTAGACCTGCTTCCTGTGTTATTAGTGATGAGGATGCCATTCAGGGCAAAAAGTGTTCATTATGAGGCAGAATTGTGGCATGGGTATGGCTTCCAACGAAACACAATGACAGTGGAATTTGTCCTTGTTGAAACTGTCAGTGCACTAGAATAATGCTGTAAGGGATTGCAGAAGAGAAATGGAAGTTTTGTATAAAGCGAGGTAAAAGCTTTAGAAACATAACAATCTTGTGCATTGAGAGGAAAGAGATGACGTTTTTGGTCACATTTCTACAAGATTCAGAAAAGGTTAGAAAGAAAGGAGGTAAGTGGAAAAGATTTGAAAGCTGGAGGAACATGTTGGGATCTAAAATTATAACTGCTTCTAAATGAGGTTTTATACTTAACAGAAAAGTTAATTTTCTACCATAGATGTCATTTTAAATCAGTCAGTGTTACTGAGCAACGGTTTCTTAGTGCCTGCAGCAAGACCCCTGATTTAATTGGTCAAGCTGTGAATACTTGAAGATTGAACAATTAAGTGTGAAATAAACAAATGGCAATTCAACATCTAAATATCACAATATCAGAAAATAATGCCTACCATACTAATATGATTGTAGGAAACACAAACAGACTTATTTTCCTTATCAGTACCATTGCAAATCTGGCCAAATAGCATTTTACCACTTCTTTACCACCATGCAAATCAGCTGTGATACTCCTGACGTTTAATAGTAAAAAAAATACAGACACAGAAAATACAATAGCTACTTGCATGGATGGGGCTTTAAATGTTAAAGTAAGCAATATGCAACAGTGTCATCTAAATGAGAAGCCACAGTATGCCGTGTAATTTATCAATCTAGAGAAATTGATCTGTCTGCCTCAGAGTTGGCTCCTGTAATGCATACACCCACCCTAACTCCACACACACACACAAAATATCCAGCCTAATCAAATCTCTGCCACAGTATGTATGCAAACCAGAAAATAAAACCTCCGCCTTCTGTCTGTGTCTGCGTGTTTTCACAGGCTCCCTGTAAAACCCTGCTTCTGACCTACAAGATATTACCCATCCCTGCTCTTCAATATACTGTATGACTTATTGACTCACTCCCTGTAAGCCCAACTGCACTGTTCACTCTCAGGTTGCAGGACTGCAAGGAAATCTATATATCAGAAAGAAAACGGGTGGGGGGGGGGCAGAGTCTTTTCCTGTAGGGCCTCCTACCCCTGGAACAAGCTTCTTGTCCTTGTCAGTGATTCAGACTCGACGGTTCTCAAATCCACACTCAAGAGCTGAAATTCAGCACAGCTTGCAACCTGCAGCCTGTGCCTCACTTCTCTTCTCTTGCAGACTGTGCTGGTATTGTTGGCTGACTGGATGTGATTAGTGGATATGCTGTTGTGTGTGTGGGCACACACAGGCAGTGATATACTGTACACATGCGCAATCACAATTGCACACACTCTCCCTCTGTCTCCCTCTCATGCAAATTAGCTCTGTCTTTACTGCAGCTGAATTTGTCCCATATCTTATTTTGCACCTTTTGATTTTGTATTTCTCTCAACATTTTCATTGCTCTTCAAACCTTAATGGTTCTCTAAAAATATACTTAACCTGAGTTTCCTCTTTGATCCCATCCTTGAATAATTATAACATTATTTCAGTAAAACACTTCAACCTGGGTCTTATTTTTCAACCCTTTCACTGGACAAAAACTGCAAAACAAGTAATACTGAATGACAATAATTTTAGCGATGCTAATATTCACAGCATGAATGGCCATGTTCATACACTGGTCAGTCCACCACTATGGTCCAGACGAAATATCTGAACAACTGCAAGGACAGCCATGACTTCTCCTGTAACGCCACAATGAGGAGGACTTCTTTGTTCCTGAACATTATTAGATGAACTTCCTTTCACTCTGGTATAGATATCCATGGTTTCCCAGATGATTTATTGTGATTACTTGTATTAGAGGTGATTTGAAATGTGATTCCAAACAGATTTTTTTACAGATACATCTCCATCCGCATGTTCAGCTGTTCCAGTTGGTGTCCAAGTGTCAAAAGACGTCAAAATCCAGAGTGACGGTAGTTATCAGAGCAGCTGTGCTGCTACAAGCAGAGCAGTATGGCAGACAACACAGAGAACAACAATCTGTGGACAGACACTGAAATAAATTATCTGCTGGCACTTTGGGAGGAGAGTACATCGACTTGATAGCATGATTATGTGGAGAACATAACTAGTGTATGTAGTTACTTACACCGTTATTACCTCAGCAACCCATCCACATAGGGTGGTGATGTCTGGAGACACAAATCTGATCTGATCACTTGCAAATAATCACGTGGACAGGTCTGTCTTAAAGATCTCAGTTGAGACAGATATCTGATTTGCCTGCGGTCTGAACAAAGCCTTAGTCTTGTTAAACATTCAGTGCCAACGTTTTAAAAATTAATTCTTTCTACAATATCTGCCAATGGCAATTAGAGTATAATTAAGGTTATGCATAGATCATGCTTGCAGCCAATGAACTATGATTAGGGTGTGTTAGGCAACTAAAACACTTGGTAAAGGTTACAGAAAGATTGTAATTATGTTTTAAAAAGCTGTGCAAATGAATCACAGGTCTGTGATGGGACACAAACTGTGTCCTTCCACGTGAAAGACAGACAGGACCATACACCACTGCCCCAACCTCTACACCTTCTCTTTCCACCTGCTCAATAAAGGGCACATTATTTCCTGCATTGGCACCGGACGTACATCACGACCTGCAGAACGGTACAACATGAATGGAAAGGGCACACTATTTCCTGCACTGGCACAGGACGTAAATTGTGACTTGCGAAATGGTCCAACATGAACATAAGTCATGGGGATACTAGGCAGTATTTTCCAAGTGTTCGGCATCATACTGATTGGTTCTGATCAAAACATTGCCTGGCAACTTCGCTGCAGCACCGCGTAATCTACCTTGAACTGAAAAAAGCTATTCCAACATGGTTTTGAAAACAGAACATCTCACAGGGGAGTTTCGAATGTATTTGCACAACTGTGATTTCTTGACGTGTTCACACAATGAAAATGTTTGCCTTATTCGTGCTATACAAGAACTAAAGCTGATTTCAAGTTGTCAGCTTGAAAGAAAAACCAGACCCAGATTGAAAAATGACTGGAATGTTCCCTTACGAAATCAAGTAGGTAAAGTATTTACACAAGTGTTTATAAGGTATATGACTATAAACTGCACAATGCCATCATATGGTTCCTAAAATAGTCATGAGATAAATTTCCATATTTTACACTCCAGCTGGTGTCTTTTCTTTTCAGTCACTGACTGCTCTTCTTGGCTGCTTCAGAAGAACGTCTGTGTTCTGCTGTAATCCCAAACCACAAATCCCTGTAGACGCTCGCTGCTGCTAGGCCACCATGATGAGCCTGCAGTCCATGAGGTCCAGGGTTTTTCTGGAAATCCAGAGCTCCCAATTAAATCTTAAAGTACGGTTGCTGCAGACTATGTATGATGACAATGGTGCTTCTGAGATTTGTGGTCTGTCTTGTGTGTGGGCGTCCCTTGGCTGAGAAGACCCAGTTATCCCCATAAATGAGTCGCTGGTCTAAACTGCAACTCCAAAAGAGGATATCTTTCATTTTTCTTGTATTGGCATATAATGATTGAGAGGACATAATTAAAGATATGTTTTCAATTATGTTTTCTGGTAATCTTGGCATAACAAGCTTGTTTTTTAGCTCACAAAATAATTTATGTAAAATTGAGCTTGGCCTTAGAGATAGGGCAAAGAGCGCAGACATCCGGAGGGACTTCGGAGTAGAGCAGTGGCTCCACTCTGCCAGTCGAGGTGGTTCAGGCATCAGTTCAGAATGCCTCCTTGGTGCCTTTGGAGTGTTTTAATGATTGCTAGTGTCTCATTATTTCACAATCTCAAGTAAGCAATAATCTCAAGTAATGTCATACTATTGTGCATAAATAGTGAAGCTGTGAAAACAGGTTTCTATTATTTTCCCAGAGAAGATAAAAGTCCTCAGTACAAAGTCGAAACAAGTGAAATAATTACATTTTTTCTCTGTTCAGCTTTCCGTACTAACTGTTGACAGCGATTCCCTTAAAATTCAAGGGTTTTAGTAAAAAACATATTGTTAAGTATAGTTTTAGTCATTCACTTAACAATATTTCAATGGTTCTCCAATTTATAGCGTGTATGTGTAAATTGTGTAAATTGTGTAAATATTATTTTAGCAATGCTTCCATTAACATAATGAGTATCAATAATGTATCAAAGGAAGTACTCCATTGGTATCACATTAAGGGTATTTGGTATTGGTATTGCAAGTTTTTTTAAACCACATCCAGCTCCAGTGTTAGCTTGAGTTCATTGGAAAATCTTAACCTGGCTTTGCTTTGTTGAACTCTGACAGATTGGGGACACTGACTCAAATACTGACACCCTTAGAGAGCAATGACACAGCATTTGAAAGATTTGATATGACCTTTTAAACATGATTCTTTTAATCTTTTGGGTATTTTAGCTCCTGGATCTCCAGGTTAAATATTGGGAGGCCATCTGTAAGAGGAACAAATCCTTGGGGTGTTCATCATTTAAAGCATCAAGTTTGACTAAGACTTTGTGTCTATGGGTTAATTAGAAACTGTGGTTTGGCTTTCTTTTTTCCTCTTTTAGAAAGTTGTACAGCACACCATGGTTACATGACACCTCAACTTGGGTGTCTCCATGATGAACCTTTTTTGTAGTAGAGTATTTCTGATGTTTGAAGACATTTTAGAAGATATAGGGCACCAGACACTATGCAATGTCTAACCTACTTTTACAACCATCTCTACAAGCTGAACACTCTATCTCAGTTTATTTGCTTTGAATAAGGCAGCAAAATATGGGCTCTTATCAAGCCTTATTCTCACTTACAACCCAATTTACAATCCTTAGAGTTGGTATTCAGTATCTAAACCTGAGACAGATTGTAGTATTTTCCATAATGCATAATACACAATAAATAAGAAATACATGTTGAGTAGAATGTTTATCAACTCTACACATGCTGGGATCACCTGCCATGTGACTGTGAATGGGTCAGTAAAGTAAATGTAGAAATTTATGGATAAATATTAGTTATATTAAAGTTACAAAAGCTGAGTAAAAAATGACAAATAACACTTGTCATTTACTCAGGTTCTATTTTTAAACTGAAAGGCCTGATGCCATTCAATTTCTGTGCTCCAATGTCCCTAACAAACCACAGTTCTCAGGCCTTGCATCAGTGGCAAGGTGTCAAAAGATATCCGCAGTGTACTTTTCCACCGTGCTAACAGGCCACAGAAGCCAAAGTTTTGAATAAACCTGCGCTCAAGGAAAGGCATGCCTCAAGTCATCTTTATGTATCATCAATTAGCTCAGGATGGAAACAGCCCAGTGGTGCCGGTATCAGTCTGCATGGACCCAGGTGACTGATGAGTCAATCTACCACAGAAAAGTGGCCAGACGGACATTCTGATGACTCAAATTTGATGTTCCAACAATTTCAACATTGACTTTGACGATGAAGGAAATGAGAATTGATCTTTGCTGAGTCATTCAAACAGCAGGGGACAGTGATCCGCTACACCCTCAGTTATGATAACATCTAATATCGATGGATCTAATGACAAAGGGCCAGCTGAAAATATTGCTCCTGCAGTCTACAGATTACAGATGCTTTGACGTGCATAATGTGTGTCAATACTAAATTCTGTACTTGGCTTGTAATATGCAAACACCAATTAATAGGTCAAATTCTTTGACTATCCTTGTCATGAAGCTCTAACTGTTGTTACAGTGGTTGTTGACCATGTACATCTTCCAAATGACCCTTCCTGAGTCCTGCCCCTTTTCACTCTGTGCTCTAATATTCATAAAGCAAATTTAGTACCCAGCAGAACCTTGGTCAACTTTTTCTTCTCCTATTTCCTGCTTAGATACTTAAAGCTATTGCATGTCGTGGATTACCTAGTAGTTAGCTTGTGTTTTGCTTTCATTAGCTATCAGATGTAATTAGCTAGCTAATGATTTATGTAGATTAGCTAGTTAGTTAAGCGAGAGTTTTGCGACAGAGCAAAACACAAGTTAATTTGATAGCTAACAATTGGTGTAGGCTAGCTAGCTAGTAATCTAGTGTTTTGCTAACATTAGCTAACTTAAGACAAAACTATAAATAACTAGTACATCTTTGAACCACCTTCAGAATTTGGTTTTGTTTTCAACATGCTACATGCTACATACAGCATAGCATACAGAAAAAAAGGAAAGGAGAAAGTTGACCAAGGTTTGATAAATCCCACCTTAAACAGCATCCATCCAATCATAGCTTAGCAACCGTAACTAGGCACAACAGGCCTGTCAATCTTTGGATTTCTCCACATGCCCAGGCAGCTGGTTTGAGAGTGGTGTCTTTGCTTCTTTTCATTTTCCAAAGAAGAAACATACAAGCACAATAGTGTAACAAATAGATTAAATTTCGTGTTTACTGACATTTAATAAGCTACAAACATGAGCATGGCTGGCTAACTAGCTTATTAATAACTAAGAGTGAGTTGTTCTAACTGAGTACTGCCTGTTCAGGAGTGACACATTCATGTGTGGGAGCCAAAATGCTACTACATTAGAGTAACAGTAGCAGCTCTGTCCAGCTCTTTATTTGGTTTGGGGAGGTTTACGTATCAGCAGCTCCAGCCAAACTTGTTTAGATACTTCTATATTAAAACTAAACTCAAACTCAGCATCTTCAAATCCATTTTTCTTGTAAAAGATAAGTGTACTATTTAGAAATACAAACAATAAAGGACAAATCCCCAAAACCACCATATTGCTTGCCCAAGTATTTTTTTCCTGTAGAGCGAATCCATACCATTCAAAAGTTGTTAGAGGAACAAATAACTTTTTAAATACATTTTTACTTTTGATACAATACCATAATACTGCGGCTAGCTGTACCATGAAATATACAATATCATGTTTACATGGTTCTCATTTTAAAACAAGTCAGCTTGAAAAGAAAAAAGGTGGTGTGATCATTAGCTCATGCCAGCTAGCACCATCTGATAAAATCTGCTAGCTACAGATCATGTCCATGGTCACTGGTGAAAAATGAGAAGCTTCCTTTTGTACTTCTAAGTGAAATCGAAGATCCATTATTTAAAAAATTACTGTGAAGTTCAAGTGATGAATCTCCTACCGTTATCTCTGTAAATTGCATAATTAATTTACTGATTGATGGCAATTTTGTCCATGCTTAAAGAGGAGAATGGTATTTCTTTAGCACTTATCTATACTTGTTGAAAAAGCCACATTAGCGTCTGTCTAATCAAACTCATGGTTCAGACTCTTTCTTTAGCTGCGCCTCTTCTATATTGTGCCATTCTGTTATCAGTCATAAAGTGTCATTGAAAACTGTAACTATCACCCACTCACCTGAAGTCAATGGAGGCTTTAAGACAACTTTTAGCTTCACAGCAGAGAAACAAAAGTGCTTATGTGTGAGAAAAGTTGCACATACTGTCTTCTTTTCTGTCAAGTCTGAGCACTGATATAATTTTAGGGTGAATGAGCGTTTTCCTTGAAAGTCTCACCTTGATGATTACACTTTTGAATTCCCTGCAAGAGGTAAATAAGTAAATTATACCTTGCTCATGCCTGAATCTCAGTAATGGGCCATGCTCTTTTAGATAAACTAGTGGGTGTGTGAGTATATGTGTGCAAGATGAGCCATGAAAGTGTTTTTAGTTAGTGATGAATGATTTCAGAAACCGCTCCCCTGATTTCATCCTGTGAATGGTATGTATTTGACAGCAAACTGAGTGGCCTAAGACGTGCAGGATGCATTTTACAGCTTAAGCTCAACAATTATATCACTTATCATAGAGGCACCATGAGGAAAATGGAAAGTAACTGCACTGGAATCATTTAATTATCTTTGAAGTAAACGCAGCTATACGTATTATTAACCTACATGGAAAAGTGGGAATTAACAAATCAAACTGTTGGAGGTTACAAAGGGATTACACTCAAAACTTGATAGCACTTGAACACTCGCAGCACGATAATGGCAAAATGATATTTTTGCATAGTGCAGGCAGAGATCAGTGAAACACTCAAGCAGATAGGAAAGGATTCATGCAGAGCAGTTGTAACTTAGATAATTGGGTCCACAGAAAAGAGTGTTTTCTGTGGTCCGATGCGAGGCTGTCGATCAGCAGTGAAAAAAAAATACTGCTGGCGCCAAGGGGCTCCTTGTCCAATCTGAGGTAACATCTACCTCATTTAAGGCAAATTTATGGTTTCTGCAACTGTGCAGCATTTGCATTGTTCCATTTACCTTTTATGGTGAATGCAGCGCAGCAGCAGCAGCAGCAGTGCAGTTCATCAACTGAGGACGAATGGTCCAGAAGAGACTATTAAATATTTTGAAAAATATCTTGCACTGTAATTAATAATTTGCACTGTTACATGGGGGTGTCACGGTACACAAAAGTTTTGGGTCACGGTTACGGACATGAATACAAATACAGCAAAACGCAGAAAAACCAACAAAAAATCCCAAATGCAGAAGGCTTAGTTTCTTTCATTTATTCTGAACAGAAAGTAGTGCAATGTACTTTTTTTCCATTCAGTGCCCCTGAGATAGTACAGCCTATAGAATAAACGTAAAGCATATACATACACTTGCTTTATGTAGGGCTGATACAAAACAAAAGGCAATTGATCATAATCAGCTATCAACTGAAAAGTATCTCTTTATGTTATAAAAGTACAAAAATAAATATAATATTAAAAAATAAAACTGCATAAGGAGGAGAGTTTTCATTTTAGGTAGAAGGCCAGGTACAGCAAGGTAGTATTTATTTGGCAACTGGCAACTTTTCTTACTGTGCTGCATTACGCAGTTAAACCTAAATCTAAACAGCGAAACATATACTGTCCCTCCCACAGGCCATATTTTTATGTTGGATGATGTCAAACAAACTGGGGCTGATGCAAAATAAAAGGCAATACAGAACTGAATAATCCCCAGGAGCCGAGATACCTGTTTGACTGCCATTCCTTTCTGTGATGCTAAATTCAAGGTATGGGCAAAACATCCTTTTTGCGGACCCAGTCCTGCTTCATTGATGGTATTAACAATGTTTCTGGCATTGTATGTGGTCACAGCGATTGTTCTGGGCTTTTCAGTCTTCCACTCTGCCACTGCTTCTTGTAGCTTTTCAGCTAGGTGAGTGCTAGTGTGCTGTTCATACATAACTCACATCAAGAGAACTGGACTTTTCATTCCCCATTCAGAGTTGATGAAGTGGGCTATGACCGTCAGATAGCTTTCGGTAGCATGGGATGTCCAGCTGTCTGTAGTAAGAGCAACAGTGGCTGCAGCTGACAACTCGTTCTCAATCACTTTACATATGTGCCTGTAAATGGCAGGACCACGGAGGAGCTCCTGTTTGAATGGCAGGAAACTTTATAACGAGACTCAAGCACTTGCAATACATACTTGAAGCCAAGTTCCTCTAATACATTATATGCACATTGAAAGTCAGGGAATTATTACTTTAAGAAGTGAGAGTAAAACTGTTTCATGCTATGGTGGGTGAATTTATGTGTCACATGTGGGCGTCAATCTTTGGAGGGTGATCCTGACAGACCATGGACCAGTGATGATCCATTCCCCTGCTTGCATGTGTGTTGGTGTGTGAGCAATGGATCTGGAGCTTATCTTGCATACCTCTAGACCGATGAGCCTAATGTTTTTTGTGCACATTCAGGCCTGTATGCCAAAAGACTTCTGTGATTCACAATTTTTTGAAAAGCTTGGACAAAACCTTTCCTGTGCCTCCATGCCAGCAACAGCATGTTTTTGGGTCATCCAAAACATGATACCTCCACAATGTGTTGAGGAAAGTTCTTCACACAATTTCTTGCCACAAATGACCACTTGTACTCAACGATAAACCGATTAAATTTTGGTTGCTCAACTTCACTGTGATTTCATAAAACATGCTTTTGGCCATAACTTAAGAATTCATATGCTCATTATGACAAAATCAATCAAAATGTTGGTGATTGCAAAGAGGTGACATCCAAATATTCTTTTCAGGTTGCCTTGTGGAGATCTGAATGCACTCTTCGAGCTCAAAATATATTCAAATTGGATTTTATTTCCCTTTTCACAGATAGTTTAAGTCATTTTGCAGTGCTAATAGTTCGCTCCACTCAGAGTATAAATTGAAGATTGTGCATATTTTCTGTGGACAAACAGCTTTACAAAACTACTAAAGATATCCTTGAGTAGCATTTTCTGTATTCATTTTAAACTATTTGGGTGCCATGAAAAAAAAAGTGCTTTTTCATAGCAAAGCTCCCGCCTTAATATTACTCAGGGTGCTATTTATCTTCATGCTGAGGTGGATATCAATTAGGTGAGTCAACCATGTAATTGATTTCCACCCTGTTACCTTTAGCTCTGGTATTTGTGATGTTCAGACAGCGCTACTGTTGCCTGTCTTTTTCTGCTGCCTTGTGTCAACACCTCCACACGTACATGCTCTTTATTACAATCATGGGGATAAATATGATCTATGTAATCCATTTAGGCCACATGATCCGCCGCTCATTGTGATTTCATTAACTGACGCTGCACACAGGCGCAAGATGGACACCAGGTCATTACCAAGTCACTATTACAGCCATTACAATAAAATCAGATATGAGAACAAATTACATTTTTGTCCCATCTAAATGACTGTCTGATCTGCAATGACTGCTGCCTGACCAACCATTCCTCTCACGTAACGGGGAAAGGTTGTATGCACCTCTTGCTCTTGGCAATTTGAATAATTCACTCAGATGTGGGGATGCGATTGGTCCTGCGACCTGTGTCTGTGCGGTCTACCTCACTGTATGCAGCGAAGAGATAAGAACGTGAATCACAGACAAGAGATTCCTCAGGGAGGCTTGAGGAGCGGAGCAGAGAGGGGCAACCCGGGGTCAACTACCTGCCCAAGAATGACAACTCCTGCCAAGGAGATGTGGGAGACTTACAAGATAAGTCTGGGTTTTTGATAGGTTGAGTTTTGAGAGAATATGATAAACTGGGATTTTAAGGTTTTATTCCCCTATCTGACGCTACGGGTTGAAAAGGAAAATGAAACCAATCCTAAACTGTGCCATAACAAATCCAAGCCAAGAATGAGGAGAGAATAAATCACAAAAATATCAGCGAAAAACTCTGGAGTAGAAATTCTTGTAAGGAGCCATTTCAGAGCTATGATTACTTTCACCAGTAGGATATTTGCCTCTTTCCTCACTTAATACATTAAGGCACTGAATTGTTTGATTTCAGGTATTCTTATTGAAAGGATAGTTCAGATTATTTGAAGTGGGGTTGTATGAGGTACTTATCCATAGTTAGTCTATTACCTGTAGATGGCACTCGGCACACTCCAACTTTGGAGAGGCAGCAGGAATATCATATGGACAGGATCAGCAGCAAAATGTATTTTAGCCACTTTAAAAAAATCATTTTAAGTATACACTATATAAGTATACTACTACTTTTCACAACGGTAAACTGCTGTTATATAAGCCAACTATCGCTATCTCCAAAGCCACCAGATTCCTTTGGCAAAAACATCAAAGATAAGGGGACTCGAGTCACATGACTTAACTCAAGTTGCAAATTTTAGGACATGAGAATTGCTTTACTAACATTGTTGAAAGACCTCACTTGCCTTTGACTTGGTATTTTGACTTGCGACTTGACTTAGACTTGAGACAGATGACTTTTTAAATTAGACATTCGCATTGTTCTAGATATTGAGAAGTTACATTTTGTTTTTGAAATGTGATTTCTACTGAAGTGCTTGCAAACCAGGCAACCTACTAAGCCGTGGCACACCAGCAAGAAATTTGAAAATTAAAATTAATTTGGAGTTAAGGGTTGATGACTGCATTGAGAAAAGAACAGCAAAGTCTGCAGCTCAGAAATCAGTGATTAAACCAACACAACATCCAACTTCACTGGTCACTACAAAATTCACAAAGAAATGAACATGAACATGATATAAACAGTTAAACTATGCAGACACATTACTAGCTAACACAGCTGCATGCTGATGATTTTTGCAACCTTGTGCAACTCTTGTGATTCCACTCTCCATTGTTGTTCCTTTTGGAGGCTTGTTATTTATTGCCAGAAAATGTCAAAGATCAGTAAGGTAAGCTCACACTGAGCACCCCCAGCTTATATCAGGGTACTCAAGGGGTCATAATATGATCCTTCTTGTCAGTTACCTTTCAGGGACTTTGACTTAATGTCCCCTGGCATGCTGGCTCTTTTTGTTTTGTTTTGTCTTGTCTTGTCATTTTATAGATGGTTTATTTGCACATGTTCATATATTGCAGCTCAGGTAGTTTTATGTTTTGTCTTGGTGTCTTATTTGTGTACATGGCCTGTAGTACTAAGGATGTACTGAAAAGCTTTCTTACTCATAGGAAACTATTGTCAGTCTCAACGTCTTGACTTTGAATGTCCGAGGGTTAAACTCCCTGGTAGAAAAAAGACTAAAATGTTGGAATGCCAACTGGGCATCTACTGTATATACTGTACACCGACTATGAATAACAACCTCATGCAACCTCACTTAAAAAAAATCAAAACTATCTCTTTAAATTTTATCTAGTAAATTCATGACTAAATATCAACAGCTGCTTAATTTTGATCACAGTATGTGAAATTATCCAGATCTAATTTCTTGCCTGTGTTTTGCGCACCAGCTGTCTTTTCACCACTTCAAACTTACAATACTGGTAATATTTTAACCCAAGACCACCTCATCTTCTTATCTCTCTACTAAAAGCCATATTGATGTTCGCTAGAATTTTATAGTTTGGGGCCTCACAGCTCATGCTGGTAAGATTTTTTTTTTTATCTATCGGTATAAACTGTGAGTATCTTTGTATTTTCCCATAACGCTGTAATCCAGAAAATTAGATCGAATGAAATGGAGAAGCAACTGCAGCAACACAATGGAAAACACCAGTGTGTTTTTCCGCTGATAGTCATGATAGAGGAAAACATGTTCTGTAGAAGATCATAGTTTTGATGGCAGGACATGCTGTGCTCTGCATGTATACAGTGCTGAGATGAAATTCCTGCGGAAAGATAAGTGTGAGTCTGTTCAGTTGGATGTCATTCATAAAGGCAGTGGTCCACAGAGAAAGGAAAATACATTCTGACTACCGGATGGAGTGATGAATGTACCCTTTTTTCTATCCTCTTTCACCGTCCTCTTTAATATTCTGTCAACATAAACTATGAAGGGTTACTCATGGAAATAAAGAGGCAGAAAGGGAGGTAATTTTACTTGCAGCCTGCAGGTCCAATAATTTGTTTTGTGGTCCTTCTGGGTTCTCACGTACTCTAAAGGCAGCACTGCTCAATGCTTCAAGGTTAACACTGAAGTGCTGTTTTCATCCGCACATTCCTGGAAAAGCAGAGTGCCTCAGTCACTAAAAGCTCCTGTCTCTGTCTACTGCTCTGTACGTGTGTGTGTGTGCGCGCGTGCAAATGAGTGTGTGTGCACACATGCGCGCCTTTTCTTTCTGCCTACACACATGCACCATCTATCAAAAGGCCGCTGTGTTCCCTGAAGTGGAAAAAGGAATGTTATTCCACCACAAACTGTTGCGAATACAAACACAGGCAGTCTCTGTTTAGCCCCAGTGTCAGGCTAAGTTATGCTAAATCTCAGTAATGCTAGGGGTTACCTTGAAGGACCTCTGGGCAGCATCTGTCTGCACAAAAATGGATATCTGGACTCAATCTTGGACGCTATCATCCGCAGTACATCCTCATGAGCATTTCAGATAAAATGACTCCTGGGGCACAGACCATGCACTGATAAGCCCTAACCCTAAGACCCTAACATTCAGAAATGAGTGCTGCAGTCCAAATAGTGAGTTGGAGCCATAGACGTTATATTAAACAGAAGGAATTCCATTTTAATATATAATCTATGAGTAGAGGGAGTTGTTTCCCCCACCCCCTTTTTTCCAGACTCAAAGCTCAGGCAGGTTGCGTGCAGGCTACAGAAACACTTGACCTACATGAGCGTAACCTCAGTTAACTTTCTCCTTTGCTGTTTGTGCCTGCAAGTCTCTTCTATGTTGAGAAAAAAAAAAAAAAAGCACATTTTGAGGACGGTTGAAAGATGTTGCTGGGGGACCTGTAAAAGTGACTAATCTACATCAAAACATCTACATAGGCTAGCTAGTTAGCTAGTGTGACCCCATATGCTGTTTTTAAAGGAAAAGGAGTAAACTGACCGAGATGCCAGTTTGCTCAACTGTTATTGGAGCACAGAGCAAAAGGGGGTGGGACTTAGGAAGGATTAATTGTCTGTTGATGTAAAACTAAGCCTTTTATCCCAAAAACAAAAGTCCACTGCTCTGAAAATATACACTCTGGAGTTGGAGCTCAGTGACTTCCTGCCTTGCTGACTGCCAGACTCCATCAACTTATTGCTTATTTGAACCATTATACTCCTTCTAAAAGATTATTAATGATTTCTTGCCACTTGTAAACAGGCAAGTGTTCATTCAGCGAATATTCAGCATTATTTTTAACTCTATTAAAAGTGAAATGGGCAAACAAGAATAGATGTTTTGGACTGGAATGGAAACTGCAAAGGACAGCATTCTGACTGTAGCTTTGTTTTCAGAGAAGCCAGTATTTCATCATAGACTGTTTTCTTAATCTCTGATGACATATCATGGTCATTTTATGATCGAGTACAGTAAATATATAACATATTTCTCCTTTAACATCTGATGTGAAACTGAAAAGATTACAGTGAGGAGGAAAGCTTCTTATGCTGGTCAAAAGTAAACATCAAGGGGAACCTGAGAGTGTGAGGAATTGCTATTACACCTCACCAATGGCAAGTCTACCTGACATGACAACTCTGAATTCCTGTCTGTGTGAGAAGATGCTGCTGGATGTAGTGTGATCATTACTGGAAAAAAAAAAAATCATTGTAGATGTGTGGGCAAAAAAAAAAAAAAGAACTCGGCAGTGGGAGTTACCTTGATGCTATCAACGACAGAGAGTCTGGAGAATTGAGCATCACAAGGATGAGTAATACAGCATTATTTTTCTTTTTGGTGCATCTTTTGTTTCCCCGCACACATCACAATGGCTGACTGATCTGAGGGTTTCTGGTCTTTGAACGGAGCTACTGAAATGTTCAAAATCCCTCTTTATGACAAGCGCCTTTTTGAAATTTACTGCGCTTGGCCATTTCCCTGCGATTCCAGACTTTTCAGATACAGAGTGTGTCGCAAATTAGCTTGCTGCCTGTCATCCCACCTATCAGGGAAAGATAGGAGGTAGGTAGGCCCCTGTGTCAGTGATGCTGTATGTGACAGTTTGACAGCTGAAAATGCTATTACCAGTGTGCCAGTTTTCCTTCCATCTGTGCTGTTATCCTCTAGCTTCTTTGGATAACTTTTTTGTTACTGCAGTCATCATGTACTTTGCATTGATTATGTTTCTGCTTAGATGCAATATGGCAGAATGGAGTCTCTTTTCTGTGAGGAATTAAATGTCCTTGTCATGCCTGGTGGTTAATAAACTTATTGTTTCAGGTTAATTAGTCTTTGGCACTTTTTTGGCCAAGGTACGTAACTACTTAAAAAAAATTTACTTTGACAAAAAATTCTTAACTCAGGGTCAACATACTGGCTTTTTCTAAAACTATCAGTCTTTTAAAAGATTTCAACTATGACCAAATCTCCATACTGAGGCCATCACCATGGCAACAGCAGCACATGCTCCTAAAAACCTCCCTTCATTTTTCTTTTTCTTTTTTTTTTTTTATTGCTGAAACGTGTTAGTCCGCGAACCAGACAAATCTGCCAGACACATGTTTTCATTTGTTCTGGCAGATACTTTTGGCCACTGCTCCATTCAGACAGAGTTCCACCTGCCTCAGATCCGGTCAGGCCAATCACAACTGTTATGACAGACAGAAGAGGGTCACCGGTCCAGATTTGAAAAGTCACACATCTCGCTGCTCAGACTGGTTGTAGGTCTATCCTGTTACATCCAGTCAGCAGGTCCAGTGGGCCTCAACGCAAAGCCTCAGGCTACCGAAACTTAGATCAAACAGTTAAACTAGGTAGTGCTGATCAAATATGAATAAAGATTCTGTCACTGCATGGCATATTTCTTGCCTAAAATATGCAGAGACATATTTTAATGTACTGTTTAACTGTAAAAAAGAAAGTTTGCGACAAGGCAGCTGCCATCCTATGCCCTGCGTGGAAACGGAGTAAGCAGCGCTACGCTATTGTTGTGTGTAGGGTGTGAGAAAGTAACAATACACTTGAGTATCATGATGTTGTGTTTTGTGATGCTGTATCGATTCTCCAAAACATTGTATTGTGATATTGTGGTACAAGCTTAGATTCATTGCAGTGGCTCATTTTGTGTTGTGTTTAAACGTCCAAAACCTCCAGATAGCAGTGTTGTTATCTATCTTCATTGTTCTGATTGCATGCAAAGTGAACTTTTTAAACTCAGATTGAAGCCACATGGTTGTGTGTTCTGTAAGCCAAGTAATGTATTGCTATTTTTTCATGTATATCTTTTTTAAAAATAGCGATATATCACCTTTTGTCACAGTATCGCAAGATATTTAATCATAACTCCTGTATTGTGATATGTATCGTATAGCTAGATTCTTGCCAATACACAGCCCTAATTGTGTAACCAGCCCAGTAGGAGAGGAAGAAAGTGGGCATAAGAGCCATGCTAACCCAGCTAATGTCTTGCCAGGAAATAAAACGGAGGAAATGGGACTCAGTCTGGCCAAGCAACTGTAAATCAGAGAGTGCTCACTTTTTGCAGAGAACTGCTCCATCACAACATCCAGGATCAAATGTTTCACAGGCGGATTATATTCCGAGCAGACATAGCGTAAGCCTCCAGCAGGGCGTGGGGAGGAGGACTCTGTGTTTACTGTGATGATGCTTGGTGCTCAGATGCAGTCAAAGTCGGTGGATAATGTTTCCTGATGTCAAACTTTTTATGTGAAGACATTGAACCTCATCGTCACTATCTTGTCGCTGCTGTTTACATTCCCTCAGATGCAAATTCAAGAAATGCACTATTATTTCATGGGTACATAAATGTATATATCCGTATATATTGTTTTATTTTAATTTATTTCATACTTTATCCTGTCCTATTCTAAATTTAATCATCTGTTCTATGTGCATGAAAGGAGTACAGCTTTCATTTTGTTGTGCAGCCCTGTGTTGTATAATGATAAATACATTACCTTGATACCTTGAGTTGTAACAACCAAGTTATCTCCATGACGACTGAGCAAACTCCATCCGCTAAGGAATACCACGAGATACAACTGAATGCTTTGGGGAAAAAAAATGATTTATTTGTCAACTACTGTTCCATGGTCAAGTCGGAACTGTCATGCTGTATAACATTACAATTACGCCTTTACACAATTACACACCAAATTATATCCATAGTTTTTAATTCAATACAAATCTGCCTGTTTAACATTTCACTGTTCTTTCAGCGAGCAATATTGATAAGACAAACATTTTCAGATATACTTTAACTGCAGAAAAGAATGACTCATATCTCACTTCTTTCACAGCATGTGTGCTTTAATGTCAGAGTGATGCTTGTCAAGAAGAGTCACAGCGTGGTTAATTACATATTATTACACTCAATTCGAATGAATCCACACAGGCTGTGTATTAGTGCGGCCAGTGTACTGTGGATGTAATGCTGAGATGTGACGATCAGCTAATGATGACCACTGGGGCTTCAGTAGTGAAAACTGGGTCACACTGATTGAAAAGGCGGTACAAGTCTCTCACTGTTAGTGTTCACACATAAATAATCATATAATGTTTTTGCATCTGAGTAAGCAGTAAGTAGTGCGAGGTAATTTAGGACCTGGAAATAATTCAAGACGATTATTTACCGACTGTCAGTGCCATGGGAACCTGCTGATATAATCATACTGTTTTGTTATTTTACAAAACTTTGTTGTCCAAATCAATGGTTGCTGAAGTTTTTTGTTTTGCATGTTTTGTCTGATGTTGTGGAAACTGGACCGAACATCATTTTGAGCTGAAACAATTGTGCAAATCAGTGTTTCCCCTATAATTGTACAGGGAATGGGAACCCCCGCCAGGCCAAAAGAACATTTATTTTTAATGTCACTGGTCCAACGGAAGCTCTTGCAGGTCAAAAAATAAATAAAGGCAAACACTGGCAATCTGGCTGGGACCCAGAGTAGTTGAAGAACCCCCAACATAGCCAGAGGTTTGTACGAAACTACCCATGGCAGATTCCAATTTGTTGATCTCACATCATTTTAAAGCAAATTGAAGACTGCCTGCCATCCTACAAGCCCTGTTTGTTTAAGCTTTTTTCAGTGCATACCACCAGGCCTGAAAAAGTTTCTCCTCTAATCTTAGCAACTGCTTTTGATAATCAATTAGATGGTTTTAGACAAAAATTCTAATGATTTTCTGGTTTCAGTGTCATTAAATGTGATTATTTGCTGATTTTATGCTCATTTTGAGGTTTTTGGCTGTTGGTCAAAACAAAAGTAGACATCTGGGAAAATATTCTTTAGTTGTTGCTAACACTGGAACTAATGTCTTCACAATTAATTGTTTTGCCTAAAGATCAGAAAATATTAAGAAATACCCATTAAAATCCCGTCTTAAGTGACTCAGCTATTCAGATAGCTTGTTTTATTTAACCAGCATTTCAAAACCTAAAGTTTTTCAATTTACTGTCATATATGTCAAAGAAAAGCATCAGATGCTCACATTTGCTCGGAGATCCATACAGCATAAATTAATATCCCCCTCACATACATACACACACATGTCTGTGTGCACACGCACACACTCCTTACACATCACACAGTCACATTTTCTGCTTTTAAATGGATATTATTATCACTGTTTTTCTTGCTGTTGCTATCAAACATATTTCATTACTATTAGTTTGCCATCACTTGTATTATTTTTGTATTTTTCAGTATTTCTGAGTTCTTAATAACTTGTGCCATTTTTATCTACAGTAGGTGGAGGCTTCAAATAAGCCCTCTGAGTTTTTTGCACTGTATATTATTTGCTATCTTTGCCTTTTGTGTGCATATTTTTATAATTGTGCAAGATAAAACTAAACTAAACATCTGAAAAGATGAAACCAGCAAATATTTAGCATTTTGACTGGAAAACAACAAAAACGAATGAATTGATTATCAAGATAGTTGCAGATCGTTGCAGCTCTACTCGCAGCCCTACATCAGTCTGAACAGTTCATATGTGATTGTGCTTTTCACCAAGTAGCGAATGTATGCAAGGAATTAAGCATAATGCGTATGTATATATCATGAGATCATTTTTCATTGATGTGCATACTGTGGTATTTATCTGTCTCTGTAATAATTCTGGTTGTATTTGATCATTGTGGGCACTATTGTGAATCAGCAGGCATGTTGATTTTTCAGGTATTTAATTCACTAGATTAACAAAAAACAGCATTCCCATTTGGGATTGATTTTCTAAAAAATGTAAATGTCACACAGCATACTGTGTAGATTCTGGAAACATTTTCTTACTAATATTGTGATACTGATCTCAAGGTACATATTTTTGTTTGTAGTTTTGTCTAAGGGTTATTGCAGTGAAAGGGGATAAAAAACATATTCAACACTTTGAAATATTCTACTACATTTTGAAGTCAGAAAAAAGTTCAGAAAGTTTAAGAAAACCCTTTTGCGAGTTCAGCTAAGAAATGCTTTTAGATAGTTTAAAAATGGTTGATGCACAAAAAGATAGGAGTCTATCTAATCTTCCCCAACATTATTCCATTAAAAGTTTTCATTATTGTCATAGTCACTGCCACTTTATCATTGATTTTGTGACATGTTCTGTCAAATTTCCATGTGACAATCTAATTTATTATACTTTTAAAATTTGTTAAAGCTGTTCTATCTAAAGTGGACCTCGCTTATATATAGAAATATGTAAGATGCAGTCCATATCTCTCCTGGTTATTACCACAGTGAACATCAGTGCTGCTCTCCCAGTGTGCGTCATTGTCACACACTGTGAACCAGGTTGGAGATTGTATGTGTGAAATGTCACTTTGAATCAGTCAAGTCAAGTCAATTTTGTTTATGTAGCCCAGTAGCACAAATCACAAATTTGCCTCAAGGGCCTTGCACAGCTTATGACACCCTCTACTCTACGACCCTCCATTCAGATAAAGAAGAAATGACAAAGAATAAAAATCAAAAAATTAGTAGTCCTTCAGTGGCAGCATTATGTAGCTTCACTGTGTGGCTGTATCCAGTATGAATTGCGACTGCAAGGACAAATTCTCTGTGTGTGCACTGAGTGAGAGGTGTCTTTGATGGTCTGAGCTGTTGAAAAAATATTCACATGTAGTTTTTGATACTACTTGTATTAAAGAATTTGAATTAAAAAAAAAACGGAAGCTTTTTTGCTTACATTACAAGTCTTGTGGAAAGGGAATTTTTAATTATTACATTGGGACTATTTTACAGGCATAAAAATAAACAGTTGGCTGTAATGCCAGAAAAAGATCCCAGACATGAATTTGTACAGTTATGAATATTTGTGTCTGACCTTACTTAACAGGATAGTCCACTCAAAAATTAAAATTCAGTAAATACATACTGCCAAGTTAACTTCTAACACAATACACCATGTTTTTATCCTAAATCTTCATTGTAGATCCTTCAGCTTGGAGCCACATTCACATGCGCATGCACACTGTCTGAACTGGGTGTGTGTGGCGTGACGGTGTGCACACGCAAGTGCACCACATGTCAGGGCTTTAGGAGACTTGGATTACACCAGATGCGCAGGATGGAGGCATTTTATGTTTTTTGTTTTTGTTACTGATGTTTGAAAACTGGTCATCATTCTCTTAAGTCATTTGGGAGATTCTGTAATGCTGTTTTCCTGTGAAACTCCAGCAGTGTTTTGTGGACAAAAAAACTAAACCTGACCTTCAGTCAGCATGAGGGTGAGTATATAATGACTAAATTTAAAGTTTTGGGTGAACTATCTCTTTAAGTGTTAATTATGTAAATTTAATTGAATGAAACAAAAGAAATGCACTAATTTAACTTGTAAGGAGTGATTTGTTCTGCTGCATTTGACAAAGTTATTTTGAAATAATTACAAAGGTTTCAGAAGAAATCACTAGACACTGAACATTATTTGAAATTATGGGAAACTGGTTTATCCTAAATTTCCCTCAGACATGTCTTTGAGAAATCAAACAGCATTTGTAACTTGCCTACATTTTTTCCAGTAATTTGCAGAGTGGATTTTATAATCCAATTAGTTTGATCTGATACTGATTAAACTTTTTAGCTAAATACTGGCACGGCTCTACAACTTTTTTTTTTTTCTGGGGACCCACTTTTTAAAAACGACAAACCATCATGACCCAATTCACAACAGGCCTTATCCATTAATCTTGGGAAGAGTTCATTTGTGCATAAATGAACGTGTGACTGATCTACAGTATGGATAGTCTGTGGGTCAGTCTGATGCTTGGTCCACCACTTTGGCACAGACTGAAGAATCTCAACAACCATTAGAGGTATTACCGAGAAATTTGTACAGATATTCATGGTCCCCAAAGGATGAATCCTAGAGACTTTTGTCATCAACTGACTTTACATCTAGTGTCACCTGTAGGTTTGAGTTTTCAGTTATCTTTTAAAGCATCTAAACAGTTACCACATGGAGTGGGACAAATTGTTTTAGACACTCATTGTCCCCGGAGCAAAAATTCTTATGACTTTGGTGATTCCCTGACTTTTTCTCTAGCACCACCATGAAGTTCACAACTGTAGTTAAGAGATTCATGTTTCCTACAGGATGAATTGAATCTAACTTTTTACATTTCAAGTTTAAAAGTCCAGGGGGATCTGTGGGCAGCATATGTAAGGAATGTAATATTTCTAAGTATGTTTTCATTAGTGTAGAATCACCTGAAAATAAGAATTATTGTGTTTTTGTTACCTTTAAAACATTGTTTCCCGACTCTGGACCTGGGGGCACACTGCACTGCATGTTTTATGTGATCAGCTCATCATCAAGCCTCTGCAGAGGCCTGATAATGTCCTGTTCATTTAAATCACGTTTGAGCAGGGGAATATCTAAAACATGCCGAGCAGAGTGTTCCAAGGACCAAGGTTGAGAAACACTGCCCTAAGCCTTTTACACCAAAAGTGTTTGTTTTTGTGCAGTTAATTCAGATTTTAATACTTTTTGAACCTGTATGCAGCCAATACAAGCTTTCACATCAACGACTGAAGTTTGCTGAGCGATATGGTAGCTTTTGTTATTTTTGTTTCGTCTCGTTTTACAGTACATGATAAAACAAAACAAAATGAAACAAAGAAAACAACCAAATGAAATTCAATATGACAGTGGTGTGTATATCAGACTTTATCAGTCTTGGGAAAATGTCCAACTTCCAACCAGGCAACCACTCTACTTTGGAAGTGTATGGATGAACCAAACGCACACTGTGCACAGCTGGAACTGTTTACAAATCATATAATACATCTTACCTACAGCTAGCTACTTCGCCGGGTCAATCGGCTTGCTGAAATTACTTCTTTGCCTCTTCAAGCTTGGTGTCGGCTGTCATCACTTAATGCTGGTTCCATCTTTTTTGCCATGGCATGATTTTCTTTTATAGATCTTTCTTTTGATTTTCTTTTGTGCTGTTTATTTGCGTTGCTGTTGGTGTGTAAAGGCCTTTAAAATGAGTCCTTTATATCTGCAGAGGGAGTAGGTTCTTCCTATGTTGAACTGCATGTTTCTAAACTGACCAACCAAATACTGGCTTTAAATAAAGTCTTTCATGTTTTTCAGAAGTTTTGCTGCCACTGTAGGTCCTCCTACACGCTTGGAAGGAGAAGGTGATGCAAGCAGTATTCAGTTGGATCCAGTCCATAACCTCACCCCTGGATACTACAAAATCTTAGACACTGGTCCTTTAACCAATGACCATCCCATCAACCTCTGTTGCACTTTGTGTTTAGCTCTAATTAGCAAATGTTAGCATGCTAACACACTAAACCACGATGGTACACACATTAAACCTGTTTAAACATTTAGTGTATGTGTTACTTTTAGCTCAAGGCACTGCTGTGCGAAGTGGAGCCTCACAGATCAAAAACAAGTGTGAATCCATGGTGGTGCTGCTGGTGCATCCAGACAGTAACATTAGATCACATCAATGTTCTGCATAAGGACATGTGTCTCAGTTCTGTTACAACCACAAGCTGTGTTCACTGAATATTTTCACTGACTGATTATTATTTTTTATTTTTAATAATATTGAAAATAAAAACACTGAGGTGCTCTATTGTCAAGAGTTGTTCGATTGCAGCGATGGAGAGATCACCTTAAGCCATATAGAAGATGGGCACAGAATTCTTTGTAACCACAAACTCACTGGGACATCATATATTTCAAGTATAAAAATATTTAAAAATCCATGAAGGGAGGGAGAAGATCAAACAAACTATTTACATACAGAACATCATAATCCAGAAATCTGGAGGGAGAGAGTCAGAGAGACGCTCACACCTGCTTCCCCCATGGCGCAAGAGGAGAGGGAGAGACCCAGGTGCTGCTGACAAGAGTCATGAACTGCATTATTTTGAGCAGCATGCATGAGAATGAATTACAATATAATATATTTTAACATATTTCTTGCCTTTTTCTTCATGGTCTGAATGAGTTGCTAAATTTGTGTTTAATTTGCCAAATTACAATTTATATGCAAGGTCACTTTTATCAGGCGCCCTCATGAGTCAAAACATGCTAGTTTCAGTGTGTTCCCACCTGGTTGGATGGCAAAATCTTATCATTGTATCTGATAAACAACTAAATTATTTAAATTATTTAAATTACTAATGTTTGCTTATTAACTAGCCCCTGGCCTCGCCTTCTGTCATTTTGCAAAAGTGGCCTCTAGGCAAAGCAAGTTGAGTATCCTTGGTCTAACACAATTTCTGGTTACAACCATTGTAGATATACTGTATTGATAATATCAGACGTAGTGAATGTTTGGGACCAGTACCTGCGGAGTAATGAGCACTGAATTCTCATGGGCAAGGCAGGTAGACCACAGATTTTCTTTATGTTAATGCTCAGCATGTCTCTGGTGGCATGTAATACAGCGTTTCCACGGTTGGACCAAACTGGATCAAACCTAACATTTTAAACACTGACTTGTTATTTGCAGCTTCCCACTGTTTCACCCTCCATCCCAAGTGTTTTTCTCATTATGTCCCCAGGATGTAGCACTGGTCAGGGGGCTACTTCCTCCAGCCAATTAGAAAAAAAATCAACACACACACATACACACGCCAAACACTCTATGTAATCATGCGATATATCATGAATTATTAAGCAGGAGTTTGAATAAAACATAAAGGTTAGCGTTTCCCAAATTATTCTCATGGGAACAGGGGGGGAAAAAAACTGTGAACATATTTGTATGACGCTGTCCTGCAGCTTGAATTAATGCTACTAGGATTTAATGTTGTGCTTTCAACAGTAAACTAGGTTTGTCAGTAGTCATCTGCTACATATACATAACATATTAGATTTAATTTCTGGTTCCTGTTCCAAACATGTGAAAGATTTCACACAAACTTCTGCAAAAGGCACTTTTTAACATTGGTATTTCTTTGTAACTGTGACTCAGGAGATTTGGAAACATTTGATTTAAAACCTCCTTGCTATCAAAGTAAAATATTGTGTTGGAAATTGCACTTTCCATTAACCATTGGGTAAGATAAAGGCAGCAAGAAAACAGCAGAGGACAGAGGCTAATACTACCTCTAGGAAATATAGTTGTTTCACAGTTTAACAGAGATTTACCATCCAATGATTAGGCTCCCCAGAGACAGGCCCACCCTTTGAGTAAGACACAAAATGGTGCTGGATAGAGCTCTCATCAATAAGTCATTGGAGATCTGCTTAGTGTTTGGTGGTGGGAAACTGGTAGCTAATCACGTAAAGGGAGTCAAAGTATTGGCTGTTTCAGGCGTTAAGTAAAACGAATGATGTGTGAAGGACACAGTGATGAACATCACAGATGTGAGAGACAAACACATGTATCTGTACTTAACCGGCTTTAAAAATTCATGGGAGGCTGTTCACGCCGCTGTAATTGAATTCTTTTGTGTTTGACATTGACTGTTTATTGAGCCAAAGCCAAGCACAAATTTGAGAAATAATAAAAGCAGGTGAATTTTTGGAGGAAACACGGCATTAAAAAGCAAACATTTTGTCCTCAAGATTCATATGAACTTGTGATTAGTGGTCTGTCTTTTGTGATGAAACATTAATGACATGTTTTTGTGGGCGTGTGTGACAGCCAAAAGAGCAAGCAGTGCGGTGATTCTGGGGACGGTGGGGTGGGAGGCCCGATAGAGAAGGTCCTCAAACTAGAGTTATCATGATGCCAGAATTTTAAACGTCAGTACAATATTAATATGAAAAAACCTTACTTGATAACTCTTTTGATACCACAGCAAAAAGAAAAAAAATCCTAGACACACACAATCAATTTTTTTTTTCTTTTTTTTGTTAACAACCTCCACACAATTGAAAAATTGTCAATACTTCAGCACTTTTTCAACCCTAGTTCAAATAATATGTTAGGCTGAAAACAGGCCCTTGTGAGTGATTGTTCAAAGAAACACTCACATAATTGGAATTTGTGAACGCAACCTAGCTTGGGCCAAGGCGAGGCTGACAGGTTCAGGTTCAGTCTGCTTTTTTGATTAGAGAGGAGCATTTGTTTCTTTATTATCTAAAAACCAGCCAAAGTCTGAGTTTTATTTGTCAGTTACCACTGACAGTCTAAATGACCCAAAGAGATTTTGGAAAGTTATTAAATCTCTTTCTTTGAGTAATATCTCTAAAACCTTACCTGCATGCATTATGAAGGACTTTGTTGCTGTTTATGGCAAAGCGGATATGTTGAATGGTTTCAATGAGCATTTCATATCTTCTGGCTCTCTTGGTGAGCTCTGTTCTGATTTTGGTGGGAATGTTGGTCCTGTATTTGGTTTTTTATCTTTTGCTGTGCAGGAGGAACACAAAGTTCTGAAAGCTCTTGATACAAGAAAGGCACATGGCACTTTTCAAAATTAGCAGCTAATTTTATTCCAGAGCCCCTGGCATATAATTTTAACCTTACAGTTGCAAATAATGAAATTTGGAAATCAACTTTTGTTTTCGCTTTAAGTGGGGACACCCAACAATTTTAAATAACTACAAGCCAATCTCAAAATTGTATATTTTGGCCAAGATCCCTGAAGGCTCAGTTAGTGAACAGCTTAAGAATTTTTTATATTCATATTATATTTTATACACATTTCAGTCTGGGTTTAGGAAAAATCATAGCACCATCATGGCAGCTTTGAGCATGGTAAATGACAGCACTCGATAATAAGCAACACTGCGCATCTCTTTTTATTGGTTTAGCCAAGGCCTTTGACATGTTTGTCCATGACATTCTTGAGCAGAGGCCTTTTGATACAGGGCTTTCAGAGCAAGCAGGTGGTTGGTTTTCCTATTAACTCACTGACAGGTCACCTGTCTCTTATGTGATCACTGCTCTGAAGTTCTATTGGCAAGGGTGTTCCACAGGACTCTGTGCTTGGCCCGCTTCTTTTTACCATTTAAATAAACAACTTAGTCCGAGGTGTGGCAGACGCTCATTTTCATTTGTATGCTTACGACATGGTTATTTATTGCTGTGTGTCAGCTCTTGCTGAAACCGTTGACAACCTGCATAGTGCTTGTAATTTTGTCCAGAATACTCTGTCTCAGTTGAAACTTGTTCTCAATGCTAATAAGACCAAGCTAATGTTATTTTCTAATGCTAAGAATAGGCCACAGAATATCCATTCAGTGGTTACTCTTGAGAGAAAGTTTATTGAAAAGGTCAATTCCTACACATACCTGGGCAAATCTTGATGAGTCTCCTACTTTTAAGCCACACATACAGAATTGAGGCTTAAATTCAGTTCCAATTTTAGAAACAAATTGTTTTTTTCTTTTACTGTAAAAAGAGACTTGTGGATGTTGCATTCTTAGCTGTGTTGGATTGTGGTTATCTTTTATTTATGCATGCCCCTGCTCAGGTTTTGCATATGACTGACGCAGGCTACCATGCTGTCCTTGGGTTCAGCATGTACTGTAAAGAAATTTACTCACCACCACCAAGTCTTTATGTGATCATGCGTCGACTTTGACCATCAGAGCACTATCCATGGTTCTGATAGACTTTCTCTCCTTTCCCAATACGAGGGTGTCATTCACCTGTAAAATCGAGCACATGTGTGAGTGTGCTTTATTAACTTGTAACGACTGTGCACTGGAGCCAACATATCTGTCTTACAGCACTGGTATGTGGTAAACACAACAAGAATCAACATTAACAATGCTGAAAGAACTAAATCAGAGTAGGACTATGTTGTATTTTAACCTTGGTAAAAATATGTTAGTATTGATGCCTGGTCAGAAAAATACCAAACACAAATGGGAATCACTGTTAAGTCCCATTGTCAGTCTAGATTCAGTATTGTGTTGGAAATACAGACATCCTGGCTCGAATAAAGGACTGTCCTCTCTGACAAGAGCCAAAGAGCTGCTCTGTAGAAAGAGTTGCATTTCAATATTGGGTAAAACATATCACAGTTGACACAGGGAAATTGAAAGTGTAGGTTGGAGTGCATGTGCGACACAGTCTTCAGCGGGGGTAACCAAAGATCCCCACCCCCCTCCCCGGCTCAGGAGAGGAGAAGATGCCTCATAAATGGATGATGCAATGTGCCCTCTGGCGGCCATGTTGGAGGTCCACTGCTTTTGGCAACGACAGCTGAGAACAGCTGATCCCATTTGTAAGCTTATGACTTGGCTGCCTCAACAATATGGAATAGACATGGCTAATTTCTGTGATGTTTCTCGTTGGGGACTGATGATTTAATTACTGCTACATCTGTAATATTGTCTGCCTGCCGCATCCAAATGGTAAGATGGCTCCAGACTAACTTTCTAAAATGCATTTATAAAGAACTTTGATGCCTTCAGCAACACTATTGTTGTTATGGCAGCATGATGATGTTGTTTTTAATCACTATATGAAAACATTCATGCATCATTAAAATGTAATATAATTAGCGTAATTAAGAAAAATAGTACTTGAGGGCGTGTATTATCTTATGGAGGTATTCATTAGCAATAACTTTTGTTAGTCATTTGCAACTAACTGAAAATTAATTTGCTGCTCACTGCAATTTCAGAAATGGCATGAATACTGTGATAGGTGGTATTGTTCTTATTTATTTTTTTAACTTCTCTGTTGTGCTTTGAATGAAAGAGTCTTGAGCACTGAAGCACCTTTGCTGCAACAACTACAGCACTTGCCTCCCAACACTCTCTTTCTGTTGGGCAGGAGTACACTAGTCATTATTTCTAGTATCATTATGTCTGCCTAAGAGATTATGTTTTCATCCATTTACCCGATAGCTCACAGGATATTTAAAAAACTATAAAAATTCCATAAAATTCCAATTAAGATCAGTGGAGAGTTAGAGTCAAGTAGGAAATTAAAAGTTTTAGTGTGAATAACACCAGCAAGTGACCTATATCAATATATATTTTGGACACCAGAATTCAAGCAACAACTGACTTAGTATGTTTTGCAATTCAGGAGTGATGAGTGAAAACACAATGCTTTAGAAATGAATAGTCCTACCAATTACAATAGGTGGCAAGCCCACTGAGTGGCTTGGACAACTTCAGATTTAGTTGTTTTTTGTTCTCTGCTAGATGCTGCTGCATATTTACCCTCCGTCTTTGAATTAAATGGAAATAGCAACAGTCAGGTTTCCATCCAAATTTAGTGCAAATTTTAACAGACTTTCCGGAAAATTGGCAAAAGTAACTGCTAATTAAAGTGCTTTTCCAACTAATAGTCTTCATGCAAATAGGAGTTGGCCTCATCAAGACAAACCCGCTGTTGCACGAATTCTCGTGTTGGGTGCCATTAAGCCATTACAGAAGAAGAGGCTGAAACATGACGTTATTAAAATTTGAGGAATGTTAATCATCAACCATTGTCATCTTATGTTCACATGGAAATCCACTTCATACACCCAGCAAATGTTTTAGCCATGACCATTTCATAGGGGATATCTACTGTCACCACTGACAAACTGAAAGCATGATGGAAAAGTTGGATAGTTGCTGTTTACACACAATACACAAACACTATATCTGCAAGTTAGTGACAGGAGGTTCAAGTCTTATGTTGCATCTCGTATGTATATTGTATCGAGTCTTGGCAAACTCCCTCATACAGCAGGAATAGCATCCACAGGCTAACTAGCGAGCACTGAGTCTACTGTGACTCTGGTACATGAACAAAGCCCTGACCCAAGTGGTATCTCAGTTTTTATTGGTGTACGTGCTGTAGTTTGGCTGTGTGGGAAGTGTTGAGGCCAGTGAGTATATATGAGAACTGGTATTGCAGCAGCCAAGTCAAATATTCGAATTTGCAGTCCTGAATGGTTCCAGCAACAACAGCATACAGCTACAAGTCCCAAGAGGAAAACGTGTCAGTCAGTCACCATCTGCACTGCTTAAAGCAAATTAAACTTTGTCACACAGCCCTAAGAGACTTTGTAACACTATTTTAGGTAGTATCTGCTGCCATTTACTGCTGAGTTAATAAATGCAGAGTAAGAGATGCTAAAAGGAGAAGGTGCCATGTTGCACTAGGTTGTGACCATATGGCTATTTCCTGGAGGCACTGTGCACTAGTTCAGACTCATTATGTGTCAAACTCACAAAAGTAGCGGTAGAAAAGTTTTTGTCCAAACTTTGAAATTTCTGTTGCTATGTTTTTGATATTCTAACTAAAGTTTGAGACATCCAGGTACAACCATGCCCTCCTCTGGCAGTTTTTGGAGCACTAGCCAAGCATCTCTTACAGCACTAAAGAAAAGAATATTATTGCATTTATCACAATTTTGGCACATCATGGAATACATCTTGCCTGGAAATCACCTCCCTCACCATCTCGGTGTGCCTGGCTAAAGGATGTGATGTTTTTTCTTGAGCCTTGAAAAAATTAAATATGCACTTAGAGGATGTGATGATCATTTCACTTAAAATGGCAATCTTTCATTTCATATTTTAACAACCTGTCTGTGTTGCTTCCTGAATGAGACTCACCTATGTGGTCAAATGTATTCAGTTACTTGGTCCTCTGTCCCTCCCTTGTCTTCCTAATTTATATCATGCTGTAGTTTTACAGTAAAAAAAAACACTAGCACCCACAAACATCTGGCTTTCTTCAGTGGGGAAGGGTACAATCAGCATTCAGTCCCAGTCAGTTGACTATGCAGTAGTCATGTGTGTTTATCACCTCCAACTGAGATCGGCAGTGATAGAAGGTGAACATGCTAATTTTCTCCCTTTTCAGTGGAGGCAATGTAGGCTTGTCACCTCCATTGGTAACTTCTGTGACTCTTTTGCTCCTTTTTTCACGCACATGTACTGTTTGGCTTGACTCTGCTTGACTTGGCTTGTCAGCCCAGCACAGCAGAGTTTTCACCTGCTTGAATGTGTGTATTTACTGTGAAGCACTCCTTTTTAGTCGAGTGGCTGAACAGTGCATCTGTAGTATCAAAGCATAAATATGAAGCAGCAAATTCAGGAAATGTTGGGTTTTCATTGGCAGTAACATGACATGACTCCTATCAGCTGAAAGCAAACATGAAACAGTAAAATAAGGCAGATACCTGAAAGTGCAAACATAGAAGCTGGGGAGAAACTAAACAAACCACAGAGATTCAGTTAGGAGCTACAAAAGTACTGACAGCTGAACACACAGAAACTTTTAAAATGTCTTTCTCTCGGCTTTCCGCACAGACACAAGTTCAGTCTCAGCTTTTCAGCACCCATCAGAAAACAACAGAAGGCAACTTGTGTACTGGCAAAGGGAAAAGAGTCAGTTGTCTACTTTTAGTGGCTTTACCCGTGTTTAAAAACCTGCTTATTGCAGTAATTCTGGTGTAAAAACAGTATAAGGCTACCTGGGTGTGTGGGTGAGTTTGCTTGAATTTTTGGTTATATCTTGTTGTTTGTTTTTGTTGTTTTTGTTTTTTATCCCCTTTTCCATTGTGATTTGTAAAATACGAAATATTACTGGAACTACACGTTTGGTAGGCATGTAGTTCTGTTGAGACAGAGTACTCTTCAATCAGATTTGTTTCAGCATTTGGTGAAAAACCTGAGGTCTAATTTTTGTTGTTTCTTTTTCTTTTGAATTATAGGATAAGGTGCAAATTGTCCCTCGACAGGGGCTGTGCCTCTGGTTATGATATAACACTGATTCCATCTGTGTTACTCTACCAGGAACATCCACTACCCAGCTGCTGATATTCTTAAATTCCAATTACTTCTCTCCAAAGAACAAAGCGTTCAGAAAGAGGAGTCAGATCTTGTTTGCTGTTGTTGTTTACACAAAAATGAGGAACATTATAATAGAGTCCCGGTCTGCCTCACAAGTTAGTCTGTCAAGGATGTGTGGTCCTGGTATTCAACGGGGCAGCTGCAGCTCCTCTTCAGAAGTAGACATATTGCCTAACAAGATCCTCTGCTCTCTTCAGCAGCAGGTACCCGCACTTTTTGGTTCTGCTCCGACAGGTAACCCATCTGACATTCAAATGGAGACTTCCCTGTGAACAAGACCTGCAGGGTATTTGCAAGTGCATTGATCCCACAAAGAGCTGGGATTTCGAAGTGGATGGATTGGATGCAGCCAGGCAGTGCAACATAGTTTCTCCTGATTACCCCTCTCCATGTGCTCATTTAACTGAGAGTCGAAGGCCAAGGGGAAGAAAATGCCGTGACAGGTTGTAAGAGAAAAGAAAGCCCAGAAATTAGAGATGGACTGAGGGCCAGTCAAAAGATGACATCCTGTGAAGCCACATCCAGCAGGGCCTCATTAGAGCAGCTCCATCATTAGCAGAGCCTGATAACAAAATTTCTAGCTTTGGAAAGTCACCAATGACCACCATGACTTTTCCCAGCCGACAGAAGAAGACCAGGGGCCTCATTCATAAAATGGACTTGTGATCAATTTTGATCTTAAGTATGACTTTCACAGAAAACCACTTTTAGAAGATAATATAGAGAAATGATCTTTTCTTTAAGGAAAGTATAGACCTAACGCAAGTGATTTTCCTGCCGGTTATGTAGGGGTATTGTAGTTTGGGATGCAAATGCACCCAAACCTGTGGTGAACTTTGCATTAGCCGTATAAACAATGTGAAAGGAATTATCAGTGTGTGGAATTAATTGCAACCCACTCCCAAGCTTTGTCATTGGATTTGTTTGTCAACCCACTATTTAGTCCACTGAATAATCTGTGTTGCCTGTTGTGATGTTTTTTCTAAAAGTTTGCTTTTCTCTTTTGTTGCATGGCTATTCCTGATTAAACCCTCATTTGTGCTAGTGTTATATAAGTGGAAATCCCTGATTGTAAGGCAGGTGCTGTCGATTTTAAGGCTGCGACTTAAACACCACAGGTGCATAAGTTAGAGATGGCCTCAGAACCTGTGTAAGCAAAGTTCTTCTATGCTCAGTATCTTCATTCTTTATTCATGAACAGTGGTTTCATACTGATTTTGGACATACTGATAAATCTCACTGTTGTGGCATACTAAAGAGCAAGGGATTTCAGAGTGTTGGCTAACATTAGCAAAAGGGCTAAGCCAGCGAAGACAGTGAAAAAACCCTAGTCATCTGCAACAACAACTTATCTAACAAGCTAATTAATCACCTGAAGATGCCGATTAAATTCTCAGCACCTCACGTAAAGTTTTCTTGCTCGTGTAGAGTTAAGTTACACTGTTAAGATGCTGGCTGCAGGCATGTGAGCTGTAGCTGCGGCAGGGGACTTGGCTTTGAGGTTGTGAGAAACAGTGCACTCTTTAGCCTTTAGAAATACTGAATTTTGTGTTTGGTTAGACGTGTCGCCCTTGCTAGCTTTACATTTCACATTATTGCCACGAGTGTTGTCTGTGTCGAGTTTTGCAAAGTGTAACCACTTTTATGGCTGCTTTTGGCACGCTATCACCTTGACTGTAACTTCAACGATTTGCTGCTTGCCTTAACGTCGGTCTCTCTTTCTCTATAGGCTATTCTCAATGACTCTCTCACTCAGATGTGCTCCCAGACATCGAAATCTGGCACTGATTGATTTTATGTAACTTGGTACCCTTTAAACTACTGAGTTCTGTACCCAAGCCTGGTAAGCACATTGTCAGAAATGATCTTAACACTAAGTTCAAGTATAAATCTAAGAACATTTTTATAAATGAGGTCCCAGAAATGGAAGTCCATAGCAATGTGGGGCCAACTGATCATTCCTTAGCCAGAGGAAAGCTTCATTTGTGCTTCATGAAAGCCTGGTATGCCTGTAGAATTCAACAGCAGCAGGTAGGGATCTCAGTAAGTACATTAATAGAAGCAGCAATAGTTCCCACTGAACCACTGGTAGAGACTGGTGAACCCCATTAAGCATTAATCCTATTTTACAGAGTTGGATTGGGGCCATTTCAAGATTGCATTCACCTTTTCTGGCTCCACACACATTTAGGAAGCCATGAGGATGGATCACAGGAAGAGGATACAGCAGTATAAAAAACTAAAAAAAAAAAAAAAACTAAAATAAAATACTTTTAACCACTTTGGCTTGAGGAATAGTTGTTGTCCTGAAGTCTTTGGAGCACTGGACCGGTGCTGAACACACTCTTGTTTGTTCAGGGAATATGCCCGGATGATGTCCAAGAACACAAATACAAACCTTGGCATTTGCCACACTGGAGGAAAGGACAGAGTATTCACAGTGAAAACAGGAGTGATGTGTCTCTCCCCGGATGTGCACAAGGTTACACATCCAGGGGAGTTGTGCTGATCAGTCTTGGTAAATAGTGGCTCCCTGGAGATGCTCAAATGCAGACACCAGCAGAGGGAGAGGACATCGATCTTTAATATTATGCAGGGGCCAGGTAATAATCAATTCAGTGATGGACGTTGCCATCGCCAAAGAACCACATGCCAGCAGCTTTTTTGATATGTTCTTTAATTTCTTTAGGCTAGAGATAGGATGATAGTGGTGTCAAAGGGAAACATGCAGAGGTCAAGAAGCCACCCATTGCTTACCTAAATCCTCGTACTTCTTGATCTGAAGGCACACTGGTTTAGTTAACAGCCTTAGGGTGGAAAGTAGACCATGAGAGGCCTCCTGGACATAACACAATGAACACTCCCACAGCTGCCCAACAATATCAAAGCCATAAATATCCCTGGACCAGGAGACACCCGGGGGATGGACCAGATGAAATGATATCTCCTCCTGGTGATAACCCTCCTGGACCAGTATAAGTGCGATAGCAACAAGATGAACTTTCACTGTTGCCAACAGACATTTATCAAGGCCAGTGACCTTAATGGCTCCCTCCAGACAGCAGAAGTGACTTCCCCACTCAGGAATACATGGGATTATGGGCACCAGATCCAGTCATTGTATTAAGGTGCTTTGAATCATGCCAACTTATTAGGCAACATGACCTTATAGAGTATATTATTCAGGGTTTGACATTAACCCTTGCTTGATGGCTCGTGGCCATAAAAAGTGACTCTGGCCACCAAGTTTTGCTGCTAGCAGGCCTTTGCCAACTCAACGTTACAGTTCCACAAACAAACAGATTCCTTTGTGCCTTTTAGTTCAACATTCTGTGAAAAGCATGCACAGTACTCGTCACTGGTTAGCCACCAATATGTTGGGGCCACTGAAAACCTGGGTTTACTAAGCCTACTCAGACTACTCACCTGATCCTTGCAGAAGAAACAGAAACACAAAAGGTAAAAAAAAAGAAACACAAAAGGTGCTAGAATATGACACATCTAAGGACAAAATGTGTTGCAGTGTGTGTGCAGTTTCCTCAACTAGCCAAGAAGTCTACCTTGTTTTTTTCATTAGAAACAATGCCTTCAGGACACACTGCATCACAATTGATGGGAAAAGTTTGTCACAGTTAAGGAAGGCTGTGTTAAGTTGCATTAAATTTCATTTTCTGTATTGTTTTTACTTTGTACTTAAGTTTACATTTGAGGCTCCAAGAATGTACTTCAGCCACCAAATTTAGGGGCTTGGCAGCCCGCGAGGCTCGTGCTTATTAGCATCTATGCCTGTCATTAGTTACATGCCTGCATCGCCGTAACTACTCGCAAAACCCTCAGATCTACTTTACTTTAGGAATTAATTTAAGATTATATTGTATATGTCAGTTTAATTTGATGGTTGATAGTTGGGGCCTAAGCACCGACTGGTGCGAATTTTGATATTTTGCCACGAAACAGGAAGTTTCTGTAACTTCTGTGTATATTGTCCAATCTTCCCAAAATTCATATTTTGATAAGAGTCCTGGCCTGAGGTCATTTAGATGACAGCTACATTACATAGTGCCACCTACTGGCAACAGGAAGTAATCCTTGTGTGACAGTTATAATCTGACTTCATAAAGTTTTCATGCTGTAGTCCACACGTGATGTACTGGAACATAACATATAATTAGTGGGTGTTCTCCTGTGCCACCTAATGGAGACAGGAAGTGACACCAAACTCATGCAGTGTCCAAAACCTGTGGCAGTTCAGTTGAGGGCCCGGTCATCTCTGCATGCAGCTTTAATTAGGGTATATATTTTGTACTGAGAACAAAACTGACTTGATGAGAAATGCGTAACAAAAACTTCAAACAATATGCTAAAATGTTTCCACATACTGAATGAGAAAATTTCCCTTTAAGCTGTGTATTTGGGAAGCATTTATATTCCAGAGCAAATCTCATAGAAGCTTTCCATTCAAACTCAAACAAAGTGTTACACAATTGAAACCAATATTTCAATGATTTGAATAAATTCCTCTGCTGGAAGTCCTCAAGATTCTTTTTTCTTGTGAATCTTCAAATGCTTGTGAGGGGTAAAAAAAAAGCACACTGAATTCTTAGGAGGAAACTACTGTCGACAGCCTGTCAAGTTCAAAGGCGTCTTCAGAGCGGGACATTACCTCTACTACTGAAACAGTAAACAATGCAGTCAGACTCATCATGCACATTACCAGGCTGCTAATGAAAGATGTGATCTATCCAGAAATATGAATAAGAGCATGGAGATGTCACAGTGCTGCAATTGTCAGTCATTTTCTTTTATTTATGAAAATCAATTGAGAAACCAACCTCAGGGTAATGCAAATTGTTATTGTGAAAACATTGCATTCAAAATGGCATAATTTTAGAGTCATTCGGGGAATGTGAAGGGTTTAAAATGGATCTAATTTTTCGCCGTGAGCCATAAGCAGTTTAGACAGTAATGAATGATGTTGTTTGGGATTTCGTAGGAGTGCTTGCAAGGTCTTGGATCTTGAACTGTGTTTTGCAGATGCTTACATAAGTCACGTGAAAAACGCAGCCGACATTTTCTTCATTTTACTCTCTCCTATCTACTTTTTTATCCTCTTTCTTACCTCCTTCTTTCTTTCATCCTCGCACAGAGGCACACACACAATTTTAAAGGGTTATTATTATTACAGTATATATCCACCCACATTTTCAGTGATAAATGATTTTTTGAACTTGTCGATTTACTCCAGTTTCATCGTTTAAAAAGAATCAATCACAGCAGCTTTGAATACTGTAATGCCACAACCCCACTTGACTTAAAGCAACAATGAATGCAAAATCAAAGATTAGCTCAGTACTTGAGGGTCTTCATCCACTACACGCAGCAAATGAGGCTGCATTCAATGCCACTGAGAGACACCTGCCAGATCTAGAGACGTCCAAATGTCTGATTAGCCCTTTAACCACCCCAATTTAGTTCAAATAGCTTCTGGTTTTGATTAATACATTTACAACAACATAAAAGAATCGAGTAAAACTGGAAAGGGATGGCTCCATACCATTTTTTATGTCTGATATGGATACAGATACTACAACCTTGAGTATCTGTCAATAACCAATCCAAGACCATCTTTTCCCCTCTCTCAAACAACTAGTTGTTAATAATACATTTGTATGGGTGCACTTTGCTTCACTTAGTCATCTTGAAAACATCATGCTCAAACTGTGTAACAAATATTCTGCTCCCATGAAGGCAGGAGTACATAGCCCACAACATGACTCTGTTATGCAATACTGATCCTTTTTTATTCAAACTTTTTTACATGTATTTGACTGTTTATATGACACATGCTGCTCATCTGTGTTAGTCGTGACACATCTCTCTTTACAGCATGCCGCTCAAAGTTTAAGCATTTACATTATAGTTTGAGAATGAATATCAGATTATATATTTTTCTCTACTGAAATAATTGGTTAAACACAGGTGTTACCAATGATACTAATTAAAGTCCTGTTTAGTGTAGCAGAGCCTTTCCAATTGGTCAACATGCACATTAGCAGCACCCTGACTCTGTTTGACCTGAATGGAACAGAACCTATTATTGGTATCACTGGTAACACCTGTTTTCACGAGTATTTTTTGTCAAAATTGCTGCTGTGTAAAAGGTCTGTGTTACAGGCTTTTTATATAAACCAAAACATCAAATCTGGCTTGATTGTACTTTGAGTGTGGGGAATCTAAGAATGAAAAATCTAAATGTCTGATAAGCCTTTTAACCTCTACAGCTTGTTTAAAATTAGCTACATTTTTGATTCATATAATTGCAACAACTCATTTGTAGTGCATTTAAAAGGGCAAACTAATAAACGTTAATGATTTGTTTGTTATAATAGTTTGTTCCATATTTTTATTTGTGGCTTCAAGCCAACCAATCAAACAGGGAACTACATCATAATCTCATTTTGCAACTTTGTTGTAAATGGTAAATAAAATTGCATGGTATCGTATCCTTGTTTCAACCTGAAATTATCTCTTCAGTGATTCACATGCCTGTGTTCTCTAATGTGTGTTCTCTAATGTGCATACATACATGCATGTGTTGTGATATAACGGTACCAATGATAACAGTGACATTTAAAAAATTAAATATTGATATAATGTTGATAATACACATATTATAATGTTGTGTATATAATCTATCATCTTTAAACATACTGTCCGCGCTTGTGGATCGTTTTGTTTATCATCTGGTTGTCTTTTCACTATCTGTCTCTCTCCATCTCCCTATACCCATATTTTGAGTGTAATGCATTGGCCAAAAGGGAGACACAAAGCACAATAAACAAAGTTAGAGATGAATTTGCATGGTAGCTTTTTTTTTTAATTTTTGTTATCATTATTATGATTTAGTTTGTCCATGATAATCATGTTGCCTAAAATCTGATATCATTAGAATATGTAGAATTTGTCTGTTGCTTTGTGAAGACGCACCAGAAAGATAGTTGATTGTTGAGCCTCATTCCCAAGTTGTCTGTCCCTGATGTCCAAAGATGTCTGAAACACAAGAAAAATAATTAGAAAATAAGAAGATACAGAAGCAGCCAGATGTGAGCTGTAATGATTAATTATTATTAAATTATTATTAAATTAATTGCCAACTATTTTGGTAATTGATTAATTGGTTTGAATAATTTTGTAAGAAAAAAAAGTCTAAATTCTCTGATTTAAGCTTCTAAAATGTGAATATTTTCTGGTTTCTTTACTCCCTTTTTTGACAGTAAACTGAATATATTTTGAACATTTTAGGACGTCATCTTTAGGAAACACTGGCTGACATCTCAATCAATCAACTAATCGATTAATCCAGAAAATACTCAACAGATTAATTGACAATGAAAATCATCGTTAGTCGCAGCCCTACACCACGCACATTTAGTGTTCTAGATTATTTTTGTGAGGCAATAAATTATTTTTTAGGGAAATCCTTCATAGTATGCCTTTTAAGGCTTGTTGCTTCGTTGCAGGGTTTTTTTTTTTCAAACACAAACCAAAATGGCAAATTTGGTTTAATTATACTGAACCTTTGGTGTGTTTTTCACTCATATTCTGATATCAGTCAGTCGCACTGCCCATAAAACGTGGCTGGCTGCGTTCCTAAAGCACTGCTGTCCCCTGTGAACAGTAAAATAAAGGATTCATCTACTGCCCATGGAAGTATCAAGTTGAAGTAGTGCTCTAACTCGCCCATAAATTATGAGCCAGGTGTTTGGTTTGTTTGCTCTTGTGTGCCGCTGGTGGAAGACATCGGGGTGGCGCCTCCCTCCCTCCCTCCTCCTCCCCTCCATCCCTCCATCTCACCGCTCCCTGGGGTGTGTCTATGGCATCGCCTCTCCTCCTCTCTCCACACCGTGTGAGAGTGTGTGTGTGTGTGTGTGTGTGTGTTGCCGCCGCCTCCTCCCTCTGCCTCCTATCTGCATCTGCTGCAGAGCTTAGCCAACACGCATCTCCGCTCTCTCCTCTCTCTACCTATTCCTGCCCACCACAATCTTTTCTTTCTTCTCTTCTTCTTTTTTTCCTGCTGATGAGGGAGTCCGCGCACAACTACACCCTGCTGGTGGAGGAGGTGGGGGGAGAAGAGATGGGGCAGTCACTAGTCGTCACTTTGGAGTATTGAGGACGGCGGTGAACCGGAGGAGAGCGCCGGATGGGTTAGGAGCCGTGAAACCCACATCACTCACCGCGGATTGAGCAAGCCCCCCCCCCCCCCCTCCCTCCTCCATCCTCTTTCTCTCTCCTCTCTGTCTCTCCCCAGTCTGCAGCCTCTAAGAACAGCCGCCGCATCATTTTTTCAGAGCAGCAGCCCCCTCCCTCCCTCCTCCATCCTCTCTCCATCTCCCTTTTCTGCTGCTTGCACCACTGTGGGAATGCAGCGAAGGTAAACGAATCGTGGAGGCTTCTGTTTTCTATCCTCCCAGACTGCAGACAGACAGACAGACAGGCAGGCAGACAGACAGCTCTCGTGGTGGTGGAGACACACGGCTGTCACTCCGGGGTGCTTGGCGTGAGGATTGGACCAGCTGGATTTAGCGGACAGCACCTCTACCAACACCACCACCCCATCATCCCCGTCTCGGTGGCAGATCGCATCCGATCCCCGCTGCCCCTGCCTCGGCTCACTTTCGGTGGATTACCGGCAGCTGGAGCGAACTGGGGGGGTATTATTGGCAAAACTTGAAGCAGACACCTCTAAGAGAGGAAAGGAAGCTCTTTAGCGCATGTATAGAAGGTGAAATGTACTCAAATTCTCACTCAAATTCAAAGGAATAAAGGAACAATTGGTGGTTCGTGTTTTAAGGACCTTATGCGGCCGATAATCAGCCAATTGAGAGTGGAGAAGGGAGCTGCCGTAGCCTGGGTTGTTGATCTACGCACGCACACACGCACATGGATTTACAGCTCCAGTCTGAAGCGGATCGATATCCTTCTCCGGTCTTCTTCTTCTTCTCTCTTTTTTTTTTTTCTAACGTCGGCTTTTTTAACAAGGGAGTGAAGCATCTTGGGATTTATCATCGCTTCGTTAGCGCTGAACTACAGTGAGGCGCCCCCTCGCTTCGCTCTCTCACCTGTCCATAACCTGTGTGCTCAGTGTGTGGAAGAAGTGTGTGTTTCTCCTCTTGTGCATATTTGTGTGTGTGTGTGTGAGAGAGAGAGAGTGTGTGTGTTTGGTGTGTGTGTGTTTGGTTTGTTGTCCGCCAGAGGGAGTGTAGCTTATATTGCTTGTGTATGCATCTGAGTGCTGTGCCAGCTTTTAATTAGTAGTACGTGGCTGTGAGTGATTGTGTCTGCTCGTGCTTGTGTTTTATGTTTGTGCATGTAGATATATAGGCTAAGGCATTGTGGGTACTTACTTAAGATGCCCAGCGTTTCTTCCACACCACACCCCCTTCCTCATACATGCCCTTGTACCATTCGGCCACCTGTTTGACCTCCTGAACACCCGAAGAGACGAAAAAGCGCCATGATGAGTGAGCGCTCCGGTGCAAGCACCCTGGCGGCCATGACGCTGGAGGAGCCAGGGGCTGAACAGGCGTCTCCACGAGCCCCGGGCCCTCTCCGCTGCGGCCCCTGTGCTGTGTGGCCTCGCCAGCAGACGTGGCTGTGCGCCGTACCCCTCGTGATGGGCTTCGTGGGACTCGGACTCAGTCTCATGCTGCTGAAATGGATTGTGGTAGGGTCCGTCCAAGACTATGTCCCCACCGATCTGGTGGATCCTAAAGGTAGCATTGGACAGGACCCTATATTTCTCTCCAAACCCAGTGCCATGCCCAAGGGGCCCGACATTTCCACCGCCACCACTACTTCAGCTGCCTCCACCACTGCGATGGTGTCCACTACTACTCCGCTAGCCGCAGATGGCACCGCCCCGGCGCCAAGAACTCGATCGGGCCCACCAGCAAACCACTCAGCCAACGGCAGCACTGCCAACGGAGATGGCAACCGTGCCCCACATCTTCATAACCGCGTAAACACTCGCATTAGCGGGACTGTGGTTACCACCTCCACCACCCGCGCCACCCGACTCACCCCGCCACCCAGCGGTAAGGAGGTCACCCCTCGCAGCACGGTCAGGAAAGGAAGCAGCACAAGTAACGGACGTAATGGAGCAGCCGCCAACTCAAAGCCAGGACAGACTTCTGCAACCATCACCACCACAGCGTCCACCACAACTACAGCTACCATGAAGACCACTGCCAAGGTACAGCCAACCACCTCCCAGCCGGCAGCTCCGGTCAAGCCCACCTCACGCTGGAATCACGGGCGCCCAGGAAAGGGCCCGACCACACGCCCACACCACCGCTTCCGAACACGTAAGTTCACTTTTTTGGGTTTTTGGAGGAGAGTGAGTGAGCACGATTGTGTGAGGTTATCTGTGGAACTTCAGATGAGTGTTTCAGAAGTGCTCTTTTCTGGGCCTTTACAGCAGTAATAATGGTATATCACTATAGTATAGCTGAGTTATTACATATAACTGTATCCCTGAGTTAAAAAAAAACTCTATTGTCTGATATGCTTTGATATGACTCATGGTCTGTGAATATAAATTATTTCCTTTTATATCCACATGGAAAGTGGATACTCCAGTAGCTTAACATTAATCGTATTCATTAGCACAGACTGATATCAGGGGATATTCTCAGTATTTTCACCCCTCCCATCTTTATCTTTCACTTGTGCATTAATCCGATATGAATCTTACCTCCGGAGGAGTTTTTTTTTCTCTCCACACGCTGGTTTAAGTACCATTAAAGGCAGGGCTCCATCTAGTAGAATTTATTTTGTTTTGTCTGCTGGAGTTGGGATGTTAAAGCTTTGTGATATGTGCTGTGACTAAGGACAGCATATTTGTGTTATGAAAACAAATAACAGAGAGCTGGTGAGGTGTCGAAGTGGGAGAAAGGTTAGCTCTCACCTCCTGTCTAGAGGAATCAGATATAGCAAGGCCACACATCTCATTTAGATGAGAGGATACTGGGAGCAGAGTGTCGCAGGTACCGCTTTCACACTGCGGGGATGATGCCGAGAGAGAAAGAGGCTCAGAGGGGAAAATGGATGGATATGGGAATGAGAATAAGGCTGCAGAGGACAAGTGGATATAGATGAGATAGGAAATGGAAAAAAAGAGGAAAAATACTTTGAGGAGGGTGGTGAAGGAAGGAAGAGAAGAATGCAGGAAGCACAACAAAGCAGGAGAATGAAGAGTGGGAGCTGTGAGTAGAAAGAGATGGCAGATGGAGTGGGCTAAGTGAGGGAAAGGCTTGAGGGAGATAGAGGGTATAAAACAGGGGAGCTGTGAATTTTGCATATTTAGCATTGTATAAAGAAGGAAGGCTTCCTGATTATTCATTCCACAAGGGGCATGTTTTTAACATCACAAGGTATTTTTTCCCCGGCGTGGGTGGGGCAGGATGCGAGTGTAATCACGAGCACTGACTCTGTAGATTTTTTTTTTTTTTTCCTCAAACTCTGCACGAATTCTGTTGGAACATGGGATTAATTGTCAGTTTAGATTTAAAACTCCCTGTTAGCTCCTGATCATATGTATTTATTTATGTATTAATCTTGGCATAATTTTGTTGCTCTAATGTAAGATCCAGTGACATACATCAACATATCAGGTAAAAATGTTTTACCATGGAATGAATTGTGAAATATCTTTCATGTTTTTTTTCAGTGAGTGCTCTGGAGGCAATGACAAAACATGATATTGATTTAGCTTGAATGATTACTATTGATAGACAGTGTATTACTACAGTAGATGCTGGTTGACACACTCCCAGTCAGGAGAAGCAGAGAGGGGCACCAGCATGGAAGCTAAGCAATGCTCAGCTGTGGAAAGGATCAGCAGTCAGTCAGAAAGGCATTTTAGGCGGACGTTTAGCTCAGTTGGTAGAGCGTTCGACCCATGTATGGAGGCTGTTAGTCCTCGGCCTGCTGGTTCGACTCCCACCTGTGGCCCCATCCCCCCTCTCTCTGCCCCGTTTCCTGTCTACTCTCTGGCTGTCCTGTCCAATAGAGACAAAAAATGCCCAAAAAATAACTTTAAAAAAAAAAAAGAAAGGTATTTTAGCCACTTGAAAAAAGTTCACCTAAAAAAAGTAATATCACGCTCTATTTACGCTCTATTTCGAATATTTTCACTGCTTTACTTTGCTGTCGGACAGCCTTTTTTGACAGGAAACCACCAAAGCCAAGCCAAATATCGCTCTTTCCAAACCAAAAATCAGAAATTTTACCTCACAGAACATGGAAGTTGCTGGTTTACTGATGCCTTGATCTGTTGATTTGTTTGTGTTATTGTGTGACTTTGTGTGACACCGAACTATCCTTTTAAAACACAGAAGTAACACAAATTAAATAACTGATGGAGGCACTGATAGACCAGCAACTATCATTACTGTGAGGTAAAATTACTGATTTCGTCTATGGCATTTGGTTGGTTAAGAGAGAGCTGTATTTGGCCTATATAATGGTGGTTTCTCATCAGAAAAGGTTGTCTGACAGCACTATTTAGTGGTGAAAACATTCTAAATAGAGTGTTCACTTAATCTGATGTTGTCTTTATTTTTACACAGACCTTTTTTACATGGTTAAATGCATTTGTTTGCAGCCCAGTTCATAGCTGTTCATTTCTTATCTTACTAGCTGGTACTTCTCTCTGCTTCTCCAAACTGGGGGCGTGCCGACTGGCATCTATTGTAGGTTAGACATTGACTATAAATAAGTACCTCATACAACCGTACATCAAATAATCCAAACTATCCATTTAATATGAAACCTGACACCTTAATTTCTCCACATTTCTGGTACGGCTCATATGTTTGGACAGCAGTTCCGGTTGACTACATAGTATCCTCTCGTTTATCAGCTGGAAGCGTCAATGGCATCGATTCCACAGGCAAACAGTGATCAAGTGACACAATTTTCTTCTTCTTTACCTTGGGGCGAAAATATTTTCAGCATAGCAGGGTGGACATTGGATATTAAACCATTTGTATTCTGTTTGCAGCTTTGCAGAAAATAACTTTTCCCAATTGAGGGAGAACATTGGCTGCGTCAGCTTGAATTCACCCTGCAACAATGGATTCCAGTGGTGACAAAAGTATAGAAATGCCCACAGACGGCCCTCAGACTCCTCCTGCAGCATAATCCACTGCTCCAGAGTCAATTACGTCACTCGACAAAGAGCTGCCAAACAGCTGAAAGCTGCCAAACCGGGCAGCCCCCCTGTGTGAACATCAGGACGCATCTGTTTGTACTGTATGCTATAAAAGGGTACTGCCTTCCAAAGCTTACTTAGTAAAGCTGCCCTCAATTAATAAAAGCTTTCACATATACAAGTCATTTTCAGTGGAGGCTGATGTTTATAAGTCTCCAGCTAACATATTGACATCATACAGAGTGTGCTGATATTTTGTCCCACTTGTGGACTCTTTATCCCTGTATTCAGTAAATATCTTTCAGGCAATAGGTGGCACTTTATAGGCATCAAAATGCACCTCTGCTGTGCCCACTGAGAATTAAGTCAACGGGGGCAGATTTTTGCCAGTATTTAGTAATGTTTATGTTGCCAATATAAACTATTATTTTTTAAATATGCAGGCCAAAACTTGCAAATCATTTGAACCTAGACTATATAAAAACTAATGAAACCTGTAAGCTCGCAGCCCCATTTGTGTTGCCAAAACATCACCATGGCAGCAAGCATTATTAAAGGTCTTTGGTAACCATTGGTAATAATTGATTATGTAAGTGATGGTGATAGAAACCTTTAATAAAACAATGTTGTTTGTAGAGTGGGTTTGCACCTGTCTGCTACTTTTCGAGAAAGACCGTTAGTATCTTCTTTATATTAACTGAAAAATCATTTTTTTAAAGACAAAATTTTGTGGAAGCATTCTGCAGGGAATGTCAAGTGGGAATAACTCACATGTTTTTTGATATGATATCGCGATGATTTAAATATCTATGATAAACTGTATTGATACAGTGATCCCACAGAGCGTGGCTTTTCAGTTGACATTTCACTAATATGATTTATTGACATCTCTCCTTGTAGTAAAATTGCTCAGGTTCTTAACTGAAATACATTCTATTTGCATGGCCCAAGGTCTGTGCATGAATGATTTGCTGTCACTTGTTACTGTAGGCTGAGACATGTGTGGCTGAAATCAGCTTTAATTAGTTACTTCTTGCTTATCAAGAAGTATTAGAAATCCATGTATAGTCAGCAGGTTTCTTGATAAATAAATTGCAGACTTTAATTTGAACATGTGCCATTTGAAGAAAGACATTCAATACTGTGGAAGAAGCATGGACTTTGTCATCTTAACAAAAGTCATCTCTGACTGAATTCACCCTTTGCAGCTGCTGCATTTTAGAAGATATTTAGAGCTTGACCGATATTTTGACAATTTTTTGGGCTGATGCCAATAATGAACGTCTGATATTGAATTATCAGCTGATATTGCAATGAGCCCTCAAATTAGGCTATGAAACACTTGTGACAAAGATATGTAAATGTTACAGTCACAAAAAAATGAAATTAGGGCATCTAAACAGTAAATCTTTATTGATATTTTATAATATAAATAAAAACTTATGCTCAAATAAGAAAAATTATGAAATATACATTAAATGCTGCCTATACAACTAAAAATCCAAAAAATAGAAACAACCCGCATTATGTTTTGTCACAAAAAAAGTTTTCAAATTGGAACTTACCCGACAACACAAAAGCTGATACCAATATAGACCACACAACTATGATGGGCCAATATCAGGCCATAATATCAGCAACAGATTAGATTATTAGTCTGGCTCTTGTCTTATTTTTAAAGCTACTACAAGGGATTTCTAACTGGTTATGAGAGAATCTCAATTTATTACTAATGCCTCTGTATGAACTGCATTCATTCAACCTTTATTTAATCTCGAGGAATCACTGAAGGAGTGCCCTTATTTTCAACAATGCAAGAGTACAGTTTGAACTACATAAGTGCACAAGACCATTGGGGAGAAGATGAGAAGGCTATTTATATTATTGTTGTTCAGGCCTGCCACCAGGTCAGATTCTTTCTGAAATCAGATGAAACCGCTCGTGTTTACATTTTTCCAGTCAGAGTTACACTGAGTAGTACGTTAGGTGCTTAAAAAGAAGCATGGGGTGATTTTTAATGTCACGTTTTGGTTATTGCTGTGGAAACAGTATGTCTGCAGGAGTATTGTGGCTTCAAATTTGTGCAAGGTAGCTCCTCTTGTGCAAAACCACAACTGTAAATCCACTGATATATCGCTCATAAAACAGACCATCACACTTTCATGATACTCCCAGTATTTGTGAATGGCTGAACAACAATAAACATTTGGACATATGGGTGGGAAAACTGAATGTGTTCGAGTGGATCCACTGTCAGTGCTTATTCTGTTAAATGAAGGCTATGCTTTGTGTCAAATGGCTTATTGTTGCTATGTTATTCTACCCTGTGTCTTGCACTGACACTGTTACTATGGGTTAAAGTATTGATATTGATAGTCTCTCTTCTTTCTCTCTTTGCTGGATATGACTTTTGTTCTCATAACCCTTTTGTACAGCATTTGTGCTATATTATATACTCAACACAGTATTCTTAAGGGCAACCACAGCCTTTTATGAAGCTAACTGTAGTGTTTCAGGAACACAACTTCTTCTAAAGCTTAGCTGTATCATGGTTACAGAGATAGTATGTAGAGTTGTGCAATGCAGCGTATTTAAAGTGTAATCATACACAGAAAATGTCTTGGCTGATGATGAAACGCTCTGTAAAACATGGCTTCAGGTGCATTCGTCTTTACCCACAGCCAAGATGATGATTTCATATTTTAAGTTGTGTGCTAATGCAGTTATACTGTACGGTCTCGGGTTTCAGATCATCTGGGCTGCATATATACGAGGCAGTAACGTGATTTTTTTTCCCCTCCTCCACTCTACTCTGTTGCTATTGCTGCTGCTGTTTGGTGGAGATCTAAATGAATCTCTGTGTCCTGGAAGAAAGACAAGCTCTGTCCGATGGGGATAATGACATATTTTACCTTCTTCTTTTGTCTTTTTTTCCCTCTTCCTCACTCTCTGTCCCTCTTTCCCCATGGTTATTGTGTCCGCTCTCCGTGTCATTCTTTTCCCCCCAATCTATTTTTGCTTTGCTTTTGTGTTTTCTATCTTCCTTCGTGCGTTAGCTCCTCGGCTCGCATTCATGAGCATGTGGGCCGACGCAGGAAAAATTGGCACACTTCTGAACACAAAGACAAGCATGTAGCGTGTGTGTGCCCATACTCATGAATCTATCATCTGGTTTTTTGTATCTGAGGCTATTATGTATCCGACTCCACTCTCTATATACGAGCCCCATTGGCTCAGAAGTAGGGAAATAACAGGCGAATGGAGTGGTGCACAATGAATGCCTGTTGGGAAACCATGGGACGCGGCGTTGGCTCAGGGCCCATTCCACTCTCTTCTTCTTAGTTGTAAGAAATCTTCCTTAGTGAAGTGTGGTTGTAATTCCGTGCACATCTCGCTAGCCCGATTCCAGACTTGTGAATTGCCAGCCACATTGAAATTTTTTGTCAAGCGATTCAAAAGGTCTGGTGTTGCTCTTCAATTGAATCAATGGCTGTTTCCCCAGTTGGGAAAACAACTGAGTCAGTCAGAGCCTTTCATAGGTGGTTCTCGTTTTGGGAACGTCATCTGTGTGAGAGCCAGACAAAGCTATCAAGGATTCTGTAAATCAACTGACTGAAACAACGGCCATTAAATCGGAACAGCTGTGCACTGAAGGCATTTAAAAAAAAAGATGAAAAAAAGTGTTGTTGCTGATCTTCCCATGGGTTTAATTTATCAACTGGCTCCTTTGGCACTTAACAAAATGCATCTGGAGGATTCAGTGCTTATAGGTAGTCCTACATCTTGGAAACACTTGTACAAATGTTTTAATGAGTTCTTCATTTTATCACGTCTATATCCTGTAGAATAATTGGGCGTAAATGCGTGTGATCAACATCTTAAAGGGATAGTTTGGATTATTTGATGTAGCATTGTATGAGGTACTTAACAATGGTCAGTGTGTTAGCTACAGTAAATGGTGGTTGGCACACCCCCAGTTTGGAGATGCAGAGAAGAGTCCAAGGTCCACCTAATAAATCAATATCAGTTTAGGTGTGCGCTATATTTAGAATATTTTTGCAGTTTTAAACTGACGATATATAAGACAAATATTGCTCTCTCCAAAGCAACCAAATTTCCCATTTGCAAAATCAGTAATTTTAGAAAATGAGTTATTGGTGTACCACTGCCTCAATCTGTTAGTTTGTTTGAGTTATTGTGTGACTTTGGTGAATCCTTTTAAAACTCAACACAACAACAACATAACAATCACAAACAAACAAAAAACCAACAGATCAAGGCAGTGGTAGATCACCAACTCCTGTGGTCCGCAAGGTAAAATTACTGATTTTGTCTATGGAGTTTGGTTTGTTTAGTAAAGAGCTGTTTGAGAGATACCTGGGTTATTAACAGTGGTTTCCCATCAGAAAAGGCTGTCCGATGACAAGATAAAGTGGTAAAAGTATTCTAAATATAACATACACTTAAAATGAATAGAGTTTTTCAGCTGGACCTATTGCTGTCATTCCTGTCCAATTATTGTCTAGCTTCTGCTTATTATCACCGTTGATAAATACCCCATACAACCTAACATCAAATTCTGTTTCTATGTCACCTTAAAGTAACGTCAAGCAGATTATACGTACGCTACAGTGATTATTTTTGGCAAAATAAACTCTTTCCCAAACAGAAAACAGCTTAACAAGAGACCAGTGTCGAACTGAATGCTGGGGCGGGCACAAAATGGCATTTCAGCCTGAATAAGAGGTTAGCATCAGACAGTTATGAAGTCAAAAGCCAGTCAGATATTGTCCTGCAGCTGATTTTTATTTTTCCAGATAGAAAAACACAGGAGAGTGACATAGACGGCCGTTTTCTCTGATGTCACGGTAAAAAAGAACAAAAATGGATGTTTTTCCTGACACGCAAGCCCCTGTTTTTTTGTTTGTTTTTTTCCTGACTATACATGAAGCCTGCACAAAGTACTACTGTAGGACCAGTGGAGCGTGTAAGGGGGATTAAAAACAAAGATATAAATCCAGTTTGCCTCTCTCTCCCCAGGGAGGTCAGGCTCAGATTTGCCAGGCTGCCTCTGAGGCCCCTCTGTCTCTCCTGAGACACGCTCTGCTTGTTCGTTGAGGCTGGCCCAAGCAGGGCTGCCTCTGCACAGTGTGTGAGTGCAGCTGCACCGATTTACAAATATCTTCCTAGTTGGGAAAGCGAGTTCACATGCCTGAGCTTCTGTCATTCCAGGCTCAGTGTTATTAAGGAACATTTTAACCCAAATTGTTTCTTGGTCTCTGCATTTCGCGGCAGATGCACGATTACACAGGCGTTGCAAGCCTCAGAACAGTGGCTTGATGCAATTTGATGTTAACATACTGAGTAATACTTTCAAAGATGCTTTTTCTTTAGCAGTCGAGCTGGTGCCAGGGGCTGTCAGTCACAATGACTATGATTTTGGTCTTAAGAAATTTCATTTAACTTCATCTATTAGTTTATCTAAAACAGGGACAGATATTGCACCAGATATGGCACAATGCCAATTTCCATATGTTGTCCCTGGGTAGTAACAATATACATATTGTATAAAATATAAAAAAAAAAGATGCCTATTGAACAGACCAATTTCAAGAGACCTAACCATATAATGACAGCATGCATGATTGTCTTTCAACCATTTTTTAATAGTAGTATTCAACTGATGAAAAATGCTAATGCTCTTGCTAATGCTGCCATTGTTTAGGAAGCAGCCTGACCAAATTTTGTTGAAAAATGTTTTGCATATCAGTCTCCCCTTGTTAATCTTCACGTTTCCTTTTTTTCGCCATCACGAGCTGTTAGAATCAGTTGTATGAGGGATGGGGGAGCTAAACCATGTAGTATCTAATAAAATAAACATTAATCATGAACAAATGATTAAAACTCTTTAAGTTATATTTTTAAATAATACTATAGTGGTGATATGAGTTTGTTTTTTTTTGTCCAGTGCTGTAAGTGCTCGTTTATACAGTTATACAGTACTGTACTAACTTCAATAATTTGTAAAGCTGCTTGCTGTTTGGACTTAGATTGAACTTACATAACTGTGTCATCTGTGTATATTTGTATCTGTACTTCAACAGAGGGCCTCCAGTGGACCCCTGAGGTACCACAATTGTGCAGTCTGATCAAGACCGATGGCTGTTCTAGTGCACTGTTGTCTAAATACCTGTTTGACATTGCTGTAATACAGAATTGTCCCCTGTCTGTGGTGGCCTCTGTACATAAAAGTCTCATTTAAGTGGTTTTAAAAAAGCTTAATAATTTAAAAAGAATGGGGAGTTACTTCAGTATCCATAGAGTGCATGCATTAATGCTACGATACCAGAAATAGAAATTATTCATATTAGCATTCCTGGTGGAGGCATTAGCAAAACTATGCCTTCAGATGCGCTACAGTAGATGAAATTCTTCTGACACTGTGAACCATATGGCTTCCATTAGTGTTCATAATGTGCCAAAAATGTTCATATACAAGCTCAAAACAAAGAGCTTAATAATTAATCAGACAGATTCCTTTAAAAAACATGAACTATCTTCAGAATATTGGCATAATTGAGATTCATCAGGCAGTAAAAGATGTGTGCATATATTTTGTGCATGAAAATGAATGAGGCCGAGCAGCATTCGGCAGTGTTTGCCCCGAACATCTAGCTAGCAGAGACACTTGACACTGATGGGCACCAATTACAAAGCAGAATACATCAGTGTATTCAGTGGGGTAAGCCTGCAGACAAATTATCCTGGAGTGACAGGCCGGCGAATGCTTGAAATTTTGTGGGAATTGATCCCATGCCCTTTCCTTTGCTAGTGCCGTGCTCTACCCACTGAACCTCACAGAATCAATAAGGAGGAGGGATGGAGAGAGCCCCTAGTAAGGAGAGAGAGAGCGAGGAGAGAGAGCAGAAGGACAGAAATAGGGTGTGTTGGATACAAAAGAAAAAAATGAATTTATTTGGGGCGAAGACTGTCAAAAACCATAAGAGCATGCTCCAGAAGTAAGGATCCAGCTGCAAGGTAAAGGCATATTCTCCTCACAGTTGAGTGAATGAGCCCGGGCCAGACATTTTACATATCTCAAACCACCATTCTACCCGTTCTATTGTTATCTCTCTCATTTTCATGCAGATTGCCCTCAAGGTATTATCCATATTTGAATTTTCAAGTATTTCACTTCAATCCTGTCACCACAATGTCTGCATGATGTATCCTATACAGAGCTGAATCAGAAGGCTGTGTAAATCAGTGGAGGTTATCAGTGTATTATATGATATCATACATCATGCATACATTCTGTGGCACCGTAGGCATGTGTGTGTGGAATATGGTGCTACGGATCAAACTAACTTTTGGGAAGAGTAAGTGTAACTATTATACCACAGGAAATGAATCTATTTTCATAATACATTTATCATTTATGTAATTTTCAAGCAAAATTGGCAATCAGCCTCTGCTTCCACTCTCTCAAATGTGAGGATGTTATGTTTTTAGTCATCATTTATGATAGCAAATTGAATATTATTAGGGTTTGGTCAGAAAATAAGTGATCCCGGTATGTCACTGGGCTGTGGAAAATTGTACTGGGCATTGTTTATATCATGGCTGCAACTAAGAATGATTTTCATTATCAGTTAATCTGATGATTATTTTTATGTTGAATTGTTTATGTCAATAAACAATTGTTTTGTCAATAAAATTTCAAATAATGCAGGAAAAATGCTGGAACCACCAAACACCAAACCTAATCATTTAATCAACTGATTATTGCAGTTCTAGTTTATATAAAAAAACAAATCTATTAATTAAATAAATTAAAATAGGTTAAAATAATACAATTAATTTACAATAAAAATAATTGTTAGTTGCAGCTTTAAACCATTAAACGAGAAAATGGTTGTATTCTCTGCCCTTCGTCTTGCCTTTATCATACAAAGTTTCTGCTGGTCCTAAAAAAGTTTAGAAGCCAAAATTGTGAATTTTAGGCCTCAATATATTTTAAAATGCCTTAAATAGAATTTTGACAGGTCTTAAAAATGAATTGAATCATAAAGTTAATGTAACTATATTGAGTTCCATTAACTTCAGTCAGGCTTTTACGTGTGTTTGTGAATTATATCGTTAAAACCGTAACCATACTTTTTTCTGCTAGTTAGTAAATAGCAATTGCTTCCCTAGTGGTCTTTAAAAGGTCTTAAAAAGTTTAACTTGTTTTAAACATAGTTTATCACGGTGCATAATAGGGTTGGGCAACGTGTTAAAATTTTCCAAATGACTATCATCAGCCCAACAATCAGCGATTGGCGATATCTTAGTCCCCCCTCCCACCTCCTCCCGTCTCTCGAGTCTCAGCTGGGAGATGTGCGCAAGCAGCGAATTCAGTATGTCATGTACACTGCATGCGTTCACGACATCCAGTCAAAAAAATAAACTCACATGTCAATAAATTAAATATTCTCACACTTATTTTCCTTATTAAATGGAGAAATATAACCATTCACCTTCTGGACTTAAGTGTCTCTTTTTTACTGAACTAAGACGAGCTTAATTGGCTTGTTAACTCCTCGGAAAACACACTTAATTCAAACTCAGCAGAAAAACATGTAAAACTCACCAAAACTGTCTTTTTTCGTCTGTTTGGTCAATTAAATCTTTAATTCACCACATGAAAAGAGTGCAAAGAGTCTAACTGTGCAGGCTGTTTGCCTCTCACTCCTCACCCCGCTCAGCACACTCATGATCTGGCTGAGTGGGTGTGTACTGTGCTGCTGGATGAAAGCGTGGCGCGGAGCAACAGCTGTCACTCTGCAGACCATTGCATTAGCAAAATAAAATGACAAATATCACCCCAAATATCAGCCAAAAAAAAAAGCGACCAGCGATGGATTCAGCCCATCATCAGACAGACGATGCATTCGTCCAGTCGCCCAACCCTAGTGCATAATGCTGTTGAAGACATGGGAGAGAGAAACAAGCTAGCATCGACAGGTGAGCAGTAAACTAATGGGTTGGACACACAAAGGTGAAACCGCTACCAAAATGTGTCATGTTGGCTTAGCTGTCCAGGGCAGAGCTGTGTACTGTGTAACCTCCGAGATTGGAGCCTTGGACTTTTGTTGCATGCCTCCCTCACATAAACGGACATCTGATCCTCGAGCTGAGCCTCTTAGGCAACACTCCCTCTCAGCCTGTATACATATCCCGCCTGCCTCAGTTGAATTGGCAGACCCTAACCACAAACATGGCCGTGACCCTCACCTTAACCTTTCATAACCTAAAGCACACAGAGCTTGTTGGGGGTGCTAAAAGGAGCGGGACCGAGGGCTTCCTGAGGGACTTATGCTTGACAAAACAAAAAGTCCCCAGCTTCTGTGTGTGTATGTGTGTTTCTTGTTCCTCTTCAGTGTTTACTCTTCCATACAGGCAAGACCTTCAAGATATGAAAAAGAAACACACCAAAACTCTCATTGTGCTAAAAGAACAAGATCAAACAGCTTATATGTTTTATTGTAAATTTTCCTGTAGTCTTTAATTATTCGTTACCCAGTCTAGAAAAGAAACACAATGAAATGAAAATTTCATATGATGATTATAGTGACCAAATTGTAACAGTTATCAGTATTATCATGGCACTGTACTGTTTAATGTGCTGAAAATTGTCACAAAGTACTGATACACACACTTCAATCATTTCACCAACTTTTATATCAAAAACTTTTTAATGATTTGAAATCACATCATGTCCTTTGCAAGGTCAAAGTGATACAAAACAAACCCACATTAATGCTGCATCTGTGTCAGGAAGACTGTTGCTAACTTTGGTTGATGCCGGAAAGTATTTACCCTGTGACTTTCAAAGCACAGTAATCAAACACAGTTCTAATGACTAGAAGAGCGCACACAGTAGAGAGCTGATCCCTACCAGGCAACCCAAAAAGAATATTTTGATATAACCCCTCTGTAATCAAGACATTTTGATTAGTACCTGTAATTTAATTACAGATTTTTTTTCTCAGTAATGAACAGATTACAATCACATTTATGTTGTAATTTAATTATATATAAATAGGTACTCTTCAGAACTGCTAGTATTGTGTTAGATATTTGTGTAAAATGATGTCATATTTTAGCGTATGAATTCTTGAGTTATATCTAAAAACATGTTCTGTGAGGTCACAGTGACTCTTGACCGCTAAACTTTAAGGAGCTCATCTTTGAGTCCAAGTGGACATTTGTACCAAATTTGAAGAAATTCCCTCCAGGTGTTCCTGAGCTATTGTGTTCACAAGAGTGGGATGGATGTGAGGTCACAGGGATCTTTAATCTTTAATTACCAAAATTGAATCAGCTCATCCTTGAGTCCAAGTTGACATTTGTGCCAAGTTTGAAGAGATTCCCACGAGGCGTTCTTGAGATATTGTGTTCACAAGAATTGGATAACCCAAAAACTTATTACCTCTGGCCATGGTTATTGCTGGGGTGGAGCCATAAAAAAAGGTTTGTCAAGGTTTTTCAAAAACTGTGACTCACATAGGTAGTTGAGTAAACAGTCATGAATGTTCATAAAAAGAATTAGGCTGATGGGTCTAGAGGTATGCAAGATCAGCTGTGGACAAGCTCCAGGTAAATTATGAAACGGTAATACTAACCGTCGGGATATTTATTATGGTTTATTGTGAAACTGGTAACAATTTCATCCCAAATCCAGCCAATTCTGCCTAATATTTCAAATAAGGTTTCAGTTACATCCCTTTCACTGTAGGCATGTGCAGGCATGCCAGTAAATCTTTGTGTTGCAGCTGTAATTGATATCATATGAAGTTTATTTGATGTTTTTGAGTGTCATTTGATTTGACTGGCGGAGAAGCGTGCCTTCTGTAAGCACTGACTGAGGCCATCTTAGGGCTTCTTAATGTCACTGTGTGATTTATGTAGACAAAATGTCCACCGGGAGGTGGCAGAGAGAAGGAGAGGTAGGGCGTGCGGGCGGGGGGGCTGAAATATTAATGTATGGGAAGAGAAACATGTGGAATGTGTGTTGCCGGAAGTGTGAATAATTGATGAAGCTTCCCTTTTATAAAGGGCTTGAGATGTCCCATACTCAGTGGTCTAATGGCAGAAACATGGTATGGGGTTTTACTGTACAGTAGTTGACTGTCTTTCAGAGGCAAAGGCACCAATAGTCTTGAGTGACTTTCGGTAATATTAGACGTCCCTGGATACAAAATCGGTAAAACTTTGGATTCACATTTGGCTTCTTTTGACTCATCTCGTTTCATAAATGAGGCCCTGAGTTAATGGTTACTAATGTCTCCACAGAGAAATAAAGGTGTTCTTAGCCTAAGGAAAGAAATAATCCTAATTGAAAGTAAACAGTGGGATCATTATTGTCTCTGAACATGACTCCCTCGCTTTATATCTTTTCAAATTGGAATAAATGGAGAGGAGAGAACAATTTTAAAGACTGGGTTTAGTGGTGGTGGTGATGTGTCTGTGTGTGCTAGGGGAGTACTCACTAATTCACTCATTTTAATCACACGCTGTCATGCCTACTTACCCACAAGTCTGCCACCACAGTGCTTTTTGTGCATCTTAGGAATTGGTACTTAGTATGGGTCCGCTCCTAATCAACAAAACCCCAGTCATTCATTCGCTCATTCACTCACTCGTTCATTCATGGGCAGCTGAAAACACAGTGACTTGCTGATAGCTCAAGGGGCACTGAGATATAGTAGTGCATGTGGCGGTGGCAGCACAGAGAGGATTACAGTCCATCATATCTGATCTGAGACTGTTAGATCCCAATATTGAATTACGGACCCTGCGGGGTCTCTGGTTCCGTTATCAATTTGCAAACGAATAACGCGGAAAAGAAGGGGATGGGGGCTGGGGGGTGGTGGGGTGTGAGTGGCTTTGAGGCAGGTTTTGGTGGGATGCGATGAATCTAATAACAGCATTTTTTTTTCCAAGGGACTGCAAGTGGCAACACAACTGCAGTGCCATGTGTGATTTAGGTATTATGGAGCTTGAGTTCTGCCCTATTCAGTTGGATATATGGTCCCATTTTGGAGGGATTACAGCTGTAGTGGCTGCATAAAGCCTTCATTAACCAATATAAAAACATATTTATGACCCACATATCCTTTAAAGCAACATTTTAAAAGCTGTATGAGGGGTTGTAAAAGGAGAGCACCGTGTGTAAGATTTTAAGATACACATGATATATGATGTTTTTTTCTTTTTAAAGGGATAGTTCAGATTATTTGAAGTGTGGGTATATGAAGTACATATCGATAGTCAGTGTATTACCTTCAGTAGATGGCAGTCAGCACGCTTCCAGATTGGATAAGCAGCGGGAGTCCTGGCAGTAGGCGATTTGCTTACTTTCAACGGGTGGGACGAACCAAGTTTCAACTAGCAAAGCGACTCATGAAATAAACAACTCTTTTGGTTCTGGAGAGTGTGCCAGCAAAGCTGATAAGAGGGCAGGACTCAGAAAAAGCTGCAACTTCAAATCTGTCAAATCTGGTACTTCAGTACCACGGACAGCTCCATAGATTCATAAACACACAGCACAGTTGGGCTGCTGATATTTCAGAGCCGTGGTCACGGCCATTCTTACGTATTGAGCTAAATAACCCCTCTGTGCCTGCGCACTCTTCAGCCACAAAAGGATGGAGAGGGGGAATGGCAAGTTAACAAGGGGGATACATTTTGGTCATTTTGCTTTTATTGGGGAGAACATCCCACCTCCAATCGCCTACAGAGTCCTGCTGTAGGAAGCTAAGCGATCTACTCCTGTGAACAGGGTCAGCAGCAAAATACATTTTAGCCACCTAAAAAAAGTGTTGTTTAAATTTATACTATATTTAAAATATTTTTTACCACTTTACCTTGCTGTCAGACAGCCCTTTCTGACAAGAAACAGCTGTATCACTCTTAAAACCAACCAGATTTCTTTGTCAAAAATTGTCCAGGAGCTGCTGGACTACCACTGCCTCGATCTGTTAGGTTGTTTGTGTTATTGTATCACTCCAGTGCTTTAAAAGGTTTGTTTGGATTCCACAAAGTCAAACATTACAGATGTAGACTTTCTTTTACACAGGCCATTTTTAAGTGGCCAAAATATGATTTGCTGCTGACCCTGTCCACAACAGTACATTGCTTAGCATCAGTGTTGGTATTGCTTTGCTTCTCCAAACTGGGGGCATGCTGATACTGGCCCCTACTGTAGGTAATACACTGACTATGGATAAATACCTCATACGACCCCGCCTCAAAAAATCTGAACTATTCCTTTAAATAGATTCTCAAATAACATATCTTATAGAAACATTCTCAATTTCTGTCTGCCACATCGGTTATTTCAAAATGCCATATCCTCTTGGCATGAAAATAAACCTCCAGTTGTATCCATTTCCTTCCGAACTTCTCTGCATCCAAACGGCATCGGTCTGTACAGTCACGACATCAGACTGAGGTATGCGCGGCATGTGGAAGATGATTTCTCACTAGCCCTGCTTCGCACATAGCATCTGGGAACATGACGAGCCTGCAGGAAAGTGTGGATTGCGGAGGTTGCAGCAGTTGGATTGATTCACTGCAATGTGTGGCCTGCTGCCACCCCCAGTGACGGGAAATGTGCCATGGTGCCCTGGTTGAGATGGAGAGGCTTGTTGTGGCGTGTGGAGGTGGAGATGGAGGTCACCTCTCTCTCTTGCTCCCTCTCTCTTGCCTCCCTCCCACTATCATTCATGCCGCTATACTTAGTTTCTCCTTTTTTATACTTATCCTTCTGTCCTCTATTTTAAGTCAGCCTCTTGCCTCTCTCTTTGCTCTCAGTTCTTCTTTGTGGGTTTCCTTCATTCACCTCACAGCACCGACAATACCAGCCAATGAGAACTCTTATCTTAGGAGTGTACCGGAAGAGATAAGAGTATCATTCATCTTTCCATATAAGCTACTGTCACCGCTTCCTGCAAAGAATTCCCGAGGAAATTGTGACAAGGAGCCCAGACTATTACCTTATTACTATTATCCATTGTGATGCTTTTTCAAAGAGGCCTCTGAATTTCTTCCATTCTCCATTTTATAGCTTAAACTATGAACCGTAAAGCAGCATAGGTGCTTAGTCATTGCTTTCCATGACGGCTCAGTGCCTTATGTAATCATTTCCAGTCACATCTTTTTGCATCTTACTGTAGATGTCAAATGGCATTGCATAAAGATGATCCAATTTATCTGTTATTTTGTAAAACATTACATAACGATAACATTTTATGCTTCAAATGTGGAGGAATTAGCTAAGGTCACACTTATTTCACAGTATATTAATAAGATGTTATTAACTGTACTATGTATCAAATTAGACAAAAACTAGAAATAACTGTGTTATTTATTAGACAGTATTAGACCCATATTAGACTTTTTTAGGCAGTAATTTGAGACACATTACAACAGAATTGTACTGTAAACTAAAGTGAAATCACATATCTGCTACTCCCCCCATTTAAAAATAATTTGTGAACCAGATCTACCAAGTAAAGGTCAAAATTATAGAGGTAGGAAATATTTTGTCTATGTATGGCTCCACAGAGTTATTGTTATTAATAAAAATGGTATGGGACCAGCCAAAGAAGGTATGTCTCAAGTATCAGATATGTGATTTCACTATAGTTTACAGTACAGTTCTGCTGTAATGCCAAACTAATTACCCTCTGTTAGACTTATGTCTTATTAGGGTACTGTAAAATGAAGTGCAACCTTTGCTAATTAAAAAAAACAACAAAAATTAGAGCTGGTGTTTTGTACCTCTGTGCTCACAGCTTCAAAAGACAGATATTTATGAATTAATTTTCCTACCTTAGAACTCCTTTCTTCTCAGTTGTAACTGAAAGTAAATCCTCCATGTGCCGTCTTCCCTCTAGATGTTGTAAGCATGACTTTAATAATGTCTCACATAATGTCCTGAAAATTAACAACACATCCCTTGAGAATGAGACTCTTTTCAAAACTGCCTGTTGTTAAGACTCCCAAGAAAACCTCACCTACACAGCGAGGTCCAGAATAATTCTTTGCCATTTCAAACATTCCTTTCATGAGAAAAAAAAAAACACCTTATCTGAGCCTTACTCTAATACCGTCTCCAATAACATTTCAGTTGTGGTTCTCTTGGAAGTCCTTCTGAATTATTTTTTTTAAAGAATTGTGTTTGTACATATGTCTGATGGAGGACATTTTATGTCAAAGAAGCTGCCTTGGTAACTTGCTCCTCTGCTGGCCTTAAAAATCTATTAAGAGGGCTGCAGAATATTCAGCATCCTGCTGCTAGCCTTCTGATCACAACTACAAAGACAGAGCCAATCATTCCAGTTGAAGCGGACTGATAAGCTATTTTAACACAGCACAGTGTGTTTTGAAGAACACTGGCTCCATGTATCATTAAGACCCGACTTGAAAGCACCTTTGATTGTACATAAAGCTTTAAGTGGCTGAGTGACGACCAGCTTACATTGCACTGTGGATCCCATGAGGTTTTATGTTTGTCCACGATCAGTCAGATGCTCCGCTGTGGATTTTGTTAGATGTTGAGAGGCACAAAAAGAAAACTGAAGATGCAGCTTTTTTTTTTTTTTTTAACTCGCTCCCAAACTGTGGAATACCATTCCCAAGGATATTATGGAGGCAACCTCAGTGAGACAGCTCAAAAAGACATCTATTTCAGTTGTCTTTCAACTATTCTTTTAACTTGCGATGTTTCCATGCCATTACACCTTGTTGTAGTGTTGATTTACGGATGGTGGCTTGTACCCCCATTTTAGCTTAACAATTTTCCTGTTTTTTTTTTTTTTTTTGTTTGTTTTGCCTATTAAGACGTTTAAAGGTTAGGTGTGAAACATTTGGGAGGATTTATTGGCAGAAATGATGTATGATGTTCATGTAAATGTTTAGAAATAAATCACCTGACAATGTGAATAGTTTGAATGTTTCTGTTACCCTAGAATGAGCCGTTTTTATCTATATAGATCATGGGTCCTCTTCCACAGCCGCCATGATGAACTGCCATATTTCTACACTACCCCAGAATGGACAAACTAATCGCTGACTCTGGTATAGATAATTGTTTTGCATGGGTTTTGCAGCCATCGTAGGCTGTCCTACCTGCTTGGCAGGTGAGTTGGTTGAAATGAGCTATTTCACTGCTAGATGCCACTAATTCCTACAGACTGCTGTTTTAAAGCTGTAATATGTTATATTTCTGCATTAAAATGCCTAAAATGCTGGACCTTTGTCTGAAGTTGTGGAGATTATCTCAAATGTTTCCAAAGATGTTCATTCCCAGAGAAATCTTAATTTATTCAAGGTAACAGTGTGTCTCCTGCTGGTCACTAGTTGTTAGAACTTCTGGGGAAACAGAGGATACATCGGAATTGTCAGACTGAGGAAGGAAGTTACTTGGGCCTGATGGATACTGGATTTTGGGGACCAATGCTGATATTAGGGAGTAAAAACAATTCCAATATTGTTATATCAGCGGATATTCTTTATGCAGAAAATAATACACAGAATATTAACAATTAATATTTTTTTTGCAGTGGTTAACACTTCTGAAAAAGATGTATAATGAAGGCAGGATATTTTACAGTTTAATAATCATAAATTGACATATTGGTCTGTTCTAAACATGACTAGATGTAACGTGAATAAAACTTTAATACATTACCTTGTCCATGAACATGATTTCTGCCTGAGACGTGTCAGATAGATTTTCATCAGCAGCGGTGGTTCTTTAACAATGAAAACAGACAACTCCCATGATCTCATGCTACTTCATGACATGATCAAACTATGTCTTTTGTTATTGCTATAATGTGACTGAGATGTAGATTGAGACGTATTTAATATGAACTAGACAGGGCATTGCCACTCAGCTTAGGCACCAGTTTTTCCCAGTGTCCATTCACGGCATTGCAGCAAAAAAAAAAATCTCCACCGGCCCTTGAGTCACCATTATAAAAGAGATGAGAAAACTCTAGACAGGTCATGGAGTGTTATACTTGTAAAACTTAAGAAGAGCTGGAAAAAGCCATTTAAAAGTCTGTGGCGTCATCACAATGTGAAGTCTGTGGGCCGAGTGAGAACATGCAGCCGGGGGCGAGGGGGGACACACTACTGTGCATATACACTGGGCTGTATTACTAGAAAGTAAACCCGGAAGCAGAAAACTTTTTTGGCCCTCGTTGGACTGAATGGGCACCATCTTGGCATACAATGTCTAGTTCTTTATAATGCATCTATGGATTGAGACCCCTTGCAGTAGAACTTACATATTGTGTGTTAAGTTACAAGGTTTTTTTTTTTTTTTTTGTGAGTAAATATATTATTAGAGATTTAATTGGGCCTCAAATGTTAAGCAACATCTTGTTTGGGTTTCTGAAATATTTGTGTCTGTGATTATTCAATTTGAACTGAAAGATGGCCCAATACCCCTTGTGCAGTTACAGCAGATGCCATTATTTTCAAACACTTGTGTCAGGAGCCCCAGGTGTGCTGATCGCGGCATTGATGAATCGCGAGAGAGGAAGAGCCTGAGTGGAGAGGGAGATGGAGACACGGATCGACTGAGGTCCTCTCATGTTATTTTCCTGGGGGCTCGCACAGCTTGTCTCATGCGGTAATCCATGCATGGTAAAACCTTATCCATGGGGATAATGTCAACTCACTCCCGAAGATAACAAGACAAAAGCCCTTGCCTAGCGCTCACTCCTGAGTGTGTTTCATATTCCCCTAATCTGCCATCTTACATGGCTCTGTTCTATGGATTTGTTGCCTGAGCTTGCCGATTAACACAAACATACACACACTGTGGCTTTGCACAGTTGCCTTCTATCAAAAAAGATGGTGGACAGAAATGACATTTATTTCATTTCAACTACATCAGGCGCCCTTTTCTGTTTGAGTAAACACAATTGCAAATAAGTGGTCCAAGCACAAAGGCTGCAGTGGAGGCAGTGTGTAGCCGGTGGAGCTACAGCTGTTAGTGTACAGTATATCACCAGCAGAATCAGTGGGGAGTAAACACATTTATCCAGCCGTCATGCTTGCCAGTATTAAATATTATTTTAGCCTCGGATTTAAGTGTGCCAGGTGTTTTTATTACTCATGGCACTCGTGGACGCTTGATTACTCATGGCAAGTTGATTGAGCAGGCGTAAGTGGAGAGTTACTGTACATAGCCTGCTGTGCTGCTGAGTTAAATGGAGGAGCCGCTTGTCAATTACCGCTTCGTAAATGTGTGTGAGTGCGACATTATACTTCCTGGTTTGTGTGTGTGTATGGAGTTTTGCAGTTCTTCAGTAGCACCGTGTAAGGATCAAAAGATCATAAAAGGACATTTGGCAGTACAGCTCATGCTCAAAGTGGCCTAAGAGATCCAAGGTTTAAGAACACTGAATCTTCAGCAGACTAAAAGAGCATCCATCACATTAACACTCAAACCCGTCAGACAACTCGGTGAATTATATATTGAAAGTTCCCCCTGAACATCCAGGCAGAGACATCTTTTCTCTCTGTCTCTGCCTTCCATCTGATGCGCTGCATTGAATCATTGATAGGACATCCACAACAACAGCGCTCCTCCCTATAAAACACCTGTCACAGAGAGCCTGAAAGGAATACAACCAGAGCGAGATGTGGAATCTGTTTTGATCTTTTGAATGGTGTGTGAATGGTATGCGGCAAAATGATGCATATTGGACCTTGTGTACAAATAACGGGAAGGTTAAGCTGTTTACTGCAGTGCCTGATTCAACACTTTGAAATGATATTTTCAGCTGCTGCCTGCTGTGAACACACTGGAGTAAGGCTAGGTTTTACAGCTTTAAATAATATCTCTCTATATTTATATCTATATATCGCAAACATAGGATGATCTTATAGAATTTAGATTAATATGCATTACTGCGGAGTAAACCAGTGGCTTTCAAAGTGGGGGCTGGGGACCAGCAGGGGTCCTTGAGTGGGTTGTAGGGGGTCCTCAGCAAAAGCAGGAAAAGAATATTTCAACTTTTATATGATTTTTTGTAAGCCTATTTCTACAACTGAAGAAATAGGGTTGGCCGTTTTGATTTTTTAAACTGATTAAGCTTAATCAAAGATTGAATATGAGGTCTTTATTATCTTTAAACCTAAAAGTAAAAAATACATATAATCAGAGGGGTTCTTGAGACACAGTTGTCCCAAATTGGGGGTCCATGATCTGATGTGTTACCAGTTGAGCCCTCCCCTCTAAAGAGGGTAGCCTTCTGGGTAACGTGTGTGTGTGACAAGCGTCTATCAGGTCTATTGTGAAAACCTTTCATGGTGTGTGAGGAGTGGTTAAGTTAATTTAATCAGCCATAAAATGTGTAGATCAGCTCAGGTTGCAGTGTAATAAAAGGCTGTGTTGTGTTTGCTGCAATGGAAAAAAAAAAGTTACTGTAGCGTTTTCCTCTAATCTTCACAAAAGATTAGGTCCAGACTGTGAAAAGCTAGTTAGCTAGTTAGTTATTACCATTGCAAATTTCATACATTTTAATAAATTAGGTTTAACTTTCCTTATTCAACAGATGGCTCCACCAGACAAAACAATGCCAAATGAGGTGCAATTACTGCCATTTATTTCGATTAATCATCAGTACATTTAATTTGTTAAATGGCAATAAACTGATTAATGACTTATTATTAACAACCTCAGCAGCTAAGCAGCTAAGAGTCAGGCTAAAGACAGATGAAACAGCCTAAAACGGGAGGTTTCCCAAATATGTTTCAAAGCTTTATGGTACTGGAATCCGTAGGCAGACTAATAAATGCAATGAAATGATCGATAATGCTTTCTTTGTTGACACAACCACCAGCAGTGACTGGGGGACACACTGAAAACTCAAATATAGTTATCTGCTATATCACACATTAACTGATATGTAAGAGATAATGTATAGTGAAATTATGGAGAAATAAACCCTAACAGGGTGCAGGTCTTGAATCACACTGAAAGGGTTTATTTCATCATAATGACCTGCTAACTGTACATTATCCCGCTTATTACACGCTGCTCGCTAAAAAACAAAAACAAAAACAGTGTAATAACTGAATATAATGAATATATTTGATATACCGCTCAGCCCTAGACTGGAGTTGATTTTTTGTCCAGTGACCAACAGAAACTATAGCAACATAAATTCTCATCTTCATGATTTCATGGAAGAACACTGGCATTTGAGTGACATTCTCCTTCAGTGTCTTCTCCTGTTATGTATCTATACTTACTGAGGAAATGGAAACACCAAACCCTATTATGTATTTTCCGTGATGGCTATTAATGGAATGAAGGGTTCGGCGCGAGTGAGACGCTGCCGTTGTAGGCACTAATATGCACTCCTCTCTAAGTCATAAAGTATACTCTTTGATCCCAGCTGGAGTCAGGGATGCTTCAGGGATATGATGGAATATTTTATTGCTGTTGTGGGAAGGCAATTGGTGGGGTTGCCTCAGTCCGTCGCTTTCACCCTCTCCCCCTCATATTAAGTTAAGCTTTAAAGCCCCAGCTGGGTACCCAAGTGACTATTTTGCATGTTGTCACTCCTAAACCGTCGGTTTTACAAAAGAGCCCTCTGATTTTGGGGTGTGTGTGTGTGTGGTGAGGGTGGCATTGGGCTGGCGGCGGTTGGGAGGCTGACGATCCTGCCAGAAAGAGTCCGTGTGGCATTACAGAGAATAATGAAGATTAAGCTGAGATCGGCTGGTGGGAAGATTGGAGGGTCAGTGTGTAAGATCAATGTATGGAAGGGAGTTAAGATAGATGAAGGTGAGGGCAGACAGATTTCCTGTTTCTCAGAAGTGGGAACTGCCTTGATTAAAAGAAGCCACATTTCTTTGAGTGGCCACGTCAAGGCTTGATCAGATAAGAAAATAAAGCACAAGGCATAATTCATGACCTCCTTTTTGGCAGCGGGTTTGGGAGAGTTTCAAGTTGTCAGATTTTGGAACACAAACACAATCATGATATGCTTTGTACTTAACTTGCAGCCAAGGCCAGTGGGTTTTATTAAGTATATAAAAGTTCACTTGTCATTCATCACAATTCACTCTGAGAGCATTTTCTTTCCATTTGTACTCACTCGTGCTCATCCAAAGCAAACCATGCAGTATTATTGTATGTAGTAATAAACAAGCTGCTGCTTTTGTGTTGGGTCACATCCAGGGCAGGGCCATCAAACACTGGGCATAAGTCAGAAAATAGACCCCGCACTTGTTCTTTGGTAATCCACAACAGCTGGTGTGTGTGCGCGTATGGCGGACATCATGCGTGTCCACACGTGCATGTGTGTATGTGCGGGAGACACAGGGGGGAGATAGCAAGGCCAGATGGGTCCAGCTGTGGATCTGGTGGCCTAGATAAAGGCTAGATGGGTGCCACCACCTTCATGAGGTGCCAGCAGAACATTTAGAAGAGGTGTTAATAGCTTGAAGGCTTTGATGGACCCAAGCATCCGGCTCAGAGAACACTCATTAGGAGTGGCTTTTTTAAATGAAGTCTACAGTGAAGAATGTTAAAAAACAATCACCTGACTGCGTCCATTAACGGTTTACATTTCTAGCCAGGGAACTGTACTTACATTCTTGATGGACTGAAACTGACAATTATTTGGTATCAGTTGATATTTGTAATGATTAATTAATTGTTTAGTCTAATAATCAAAAATGGAGTTAGCTGTGGCTCAGGTGGCAGAGTGGGTTGTCTGCTGATCACACGGTCAGCAGTTCGACCCCCACCTCCTTGGGAAGACACTGATTCCTGGTTTGCTCTTCAGCCACTGGGGATGCACAAACCAGTGAATTCCCAAATTGCCGATCACAAGACAGGATAATTTGGGTTGTGTCAGGAAGAGCATCTGGCGTAAAAAGCCTAGATGCCAAATCAAATATGCGGATCCAAGCTGGGTTGGGTGGGGCTGGTTCTACCAGTACACAACCGCTAAAATTTTGAAAAATGCTCATCAAAATTTCCCAAAGTTCACTATGATATATTACAGACAAAAACAGCAAGTCCTCACACTGAAACCTGACAATGTTCAGCATTTTTGCAAAAAGTTACTTATTTATTTTCCAGCAATTCACTCTATTATTTAAGCTTTAAATAATGTAAAGTACATCAATTCAGCATATTTGTGCATTTCAGAGGCTGAAACCAACAAAAAGTTTGCTTGATAAATAGTCGTCACCAAAATTATTGTCATTTTCTATTGGTCAACTAATCCATTAATATATATTAATATTTCATGTCTAAATAATATAATTTTAAACCTGGCTGGTTAGTCTGGTTTCAGCAATTTCAGCAGTTTCTTCAATGATAAATGACTGTGAAGTGGGGCTGGATGATATGGACAGAATCAAATATCATGATATATTTGACCAAATACCTTGATATTGATATTGCAACAATATTGTAAGGATGACTATTAGTGCTTTCACAATTTTTTGATAAATAATAAAAGATATAATGACTAAATGGGTAAAGGCAGTCTGGTGAGTTCAGAAAATGATATCACTTTACTATAATGCAGCCTTTAAAACCGGGAAAAGACAACACTTATGGTATAATGATGTCCAAGATATCTGAAACCATATCTAGTCTCATATCATGATATCAATATAATATTGATATATTGTCCAGTCCCACTAAAAATCCCTAAAAATGTTCATCTTTTACTTTGCTGTTGGTCGACTAGTTGATTAATCGGCTAATAATTTCTTAACCATTAGTTTATATGGTGAGAACATGTGGAAAAATATATAGAAATTAGGAAATGTTCAATTTGACCTGACAGTAGTTGCAGCCTGTAGCGGCCATTTCAGACAGCCTCAGCACACAGCCCACTCCCACACAAACACTTAAATGGCCATTATGAGAGGAGAGGTGGAGAGCTGGTGCTGGCCTGTGGAGAAGGAGGAGGTAAGGTAGCCAGCCTCTGTCCTTTTTCCAGGGAACTCTAGGACAGCGAGAGCCTTCACCAGCACCCCAGGGAGAGGGAAGACAGATTAATGCAGAGGCTTTAATATTTCAGATGAAAACGTATTACTGCTCTCTTGCCCCCCCCCCCCCCCCCCCCCCCCCTTCCCTCCCTCTCTGGCTCAGAGAAGTGGGCCCTGAATTTTTCGCTTGCTCTCTCCTGCTCTCCTCTTATGTCTTCCTCTCTGGCTAGAAGCATGAATGTGTTTTGCTGAGGGGTAGATTTCCCCGTCCAAAGCTTCTCTGTCTACTCGTTGTGACAGGAAGTGGTAGATCAGCAAGAGACAAATCTAAATGAATGGTGGAGTGTGTGTTTTTGTGTGTGTGGGGCTTATCTGTCTGTGTCTGTCTGTCTGTACGCTGAAAGCTCTTGACCTTGCAACCAACCCTCGCTGTCCGTCTTTGGTAACATGTTATGTCTCTATATCATCTTGGGTGAGATATACTGTGCTTCAGTCCTCAGAGACGCCACACCCAGTGACGCTTCATAGGTCAAACAGCCACAGTCTTCAAGCATCAGAAAAAATCCATTGTGATCACATTTTTCATCTGATCCGCTGGCTTCTGTTCTGTCCTGGCTTAAGGGTAGAGATTCAACATATCATGTATAACAGCATGCATAGGTTTCCAGCATGTCTGCTGGCAAGAAAATCCAGCCTAAGAAGATTAGAGCAGACAAACCCTCTCCACATGTGTGTGTGATCAGGCCACATAAAGGAGCTTGATGAGCAGGGTATGTCATAAGGCATCCCGAGGGGACACAGGACCAGCCTATGCACCAAGCTTTTAGAGAGTGATGGGAGTAATCTATAACATCTTATTGTCTCATTTAATGACTGTTTATTGGTACTGCAGTCTTCATGTAATGCTCAAGTTGTTCTTAATTACAGTTTTGTCAGTTTTGACGCCAAAAAGACAGATTCATGTATGGATGTATTAAAAGAACCGAATGTTGTCCAAGTAAAGGGTCTTCAGGCTTAGACATTTTTGGGTGCAAAGCAAATGCATTAGGGTAAGTAAGTAAGTAATCCCGGGTTATGTCTAATGAAGTTTTATATTTATCTGGGCATGGCAGCTACCAGAGGTGGAGTCACAATTTGATTTTTAGACTTGACAAAATCAAAAAGACTTCTCTGGCAGGCCTATCTGTATTCACAGGCTTTGGAGCTTTTTTTTGGACATTTCTTACCTGGAGCTATCATCAGCAAGAGTGAATGATGCACAACAAAACGCAATTATAATGTGGACTAATTCGACATCTTGAGAGATCTTCTGTTTAAATGAGAAGGCTTTGTTTGTCTTGGTATTAATATCTTGCTGGTTGGTGGAGGGGAAAGCAATGGGCGTTGAGAGGTAGATTTGTTAAGTATTCAAAATGTAATCAACAACCTGCTGTACTGACTAGAATTTGCTGGTGTTGGAATGAAAAAAATAAGTGATAGAAATAAATACTTGCAACTGGACTGACCCACGGCTTCACTTGGATTTGAGCCTTTTGACTTGAAGATACTTGATACCCTCCCCCAAGCCCAAAGATTAAGAAGAATGTTATTTAAAGTGTGCCAAGAATCAGTTCGTTTCTCTTCATTTCCTGTCTTAACTAAATACAACAAGACAGAAACACATTCATTCTGTTGTGGTAGTGGTTAGTAGTGTTAAATGGTAGGGACCGCCTCAGTATAGGGCTGAACAATTTTGAAAAAAATATCCTATTGATTATTTTGACTTGTTATTTCAAAAGAGACTGATAATTTTTACTTTGCTATTCTAATTTTCATTCTCTTAAAATGATTACAGTGGAATTTTGTGAGCCTCTGTACCAAACACAGAGGTTTTCTTAAGTCTGTAAAATATGATGTAAAGGTCAAGATATCTCTGCAACATGACAATATTTATTTTAAAATGGTATTTTGAGACACATTTCACCTTTAACAAATACTGCACCTTCTGCGTGTTGAAAATGGCAATAAGCCACATTGTGATTTTGATAACATTTAGATAACTTGTTCAGCCCCTCTGAAAAGCCAAGTGGTTACTGTGCATGCGCCAAAAAAATAGTGCTATGTGTTGTGAAATTGCAATGTCAGCACTACTTTTGTTATGGTTAATTCAGTTGCACTTGTTTTAACAACCTTGTTTGTTTTTTTAACAAATAAAAGCAATTTCTAAAAACAGCATTCACAGTTTCTGTAAATTTAATATATACTATTTTGATAAAATGGCATAACATTTGGTGAAGAATGTATGGTGACTTGTTCAGGGCTAGGAACTAAAAGTTTAGCATTTATGACTTGACTTGGGACTTGTACTTGTCAGTCTTGACTTGGGACTTGAATTTGGACTTGAGTGCAGAGACTTGAGAATTACTTCTGATCTGCAAAACAGTGACTTGTTCCCAGCTTCTGGCAGCTGTAGTATGGACATGGTTGGGGAAAGATAGTGGTTATGGTTATGGTTACAATTATTTTCGTTATCGATTAATCTATGGAATGCAAATATTAATTGCATGTCTGACTGGAGGCACACTCCCACACGAAAAATGTAAATCATGTGTAGCAAACTGGTGCAATATGGATTTAATTCCATGTGATACTGATACTCCTCCGCACACATGGATAACACGAGAATAACGTAGTGAAATGGCTCTCTTGAATCCATACTGGGCCTAATGCTACATATTGCGATAATTCAAATAATTTCTGAATGTGTGTCATGTTCAGTACATTTTATCTTTTGTGATGACTTTTGTAGGGCAATTACAAGCAAACAGTAGCTCTGTAGATCCCAGCACTGTTCTAGTAGACTTGGTTTGATGTTGTACCTGATTAATCCATGTTGAGCTATTGCAAAAGAACATATTAGCAGCGCTGATGCTAGCTGACATTCAACCTGGATCATTCTGTTTGAAGTACAATCTCAGCGTATCTCTACTGTATCCCATTTAACAGCCATCCATTACCTCACTACATGCGCAGGTCAGGGTCACCGTGACAACATGGCAAGGTAGAGCAGCACATGCTACTCTCCAGTGAGTACCTGGAGGTGCATGTGTGTAGCCCCTGGTCCTGCTGGGAAATGTATGCCCGCAGTGTATCTTGGGTCAGACCCTGGGTCTCCTCCCAGGTTCCGTCTCCTCCTGAACCAGTAAACCTCTAAAGGGAGATCTTACAGGTGCCTGAGCCACCCCTACACTCTTAGGAATAAAGTACTAACTAGAATCATAAGGGTTCTTTGGCTTGTCTTCATGGGAGAACCCTTTTTGGTTCTTGGTACAACCCTTTGTCAAGGTAGAACTCAACAGAGAACCATAAACTCCAATGAGAGGTTCTACAGAGAGTCTTTCTACCATGTAATGTCTAAGGGTTCTGTCAAGAACCATTCCACCCTCTGGGTGCTAACAAAAAAACAGCCAGGGGCTTCTACCGAGAACCCTTTTATATTCTAAAGATTTTATCTAGGACTCACCCAGAGGCTGCTACAGAGACCCCTTCAAGTTCTTCAAGGATTTCAACAATGAAGAACTTTTTCTTTCAAAAAGGATTTTTGTATGGAAAGGGTTCTTAATAGAACCTTCAGTCTGACAAAGAACCCCTTCTTCAGCAAAGTATTCTTCAGAAGCAAATGCTTCTGGATAGAACCGCAGCTCTTGAGGAAGAACCTTATTTCTACGAGTGTACTACTCCAGTGTTTTTTCAATCAGGAGCTCAGGCTGGCAGGTTCATTCTGAGCTTCTTTTTTTTCCCCTTTTTTTCTTCTTCTCATGGTGTTTGCTTGATGCATACAATTTAAGATGTCATTCTTCATCTACCTCCGCTCTTGGGGCCTGAGGCTGTTCGTTGGTAGAATGAAGTTCTCTTCCTCCTCGCTTCCAGAGCTGCACATGTCACACGCACAAAAGCACACACGTGCACACCTTGGCACACGGGAAGACACATGCTCACACTCTCATTACACACTCTCCCTCACACATGCATAAAAAAAAAAAATATGCAGGTTCTCTCTCTCCTGCCCTCAATATATCCCCCCTCTCTCCCATGCTCACACACATACACACACCTCTGCATTTCATCTCCCCAGAGGCCTCCTGCCTCTCTCCAAGCCAAACAGTGTGCTAATGTGCTGATGTGTTTGACATACGCCCTCCCCCTTGTTTCCCCTATTTCTTCTCTTCTCTCCTTCTCCTTCCCCCATATCACTTTTTCACAGCTTCCTCCCTGAAAGACCCACAGTCACGCAGACACTCTCACACACACGGATACACACATGGTAACCTGTGATGCCAAAGCAGAGCTCTTGTGCTGATATTTTCTATAATTAAATGTTGGCCACGACAATTGAGGTAATGAACATAATGAAAAAGTAATGAAGATAATTTTAGCAGCGACTGGAACCTGAGTGCAAGGTTCAATCTGAATTACCAGTTGTTTCATTGGATTCAAGATTTAGAGTGTCTGTAAAGTGAGCTCAGATTTGTAAGCAGATACAAGGTGCTACAGAGATGCTGGTACTCGGTCTTTACAGTGCTTTAAATGTGATAGTAAACCTTTTAATTGCCAGTGTTTTCTACAGTGCAGACATATTACTGTACTTTGTAGCTTTATGGTATGAATCCATCTGGACAAATACCCATACCCGCTGAATACAACTCCCAAAGGACTGATTCAAACTAATACTTGACAATTAATCAATCGTCACAGTTAATCACCATGTATTTTAACTATCAGTTAATCATTTACTGTACATTCATAGTAATTACCTGGTTCCAGCTTCTCAAATGTGATGCTTGCCCCTTCCCTTCACTTTATATAAATGAGAATTAAATGCCTTTTGGTTTTGGACTATTGATGGAACAAAATTAGCAAATTGAAAATGTAACCGTAGGGTGTAATGGGTATTTTTTGATGGATGAAAAAAATCATTAGCTGCAGCCCTAATCAATAGTCAGGTCAGGTCAATTTTATCTCTTTAGCCCAACATCATGAATTTGCCGCAGGGGGCTTTATTTATTTATAGTATATCACAAAGTAGGTACATGCTATATGCATGGGAAATAGTAAAAAACAAAAACAAAAACAAAAAAAAAACCAAACAAACAAAAAACCCACATAAATACATAATAAATTTTTCAAAGAAATAAAAAACTCAAAAGTCCAAATTAAACCACAAAATCTGTCATTTGTAACTGTCAACAAATTGATCAACAAATAGAGCATTTTTCCATCAGCAGCAAGGGGTGAGTGATATATAAAATCCTCCATCACGGTATATGTAATTTTATGTCACAGTAACAGTATCACAATATAGTAAATTAGACTCTGAAAAACTAAATTAACCATACCATACGTCTTTACATTTGAATATTTTCTTCTTTTATTTGGAACACTCATACAAACAAAAACAGCTGCCTCAGACAAAACAAAAGATAAAACATTAAAACTACAGTTCTTTCAAAAAAAAATTCAAGAACATTGAAATAATTTCAGGTGATACAAGCTTGAAGGTTAACAGGTGCAAATAATACCAGCCTGGTTGGGATGCCTCCAGATTGGAGATGCATTACCGCCAACAACTCTCGCGCTCATGTCAGGAGAGAACGTGATCAGCGTGTGATCAAGTGAGAATAGCTCCTGTGGTGGAAACAGTGTTGCCAAATCTCCCCTGAAGGACACATTCCTACAGTTGCACGCTATATACTGTCATGTTGCCCAACCCTAATCAGCAGGATGATATCATTTTTCAGCGCCTTCAAAAATGCTAAGAAATCCAAAAATAAATCAGTTTTATGAAACATATGGCGTTCTGAGGCTCTTTCTGGAATGACTTTTCTTATAAATAATAATGGAAAACAATCAAATATGGACGCAGAAATTAAATATTGTGAAATGATAAAGATTAATGCTGGACGGCACTGACAGGAAGGTATACATTTTAAGAAACTGATGGCACCATAATTATTAAAAAAAAGAAAGGAGTTGCCAGAGTTCTCGTTGCAGGGGGAGCTTTTTCAATGTCACCTTTTGCCAGATGTTATCGTCGTCATAATGGCTTTCAGCTTTTGCCACCATTCCTCTTCTGCTGCTGTAACGTCTACTTATTCCTGCTTTTTATACTCTTGTTGTTGTGTTGCCCGGTGTAGTCTTTTGCTGTGCACAGTTTCATCTTTAATACCACTGCCATGGCTGCTCCTTCTGAAGCAGCAGCATTACTTACAGCACCGACCGCTCCACAGCCTTATCTTGCTCCCCTCTTGAAAATAAAACTTGGTGTGTCCAGTCAAGGAGCTGTCCAGTGCTGAAAGTGGTAACACGGGCAGCTACAGCACTGAGCTTTTAGAGGTCAGCGAGAGTCAGCAGAAGACAGGGAGCAACAGGAACACGATGTTGAGAGGCTGAGACACACCGAGAGCAGCTGGCCAGGAGAGAGGAGGTGGGGCGAGCAAGAGGTGAAGCCAGAAACGGAGAGAAATGCAAGGGTAGAGGGACGGAGGACAAAATGGGGAATGGAGCAACGAGAGTATCATTCTCAGTTACACTGTTTCACATGGTGGAGCCCCTCTTTAAAAGGCCAATTACTCTGTAATAGTCCTAGACTGACTAGGTGATTTCTCACTGTGCTGAGTGGAATGGCAGTGCAGGAGTGGAGTCAGTCCAGTGGAGAGACCCAATCATCATAGCACTGGAGTGAAGGGAGTCAAGGGACACACACATTTGTGGGAGTGTGTGTGTGTGTGTTCTATGTGTGCTTTGTGTAGGTGTGCATGAGCAGTTTGTGTGTATAATTGTCTCTGTTCCACTGAATTCATTATTGAATGTGACCTTCAAGCACCGTGAGAATCCTTCAATAGAACACAAATGTTGTGTGTGTGTGTGTACACTCTTAGAAATAAAAGAACTAGAACCATATAGGGTTCTGCAGCTTGTCCCCATAGGAGAACTCATTTTTATTCCTGGTTGAAGCTTTTATAAAGTTTCCTTTTGGAACCCCTTCAGAGGGTTCTGCCTACAACCCAAGATAAAGGGTTATACCTACAGCCATTTGTGACAGTTCCACTCAGAATCCACCCCCCAAGAGATGTTCTACATAGAACCCTTCTGTGGTGTAATGGTGTCACTCAGAACGCTGTCCTGGGGTTCAGAAGTGTTTCACCATCGAAGGGTACTAACTGAGAACCATATTATATTCCAAAGGTTTCATCTAGAACCCATCCAATGTATCAGAACCCTTTTATGTTCCAAGGGTTTTATCTATCTTTTATCTTTATTTGACAAATATAAAGCTTTCACTCTGAGAAACAACTGAAGCTGTTTATGGTTCTTGAAACCTTTATAAAAGATCCTACTTAGAACCCAAAAGAAACATTTATTCCTAGAACCATTTCTGAAAGGTTCCATCCACAACCTGTTCTACAGAGAACCTGTCTGTGGTGTTCCACACAGAACCCTCTGTGGGGGTTCTATCTAAAACCTTTCCACCCACAGCGTTCTACTGAGAACCCTTTCTTTATTTAAAGTTGACATTTGACAAATGTTTCACTTTTGCAAACTAGGCTGAAAACAAGGGTTCTTTGAAGAACCACATTGTATTCTACCGAGGCAAAAAAAATGATCGAATCCCATAGATTTTCTATCGTGGTCATCCATCATTTTAATAATCTATTACAGTCGCCTTAGTTTAAATTGAGGAAACATCTTCTAACACCCATACTTTCAATAGTCCTTGAAGAACCATGGATAGTCTGTGGATCCCCCAATCTTACAAATCTGACAAACCTTTTTTCAGACAAGGGTTCATCAGAAGCAAATGTTTCTGGGTAGAACTTCAGTCGGCCAGGAAGAGGAACCCTTATTTCCTAGAGTGTAACAAGCCTCAGCAAGGATAAATTATATGTACCTCTGTGAAACGGTTCAATACAGCAAAGCTGCGACACACCACCAGAGGCTGAATTCACTTTCAAATCAAATTGAATTGGAATTCCTTTCCTGTATTTGTTTCAGGTTTACTTTCTGTGTTAAATTGATTTAATTGAAAGTGAATTCAATTTTAAAAGGCTTAGTAACCATTAATTGACAGTCATGATAAATGGTGGTTCGTTGTCACCTATTCCCTGCTGAATCTTGCCTCTGCCCACACTAAAATCCCTCTTATTTCTCCCTGTGCCTCTTATTTATTTTTCCAGCCCATTCTTCTTTTCCTTGCTGTCGCTCTTATCCAACATGGTGGCACTGTGGGCTTAACACGAGACAGTATTCCATACTAATTAGCTGCTTGTAATTTTAGCAATGTAGGGATTTAAGCTTGTTTCGGTGTTGCACTCGCGTCTCTTTGGATAAAAAAAAAACAGCAGGTGTGCCTGTATAAGTACAAATGGACAAGTCTGAGAGGATTTTAGGTGCTATACAACTCATCCTGACAATGAAAAGATTATATTCATGTAATATGTAAGCTAATGCTCTGTCCACTGCCCGCACTATGGATTGCATCACAAGTTGAAATATACTCTAATCCAATTAGCTGTCACACATCTCAGTGTGGTTTCAGGATCATTAGAAATTAATCAGAAAAGGGCAGCAGCTTAGTGACATTGCCACAAAATAGGGTATTCACCAGTCTGACGTGCGATTACTTTAGTTTTAATAGATATAGATAGGTATGTAGATATACATTTTGTACTGTATATGAAGTAAAAAGATAGGCTATAATGATAAATAAATCCACTTTGCATATATGGATGATGAAAAACAGCAAAATGTTACTGAATTGGACAGAAGGTATTTGGAAATTTAATAACAGATTTATTGATAGACGACATTAATGAATGGTTGTATGATTTTGGGAGAATTGGAGAATGTGATTTAATTTGTGCTGAACATACTATGATGATCTAAGAATGACAGTTTTCAATGAAATGGAGAAGAAATTGGCTCGACAAAACCCTGAAATATGCTAGTGTGCAGATGATCAAACATTGGAGTGGTTGTTTAATTTTGACTCAAAAGCCTGGAAAATAAAATGAGACAGACTATTAGTATTTACTTTGATTTCTCTAGTATTAAATGTTTATTTTCAATGATTTATAAATTGATCTGACTGAGAAAATAGAATTATTTATTCTTTATAAAGAATATAATATACAGAATATAGAGTATATACATTAAACACACATTTTTTGCAATTATCCCTCACAAACGTGTCACTTTTGACAAAGATATGTAATGCGTCTAGATTTTACAGTTTAACAATTAATGTTATTGTCCAAAATGACACCAGGGCACTGTAAAAGTGCACAAATAAAGCAAAATATATGTATAGATTAAACCTGAATTAAGAAAAAGGATCAAATATACATAAAATGCTGCCTATAAAGCTAACAAATAAAAACAATTTGCATTAGGTTCTGTTTGAAAGAGAGTTTCCATAGAGGGAACATATTGGACAACATATATCCTGATACCGATATAAACCAGTGTAACTGTGATAGGTCAAGATCAGGCTGATAATATTGGTTGACCGATATAGCTTAAGTTAGGGTTATGCACTTTGGATATAGCTTAGCCTACATAAATTGGGGCAGGAATTACTCAGTTATAGAAATATTACTCATTTATTAATCCGTTCATTCATAAAAAGGTTGACATTCGACACAAACACTCACTGACTGATCTGTCAGGTCGTAACAATAAAAGAAACCTCAGTTTATGATTAAATCACCACTCATTGTCCCTCATGCATGAATGTTCTCTTATTTTTCTCTTATATTTGTTCTTATGCAAAACAGTAAGAGGAAAATACGAAAATACTGCATGAAATTCATGAAACGTGGACTGACAGCCAGGTCTGTTTTTTACCCACCTGAGTATGTTGATGAATCACATTTGATTGTAAATTGATGCGTGCCAGGAAATTTGTAATTAGCGATGGAAACGCCCAGTAAATCCTATAAGAGCAACAGACTGAAGTGCTGTGTGCAAACAGTTAGCAACAAGCCACTGACTTTGGTTGAGTGCATACTCATCCATGTCTGTTAAAAAAATAGTTGATGTTGGAGAGGTTTCTCTGTCAAGGGTGCAGCAGGTGCAGCCAGGTTCTGCGCCATAAAGTTGCCTAAATTACTTTACTTTATATACTTTATTTATCACTGTGGTCTGGAGCACTTGTAAACTTAAATCTTACAAACGCAAGTGTTGATGAATGTCTGAAAAGTTCTTAAAGATCAAATTTAAGAGCAAATTTTGTGTACAAATGAAGGGATGATTCATGCATGAAGCACAATGTGTCAGTGCGACAGTGAATTCAGATGTATGAAGTGTATGAAAAATAATTATGAACCATGTCATGAAGCAGCTAATTATGAAGTTGCGTTGAACTTAACTGTTATTTACTCTCTGGAGCTCATTGAGCAGTCTAAAAGTCTGTCACGCAAGTCGTTGCAACTTGGATTCAAAAGAAGTAGACAGATTGGCACAGCCCAAATGTTGGAACTGAAAGTCCAACCTGTAGTAGCTGCTGGTCATCTATAAAATATTAAATATATAAAACACTATTCGTGTTTTGCACTAATGTTTATCACAATAGACCATCGTCTCTCACGATGAAGGAAAAACAGTGCAGCATACATACATAAATAAACATGCTTCTTACTTTTTGAGTGTCTTGAAAAGGCTAGCAGACATCAAAACTGTCAAAATCTAATCTAATTTGATGCTTTCTGGAAAATAAACTAGGGCATGCTCAAAGCACAAGACAGAGAATTCCCTGACCTCCCAGACTGGTTCCTCCTCTGTGGTTCCCTTTAAAAGCCAACTTACCACAAGCTAATGGTTGCGTATGAATGTTTAAACACATATGGATGGGATCAAAGATTTTTAGATGTGCGTGACAGCAGCCATTCCTTCCCCGGTGGCCTTTGCTGGCCTCGACTAAAGATCCTTGAGTGAAGTCATGCTGAAAGGACCAGATGACACCGCTGCTGCATTAGTACACTGTTTGTGTGTGTGTGTTGTGTGTGTATGTTTACTCACAGGGGGAGTGTACAGAGTGGTATGATGGAGGTGGAGGAGAAGCTGTTTTCACGCCCAACAATCTGCCAAGATTGTGATTTAAAATGATACAAATACCTTGCATGTGGAGAGATAGGGCGAGCCGGCTTCCCGTCCAAGATTGAGAGAGGTGACGGCTGCCAGATGGACTCCTCCCAAAACATACAGGCTTCTGCAAATATTAGAAATTATATTGTTCTACTAATATATCACGCTCCTGAGCATCCCTTCTCTATTGCGCTGATTTTTTATCGATCAGGCTTATCTGTGTGTGCTTGGTGTGACCTTGTAGGTGGAGTAAACACACATGTGCATGTAAGAATGTTTGTGCACGTGTGGACCAGAGGACGAGTGCACCGGGGTGGTTTGTAATATATTGATGTTGGTTCCTTTCACTCATTTGACAAGTTGACAAGACTTTTTAGTGCACAGGAATGACAAGAGCGACACTGGGGAGAATATAGAGACAGACAACACTGTGGCAGAAACACAAGAAGTCAGTCACACATCCTAAAAAAAAATAAAATAAAAATACGAGAGTACAATTTACTGACAGCTGGAAACTGGGAGGAGGGAGCGTTTCAGATTTTTAATAATCTGTAAGTTAATATTTGCTGACCCTGAAAGCACAGACCAATAAACAATCCATAGACAATGAAATTTTAAAATTACTATAGATTAGTGTTGTTACTAAACTGGAAAAATATTGATATTCAATACTGTATTCAACACCACGGGGAAAACTTAAATTCTTCACGTTCAGAGACCTTTATTTTGAAAATTTACAAGTTTGGTTCTGCTTCCTTCTTCAATGCAAGCTTTGTTGCAACGCTATTATAGATTAAACACTACCATAGACTGCTCTATAATTTTGAATTATCATGATTTATGAAATGAGCCTGATTTTGTAGATGAATCTGGCTGATATTAACTTATTGTTGATATCTTGGTTTCTGTGAATATTGCAGTTGATGACTAACAAAAAATGCCATTAACTGTAAAATTCTCCCCTGATGGTCACAATTGCTAATGAAGTAAATTAAGGTAAACTATATTTTATTGTTCTGAGGGGAAATTAGTTTTAGACTTCAAGTTGCTGCATCACACAACATACTACAACATCACATATAAACACAGATCATAAACATGCTTAAATCCATGTGTTGGGAGTACAACAGCAGTTCCCAGAAAAGTATAAAAAAGACAATAGTTGCAAAAAAAGACGATAGTTAGATTAATTAAAATTAAGGTTAAAAATGTCTGTTTATATTGTGTTCATAGAGGAACATCAAAATATTGGCCAATATATTGTTTTCAGCTTTGTCTAATCCAGTATTGTAATGCAATGCTGTTTTTCTAAGCAGTTTTATTGCTACACATGCTTTGCTTGCTTTTTCATTTTAATTGCAATCTTTCTGTCTAATCCATTTTTCTCACTTGTCTTGCACAAAGACTAATTTTGTGCTCCTGTGATGTTAACAGTGTTGACAGCCTCAAATATCAGCGTCTGAAAATCAAACGTTGTTTCTCTCATTATAATGAGTGAACTGTATTGCACAGTATTGTTATTGCTGCTGGACATCATTATTTGCCATTGTTTGGGAGTTCTTTATTATTATCATGCACGCAGCAGACAAGCAGACAGTCAGTTCTGTGTCCAGATGTGAGGAAAACTGTTAACACCTATAAGCATCTTTTGTCGCTGTCATAATGTGACATTCGGTGCAGCGAATGCAAAATTGTCAAAACAGATCAGTGCAGTGGACCAACTCGATTTCACAAGTCAAATCAAGCTGCTTTAATGCATCAGCTACATGTCCTTATTGCCAAGTCTGGGCGCAGCGAGGTAGAAAAAATGCATCACACCTTATTTCTCTGTTTTCTGCGCTTTCCAGCGAGTCGATAATATTCCAATTTCTCAAAGTAAATGCAAAACGAATGATGTCGATCGGAGCGGTGAGTCAGGGCAGCCCTGTCTGGGGCCTTTAAATTGAATCTTTCCAGATCGGGCATCTTTTTTTGCCTCCGTCTTGTAAACAAAGACTAGTTGCATATTGTCTAATCCAGGATTAGATTCACCTGTAATTGGGCCTGTGCAGAGTGAGTTAACTGTTAAATTGCTCTTCAGTCAGGGGGATGCCACCCGATATACCTGGGCCCAAGCATCTGGGGAATACAGCGATGACTCGCTAACAGGACGGCGAGACAAAGACTGATGGGCGAAGAAACAAAAGGCTCTCACATGCGGTGCTATCGGCCATTTTTCAACATACACAGTTGATTCAGTAGTGCAGCAGACATGATGGGCAGGACTGTAATTATCTCTGTCCACTAAACTCCTCATTGGCTCTCCACAATGACACTGGACTGCTGGCTTTGTATGAGGAAGTTGTGACCACATTAGCTGCATTCATTGGTGCATTTGGGGGCAATTTCATAATGATGTAGAGTGGCAGCCATTAGGGTTGTGGTGTGGTAATGGTAATAGACCAGCTATTGCAGCAGGTGCTTACAGGGGTTATGAGCCCATTCAGGCCTCATCATTACAGAGCAGTTAAGAATTGAAAGAGGATTCACTTAAATCTGAATGTGAGGCAATTTAACACATGCATGCTTCATGCGTTGTCAGCTGCAGTGTTTGCTTCTCCTAATTCCATGGCCGTTGTTGATGTGCGTTGTTAATAATAGCAAACCCTTTCCTAATGTTCTTCCTTTCTCTGTGATCGATGGAATTAAAACCTCCAACACTGTATGTGAAAAAGCGATGCTGTGTTTTGCATGGTTAATGTCTTAAATAGGTTTTTTATTTCCGTCTGTTTTGTTCTTTTGATCGCTTGTGCCTGCCCATTCCTGAGGGTCTTCAATCACTGGGATCCTATTGTGTTTCTGTGCTGTGAGCTGCCCCATTCGGATAGGATTAGTATTCCAGAGGGACGTGGGTGATAAAATATTAGCCATGCTCCTCGGCAACCAGACTCATCATCCTGGACAGCTTTTAGCGAGTGACGTATTACAGAAGATGGTTTGGAATAGACAACACAAGACACAACCCAGACTGACAACACATAACATTAGCTATAAAGCGGCCTATAGCCAAGACATTACATCAGTCCATTTGAAGGGCTGCCGGAGACTCCTAATGGCTTTAATGTTTCTTTTTTTCTTAGATGTATGGGCTTACAGAAATGACTGGACATTGGTGCAAATGTGTTTGTATCCATCATTAGCCGAAACCTTTCCAAATTACCCCATTACACCCCTCTAAAGGCAAATGGTGTGTAGAGCTGATGAAATGAGGTAACAGAAAGCAAAGCTCCTCTTTCACAGAACTACTGAGGGATACAGTTTAAAGGTGCTTTATACGATATTCAGCTACATTTAGCAGTTGTAACATTTGTAGAAAATATTCATAATATCAGTAGCAGATATTTAGCTGTCATTCTTACTCTAGTCGGTCACTAATAAAAACAGACATGTAACTTTATGTACCCATAAAGTTACTTACGCATCAAGGAGAAGAAATATCGATTTACTTTATTACCTTATTTGTTTATTTACTTACTTTATTTGTTTATTTTGATTGGGACAGGACATGCTGATGAATGTCAACGTTAAAAATACTTGATGTAAACATGCCGGATTATAGCAAAAGTGCTAATCTTTATCTGTAGTCCTGAGGCAGGTAAGAAAAAACAAGAAAAAATAATGATATGCAAATATATAAAGTACAGGTAAAAAAAAAAAAAAGACAAAATGTACAACATGTGACGTTATAGGTGATCACAGTTTTTGTTTGCTTGAAGTCATTGGTCTTATATGAGTCAGTCTGAATTTAGAGCCCCTTAACAGCTTGTAGCGCACCAACACGTACACACGGCAGGTCTGGCTACCAAAACAAAGTACAAAAAATACACGCAGAGGGAGGGTGACTTCATTTTCTGCTCAGAATGCCATTTTTCCACTATATCTTTACATAGAAAACAGTTGTTTGCTACTACAATAATGTTCAAAATCTCATATATAGAACCTTTAAAGCACAAAGGTGTTTAGTCTATGTGCAATAGGCCAGTAACAACGCCCTGTCATCAGGTTTTCACCTGGTGTAAACATGATTGACTGTTTTATTGGCTGTGGAGATCCTATGGACAGGTAGCACAGACTTGAGTTGGCGAAAACAAATATGCTACCATGACAATTTAAATAGTCCCTGTAGTATAAAACACATATAGGGAAATTCAGTGCTGAACTACAAACCGTAAATGTTATGATACGATGAATATAAAAACACAGAACCAGAACACGTTAACCGTGATGTTTTCATATCTGTTGACTGAACATGAAACTCTCTCCTGCTCACTGAACACAGCTGAGCCTGAGCTCATATCTGCCCAGAAAGATGTTAGATGATTCCCCAGGCTCTTTAGCAAATATATAACCAAAAGTTTAAAAAAAAATCTCCACATCTGGGGACACGGGCACGGTTAACGCTGGGTTCCATTTGAAGTGGCGGGCATTAGGTTGTTTTCAAACTGTCATGAATGTGCATTTCAACCATCTGTGTATGTCTAATTTTTGGAAATTAGGAACACAAACGAAGTGCACTAAAGGTGCCTTTTATTGCAAACAGGCAATAATAACAAGATAAAACACTGAAACTACATGGCATGAAGACAAAAACACAAATACAGCATGCAGTAAGCAGTGTCCCTGGCACAATAGTGGTCTACAAAACTTTAATTGTTATTTTAAACTGGATTCATATAGTCATGAATTGAAATTGAAATAAATTTTAACAGTTATGTTTTAAAGGTTAGAGATGTGCTTAAATTTGAATATAGTCCTTGATTAAGGCTTGATGTTCAATATAATCTGGTGTTTCATCAACATAGTTACTCATGTACAATCGCATGTAATAAATTAGCCTAAAGTATCACACAAATGTTTAACTAAACTTTGAGCGACAGGCTGTAAAAAGAGATGTGTGACAACTAACACAGATGAGCAGCATGTGTCATGTGAACAGTAACTAGAACGTGAGTGAGATCTGTCAGCCGCGCTGTTGTCATGACAGCTGTGTGGAGTTACTTTAGACTCAAGGAAGTAAAAAGCAAAACAGCTGGGTGCAACTTTTGCAATTATAAACTTTTAATAAAATTCATTCTGAATGTTTGAAAGGTGCTGATGAGCAAAAATGCTGGTAAAAGTTCTGTGTGAAGAAAGTTTAATTAAAAACAAGCAGGAGTATTGCACAACTGAGTCATGTTGTGGACTCTAGATTTCTTCCCTCATGGGAGTAGAATATTTATTTCACAGTTTTAGCACCATGTTTTTAGATGGCTAGGTTAAACAAAGGGCATCCATACAAATGTATTAACAGCATAGTTGTATAAGAAAGGGGGAAAAGCTGGTATTGGAGTGGTATTGGAAGATATTCAAGGTTACACCATGCTTAATGTAAACCAAAAACCTTTTGATATTTGAAATAAAACCACCCCATAATCATATTTGTTATTCATTGCTAGTCAAGTCGAGTAAAACTATATTTGTACAGCTCAGTGTCACAAATCATAATTTGCATCATTGAGCTTTACAGTCTGTACAGTGTGCAACACTCCCTGTCCTGTACATCCTTGAAAAAGTAAAGAAAAATTCCCCCTAAAAAAAAAACTATAAACAGGGGGAGCCACAGAGGAGGGACATCCCCTCCCAGGAGAGGGAGATGTCCTCTGTTGCTCCCTATGATAAAGTTGATGATAAAGGTTTTGAGAGTTGGGATGGTGAGTTAGTAAAGCTGTACAACCCTGTTTACTTTTTAAATAAAATTGCAAAATGTAAGAATATTTGCCTCTGATGAATAGATAATATTACCCCAGCGGGCCAGATACGTGTGAGTTGATGACACAGCCTTGATACAAAGGACCTATGGTTCTGGGTCAAGAGTGCTCGTGGGCCATTAGATTCTCTCTGATTGTACTTGAAAGTAGATGGTTTTACAAAGGGCATGTTTGGGAGCACCCATGGTGATGATGTTATACCTATAGTTAGAGTTCCAAGTAACTGGAAAAAATGCACTCAGAAGTGTTATATCACCATTCCAGATGTCTATATTGAAATGCTATCTCATAAATATGATAAAAACTGGTAACCACACAAAAAAGCATGCACATATGCATCAGTTAAACTTTATACCATATGAGCACATCAAGAAATAACTTGAGAAATTCTATCTTCACACTTTTAGGAGTTTTCCCCCGAAAGACAAAACTCTAACATTAGCTGACATTTTATGTAACTTGGTGCCAGTCAGCTCTGCCATTTTACATCAGCTGTCACCTTGTCTAACATCATTAATTTTCATCTAGCACAGCTAGAAAGCCCTGATTAGATTTGCTCTCACCTCCGCTGCAAACACCTTAACAACCTCCTCATGAGGTTTATGATGGGGGGTTATGATGGAGATCTTTTTAGAATTATTCTTTCTGCTCCTCTTTGATTGCCGTGTCTGTGTGATGTGCTCTTTGGTTGCCCTGCAGATGGGGAGTGGCCCTACAAATCATATCAATTATACCTCATTTCCATTGTGAAGTAGCCCCATGCACATCTTAATTTGAGAGCACACATGGTCATTTATCCTCCCACACCTCCAGGGACAGTGCACACATCATCTCTGAGCTCCCCTGATTTCCTCGCTCTTGCCATGATGTGAACCCAAAGACAAATTGCTGCTGTCGCCGTGGACGGATTCTGGGTGGTGAGGATCTCTGAGGCTCTCGAGCCAGTGTCAATATCTTTGATTATTTCCCACATCTCAGCGTTAATAAGATCAATGCCTTTCTGTCATGCAGTCACAGTTTTCCTGATGTCTCAATTATAACTAGTTATCATTTTAATATGGCCATTTGGCATAGCAATGGTAATTGTCCCTCTGCCACTGTTCATTTGTCTCCATTTCTCAATATTAGAATATAGGCAGAGCCACTAAATGAAGACCATGTTTTAAATGCTCCAAAGCACTTTCATATCAATTTTCCTTAATGAAAACAAGAGGAAGGGTACAAGTCAAGTTTAATGAATATTAGATCATATATATCACAGTTCCAGACCGTATAATACAATACAGTGCAGTATTTTACAGTCAAGATATTGTGCAGCTATATTGAAAGGGAATCATGCTCTGCACAGTCATCCTGCAAGACATTTGTCAAAAAGATATTGTGTGCTCCTGGGAAAATAAAACCAGCACATCTAATCTTTGAAGGGGGGGCTCTTTTCAAATCACAGCTACTGAGAAAAGTGTGAATGTGTGCTCGCTTTCATTTTTTCTGGATAATATTTGTGTGACTTAAGGAGCTGGATTGTCTTATTGACTTCAAAGCTTTGGGTAGGAATGTGAAGGATTAATCTATCACCGCTTTGAAAGGGTGGTTTTGTTTTTAATGCATGACTGTCTGGATGATGGTGTTGATGGAAACTACTCCGCCACTACCTTTTTTATACTGCACCTGAAGCTAAAGACATTGTAATGGAGCTATTTTATAGCTAAAATTTGCTGGAAATATACTTTAATGCATCATAGAGTTGTATTATGATAATGAGGAGGGAGCTTCATGTGAATGGAGCTGATGTAAATGGCGCTTTTTCGGGCTGGTTTTAACATAATACTTCAGGTACTTCAGTGTGATTACTTCCAGGAATTGTAGAGCGCTGCAGTCAATTTGTGTTAGTGCATTTTTATAAGCCTAAACTCAAAATTATGTGGCTGATAAAAGAAGGTTTGACATTTATTACATTCAGATTGTGTTTGGCTTGGTCATCATTTTAACCTTTTGCTGTTTTAGCAATATCAGTAGATGTACCTCTTCACCAGGTGTTGACCCCCCTTAATTAGTATCATTGGTAACACCTGTGTTTAACCTACTATTTCATGTCAAAATGGCTGCTGTGAAAAAAGGTCTAGCTAGTACAGTACAGCTAACCAAAGCTATTACAATTCATCCTCTTTACTACATTTATTTACCTTTACCTGTATTAAATTTAAGAGGAAACCCTCCATGAGGCTACTTGTTGAAATATTTCATTCAAATAATAAAGTGTCAGTCTCTTGATGGTGCCAGCCACTAGCTGCAAGCAAAGATTTAAAGGTCTAAAGTATTAATACTTAAATACTTTTTTAACACCACATGATTAAAAACAATATAATACTAACATCTGATAGGAGTGAAAGTACCAAAGCTATAAAAATAAAAAAAATGAAAGAAAAGATCTAAGTGCTCATTCAAGACCTCACTTCAGTTCAGTCTTTAATGTCCTGCCTGAAATTTGGTCTGGAGCAGGAAAACACTGTTCAGTAACTTCTTCTGTTCCAGCACCGTGTGCGGGTTGTTAATTAAAAAAAAAAGACAAACCTTATCCTATTTTGTGTGCCTATGGCTTTTTTCTCTTTTTGCTACTCTATTGTATTTTCATACTAGTATTGTATCACAGTTTAAAATTCTGGTGTTGTGACAACCCATTTAGCTGGGTAAAAGCACTCACAATGAGGCTGCATCCAATGAATGTTGCAGTTATCACTGAGGCTTAAAAAAGACTTTCTAATATTCCTATCCTTTGAGCTTTTTAATTGCATTCACCTGGCATCCCAGGTGTAATCTAATTCCAGCCGATTGCACCCCGAGAATACAAAGCAGCAGGGATCCACAGGACTAAGATGACGAGCCGTTTCACACACACACCTGTGGAGAACAGCTACATGGTAACCAGATATATTACCCATGTCACACTCCTGACTAATGTGGAATAAAAAAACAAGCAACACTCCCTCTGCACTGCTAGTTCAGCCATAACATTGCTCGAAGCCATAGAGCTCTTATGTCACCTTCATTAATTAGCCATATTAGCAACATTCATGGCTGAGTATTCTGTTGAGAAGAGGGCACTCACAATGCCTGTTGCATGTTTGCTGTTATGCAATCGTCTCTATTTCAGTCCCTCTGGAACTGGGGAATAACAACAAGTAAGTACATGAAATTTGTCAAAGAGACGGGGATCTGAGAGCACAATAACTTGGTGTAAACCCATGATTTGGTGCTGAATGTTTGTCCTTATACTGGTGATGGCTTGACCTTTTAGAAAGCGATCCATAATGGTCTGCTCGGAGAGAGACTGAAGGTGATCAGATTTGGGCGCGCCATTCCCGCAGGCAAGGTCTTAATCGCCCTGTGGCCTTTACTCCCGAGAGGCTGTCAACACCTTGTATTTTTCCACTTGACCATATGAACTGTCAAATTTTAGCCATGTCTTTTAAGCATTTAAATCATTAAAATTCACCTTTAAAGCAGCGCTAGATACTTATGAAGTGTCTGAAGGAGAAATGCAAAGAAGAGAGGCTGATCGTTGACCAATTTGGACATCCCTGCTCTCTCCAGCATCATTATGAGAAACATCAATCACTCACAGCACACAGCTTGTATCACCTGTCACCTGTTTGGTTATCTCAGAGTTTGCTTTTGCTAAGCTAATGTGACTCAGGGCTGCTGTTGCGCTGACTGATGTGTTTCTCCGTCACATTATTACTGCACTCTTATTCTGTTAGTCATTTCTGTGGCAGATATGAAACTAGGATGTGAAATATTGTTTCTATTTTACATCAAAATTGTGCCGTAGCTCCATACATGCACAATAAAGAGGAAGTGAGTGAAGTCAGTCTTATCAAGCTAGTGTTTTGTGTAATAAGGGATTACATCTTCTGGTCATCCATCAATATGCTTTCAAACAGGCATGCTGCGTAATTAAACTTTAAGCACGATAAAAATGTCACTGACCATCATTAGAGCTGTCAATTTTCAATCACTTCAGCTGCCATGAGTTGCAGTAAAACTGCAGGTCAAATTATAAGATCAGAAAGTAATTTATTCTCATATAAAATGTATAAACCTACAGGAGAGTTTGAGGCAGTTAATTTGTGTCTACAGTTTTCTTCCCACATTTTAATTTTGATTAATCCTTAGCATGCTGAGGATGTTCCACAAACGACGGAATGATTTACAGTTTACAGAAAAACAAATATTGGATAGGGAAATAATATCAAAACTTAAGAGTGTTTCAGCCTGACAGTGATTGATTACATTTTCTGCTCCAATACTGATGATAGATCGATTGCAGGCGTCACGGACTGTGACTAACTGAAAATAACACAAACGGAAACAGAAAAATCTTTTCATTACTGAGAGAAAACAAGCGACATGAGGCAGCATTCAGAACAACATAGAAGAGGTAAATTAAGTCTATAGTAAATCTTAGAAATAAAGGTTCTAATTAGGACCATGGAGGGTTCTTTGGTTTTTCCCCATAAAGTTATACCTAGAACCTTCTGTGAAAGGTGTCCCCTCAGAACTCTCTGACCCCTTTTCCAAAAAAAAAAAAAAAACCTCTTTGGTTCTTTGATAGGTTCCATTCAAGATTCTTGGAACGTTGGTACTATCTGGTGAACCAGCCCACATTTCCACCAGTTTTGGTAGAACCACGGTTCTGTAGCTGGAAACCAGCTTTTCAGGTTCCGAAACCAATTTAGTTTTGGTAGAAATGCGAAAGAACGGTTCAAAATATGGTGCTTGAGCCGAAACCAGGCTGGTTCTGTGTTGGTGTAAAAATTCAGTGGGGGTTCTATCCAAACCTTCCACTTTTTAAGGGTGCTAACAAGAACCCGTCCAGGGGGTTCTACCGAGAACCTTTTTTATTTTCTAAGGGTTTTATCTAGAACCCACATAGGGGGTTCTACTGAGAACCATTTTATATCATAGTGCAAAAAACCCTTGAACAATCCTGGAAGAATTCTTTCTTCCAAAGAGGGTTCTTTGGATGAAAAGGGTTCTTAAAGAACCCCTGATTGAAGAATCTTTTTTTCAAAAAAGGGTTAATTAGAAGCAAATGGTTCAGGGTAGAACCTCAGCCTCTAAGGAAGAAGGCGTTTAAAACCCTCTAACTATATACAGCTTGTTTACAAAAGACTACAGATGCAGTAGGTTTTCTTTTGTTAAGCGTTGATATTATATGACTACTGAAGGCTGGTTAATTAAGAAAATATAGAGCGGATGAATAAAGTGTTTTTGTGATTCATTTGTGATTCACATGAACACACGACTATTACTTTTGACTTCATAATGGAGAAGTGGGACTAATGCAACACCCACGGCTGGTGCTGTTGTTTGTCCTGTCCCCACGGGTAGCTTGATACAGTCACAGTCTTTCACCAGCCTTTCACACTCCTTTTACACTCCAATCAGATGAGCTGTAGTGACCAATCAATAAACACATTCTCATTGTAGTGGCGTTGGTCTTAACAACAATAAGGGGGAAAAAAAAAAAAAAAAAAACTTCTGCACAGGATACAACTGTGCATCTTCCCTCTGAGATCCTGTGGAAACCTCTTCTGTCTTTCCTCCCTCGACTCCTCTGAGCCGCGTTTAGCTGATTGGAACGTTCTCCGTAATGGTGGACCTTGATCGATTCACAGGTCACAGAGTGGAGAGAGAAAGAGGAATGAACAGATGAGGAAGCAAATGGAGCTACATAGCGTAGGAACACAGTCATTGACGCCATCCGTATCAGCTGAGCGTCGGCTGATCTCAAATGCCATCTTCACGCCCACACACACATTTACCTATGTAATCTATTTAAAGGCCCCACACACTGATGGTTCACCCTCACAGGTGTTGTCACTCATTTTGGCTCATTAGTTCTCTGCATTGGACTGTTTGTGTTGTGTGTGTGTGTGTGTGTGTTTTGTGTGTGCGTGTGTGTGTCTGCCTAATCGAAAGACTCCCTACTTGTCCTGTTATTTTTTCTTTTTTACTCCTTTTATGTGCCACTGAGGCTATAATCTCACATGACTCACTGGCTGGTGCCTATGCATCTAATCAAAGGATAGTCTGACTGCTTCTCACATGTGGAAAGATTTACAAGAAGTGCATAAAAGCAGCATAGAGCCAGATAGTTTTTTGAAGTGCTGTATGAGGTTCTTATCAAAAGTCAGTATATTATCTACAGTAGACGGCGGTCGTCACGCCTTCAGTCCTGGTGTAGGAATCAGCAATGCACTGCTGTGGACTGGGGCAGCAGCAAAACACATTTTAGCCATTTTAGCCCACCTGAAAGAGAAACACATCAGTTGAAGTGTACGCCATATTAAGAATATTTTCACTGCTTTACCTTGTCATCAGACAGCCTTTTCCGTCAGGAAACCGCCATTATATAAGCCAAATATCACTCTCTCAAAAGCAACCAGACTCCTTTGGCAAAAACAGTAATTTTGCCTTACAGAAGACTGGAGTTACCGGTGTCCTGCTCTCTCGATTTGTTAGCTTGGATTTACTGAAGTCACACAATAACACAAACAAACTAAAACAGTTTGGTGGCTTTGGGGAGAGTGATATTTCTCTTATATAATGACAGTTTCCCATTGGAAAAGGCTATTTGATGTAAGTTAAAGGTGTGAAAATATTCTAAATATGGCATACACTTAAACTGATATTGAGTTAAATAGTCAGGCTAAAATATTTTTTTCCTGCTGACCCTGTCCACAGCAGTACACTGCTTAGCTTCCTACATAGTACTCCTGCTGCTTCTAGAAACTGGGGGTGTGTTAAACGCAATCACTGACTATGGACAAGTACCTCATACAACCCACTTAAAAGAATCTGAACTATGCTTGTAAAGGTCACACTTCACCAGTCTCTGTGAATATTCATTGTGTCCCTGCGTATTTGTTTAGTAATTTATCTAGTTATTCAGTTAAAGGTGAACTATGTAACATCATCGCATTTAGAAATGGGTACTGCTTTCAAAATTTAAAATATTGGAATGAGTTGTTTCTCCCACCACATCCTCCCCAGACCTGTAAAAATGTGCTCTATCCCGAAAAAAACAAAAGCCCACTGCTCTGAAAATACACACACCCTGGAGCTGGAGTTCAGTGACTGCCTGCCGTACTACCTGCCAGACTCAATTAACATATTTCTCAATTTAACCTTTATAAGCGTCTACTCCTTCTAAAAGATTATAGATCGATTTATATTGATTTCTTATGACTCATGATGCTATTAATTTGCTCAATGCCGGGTGAATAAATGTCAAATGGGCAGTGTGGCCTTAACAGAAACAGTCTCAAAGGAGAACATGCGGCTTGTTGCATGCGAGGTTGTCGCAGAAGCAAATATTTCAACTTAGCATGATTCCTTGATCTCTGATGATATATTTAGTACAGTAAATATATTACATGTTTCTCCTTCAGTCTCATACACAACAGGTAAAGTTAATAACATTATCAATGGGTGCATTCCATTTAGTTCTACTGTACGGGCACCGTACTCTGCATGCTGGCGCACTAGTCTGGCTCTACAGTGTTGCTTAAATTGAATAATTAATGTTATTACAGTTGTATAGTAGTCACATCTGTTTCTCACGTCAAAATGTGTCAAAATGTCTGTCGTGAAAAGTATCTATTCCCAACATAGCTTCACTCAAATTTAGCCTGAGCACAGGCCTAATCAGCCAGAATAACTGGCAACACCTCTGTTGGGGTGCAGTTCCTTAAATATCCTTTCACATCTGCTGCTCAAAACAAGCTGTTGGTACCAACTATTGCTGCTGCTGCTGCTAACTTCTATTGCTGCTGCTGCCATTCATCTTTGAAGGTGAATGGCAGCAGGATGAATAATTTTGGTCACTCTATTTCCATTGGGAGGCCTTGTTTTTGCCTCGCCCAGTAATATGAAATGACTTCCTGGTTGTGGAGGAATGTTACTTTAAATTGAGCCATTATGCCTATTTCAATTGTATTTGCCATAATATGTGTCTGGCTGAAGTAGCTAATTGGATAGACCGCCCTGTGTGTCCTCCTTTCTAATTCACAGTCACTTCCTCTGGTATTGAGCTCACCCCCATGTCGGGTGATGACCCCACTAACCTCAAGGGCATCCTGCATCTCATTGATATGAACAGCAGAAGCCAAACTACGCCACCAGAATGTAATACTGTATGTTTTAAAGAAAGGAAGTGCATTTATATACAACCCCAATTCCAAAAAAGGTTGACAGTGACATTTTTTAATAAATAAACACTTCTAAATTTGATGCCTGCAAGCCATTTTAAAAAAGTTGGTTACAACAGCGTGGCTTCAGAGTAGAAGAGTTCCAGTCCTTAAAGCTCTGGCCTGTAGTCCAGATCTGTTGTACAAAAAAGTACTTTTTTATTGTCAGAACATGTATTTCAGGATTGTGAGATGTATGTATTGCATATAACTGCAAAGAAATGACATGCAAAATGTTTCTAGCAAGAAAACTGAGTGATGACATCTGACTAAACATGATAAAAGTGCTTTGGGGTGATAACGGAGTCACTTGAAAACAGCCAGTGTTAACACAGTGCAGGTTTACACAAATATGTCAAGTGTAACCTCCTTCTACCCCCCCCCCTTCCAGAAAACAGCATCAGCTCAAGCAAAAGCAGCAGTGTTTTGTTTACAGTTTGGTTGACTTTTTTGTTTATAGTGGGTCACGCAATGTGACATAACAAATCAAAGAAAATGTCAAACATAATCAAAAGTCATGCAGTCAAATATAAGGCATACTCTGTCATGCTGAAAACAGCCATGTGTGCTCCGCAACATCATATTAAGGATGCAGAAATATCACACTGAATTTCAATCAACGACAGTAAAGAGTGAGCAGGCAACGAGCTATTATCAAGCAAGAGAGACAAAGGGAGATTAGATTAACCAACTTTGGCCCTTCTTACAATCAACATTCAAGTAATAGCTATAATAATATGATAATTAAAAAACACTTGAACAATAATTACACTGCAGCATATTGGAGATGTACTGTAGGGTTTCCTGAGTGCACTTTGCAGGAGCTGTCCATTCAGCACCACCTCAGAACCTCAGAGCAACCCAAATGACCTGCAACACAATAGAGGGTTTTCCTCTGCAGCAGGACTGGGCGATAAATTTACACTCAAATATATAAATAAATAAGGATAAATACATGTTCTCGCCATGATCCAAATTAAATAATGGAGAGCTGACCTGGCCGTTTTTGTGAGCAATTTCCTCACCATCTGCACTCATTTTGTCAATTTCTCTTTTTGTGTCGCACGTTAATGGTGCAGCTGAACAATACACCTGTTAAACGATTGGCTGCTCCATTATCAAGTAATATGATAGGCTGTTTATGAGCCAGAGCAACATTGTCATTTAACAATAACAAGCGACAAATATCAGTGGTGTCAGAGTAGCAAGTATTTCAATTTATCATGTTTCCTTAATCTCGCCTAAATTTTCTGCTGACATAACCGGTCATTTTATGATTATTCAGTAAATATATTACAGATTTCTTCTCTGAGGTCCGGAGCCTTACGAGTGAGCCAATAAGCACAATAGCAGCACCCTGTCTCTGTTTGACTCAAACGAAAGGGACCTTAATTATTATTATTAATTTGTCAAATGTCAGAATTGCTGCTGTGAAAAATGTCTTTAACTGTATTTCATTTTCCACACACTTTCACTACACAGTTCACTGCTGTTCCTTTACACTCTTACTTTCAGAAAATTTAATTAATTAGTATTTCTCCTTGTATTTACCATGCTCCAGCATGTTTTTCTGCAGTGAGCTGGGATTAAATCCGCCAATCTCAGATCAATTAAGTACCTGATTAGTTTTTGTTTGTTGTTTGTGTACAGCAGAAATAAAAAGTCAGTGACTGCTCCCCCAAGTTTGAAAGTCAAAAGAAATAATACCAAAAAATATCCAACAAGTAATCTCCCAAAATGAACTTTCATAATCGTTAAAGAATATGTAACAGCATGATCCAGTGCTGTAAGTTCTTAGCTGTGCTGCACAAATCAGGACCAGGGATGAATAAATCCCTAAAGCACAGAGAGAGACAAAAAGAATTAAGTAAATTACAGATTGTCTCATGAATTGTGACCATGAAACAATTCCAATGATAAGAGAATACGCTGTATATATTGAGGTGAATGTTCTACACAAAGCAACTTTAACGCTGGCTTAGTCATTTGATTGATAAAATCTATAAGTGGTGTCATATTCAGAGTTTTAATTTCAGTGAAAGTGCAGGTAGGTCATCTTACTATCCGGCTCACCTTACACTACCTCACTACTGTACACTGTACGTGGAACAACTGCAACTATAGCAGTTTTGATTGTGCAGTGGTCCAAGTCAAAGTAGGGATTATGGCTACAGTAATCATTTCTTCAGTTCATTTAAATGCAAAGTTCGTTTTTAAAGGTTAGGATTTTCATTTGTATTTGGATTAGTATTATAGAACACCTTCACTTGTTTGAACTGTACAAAAAAATACAATAGCATTTTTGCTGCAGAGCTCTCTTTCTGTGCTAAAACACCTAAAGTTAAAGACCTTTTCCACGTTGCACAAGGCAACTTTACTGCAGCCTTACTGCAGATAACCGGACTTCCCATTCAAATGCACCAGCAGAATTATCTGTAAGGCTAAAGCCACTGTAGTCAGGCCTGATGCATGGTGTTTAGAGATGGCAGGGTGCCATCGTGAAAGGGACACCATCCCTCAACTGGAGGATCTGGGGTTTAAGCCTCTGTGTTGGTAAGCATTCACCCTGCTTAAGCATCCTTGAGCAAGACACTGATCCCTGCCAGCTTTATGGTGGCTGCTCTGGAGCTGACCTTCTTCTGGAGTGTATATAAAGCAGCAAAAAGAATTTGCTTTTGTAATTTCATTACAATCATTACCTATTATTAAAACTGGTAATGTCGTTAACTATTATATTTCTTTTTGTAGTCAGCAGATTGGTAAACTTTTGCATGGATTTATTGGAGTAAAACTAGAAGCCAAAACGCTTGATTAAAAGTAATGACAGAATTTGTGCCAAGCGTTGGCCTCCACCACTGTGTCTGTGTCTGTTTTAGAGGATGCCAACGACTAAATTTTATTTCCACATCAGATAAAAACCACGTAGAACAAATGCCAGGATCCAATAAGTCTTGTGTGCTCTAGTGGAAGTGTTCAGCTTTTGATAAAATGGACTGTACTGCTTTTTTTAAAATGCATAAAAATGGTGTTAAGAATGTGGCTTGTCAGAGTTTTCAATGGACAGAACACCTTTGGCACATCTGTAGTGTCTCAGGGGGAAAAATGGTAATTCACAGGTAAGCACTCATGAGCTAAACCTGCTGTATTCACATTTTTATGTTTGGAGAGGCTTTTTGGAGAGACTGTTAAGTGCTCTACCCTCGCTAAAACAAATGAGCTCTAGGGAGGAGAGAGATAGAGAGAAGAGGGATGGGGAGGGATGCGATGTATGGGGCCACTCGTATAAAGACTTCATGTGTGATTGAGCTAAAAGTCCCATAGAGGGAGGTCATTTCATTCCCTCATGAAACCTAGATTGAAAGCATTTGTGATCTTCTGATCCTCCTTAATCTCTGTGCAACAGATGCCTGACCTTCGCTCAAAATGGCTGCCATGTACCCACAACACTGTTACAGTAATGATTGACAATGATACTAGATTACAGGGCTACCCAGAGCACTAATAAAGAAGGGGATTAGAAATAAAATGCAGTGTTCAGATGAGTAATGAATTACATGTTTTAAGTAATTTTTTGGCTTACATGTCTTACATGACATGAATTGGGCTGCAACTAACAATTATTTTCATTATAGATTAATGTACAGATTATTTTCACGATTATTGGATCGGTGTCAGAAAAAATGTGAAAAATGTTCATCACGTTTCCCACAGGACCCAAATTTATTATTTTACTTATTTGGCCCAGCCAGCAGTCCAAAACCCAGAGACTCTTCATTTACTATCATAAATGACAAAGAAAATCAGCAAATTCTCACATTTAAGAAGCTGGAACCAGCAACCAGCAAATGCATTTTTACTTGAAAAGTAACTTAAAAGATTGATTATCAAAATAGTTGGCAACTTACTTTCTTTCAGTCAACTAATTGATTAATCAAGTATTTTTTTGGAGCTCTAGACTTGAATAGGTTAAATGTACAGCAATAGAACCAGTAATCATAACAAATATTTACGTGAGTCTTTTTATGTACAAATAAAGTTTTAACAATTAACATGTTAATTTTTCTCCAAGGATCCGGTCACACTTTTCTGTAAAACACACTGTAAAAAATCATACAGGAATTTGAAGGACTCAACTAATCCTTTCTCATTAACTTAATGTATATATTCACATTTCATTTATTCAAAGTAATAAAACTTTGAATATTAATTTTGAGTATTTATTTTCTGAACAGTTCAGAACTAACAAACATGAGTTCTTCTAACTTGCAGTATTTCGACTAGAGATGATGATTTGAATGAATGTACTGTATGAGTTCAATCTTCAAACTTCCCAGCATGCATTGTCTGAGAGTTAAAACTCTCTGAGACCCTCAACTTAATATGGAACCATGTTCCATAAGCTTTAAGATATTGTTGAGTACAGCTGAATAAATATCATGTTTATTTGGCTGGTGAGTTTATTTGATTTGAATCAGTACAAAGTAACCTCAACTTATCAACTTATCACTTTCAAATTCAGTCAGCTTTACAGTGCACAGAGTTAAAAAAAAATCTCTGATCAAACAAAAACTCATTAAATTTTGATGTGTTGGAGGATTCATGTTGATTTAGCTTTGAAAAACAGCTTTATTTCACGAGAGTACCAACAGTGTATCACTGAGAGATGTTCTGTCAATAGAGATTGCGAGCTTTTGAGCTTTTTTATTCATTATTATTGAGGCAGGTTGGTCTTTGCTTTCTTATTGCCAGAGAGAAACTGATGTTGTTCTAGTTTTCCTCACATTTGCAAGGTCACAGTATTTCTGCTTTATCTATGCTTTTTCATCAGGCATTATACAACAATTCCTTCATCTGACCTGTTTAGGAAAAGCATTCTGTGTGCAGTGTATGGAGGTCGGGGTCAATTCTTTGAAGACATCAGAAGAATTTTAGATGCCGGCTGTGTTGAGCTCACAGTGACCTTGACTGAGAGAGGGAGCTTAGACTGTTGAATTCACGGTGGGTGACTCAGAGAATAATCTGTTCACTTTGCAAGCGCTCATCAAGCAGTCAGCCCCTCATCTGCATGATCCGGAATTAATTATTCATAAGGTCTTTTTCAACACTAAAAGGGTAGCACATCTGCCTCCGCTTTTGTCACAGTTAAAATCGACGATAAAGGCTAGCATGTGTTTCTATATTCCTAACACATATTAAGGTGTGGTGATGATACGACAGTGTTGTAATATATTGGGTAAACAAGAGCGTCTCAACCTGCACTGCAGCAAAAATTCTTGTCTGGGATTATTTCCATTGCACTTTAATGTAGTTTAGTTTATGTTTTGAAAAATTCCAACTTTTCAGCTTCATGGGGAAAAGATGCTATCTGAAAAAAACATTATAAAGAGATATACATATTATGAACACACACAGTGCGTTTTAAATCGAAGGAAAACTGTATCTTATTGTGTCATATGTCTTGTTTTTTGCTTTTGTTTGCCATTTACAGATGGTAAACAGAACTAATTTAGAGCTAATTGTGTTTGTGTTTACATATGTGGTTGAACTGTACAGCCAAATTCAATTTCAGTTGGCTTTAAGGCATGACATTTCATGTTTTGCCAAAGCACAATTACAATATAAAAGACAATTAATATTAATAACATAAACAGCAATAGTTCATAAAATAAAACAGAAAATGAAATGCAAATGAAAAAAAAAAAAAAATACAACCTTTCTCTGGACCAGAGCTCGTCTGAGATGGACTGATGCAGTGTGTTGTGGTCTGATGAGTCCACATTTCAGATTGTTTACAGAAATGATGGACGTTGTGTCCTTCTGGAGGGAAAAGATCATCCAGATTGTTACCAGCGCTAACTTCAAAAGCCAGCATCTGTGAAGGCCACACTGATGCTAAAAGGTGCAGGTTTTAGAACAATATGCTGCCATCCAGATGGTGCCTTTTTTCAGAGACGTCCATGCGTATTTTAGAGAAACAATGCCAAGACACATTCTGAAGTGTTACAACAGTGTGGCTTTGTAGTAAAAGAGTTTTGGGTACTAGACTGGCCTTCCTGCAGTTCAGACCTGTCTCCCACTGAAAATATGACAGTGGAGAACCCCGACCGTTCAGCACTTGAAGTCGTATATCAAGCAAGACTGGGAAAGAGCTTAACTTTCAAAACTTTTGAACAATTAGCGTCCTCAGTTCCCAAATGCTCACTGAGTGTTGTTAAAAGAAAAGGTGATGCATCTCAGTGAATTCAGAATTAGTGTATATTTACAAAAAACAGTTGTTATTAAGTTTGAACCCCAGATGTTTTGTCTTTGTATAATAGTCAAAAAATAGTTTTTGCAAATAAAGGCATGCTGTTTTTATTTACATTTTATACAAAGTGCCAACTTTTTTGTAATTGGGCTTGTAAGTAATCAAGTTATTATTCAATTAAATCAATTATTAGTGAAATTCAAATGTGATTGCAATACAATGATGATGAAGATGAAAAAAGATGTTAGTACTATGGAATCTACATATAGCACACAGCACTACATATAGTATATAGTACTGTATTACATAATTGTTTTTTTTATCCCTGCAAGGACATCCTTATCAGGACAACACAACCACCAATACAATAACAACATGGCAAAAGAAATAAACAAACAAATGGAGATGGTGGCACTAGGCTGAAAACAGTACAATGTATGTTGTATATTTCTACATATCTTTTCTTATGGCAGGAAGTGACATATTTGGCGCTGACACTGTCTGTCTGTAGTCTGCATCAGACTGTTTTTTACTGTTTTAAATAATGGGGCTACAATGACTTACTGTAAAGCTACACCAACCAACGGTATAAACACCCTCTTATGGGAACTCCTTTATAATTAATTCAGTTTGTATTTCCATTTTATTTGTCAGATTTACCCCCAACTTGCGCTGCAATTCATATAAAATCTAATAAAAACTGCATTTGTTGGGAGAATAGGAGGAGAAGTGTCGTGCTGAAAACAAGTGTATTATACCATAATATTATGTCCCGTAATGTAAGCTGCATGCGGAGCAATATTGGAACAAAGCAGTGAGCTGTTAGCGCTGCCAAACATGGATGTTGCATAATGCATGTGTAGCACTTGAAAGACAGTCGGAGCCAATGAAATACTGAAGTAATATTTTGCAAAAAAATATGAAATGACAGTAGATACAGTGAGGCAGAGAAAAGGAGTTTCTGGACTTTCTGTTGGTAGAATTTCTGCCTTTCACTAAAATCATAATGCGATTTTTATCAGGAAACAAGAGCAGAAAATGGTTGAAATTTTCATTACTGATTAATCTTCTGATTATTTTCTCGAGTAATTGGTAAAGATGGTGAAAAATGTTCATTACATTTCTCTTAAAGCCCAAGATTAAGTCATCAGATTGCTTGTTTTGTCTGACCAAGACTCCAAAAGCCCAGAGATATTCACAATATTGACACTTAAGACAAAGGAAAGCAGTGGGTGTTAATAATTCAGAAGCTGGAGGGGAATGTGTCACATTTTTGCTGTAAAAAAAAGACTGAAATTGTAAATTAATCATCCAAATATTTTCTAGTTATTAGTAATAGTAATCATTTTTCTGTCAGTTGTGTAATTTTTTTCAATTCAAATGCGTTCACTTCATTCTAGCAAACAACTGGCACATTTGAAAAGGTGCACGTTCATCAAAAACAAGCTGAAGAAATTTCGATATCCCTTAACTTTGTTGTCTTCGGCCTTGTTCAGACTGCCAACCTAAATTTGTTCTTTGCAATTTCCAGATTGTACCCAGTATAGGGATGTGCCATATGGGTGAGTTTCAGCAAATATGAGAACGATAATTACCTGCCTCTCATGGCTTGCACGTTTGACATAATCTGAAAAATCAGATGTAATTATAGCCTATATTCACACAAAATGCCACAAATTTACCAGACTTGCCTCAGCGTTTATGTTTTGTTCACTGGCAAGGCCCAGAGGAGGAGCTGTTGGCAGCCCTCTCAGCTGTCATGCAAACAAAATGCTGTTAGCTCTTGTTATGGCACTCCAGCGATGTTTTTTGGAAACTTGACTTGCCTTTGAAAACAGCTCTGTTTGATCCACATGTTCTCAAAATTATGACAAACTTCACAATATGTAGTTGGAATTTTGCCCACGTCCTCTAACGCAAACCCGACTAAACCGCCTTTTCAATGATTTGGCTTCAGCTCATAAACTTTGTCTTAACCCACCGCCATTTTCTCGTGAGTGCCTGATTGTTACTGCACATGTGCAACCCTCAACAGAGATGAGGGGGATCGGGCAAATAAGCTGCTAGATTTAAAAGCCGGACATACCTTTTTATTTTCCCTGGGCGATCCTTATTGGTGAGCACGGTACTGGCAAAGCTGGAATTTCTCATGCTTTTGTATTGGAAAGCTGCGTCACCAACTTACGTAGGTACCGGTGCCTATGTTGTTACCATAGCAACCCATGCCCATAAGTTGGTGATGTCTGGTCATACAAATCTGATCTGATCACTTTGAGAAATGAATCAGATTTGCCTGCAGTCTGAACAAAGCCTTGTATGTATACTTTAGTTTGTGTTTCTACGTCAGCTTTTATCTCGCACCCCTCAAGTGTCTCCCTGTAAACAGTATAATAAATCTATTTTCAAACTGCTTTATTGTTTCACTCCAGTGAAACTGAGCTCCTGGGCGGACCGCTGTTAACATTTTCTGCTGCTTCATATAGAAACCATGTTTTATCTTTATTTTTCAGTTTAACTGCCCACACACTGGCTACATGACTCAGAGAGGCATTGTGACTTAATATATGCATCTGATAAGATAATGAATCTCTCCAACACTGGAGCTGTGGAGGTTTCCGACAGTAGTCTGACTTTTTAGTCTGGATCCTCTCGAGGCACAGAGGTCTTTGGATCCCAGACCTCTGTCTAATAAGTGTATATTAGGTCATTATTTCCAGTCATGAAGAAGACAACTAGCTGCCTAGTTTTTTTTTTTTGTGTGTGTGTGTATCAGGATACTGAGAGACAGATTTGCAGACATTTTAACTGTAGAATATAATACTTGCATAATTCTCAAAAAAAACCCTTCTCAGACTGATTTCCACTACTATTGCCACCAAATCCTAACATCTTCTCCTCCCTATCATGCTAAAAGCCTAACACAAGCGCTTTTAACATGAAGCCAAGGGAATCCCAGCTCATGATTAATTAGAAAGCCCTAAAAAAGAGAGAAAAGCCCTTTAAGTGAAGTTTTAAATGTAGCCATGCTGCAATCACTCAAGGATTACTGCTACCATTTGTACAGTGTATGGCAAAGGGCTGCCTGAGGTAAGATTAACTTGCAGCGTTATGTAATCCAGATGTTAGAAGATGTTCTCGCTGCTCTCCCTGTTGTCCCTTTTCTGTTAACTGTACTGAAATATCTTCATAGGCTTGTTGCATTTTTTTTTTTTTTTTAGTTTCTTTTTTTTTACTGGTCGGTCTTTGTCTGCGTCTTTGACTTTAATATTATCTAACAAGTGACAGAGTGCATGAGTGCATGTTTGTGTGTGTTTGTGTACACTGGCTCATTTCTGCCAAGAGAGCTTCCATACCCATCTGTGGATACAGAGCATGTAGCTCATATAGATGTATTTTTCATGCCCTCTTGATTATTCATTTGTGTTTATTTCAGTATGCAGCAGCCATAAAAGTCTCAGTGAAATCTAGTGAATTCTGTTTGAAATCTTGGTGGGGCTTTGCCAGCCATTTGCAGAGTTTACAGAGCTGATGAGAGGCACGTCTTACAGCTGGCACATCCGTCTATAATGTGTCCTCCACAGTTTACGAGCCGGGGAGCTGCAATGAAATGTATGCAGAGATAAACAAAATAGCGCTGCTGCGTTTTTAGTGGCGAGATATATAAAATCCACATGCAGTGTAAAGCTCACAGTATGTGCAAGCATATGCCGATCATTTAATGGAAACTCTGCTGTCAGCGTGCACATGAGCTCCACTAGGCTCTGAGGTGCAGGGAAATTACTATGCAGAGCAGAGAAAAATGCTCTTTGAGCATGTCCCCTCACAGCTTTAACCACTACTGAAAGAACTCCTAACCTTCTCTCCGACACACACACACACACACACGCGCAACATAATCTATAATTTAGTGTCAGAGAGCGTGATGGAGGGAATGTGTATAGGCAGCAGGAGCGGGTACACACATCCAGCATCTTAGAGCCCGGCCTGATCAAAGTGTCGGCGGGTCAGAAGGTTAGATATGCAGTAATCAAAGGTGGTGTGAGGAGAAGGCATCCACCGGCCCCTGTGGGCCCTTATGTATTCAGAGTTCACAGTCACAGACTTGTTCATGCCTGCTAAGGTCTACCAAGACTGGTGGAGTGGATATAGATTTTTATTTTTTTTATTATGGCACATGTGTGGACTGTGAGCTGTGTGGGACCTGAGAATAAAATATTGCACAGAATATGTGGGGAGGTATCAAGAACAAACTGCTGCCACTTAAAATAAATCCCCAGGACTCTGAGTGTGAGACTTTTTCAGAGTAACTTACAAGTGTGTACTTCACGTCTTTAAAACTGAAGAGCAACGAGTGTGTGTGTGTGTGTGTGTGTGTGTGCTTGTTTGCAATAAACCCTTCAAGCTTATGATGTACTTAGCAGCTGTGCATACGCACTTGCTGTGCTAAATACAGAACATTTAGCAAAGAAATGCTTTTATATTATAGATCTTAATTAGTACTGACTGCAGTCATTTTAGACAGAAAAAACCCACTACAAGATGTTTTAGCATTTTAGGATGCTGCATGCGATTTTGCAAATTTGTCAGCAAGGATGGAGTTTTGTTTGCATGTCATTACTTTATGCTTTGAAAATTATGCCCCCATGAAAAACTATCAATTTATTTTAGTTTAAGTTATTTGTGTAATTTTACTATACATTTTTTGTGGGACCCTCTGAAAGTGAGCAATGCTCACTATGAAGACATCTTCAGGGTCGTGTTTTGCACTGGGTACAAAGTGATAAATGGCACAGCACAACTGTCATTGTTAGTTTCAGACTGACAGTGTCAGTGGCAAATGCACCTGTGCCGTTCTGTGTGCCCTTGGGGGTGTTGGTCTTAAAATGAGGCGTGGTCAGGCACACTGACTGACACATCACTATCTTGAGGCAGCAGAAAGTGATTGTGCCATTGACCAACAAAAACTTGTCCAAAGTCAATGGTGCAGCGTTATTCATAGTGAGATGCACGTAGATATACAGGATCACAACATGCATACGCTCTGCTTGTTACACACACATGGACGCACAGCAGTGAATATCAGTGCATTTGCTCATATGCAGTCAAATGGAGTTGTTAATGGGAGGATTTGAAGGTGGCAGATGCAGAGGGTCCACCGGCCAGTGACCACATACATGTCCCTCAGCGCAGACAAAACTGCTATAAACTTGCATTTGCATTGAAAGTGGGTCATTCCACCAACTCCCCAATGCGCCATTTAAATAGCAATGGGCCAGGTGCAGGCACACTGCTTTTAAAGGGGATTGGAGATGGTGCCCTGACTGGTTTAATTCATATTAAGTCCACAACACAGAAATTAAGAGACTAAATATAACCCATGAATGCCTTGCACCTTACATTGTACTTAAATTATGTGCCATTTAGCTAGTAAAAGTGGAATTGGACATGCCCAAAATGCACTTGCACCAGGCACTTTAGACCATGCACCATAGATTGTTTAAATAGGGCCTTTAATGTGTAACTAGTCTAAAAAAGTACTGATAAGGTTGGAAATATTTTTTTTAATTTTGAAATGCAACACTATCTTTTTTTTAACTTGTTCCACATACAGTGTGAAATTGTCTCTTAATTTGCAATTCATGTTTCAGCCTCAGGTGCGTTTTAATACTGAATTATTCACATTTTGGACATTGCTTAATGTAGATGAGTGTCTGCCAGTCATGCCTCTACTCTACTTCGCTAGATTTTGGCTTAATCACCTATCTCACGTAGACGGAGATGGTTGAAAACACTAAGGGAGAGTTACCTCGCAGTTGGGCTAACTTAACAAATTTCTGCTTTAAATGTAGTATCTAGCAGTGAGCCCCGGAGTGTAGCTTTTTGTTAAAGTGGCCTCTTTGGACTCCATTTCTCCAGGCTAAGAGAGACGAGTCAATATAAAGTAATCAGAAAGTGTCATGTCCTCCATTTGCCTGTGGACAAGCCTAAATGAATGTTGAGTCTGGTTAGCCTTGGCTGGTGGCTGCATCGTTTGTCACTGAAGCACTGAGGGGGCAGCATGTCTGGGCCTCTTCTCAAGGGTCATTGACTGGTTTGTAATCAAAGAGCTTATTCTGCTAATATACCTGTGTGGCAATGGACTGTGACATGTGAATCATCATTGCACCATCTCAGTGACAAAAACTTGTTGCTTTAAGGAATTTCTCAAAGTTAAAATAGGCTACAGGAATTTTTTTTTAACACTTGACACTTGTCAAATCTTCCAGGCATCATAGAGTGTTTCCATTGCACGTCATCAATCCAGAGGTCGGTCATGTCAGAGGTACTGAATGTAAACTGAATTCGCAAGGTCTTCAGCTGTTTATGGACTTCACAAAAATAAGGTAGTTCACGTCGCGATAGGAAATAGAAGGCTAAATTGTTGAGCGCCATTCAGAGATGAAGGAATCCGCTCATATAGATCTCCACCGCTGCTGAAGAAAAACTTGTAGTTCTGGTAAGATTCACTAAGAGACTTCACAATAAAAGAATAAACTTGAGGAGCCTCAGTTGTTCTTGAGTGTGTCAACAGAGAAGATCTTGGTACAACGTGTACATATGGGCACAGTTCATACCGAAAGCTTAAAGATATAATAGACTCAATTTTATACAAAATGTCTCACGTCATACAGAATCTTGTATCACCATGACACTAGATGAGAGGACACTACATTACGTAAGCGACAATGTCAGTGTCACAAAAGCTGTTAAGGACTTTATACTAGGCTCAAGATATCTGTGTACCAGACAGGCTGGCACTCCTAAGACAAAATGTGAACATTCTAATCTGAAGTGCACTGGGGCCTCTCAGGTCAACCACATGTCAGGCATAATTATATATCAGGCACTTATTAAAGTTATTAAAAGTTGTCTTAATTCTCTGGCAGCCACCTATTAGCCTTACTTTATCAAAATATTGCACCTTTTCCTGCTGACCTAGTCCTTCTCTGTAAGTTTTAGCAGCTTCCACATTTTCCTGAACTTCTTTGTAGCTTACACATCCTAAAGTCGGCCTAAACTGAATATCCAATGTGTAACTCAGTCTGTTGTTTACATCCCAGTACCTCCAACACACCCATGCATCCAGGTTACTGACAAAACAGTGATGTAAGTGAAAACACTATAGTAGACCCCATGAAGTGGGACATTTTTACCACCTAAGCTCTTTGAATTGTATTTCGAGAGCCACTCTGATCTAATCTTACTGGACAAATCAGTCATCAGATGTTCTCTGATAAAACGGCGCTGCTATGAACGAACTGTGTTGCTGAATGCATACTGTAGCACATTGTAAGTGCCAAGGTATCAAAGGCCATCCATTACTACAAGCAGTTCATTTCTCAGTATCTCTGTAATCTTGAGTTCTCATCCAGATATCAATTCCAGCAGAAGCTTGTGTTCTGCCCCCTGTTTAAGCAAGGTTTGCAGTTGAATCCAATTGGTCAATCTTGCCAGCAATCAGCACATCAATAGCCCTGGCCATTATGAGCAAAAAGAGCTATTTTGCTTGGTTGTAACCCATCCTTATTTGTCATAATGGCAAGCAACACCTGCACATTAAGTTTGGTTGATTCCCATTTTTCTTAATGGCAGACAGATGATTTTTCTTGGTGTGACTTGAGTTTGTTTGTTGCTGCACTTTTCTTATTTTCAATTGTTTATTTATTGGTTATGAGGCTGGTGTAAGGCCTTAGTCGGTTACACAACAAACCTCACAGATATCACTCACTGGTTGTATGACTGCTCGGTAAGGAGCTATTACAATTTGACACCTTTATAATTAAAATAATATGCTTTTTTTTTTTGGCAAAACAAAATTTTGCATGTACATAATCCATCACAAATCAAAAAATTCTGCAATTTAAAAAGTTCTTACTATGCTAAACGAGAAAATTGAAATATAACAGAATTTTTGGTCTGTGACTGAGAAGGTTAATGTTGTACTTTTCATTCTGATTTGACCTTATTTCACTTTTTATTATTTGGTGGTTGTAATAAAAGGAAATCAACACAGTTCAACATGTGGATCTTTATCCAGAGTTATGAAGAGAGACAGAAGTGAAGCAGCTTTGGATTTTTTAATACTGTGAATCAAAAATAGAATCTTCTGTGCCCTGCAGAGCTATTGACACAAACAGCCCCGATTAAGATGAGCCAAGCTACAGTGTATTAAGTTGAGGCTGATATGTGCTGAGGTTATTTTTTAAAATATTCTAATTCTTTTTCTTTTTTGTTCATTCATTCAAATTGGAGTATCTGGTCTTAAGAGAAAGATTTTTTAAAGTACACCAATTTTTTGCTACCCGTTTAAATCACGTTTCAGAATTTCATTTGAGTGCTCTTTAAAGCCTCCACTGTAATCTTCCTGCTGTGAATAAATTACTATACCAAGATAAATGTGATATGGTTTGGGGCAACATTTTACAACATTTTATTTTTGCATTGACTGCTAGAAGGGGACATTTAAGGATAGTGGGAGTGCGGAGAAAATGTGGCCTTTACTCCCTCCAAGTCTCAATCCTGTGATGCTTCATAAGTTAACTTAAAAGGCAGGAAATCGGGCTTGCCCAGGGTTAAGTTTGAGAGCAGACAAGTCCAGAAATAGTAAAACTCGCCCAAATGTCAAATGAGGTTCCATAGAAATAACAGTGACTTTCAGCCAGTTGACTGCATTTTCAAAACTACCTGCCTGCACTCACAGCAGCCAGTCAGAAAGTATTCCACTGCACTGTACCTACATGGAGGATACCAGCTTTCCTCCGCCATCACCTCTAGCTGTCCAAAAAGTACAACGAGGCAAAAGCAGAATTTTATGTTTTTCTGAGACAGCTCGCAGGCCGAGGGAGAGGACTGTGTGTGTTGACAGGCTGGCGATGTGGTTTTCTGTCTGTTGGACACACATCAGAGCAGTTAAGAAGGAGCCATGGAAATCCAAACATCCTGTTTTCTAAAGTTACACATGGAAGAGAGTGGAGGGATTGCAAGAAATAAAAAAAAAGAAAGGTTAGGGATAAATAGGAGGAGACAAGAATTCAGAATTTTTATGTCCTATCTGCATCTTCAGCCTGTTTTTCTGAATAAAATATGTTGCCATTGTGTGTTATGACATGTCTGTTTCTTCTTCATGTCTATAAAGGACTGCAAGTGCTGAAACAATCAGGTCAAACAGTGCAAACTGCAAGGGAGTCGAAGCAGGTATAAAGATGATTTAAATACACCAGAGAACCAACCTTATGTATTCAGGGAGACTGTTTCATTCTCAGTGCTGCTGTGGAGAAAGGCGTATCAGCAGACTTTTTCAGCTGAGTCCAGATAGCCAGCAGTCCACAGTGGGAGGATCTGAGGAGCCCAGCAATGCTGCGGGGGATTGTAGTTTGCTATGGGGGAAGTTTTCAGAGAGCGTGCAGAGGTTTGAAGACAAACAACAGAATTTTAGAGTTTGGAACAAGTGTAAAGAGCCTAGTATTGGTGTAATGTGGTGTTTTTTTTTAAACATTTGAACAATAATCAATACCTGAAAATAGTAGTAGCTCAGAGGATATTAATAAAATACAGGCAGGGGCTGATTTGGAGATAATCCTTAATTGGAAAAAGCAAGATTTCACAACTGAGCTGCTCTGTTTGTCAAACTTCAGAGCGCAAATATTACCCCGAGGTATTTGCCATGTGGCCTGACATCGGTGGATAACAGATCCAAGCTCTGGGCACTGACAGAGGCTGCGGGGCCAAATAATATTCTCATTCAACTGTAAAAAGTTGTGTTTCATCCAACTTTTAATGTTGTGGAAGCAAATATTCTTTAAAGGCTTGGACCTTCTGCTCTGTGTGGGTCTTAGATAAAGGTCATTGGAAAGATGGAATCAATTTTCGCACAACAAGACTTTCTTTAATTTCAGAACAAATGGTGCCATTACCAGGGTAACATTTATACTTTAGTTATAACACAGCTTTGTTAAACGCTTTATTCTGATTGGTCAGTTATGGCATTCTAATGTCAGTTATTTCAGCCATTGCTACGAATAACAGACCATTGCTATGGACTGCTGATCTTACGCTGTGTCCAAAATCATATTATGCACTTATGTATCATTCAACATACTTTTGTGTAAATACACAGTATTGTGTACCTTTTTAGACACACTGCTAAGCGGGCATCACATTTCTTTCTGCAAGTCTCCTGCCGGTTGGAGACACGTGACCATGGTAATCCATACCAAGAATGAACTAATTTAAAAAATCTATCACGTCTAGCAAGTGAAACCTTACTTTCATTTAAATTGAAGCATTATTGATGTAATGCCAGAGCTCGTTCGTGGTCTGCATTAGTCTGTTACGCTGTTGTGTTGTCATCACTATAGCATTGCAGTGTGGTATATTTATTACAGTGTAGTGTCCAGTGATTGCATACTGTAATTTTTTACCTGAAAAGTATTCATCTCACTTACTATTGGTTTCATACTACAGTTTCATTTGGACATTCTAAAAAATCTCACATACTGTTTTAGCATACTTACTTGCATGTTTGTGTGGCATTTTGGATGCAGCTACTATTTTGTGTCAAATTATTGATTTTTTAAATAAGCAGCCATGTAATATGCGGGATAATGTACAGTAAGTATGTCATTATTATGAAATAAACCCCTTCAGGGTGCATAAAGATCCTCTGCCTGCATCACTGTGTCGGGATTTATTTCACAGTAATGACCCTGTACATTATCCCTTTTTTAAATTATACATTTGGAATCGCATAGATCTGGGAAACCCTAATTAAACCAGGGGTGAACCTGAATTCTAGTAACTAGCTGTTATCTGTCCTGTTATGTATATACATCATACATGATTTATGTACATGCCACTACAACTATCATATGACTTCATGCAGCATATGATGATCTTCACGCAGCAGGAACAAAATGTTTACCCAGTTGTGACTCGAGCTTAGCAGAAATAAGCAGCGCTTTCAGACGTAATTGCATGAAATGAAAAGCTGCCAAGCGGCAGGTCCTTAAAATCAGTGTGGCGTGATTGAGAGGGAGGGAGGAATCTTCTGAGCGCAGCTGGAGTCCCTGGGTGTATGAAGCCTGCGGCTGTAGCACTGTGTGTGTAGGTTGATGGCTTTGTGGTTGTATTTGCACATTTGTGTTAAGTCTGGTTATATTACAGAATATTGTTTTGTATGGGCACATCCCATTGGTCTGTGGTTGTATGTTCTGTAGCTTTGTTGGTGGTGCAGAGGGGCACATACATTACATGCAGAGTGAGTGCATAGTACATACATGTTGGATGAATCCTCAGAGTGAAACCCCTGTAGTGTGATAATGAACATACAGTAGTGTCATTGAGGAGGCAGGTGAAAGCCCCATCCAGCCGGTCTTAATTACATCACAGCCCGTCCTGACATGCTCCGGTGAACACTGCTGGCTTAGCAGGTAATGGCTACTGTGCATGTACAGTTGGCAGAGTGAGACGGCAAGGGGGGCGTGGATTTGAGGACCCATTTCACATGAAAGAGCATGAGCCCTCTCAAATGTTTGGGATCTGATGGCTCTAGGGTAGTAATTATAATCTCTTGAAGTTCTTTAGCCAAATTTATATTTTGGATTTTGCACAAATTTTTTTTTTTTTTTTTTTTTTTTTTTTGTGTTTGTCTAAGCGTTTTCTCATCTTTCCATGTGTTTTTGTCATTTGTAGGCGTGAACTGTTTTGGACACAAGAGTTTGAAGAAATCATTGGTATGGTTAACTGGTCTAATTACATAAGGACCATAGACTGTATGTTAATTAAACTGAGGATGGAGCTTCCAAGTCTGAAACGTGAAACCAATGCAGAAGTGCCTTAAACCTACATTCTTTCTACTGCCCAGCAGGGGCGACTCTACTGGATGTAATAAGAGGTCAGATTTCATGCAACCTTATGGTATTTTTTTTTTCCTGTTAAACAGATGAGCCAAAAACACGCACGCAACAAGCATTGTCGTTATTGCACATACTGTACACTCCTTGCAAAAAACCAAGATGGCGACCCCCATAATGCAAACTTGACGCTTCAGAACAGTAGCCCACAAACCAATAGGTGCTGACACAGTGGGTTCACACTTGATCAGGATTCATTAAATGACAGCCACATATGTTAATGTGGTCACATTTTCCTGTTAAGTTCTGCCACTATGGGGTCTCTCTCACACCAAACACGAGAACAAAAGATGTAGTTCGATGATGTCATATGGGATCATAGGCTTCCTTATCTTCACTTCACTTATCTTCAACAACCACCCTAACTGATGAAAATTTATTAGACATTATTCAGGCAGAAATCATGTTCATATATGAGGTAATAATAAAGTTTTATTCACATTAAGTTTTTGGAAGTTGTCGCAATTAGCAGCTAGCTAGAAAGAACTACAAGACAACGCACCATTACCTTGAATAAATTACAGTTTTCTCTGTGTTTGAATATTGTTGAAAACATTTGGGATAATGTAAGTACACAACTCAACAAAATATATAAGATGTTTCTAGTATTCTTTGACATTTAAAGGCACAAATGTTATATAATATAGTTTTGAGACAATATCTGACTGAAAGCTCGACCTAATAAATAAATATTGCACAGACTGGAGTTTGCAGATGCTTTGTCTTGTTTTGTTTTTTTTTTAAATCCAGTACAAGCTTTTATTTGATGAGTTGTGAGCTTTATATACAATAACAAAGCCTGGAGGGTACAAAGGCAAACTGAGTAACATAACTGGTTCACTCCATGTGCTGGAGAGCAGGGAGGTTTCCGAAGAGATAAAAGAGAAACAACTCAAATCAAAGTGTGAGGAATACGTTTTTATGAATGATCTCAAGTCACACCATAAAAGCAGTACTTTGCATAATGGAGCTGGTTAATTACTTCAGCTTCAGAAATAACCTCCGCCTACGCCACAGGCCGGCCACCCACACCTCGCCAGTGTACATCAGTGGGCTGATCTACATCGTTTTACTCCAGGGCTGAAAGAGAGTCCCACTCTGCCCCTGGGTAAACAGCCACAGCTTATTACCAGAATGTCCAACAGCAGTTTACAAAAAGCATCTCCTCCATGTTGGCACTTTGTGCTTTGCAACTGTAGTCTGGAAAATGCTGCACAGGTACGAACACAAGACTCCTTGTAACCATAGAAACAGAGAAGACAAGGCAATGGGCTAATGATCTTCACAGTGTATGAGGAATTAATGATTCATAGAGAAGGAAACAAGAACATTATGGATTTATAATAAAGAATATATTGAAATGACATTTCTCTTTTGTTGCAAGACCAAGTCGAATTTTGGAACTTGTCTGTTCACGCTGTTGGCTGTACAGATTTAAATTTTGCATGAGAGTAGTTCACTTAAAGTGGAATCTTAGTCCTAGAAAGGAAAGGAAACATGAGTACATCTGCAGGCTCCTTTCTAACACGTACTGTAACAGAAAATGTGAGGTATGGTAAATGAGTTCAGCTTCTGTCCACAGCAATTTCTGCGACTGTTTTACATATGTTTCAGTTTTCTGTTTGTTATTTTAAGGACCCTTTTAAGGCTGGACATCAGCAGTAGCTAAAAATGCTATGATACATTACACTGGATAATTTGTTTGTTACAGTTTTTTAATTATTATTTTCAGTTTTCAGTCGCAGTTTAGTTAGATTTAGGCTGCAAAACTACTTGGTTAGGTTTAGAGAAAAGTCATGTTTTGTCTTTGTAAAGAGGGTGCAAAGAGCATTGTTGGCTATATCTATCTGGATGTAAATAGCCTCCGCTATTGCTATTAAAAGCTTTTGGCTTTTCTAGGGTGCAAATAGGCATGCTGGCTATTCCAACCAGGGTGCAAATAGCATCTGCCTTAATTAAAATAGGTGTAATTTGAAAATACAAAAATATATGTAATCATATTTTAGGCATTTATTAGAAGTTATATGAGTCTGACCTTAACCTTACATTTGAAGTAGCCAATCAGGATCTCTTGGAGGTGGGACACTGTGAAATGAAGGATGCATGCTGGATTGTTTCAGCCAGTTAATACCAGAATAACTTACAGCACATGACATAACATAATTATTTTAACCCAAACCTTGATCATCACCTAAACCTAATCAAGTAGTTACTGGGACCATTTCACAGCATTAATTATGTGTTTAATGTCATGTGGCTATAGACTGTACGGTAGGGAGGTCCAGTGCACCTGTCACTGGTACTCTCTAGAGTCATATATGTCATTTTGGTAGCCAGCCTATTTTGGCAATCAACCTATTTTACTATTTGGGGATGAGGATGTGTTGGTGATTTCTTGATAGTATTATATTTGCCATTGTAGAGTATGTGTGTTTCTGCCCAGAAAAATATAAATGACAAAATACTCAAAAGTGATGAAATATGTGTTTTAAATACATTTAATTGAAATCCTGCCCATATGTGGGTGTTACACTGTTTGTTTTTTGTATATCACAGTGTCTTTCCAAATGTAGGCACCTTTCTCTGCTTTTACACCTGAATCTCATAACATCTTAATGTGTCCTAGAACACTTCACACATCTTTCCTTCCCTGCATGAAACCTATCTAAGAGTCCCTTTTTAAATTTTAAAGCACACACAGATAGAACACACTTGCCTCAATGTTTTTCTCGTGTGCCTGCACTCTGCGCATCTGCACGCTCACAATAGCTACAAAGCTAAAACCCACTTTGCCTTTCAAGGTGGAAAAACAAAACACGAATCACGACTGCATGTACAGTACTGTAACACCTCCTGTAAATGCAAGGTGAAATTTTTGTCCACACTCTGTAGGCAAACATCGACGCCATCTCATAAATTGTTAAGATGGCTAGAGGTGAGTAAATTAGGGAGCAGACTCATTACCTGCTTTGTAGAGTAGCCTAGACAGAGCCTGGAGCAAGAGCCGTAAACACACCATTACCACAACACTGCAGTGTACTGCTGCTGTACTCTGCTCCAGCTCTTTCTCAGTTCTCTCTCTTATGAGTGCCTTGCTGCCTTCATGCTGTCTGTCTTGCTTCTGATACTGAGTCAACCGCATTCATAAAATCTTTCTAGGACATGATCCTCTCCTGTGTGCGCGTCTTCTGCAGTCTTGACCATTTCAAACCTTTTAAGGCACTCAGGTATCATTATTTTCTTTAAAAATACATTGCAGTATCTCAGTAAAAAGATAAACATCTTAAAGGAATAAGAAGACATTTTTTGGAAATATGCTTATTGTTTTCTTGCTAGGAGTTTGATGGTAAGATGCTGACATTTTATAGGGGGTTATATGCCCCTGTCTCCAGTCTTTGTGCTGATAGCTTAATAGTCGACTAAAATGTGCTTCTGAAAACATTTGAGGCAAGAAAAAGGCGATGTAGTGACAGAATATTGATTCATATTCGATCAGCACTGCCTAATTTTTTCTTTTAAAATTTTGTGAGACCGGTACGTTGCACTTGAAACGTGTGACTTTTCAAACCTGGACCGGTGGCACTCCACTGTCTGCTATCATGTCAAACTCGCCCCATATTAGAGAAACAGTTGTAAGTGCCCGACGAGATCCAGGCTGGTGGAAATCTCTCTGAGCAGGAGGGTGGCCAGACACATGAAACATGAGCTTGCGGATTTGTCTGGATCCCAGGCTAAAATAAGGGTATTTGGAAAGCAAAACCTCTTATGAAGAACAGTGACTAAAAGATAGAATCCTGAACAACACATACATATAATACCGCTCTTCTACTTTAGCAGACACATCCTGTATATGCCCACTGAATGGATAACTAGTAACCTCAAATGCTGCAAATTTGCCCGATTAGAAGAACTAACTGCTAAGGCCATTCAATACCAAATTCAGATGTGAAGTGTTTTTTCTCTGTGTGTAGCCCTTAGTCACCATTCCAGTGTTAAATAGCGTCCCCTCGCCCACACTGTGAGTGAAATTAATAAATAAATGAAAATTACAGATCCCAACCTTACACTGGGAAGCCAGGTAAAACTCCCACAGAAACACTTAAAGTGTGATGTGATGACACTGGAGTCTGGATCTGGAGTCGATCCAGAATTTACTGTAAAAAAATCAGACGAGTTTGGATTTGGCTGTTTACCAGTGTTTACAAAATTAAATTTAAACCACCATTTATGTTGATTACCTATGTATATATACAAAATGGAGCATGTGAATACCTATAATAGGGACCTTTAAACTTTTATGGTCGAGTCCGTGCCATCTGTGCATAATGCGGGTTGTGTTTCTTTCTGGGCCTTTATGCAATTTTGAAGGCCGTCAGAAGGGTCGATGTAAATGCAATATTATTATGCACCACGCAAGATAATATAGGGCTGGAGAGGGCCTTGCCAGAGCTTGTTTAAATGCAGAGCACGCACAGTATTACCATTACAAGATCTCTTTACCTGTCTCATAGGCTCTACCACACTGTTAACACACTTGGCATGCAGAACAGCAAAGTAAATCCGGTTGAATCCAGCTGGAGAACCATGTATTTTGGAAACCAAGAGGAAAAAGGGTCTATAACAGTGGGTTTATTTGCTGTATTGCAATATACTGTACATAAAAAGCATTTTTACACTGTATTTGAACCTTGAGGGCATAAAAATCTGTCTCTTTTCGAGGCTAAAGTCAAACACTGTCTTGGACTGAGAACATTGATGTGTCCCTGTACAGTTTAACTAGGTGAGTAATGACTGTGCATGCTTGGCTGCATACACACTCCTTCCTTCATCTGATTAAAGCAGTCCACTTTAATTATAGCAGTCATTGATTTAAAGACAGGTTATTACCTTTTTCATCTATTACCTGATGAATAAGATAATAACCTGTCTTTAGTTATGCTAGGTTACTGACCTGGTCGGCATAGCTAATTCAGGATTAGTTATGCTTTGTTACAGAGAGTATTAGCGGCGATCAGACACAAAACACATCACAGTGACTATTTTACTGTGCACAGCAAGATGTCAATAGCAGTCTTCTTCTTCAGATTTGATTGTCGAGGATGAAATCTCCATCCTTTCAGATGTCACGGGCAGGAGAGGCATCGTTGATCAGATATAGTGTACGCTGAGGGGGATTCAAGAAATGATATTCAGCTGATCACAAAAGGAATGGCCTGACAGCTTCACAGTGTTTCAGAATGAAGATTAGCAGCTTTGGACATTACCCTGTAGCAAGTGCAAATTGATTTTTTTCTAACCAAGGTCATCCTCAGTTGCGGGATGAGTGATCGGATGTTTTGGCACCTCATACACCCAGCAATTGCAGCAACTGTGTAGCCCGGAGGATTCTCCTATAGTTTGCGAAACGGATTGTAAAATAAAGCTCTCTGCATCTTTGTATCCCAATGCTACATTCCAAAAGTGTTGAACCTTATTTTTTGTTCTTACTCTTTGGTTTCCAATCATGCCTCGAAGAGTGTACAACGATACACTGATGTTTCAGAAAACCATTTCAAAAATGGAGATAAGGGTGGATTTGCTGACAATGATTGCATTTCACTTGATTCAGTTCCAGCATTTGCAAATTCCCCCTTATGCATTTAACATAATCTCAATGGGAGATTGTGTGGAACAAGTCTGTGCTTGAGAAAAACAAAATATCGCAGTGATTGATTTTAGGGAAGGTGGTCTCTATGAATTGCAAATACTTGTTTAGTTGCACAGATCAGGATCTAAAATGTGTTGTGAAATCAGCTGCAGTAGGTTTAAGTACCCAGTTTCACTCAGTGTTTTGCTTCTAGGGGGCAATGTGGTAGTTAGAGTTGATTTAATGCTGTGTGATTTCTTGCAAACTATCAGTAAGTGTTCTGTGGAGGATCTGCATTATTTCTGGCGTCAGCATAACGTGTTTTTAAACCCCTTTGTTTTCAAATTTAGGGATTCAGATTGTTAACATTTGACTTGATGTGTATATATATATAGATATACATATACATATATGGAAATAAACATGAGACAAATAATTCAGATGGCTTATGCACGGATACACAGAAGGGATTCGGGGAAAAGATGAGGAATGTGTGCGTAAAACAAAGCAAATAAAAAATTGTGCACACCCACACAATGACCTTCCTCTGAGTTCGAAACTGGCACACATACCAATTTCTTTATTTATCAGGTTACGAGCCTCTGGAGCAGACTGCTGCTTCATTAACAGGCTGCTTCTTCAGCTTTAATCAGTTCAGACCTAGTCAGAGATCCTTGGATGCCGTTTCCTTGCCTTGATATCTGTAGTTCAGTTGCGAGGCGCTAATCCTGTTAGCGTAAGGAATAAATGAACAGCTCAAAGAGATTGCTTTGGGTTGTGGAGAAGAAGAAGAAGAAAAAACAAGTGTTTTCTTTTTGAAGCTCTGGTCCAAATCACCCAGACACAGAAGAGAGATGTAATTTTAGTGAAAATGTATATTGTTAAAAACTATTAATATTTCAGTAATCCTGAAAATTAGTTAGCAGAAGCCTTTCATATATAGAGAGAAATGTGGTCTTTCAGAAAGCATCAATTAGAGTCCTTTGATAGAAAGCAGTCGATATAATTTTTTATTCTATAATGTGTCTTGGAGAGACTTCAAAAGGTAGTGTAAATTAAAATAAGCCCCGCAAAACATCGACATCATAGCGATGAAAGACGGGTCCACGTTCTCCTCTCACTTCACTGAGTGAGATGGAGCAACGTGATCATTGTGAAAATGAAGACTCAAATTCTAGTTTCATCAGCTGCATTTACATGCTGAACGGTAACACGTTATTTGAATGGTTGTGCATAAGACTGTCACTGTACTGTCATAACCATGTCATGACACCTGTAGTTGTGGATGTTTATGACTGTTGTCATTAAGCCTCTTCTGGTCAAGTATGTCATTTTTAATGCAAAGCTGACATAGTTTGAGATGAAAAAAAAAAGTTTTTAACATCTTCAGGATGTGGTCTGTTTCAGAAAGTCTTAACATTACATTCTGAATTGAACGGTTTGTTTTTTTTCGGGAACTGATGATGGAAATGTCCAAGAGCAACACATTTTGTTTTCTCCTCATCTCTGTTGAGAGTTGCGCATGTGCGCTATTGATTGTTCAGCACTTTCACCCAGGTCTTGCCATGCAGTTAGCAAGCTGACTCTGGCTGGACTGGGATATCTCATTGAACACGGCTGGTGTACACAGCCTCTGAGACGACAAGTAATACAGTACTGAGGTGATTTTCTCGCTGGTTTTGGCTCCTGGCACCCCACACCTCAGTCAGCTAATTAGGTGTATGATGTAAAGTAATGTTAAAACGTAACGCTAAACAGTTTGATAATGTTAAGCTGTCATAACAAAGACATCTTTGTCTTGGTTAATGTCAAGTTATCATAACAAACATTTTTGTCATGGTGAAGGTTAAGTTTTCATGACAAAGACACTGAAAGGTTATGTTTTCTTGGCTAATGTCAAGTTGTCATGATGAATTTTTTATCTTGGTTAATGTCAAGCTGTCACAAAAGACATTTTTGCCTTGATTAATGTCATGTTGTCATAATAAAGACATAATTGGCTTGATTAATATCAAGCTGTCATAAAAAAGACATTTTAAATAATGTCAACTTTGCATTAAAAATGACATGATTGACCGAATGTAATTTAATAACAACAGTCAAACATTCATGAAGGCTCTTTCTTGTTCATGACAGGTGTTATGATATGGTTATGACAGTGTAATGACTAAGACTGATGTCTTAGGTAAACCTCTTTCAATAAACTGTTCCCAAATGCGAGTATAATTTTAGATGTGATTGCATCATATTGTATGGAGACATAAAGCAGAATTTTTTCCCTCATTTTGAGGGTTTAAAAAAACCATGCCGGTGAATAAATGCCTCCCGGTGAATATTTCATCACATCCCCACTTTCAGATCTGATGGCATGTGTGGTTGGAGCTTATTACATGTAAGTCAATGTATCGGAACAGTGTGTAGATGTTTGTGGCTTGTGTTTTTTTCTTGTCATCTTCTTAATGCCCTGGACGATTCTCTTGACAGCAGGTATAATCATTGGCAATTGAGCTCGCATGGGTTTCCGGTTATTTGTAGCACTTCGCACTCCCATGCAAAGCAAACACTCATGGGTCTCTCTCTACATGTCACCTTGGCTACTCATGTTCGCCTCTGCCTCTCACCGCTATTACCAGTGAAGATATAACAAGCACAGACAGGCGATGTCGTGTTGGGTATCAGTAATACCAGGACGATGAAAAGCCACAGCAGCACAATATCTTTTAGGCTCCGAACACAAGGCTAAGAGACGGTGTGTAATGATGCTCCAAATAACAGAGTGAAAGTAAGCGTTTGACTCACACTGAGCTGTGGTCACATTACCTTTTGTGACTCATATCTGTCTCTGGCTTTATTTACTCGACTTTCGGCTGTAGAGCCACGCTGGTAATCCTGAACGTCTTTTAAGTGATCACATGCAGCCTGATAAAGGATTTATTTTATTTTGGACATGAATAAAAATATCCAACGCTGTGAAAAACATGGGAACCCTCTGCTAGCGTCTAGTTTTTCACTCCTCCTGTGGAAAAAAAAAAATAAGTGAACCCCCTCATTAAATACTATAAATAAAATCTTCTTTGAATCTCTCAGTGAGAGTTTAAAAGTACTGTCCTGCTTTTTATTCATACAGTTTAACACAAGATTCATAGTGTGAGGCCTTGTTCAAACCCAGTCTTCCACAGCCGGCCACTGAGCAACTCCAATGAAGCAGCTGGAGGTTAAATGGCTCGCCAAGTATAATTTATTCACTCTCTCTTGCTGAGTATTGTGAAATTCTGAGCAATAGATTTGTTTGAAGCTATAATTCATATCCTTAATGCATTTGAGAGTCATATAACATAATTTTATAGTGCTTGGTTTGTTATCGAATGGCCAGAGTATTCAAAAAAGAGCAAACTATTGCACTTGCCATGGTCAGTTGGTCACTGGTGGGCACTTTCAGATGCACGAAATGATCAAACGATAGACAGACGGAATGACATTTTAATCATCTCTGCTTTGTTGGGAAAAGCAACCTTGTAATTGTTTAGTTGTTAAGTCAAAATTTTACTTGAGTTAAAGTACTTGAGCACTTGCTTTTAGAAATGAAAATGGCCATGATTTGTCATCAGAGATTAAGGAAAGGCTTAGCTTTACATCAACAGACAATTTACAGTTAGGAACAGCTGATCAACTTACTGTGTAGAATTGCTGTTGCTTATTATTGTTAAATTATAATGTTGTGCTCATCTTGTGCTGCTGCAGCCTGCCTGATCCTCGTCGAGTCCAGGGAGAAGGGAGTAAGGGGAAAGAACTCACTTCAACCACAGATTGTATATTAAATAGGTTTCAGCCCATCTAATATACCGTAAATGGCTCCAACTTGCTATTTAGACCACTGTACTAATTTTTGGACACACAGTTGTTACATATTGCTCCTTTAAAGGTATAATCAGATGTGTCCGAGCTGTCTGTAAACTCACCAGAGAGATGGTTGATTATGGAGGCACATTCTCAGGGCATCAAAGCATCCAGAACACAGCAAAATAATGATAAAATGAGATGCCACCACACATTTGTAATGGGTCATAAGAGGTGATTGAAAGGGATTATTTTTTATATGCTTCTATTCATTGTTTTTTTTTAAGGAACATGTTTTATATTAAGCCTTTAAGCACAGTACTCAACTAAATTTTCTTTTGTTACTGTCCCCCCCTGTCTATAAGAAAACCCAAACATACTCAGTCCAGGTCAAAAAACGGTCAAAAAAACAAGGCATTGCCTTTGGCAAATGTTTTCCCCCAGCTGAGCAACAACAGACTGAATTTGAGAGTGTGGAAAGAATTTAAATGAGTTTTACGTCGCAGACATTGATAACATAATAGAGTTGAACTGGAACCGGGAAAGGGCAGCTGTCATTCGACGCAGATTAAGTCGCCGATAATGAAAACTGTGAACGCTGATCACCATGAAATGACATTTTTAGGCAGTACAGTTGCATAGGTAGAGGAACAGACAGGGCCAAAAAAGCACAGACCTGGCTCAGCGGAGGAGTCCTGGCTTGTCCTACAGTGCTGCAGCTGCCAGGTTGTGTTCCACTATGCCGGATGGAGTAGCCCTCCTCTCACAATTGGATGGTAATGAGAGTGACTGACGGGGATGCTCGGAGAGGCTGCCAAAAATAATGTTTTGTGTTTTCTCCTGCTCTCTGTGCCTCTGTCATGCTGTCTTTTGGTGTACCTCTCTTTCCCTTTTTCACGTCTGCCACTCCTTATTTAACTCCGTAGTCAGACACAATGTAGGGAATTTAGCAAGATTAAAAATAGGATGAGTTTGAGTGTTTCCAGCAGAAAAATTTAGTCATTGCAGCAGAAAAATAGGACAGGAAAAATAGGGCAGATGTCATAAATATAATAATTTACTGATTTTATTTTCAGAGTTAGGGTTAGAAAATAGCATCTATGTTGGAGAATATACAAAAGTGCGTTGCTAGTTATGGATGTTGTAACATTTGTGGAGCAGAAGTGCAAATGACTCCCTGCTGTGAGATTTACAGTACAAGTTAAAATAATGCACAGGAATGCGTCTGCGAAAGCTGTGAGAATGGAGGAGTGGGAGGCTTGATTGAAACCATGATGGCGCCTGGATACAGTAGTTGTAATCCCGTGATTACCGAGTGCGCGACATTACACAGAGCATCTGCATGAGCTGACTGCAGAATGGTAACAATGAGAGCAATGGCTTGTGAAAGTAGTTTTGTTTAAACCCCTGGCCAGCGGTTCAACATCCCGACCGCAGATATGTGCCTTCACTGTTATACAGCCTGGATTACAACATCTGTTGTTGTCAAAAAAAAAAAAAAAAAAAAAAAGGAAAGACCACATCGCATTTCCCTTGCCAGTCTCATTCTTTCTGTCAGCCTGCACTCTGCAACACTTCTGGAGGGCTTCCAGAGCTGTTGCAGCAGAGTCTGATGTATTTCTGGGGAGCCATGTCTTAGTGAGGCACATTAAGCCTCACTGTTCTTCTCTAGTCTCACTCATTATTCCCTCAGAGAGCTGATGAAAAGGGACAGACAACTCACCCTTCTAATTCAGCAGCGTTCTTATTCCTCCCATAATGATAGATTGAAGATAAAAGTTGATTCTTCTTTCACTGGCTCCCACCTTAACTCTTCAATACTTGCCTGCCCTGCGCCTTTAATAAAGTGATAAAAAGAGACCAGGGTTGGGAGCATTACTTTAAAAATGTATTCCGATACAGTTACTAATTACCTGTTAGAAGTCTAGTCAGTAACATAATTTAAGTATCACTATAATAAAATTGTTAAGCATAAATGTTTAGATAAACAGTAATTATGTCCATTTAAATATACTTTGAGTAACGTTGTGCTATTCACACTCAAACTGACATAAAGTTATTCTCACACACAGTAGTACTGAGAGGTTAGTTAGCTAACTGGGTTTCTGGTTAGTTAATGTTAGCAGTTGATTTGTGTAGCTAATGTTAACGTATGTGTATTTAGATTAGATACTGAGCTCTTGGATGATGACGATAGTATTTTCACAGCTAAAGAATGGTCAGTGTACTGTTGTTGTTCCTCTTTTCTGATTTAAGACAAAAATAATGTTGAAATTTCCACACAGTGAAGCATTTTTTCAGTGTTGTTTTGTGTTCTGATTTTTGGTTCGATTCTTTCCGGCACTTTTCCAAACACCATGTCAAGGGAGAGTGAAGAATACAGTTCAAAAGTGTAAAAGCAAACTTTCCCTTCACAAAGGATCCAGTTCCTCTTACAGTCACTCAGATCTTTTTTTTTTGTCCTGTTATTTGTCTGTAATTTAGAAAATTGCACAGTGCTGTGGTGAAAAGCATCAATCCCCAAACTTGTCAAAACGCACTCTCATGTGTCTGTAGCACTGAGTGTGATGGGAAGGAGCACGAACTAAGGGCCTCGGTCATCTGCCTGATTTCATTATGCTGCTTGGACTCTGGCTTGCTTCCATTTCAGATGTGAGCAGTGGCAGGACTGATGTGGGGAAAAGGACCAGTTATTAAAAATACATTGTGAATCAGAGTCATTTTAATAGGAAAGTGGCCAAGGATTCATGAGGAATATTTTACTTTTACCTGCTGGGACAGGCTTAAGGAAGGCTCATATTACTGAAGATAAGTAGTTTGAATTAATGTTGCTATGGAGCTGATATTTTCAGTCAGGTTAGATATGAAAACAAATAGTAAAGTCTGTACTGTAACTGTGTATCATGCTTTTCAACTGATCGTATTCTGTAGATCATCAAGGGAACTAATCTATGGTCTGAAGATCTGCACTTACGGTTATTCTCAGTTTACCAAATAAGACTGGATCTCGTTCATATTTTAACAATTCTGATTCCAATTCTGCTTCTGCTTCTCCTGTTCTTTGAGGTACCGGGTCAAAATGGGTCACTGCCTATTTCACTTTAATTGGAAACTATTTCAATTATCATCAGTTTTCATGCAAAAACATTTCATGACTCTGGCTTCACAAATGTGAAGATTTGTTGCTTTTCTTTTTTATTACTCAAATAATTTTAATTTATTTTTTATTTTTTGGACTGCATTTTCACTATTTTCAGAAATTTTCAAAACAATCAACAAGAATCAATAGATTAATGGAGAAAATAATCAGCACATTAATCCATAATAAAAAAATAATTAATAATTGAAGGTACTAGCATGAAGGATCTGAGTACTTCCTCCACCACTGCCCCTGTCTGTCTATCTAAACACTTACAAACACTTCATAATTATATGAATTGCTCCAGAGCCTGACAATACAATCATTTAAAGAAAAATATCCTCCTCCTTTCTTATAACTGGCTAACATACTATTCATTGTAACTTTGCCTGTGAAAATGTAAACACAGGCTTGTTTCATCTGATTTCAATGAGAATCCGACCCGGTGGCAGGCAATAAGATCAACTTGTCTGAAGAAAAGGAAGGATGTACTTCATTAATCCCCCTTAGGGGAAATTAAATTTTTTTCACTTCATTGTTAATTATTTTACACACACGTAGGCCTGTATACACACATGCACATGCAGTTCTACAGGTGGTAGGGTGATGGATGCTGCCCAGAATCGGGTGCCCCAAGCGGCTGGAGGTTCAGTGCCTCGCTCAAGGGCACCTCGACAGTGACCAGGAGGTGAATTGGCACCTCTCCATGCTACCAGTCAACACAGAAATAGCTAATCTTATCTCTGACGGTCTCACTTGCTTATGTAGGTCATATAGAGGCATCAGTAATAAACTGAAAATGTTTCATAACCAGTTAAAAACTCCTTGTAGTAGCTTTAATGATTCTTTTGGAATGGAAAATTTGGAACCAGTTCTCAAAGCCCAGCTGTAGTAGCAAAGGAGGAATATTCTTACAGAGTTCCACTCATTGACTTTTGTACTGATTTCCTCTGCTTCAACAGTTTGCAAAACCAATGTGGCTCATTTCCAGTTGACATCTTTACTCTTTTGAGTTTTGCTTGCGTCAATATCTTCATTATTTTCTTTACCCTTTAGTTACCTTCATTTCCCCTGTCTTATCTGTGCCGCTGTGATCGTTTTATGCCTTCTTTCTAAATCTAAGTTTTGAACTGGCACATATTTTTCACCGTTCAGCATACAGACAACACGTTGAAATTAAGCAGCAAAGTGTGATATCTTTCTGTGAGGTTTACAGCGTTCCTCTTTACCTGTGTGAGTCTGTGGGTAAAGCATGCGAAATACGACATAGCTCATAAATAGCAGAAGTCAAAAGAAGCAGGGCTGGAGAAAAGGAGACAGACAGCAAAGTGAAAGTGAGGGGTGTGGGGGGATGGTAAGTGAGAAGGGCACGTCAGCTACCAGGGATCAGAGATTAAGCCAGTGTCGCTGGGGTGGGGTCCACCAGCTGTCCTACCCCAGACAGCTTACTCAGTGGCTTAGAATGGGTGGCATCTTCCTCTCGTAAAAGTCAGCCAAATGTCAAGCAAATTTCAAGAAAAGGCAGGAAAATAAAATAGGAATTAGGTTTACCAGCTGTGAAAACCAATAAATACACACACCATGAATTTTCTGTTTATTTTTTCCATTTATTGTGTACTTCATACCCTGCTTTATAAAGTCATGTCAAAAAATGTTCTGCACACACATCTGTACGCTGTTTGCAGGAATAACTGTGAGGTAATGATGTGATGTGGTGGCTGAGACATGGGGGATCATTGTTCAGTAGTAAGTGTTCGCTTTAGTCCTCCAGAGTATCGGTGCTTCCTTATAGCTGATATGCTCGATGCAGCATAGTGAGAAATAGGAAAAACAAGACTTTTTTTTATCAAAATGTGGCTATACTTGCCATCTCTTCTTTGGATCTTTTGCAGCGCACCGCTGTGGTGCTGTGTGCTCCGGCTGGATGTCATACAAAAATGAACAGATTGTGCTGTCTGAGTTTTCACTATCCCACATTGCATCATGCGGCACAACTGGGAAGAATGGAGACTTTAACAATTCCTGTAGTGAAGAAAAAAACAAAAAAACAATGGATGTGGTTGGGTGGTAGAAACAAAGGGGAAAGGAATGAGAGAGGACAGGTCACACTAATCAAACTCCCTGTGCTGGAGAAGCAGAGTGAAGAAAAGTCCACTCACCCAAGTGACAGATAGAACAGACATAGTCGCTCTCAACAGTCAAAATGGGCCCTGTGTTGGCGGGATAAATGGTGTTAATTTCAAGCCCTGATTGGCGATATTTCATGCTGTTCAAACACAAAAACAAAGAAATGCAATTGGCAGTAGTAATAATGACCAGCCAGCCGTTGCAGAGGCAAACCACTTGCCAAAAAAAGAGCAGTAATTTTGGACAAAAGCCTGGATTATGTCCAATGATAACGTGTTTTTTTTTTTTAACTCATTATTCATACAATATGTGCACAGCAGCTACAGTCCAGCATAGTAAAAGTTACTTGGACAAATAAAACTACCTGATTAATGCTTAGAAGAGACTGTTATTTGATCATAATAGGTAACTTTTACAAAAGACAACAATACTTTCTGATATGAGAGAAGTGAGCATCTGCATCTGTTACTTTTTTTAACTCTACATGAACGACACACATCTTTATCAAAAACAGGGCTTTATCAAAATGCTGTATTATCAAAATTGCAATATTACCAAGTGCAATATCCAAAGCACAGAAGCTGCAATTTTTCCCTAACGGTAAATGTGTGAGAAAACAGCATTAAAATGAAGTAGTGTAGTGCTGCAGAAATGCAGCGGGCTATAAATCTTGTTGCCCAGATGTAAGAAAACGTGTTTGTTTGGTACAGACACCAACAAATGTCACATAATCATGATTTTAATAGTTTGTTTTTTTTTCAGTGAAAATGAAAGTTGTGATGCAAAAAAAGATCATTCCCATAGTGAATCATATTGCATTCGCAATATCTGTCAAAATAATCACAATATGATTTTTTAACCATATTGTTCAGCACTAATTATCACTGTGGAGATGTGACTGAGCATCCACAGATGACCAGCTGCACATGTAATATAATATATAATTTAGAGACAGATATCTCTGTTTTTATTTACTTTCCTGAACCATGTTTTTTGGTGCTCTTCAAGAATATCAGTCAAACAGGTGTTGGGTTGTTTTGATCTCTCTCTCTCTCTCTCTCTCTTTTTTTCAATTTTCATAAATCATTTTTCATTGTGCATTCAGGAGAATATAAATCAAACTGGTGCTGGTTTATCTTGTCTTAAGAACGGTGTTTATCGTTATTTTGCAAATGAACGACTCAGTTTTGAATTAGCTCATCCACGTACCTTCTCACTGTGAGCATTTCTGTTAAAGGATCAGTGAATAAGATTAAGGGGATTTATTGACAGAATATGGTTGAAATGGAATATAATATTCACAAGTATGTTTCCATTAGTGTCTAGTCACTTGGAAAAAAGAATCATTGTGTTTTTGTTATCTTGGAATGAGCTGTTCATATCTACAGAGGGCGCAGGTCCTCTTCAACAGAGTCCCCCATGTTGAACCACCATGTTTCTACAGTTGCCCAGATCAGACGAAACCAAACACTGTTTCTATGTAAGACCTTTTGCAGCCTGTGTAGATTCTTTTACATGCTTGGAAAGGGAGGGAGAGGAGATATGTTTGGATCTGCCAGCTCACCACTTGATGCCACTCAGTCCAACACACCGGTCCTTTAGATCTTCCTCGGTTAAAACATTTCAGTTTGGGTGAAAATAAAAAGGAATCAATTTTTAGACCACCTTTTAACACTGGCACTTTTTTCTATTTCACCCCTTTTTTACAAGCAAGGTGTTATTCTTCTAATTTTGGCCATTGTTTCTATTGATTATGGTGGCTGACTCACCAACATTTTGTCTGTAGCTGCAGAGAAATGAGGACATGGATTTCCATTTTTCAATGGACTTCATTATGTCAAGCAACAAGAGCTCAGATCAGACAGGCTTTAAATAAGTGCCTTTTTAACCTTCACCTTTATTCCCACTTCCAACTGAGTGGCTTAGATAATGTGGTTAAAATATGGTGTTTGAAAGGCTTGAAATTATGTGGAAAATGTTTAAAACTGTGTAATATTTTTTGCAGAGTAACTTCCCAGCTTAACTTCGACCTCCTGTACTTGAAAAACGTGTTTGCTCACATAATTTCAAATTAAGTGACCATTTTAACAGTTCAGGTGCATTCATCCTTCTAAATAGTAGAGGTAATATGGTAGAAAATTGTCCTGATGTGCCCAGGTCGTTAAAAAAAAAGGAGCAGCTGCCTATCACGTTCTCTTTGGCTTTGACTCTTACATGAACTGTGGGTGATTTCCCTTTGTTTTCTCTTTTGAGGACAAACCACTTATGTTGTTTTTGCGATTAAGGGACCTCCAAATTCTTCCTAGAAGTGTTTTTAAATCCTCTCCAATACCATTGACTATTTGCCCAGGTACATCCCTCAGAGGAGCCAGCAGAGGGCTCAACTGCTGGTTGGGGAGGAGGGATTTAGATATTCCCTTGCGAGGACAGCCAAACCCCTGTGATTACTGCATAATCCTCTCCAGCATATCATGTGCATCATGGCAGCACAGTGAGCCTTTGTGACATCACGGGGGAGGCTGATGTGGAGCTGCTTAGTCCATATTTCTCTGTGTCTCTGCCTCGCTAATGCATGTCTCTCCTAACCTCTGTCTTACTCTGGAACAGTGTTTCCTTGCTCTGTGTTTCCCCTGTCAGTCCCTTTCTGTCTCTAAACTCCCTCCCTCCCCATTGTCTGATGTTTTGGGAGGACGGGGGAGAGGCGGAGAGGAGATCAGTGGGGATTATCACTGTCTGGAGAACACGGATGGATTTGTACGCCATCTCCGTAGTTGGATGTTGTGCCAACCTGCCCTCGACTAATGGGACAGCAGTGCACTGTCGTAGCACAAGTTGATATCAGTCAAATGCTCTTAACCGGCGAAACTGTCCCTTTGGTGACTCGTGCAAGGCCGTTTTCTTCAGTATGAGCGACCCATTCATGAACAAACATGACAAATTTAAAAACAATCAAACATTATGTAGTGAAATTGTGATTGGGGGAGGCTGGCAGGGGGTACAGCAATGTGAAATTCCAAAAATTAAACCCGAATCCGCTTATTAAAAAAGAGTAAGCCCCTGGCTCCCTTTCTCTCCTATTTTAATCTGCTGCTCTGATGTCTGTTTTGTGTCCTGCTCTTTGTCATCTATCACTTTCACTCAGTCTTTCAATCATGCCAGCTTTCTGTTCTGGTCAAGACTGGGGTCACGGAGAGTTGGATGAGGATCTTAAAAAAAAAAAAAAAAAAAAAATGCAGCTGCAATCAGAATCCTGAGCAGAACGGGCACTCCCAGGTCTAGATGGCAGTCACCAACCGAGGGTCCCGTGGTACACTTTTAAACGAGCCTTTGTGTTCTTCTGCTTTTGAGAATCAAGCCTTTTATGGTTTATGTCAGTAACCCAGTGTAACAATGCATGTTTGGGGACTTTGAAGTAATATTCAGAAGTGTAGCATCCAGCAATATGTCTGCTTTCATTGCAGGCTTGTGACACATAATGATTGGTATATTTATTTAGACTTTTTTTATGTCAGTGTTGAAACAAAGCAAACATCAATCGGACCATCATAGCTTTTGAAAATGACATCTGAAATTTGGCCTGTAGGGTAAAAGTACTGAGCCTCACCTCCCCACTGATGCTCTTCTAGAAAGCAAGCAGGAAGTGATCTTAAAAAGCTTGTCATGTCTATTTCAGGAAATCTAAAATTGTGTGTGTGTCTGTGTGTGCATCTGTTTCTCTGTAAGAATGTAGATTCTCATAATATTTCTGACAGGCATCGGTGTGCCTCCATGGCTTGTCTTGTGCTGTTAGCAAGTGCAAATGACATGGATTTTATATTTGTTTGTCTGCTTGTTTTATTTTATTTTTTTATTTTTTATCTTCACGAAGAAGCCAGATCGGGCAACTCGATGATGACGCATTCACACCTGAGTGTTCCTCACTGCAGGTGCCAGCTACTGCCGGGCTGCTTTGCATTTTTGCTGCATCAGTCTGGGAGTACCAAAGCTTTGTGCTCAAGCTACAGTGAAGATAACTTGTGTTGTATTTGTTACTTATATACACATATAAAGTTAAAGTTTGATTGACTGATTAGGAAACATAAATATGAACCTATTATTTACTGAAGTGTTAAAGACAGCATTGTTAACCAGAAAGATGTGACCTGACAAACTCAGTCAATGTTTCTGAACAGCAGATAGCCTTGGAGACTGTCCCTCACCACAATATATGCAAGAATATCAGTATTCAATTGTATACGCATATACTATAAACTTAAATAAAATATATCAAGAAGGAATAGTTTGACATTTTGGTAAAAACTGTCATTTCCTTCCCCAAGAGTTAGATTGATATCACTTTAGAGTTTGTTTGCTAAATATGAAGCTACAGAGAACAGGTGTCAGCTAAAGCTTGCATATGCGGGAATCATTTGCACTTAGTTTTTTTCTATGGACTAAATAAACAAGATAAATAATATTTTAATTTGCATGTTTGGAGGCCCTGGTAGGCAGATTCTGCTTTCCTTTGGCCAAGCTTGCTACTTGTTTTCCTCCTGCATCCAGTCTTCATGTTAAACTACAGCTAACTGGCTGCTAGCTCTATAGCCACATATTTACTGTATAGATGTTAAAGTATCTGACTTTCACTTAAGTGTTAATTTGTTGCAGAAAATTTAATTGGATTTGAGCCCTTGTGAGGAGTAATGAGTGATAATATGATGTCTAAAATAGTCGAGTAAAGCCACTCTGTGGGTGTGTATTTCTGTCCACTGAAAGGCTCCCAGTGATGTCTGCCTGCTTGTAGGTGAACGTTGAATGTAATGACAGTCTCTGACATTTCAGTTGTCAATCAACATGTCAATTAATCACAGCCGTCAGCGCGGGTTTTCAGAGAGTGCTTAGACATATCCCTGCATGCTCTCACAGATGAAAGGAATGTCCGTGCCATTGACAGAGCCGTTTCTGCCCAGCATTATTCACCAGTGCTTGATAGGAAATACTGCTGTCTGGATTGAGGCGCAGCAGCATTTCATAAAAGGATGGCTGAACAAAATCATTACTGAATGTTCAAAAACAACTTCTTTATCATGCAAAAATCTGTATTTGAAACCTCCAATAAAACCCAATATTCTTTTGCTCATGAAGCGTCTGAAAAAATGGATTACTGCAAGAAATTCAGCTCAAAAACAAGAACAGAGTTAACGGCTTCTGCAAAGATTCACCATGTATTTCCAGCATTTAACCAACAAATCTGGGTTAGTTAGCCACTGATTTATTCTATGTGTGAATGAAGGATTGTCACACACACTGTAGAGTGAGGTTAAAGGCTTTTTCTTGCCATGTATATAATTCAAATCCCCTATAGATATAGTGGGCTTTGAATGCATATTTTATAAGACTTCTGTCTTCTTACATCAAGAAACCCACTGGTTTCATTTTTAATGGCTGTCCCATTGGCTATTCGTAATGGGCGCTGCTAAACATCAAAGCCACATTCACATATATGCTCACTCTTGCGTGTGGCCCATAACAATAACACACTCAATTCACACTGTCACCATGTAAATGAATGTGCATCAAGTGAACAATGTGAGATGAAGCCACATAAGATAAATGTCAGCTTTTGTTGAGTAAATAATAATCATCCATCATCAGGGATCAGTTCCTGAACAGTGGAGGACCTGAGAGGAGAGTATTGGAAAATAAACACCTTGGTTAAGATTCCAGTGATTTATCTGTTTTTCTGTGCAACTCTAACGAGCGTTCTGCTCCTCCAGTGATCTTTTCATCTCATGTGATATGTAGGAGTCAGTGCTCTAAGAGGGCAGATGAGCTGGTGCAAGAAACGAGGTGTCGCAAGCAGTGGGCAGGCAGTGGTGATGAGGAGAAAAGGATGTGGAGGTTTCATGAGTGCAGTTTCTGGATGGGGAACAAAGTGTCAAGTAGAACGTGACAGCAGGAAACACTCAGAATTTACTCACTTGCTTCTTTCAGATATGCGGGGCATTCACAAATAAATACACAAGCAAAAATACACCAAAGATACAGTCATACACTGACTAATCAGTAACTGATTTGCATTTTCTCCCAATTTCCATACCTGAAGATTTTCTGAGCCGTCCTGTTGACAAGAGGCTCTCATTTACTGTAAAATACAGTGATCAGCATAACTTTTTGCAGGAGACAGCACAACCCCAGGTGCAGGAAGACATAAAATATGTGAGAAAACAGAAAAACAGAAATGATAATATGTCAACGGGGATAGATGCAAATATTTTTGAGCACTGACCCCACGAGCCACCAAACCCCTCAATTTGGTGGCCTAAATACATTTTTAGCAGCCCAAAGGTAAACTTGTGTAAAAAACAATACAGTCTTCCTTAACTGTTGTTCACTTTTCCCACTTCTCAGCTAGTTGAGGAGACTGGCAGCACACACCACGGCAGTACACTGTGTCCTAAATGTATCTTCTAGCAACTTAAACTTACTTGCATTCACTCTTAACTTTTCACTGCCGTTAAGTTTTTTCACAGTCTGCCTTTTGTATATCTGGTTCTTCTCTATGGATCATATTAGCACTTCGAGGAGGCTTCCTAAACATACTCCAGTAGCCCTGACAGTAGCTTGCAGATGGCAAGTACTTTCCCGTTTCCACTGAATGTCGAAAAGGCAAGAAATATTGGGATATTTGTGAAACTGTAATGCTGTGTTGGTGAACTTGAAAACTTGGTGGCCACAGGAGGCCACATACATGGAATATTTATTGGCTACAGAGTAACTTTGTGTGGCCACCAGTAGGGCTGGTAACTTTGATTCTTTTATGGTAGCCACGGGCCATTAGGCCATGGTTAGTGTGAAACTCTGGTCAGTACAAACATGAACACACATGCCATAAGAGGGAATATCCTTGTGCCTCCATAGAATCACCACAGACCCAAATTTTTAGACAGAAAATATCATTAGAAATAGAATTCTACTATCTGCTAATATTCTTACATATGTTTACAGTGCTAGTACTTTTCCACTCTTGGTAAACAACACAAACTCAGACAGTTTGGTAGCAAAAACCTTGCACATCATGAAATATAGAAATTTCTGCCTCCAAAAATCACAGTCCACATTCCTGTTTTTGTATCAAAGGCGAAGTCTCCTGTATTTATTACATGCTCAGTGAATTTGTTTGGTGCTGAGCAGCAGAATTGCATCCTATAAAAGGCAGATAATGAGAACACAGGGGAACACACAGGAAATGTAGACACCAAATTATGTAGTACTGATAGTTACTGTGAAGGAGATGGTAATGGTCAAATAAGGTTGCAGAGATAGTGCACTAATTTGTCTTGCATGTATACCAACCTTTGTGTTGAATCTATTAAAAACTGCAGCAAAAGCAAATGAGAGAGAACAAGAGAAAAAAATCAACAGTAGATGCTCAAAGCAGTCAAGTGACTCTTCACCCTCAAACAGCGAGGTCTGAAGTGGCTATTGCTAAGAGCATATTGGCTAGCTGCTGTTTTTTCTCCATGACTGGGGATGATGGCGCCAATAGACCCATTGACACGATGATGGCAGTGACCAGGAAAAGCACAGAGAGCTGATCGTGGTGCTGAAGTGAGAAGCCACAGCGGCGTGTTTGTGGTCGGGTGTTGTATGGCAGTGGTTGTACTATCATGTTTCCAAAAGTAATCTCTGCTTTTGGTGATGTGTTTGGAAGGCGTGGGCCTACTGCAGAGTGTGAATGATAGACGGGCTGCCAGCATGGATGGATGAAGTGTGTTGGCAATACCGACGCTTGTCTGTGCCAGAGCCCGGCACACATTGTTCATTCTTGGCCTCTAATCCATGTGATCTGAAACAGAGGTGCTGACTCCAGTCGAAAAATCTCGAGCACCGTCATTAAAGAAAGCTACCCCCTGCTCGCCATTAGACGTCATGGTTTAAAAATAGCTCCTCTGTGAAAGAACACACTCTCGTTGTCGGGTCCAAACGCATTTCATATTCAGTCTGTGCTCCTCAAATTTGTCCCCCTTTTATTAGCCCTCAGGATTATGATTACTCTCCAATTTCGAAATCGTGCCAACCCAGCCCCGATGGTTTTCCATCTGATCCTCAAGGCAGAAACAAGCCTCTCCACAGTTAGTTGCTAACACCCGCAGAAATCATATTTCCATGTGCAGTCGCTCAGTAATGCTCTCCCAGGAACAACATTTTCTTTTAACTGTGGGTTTTTTAGCCACAGTGAAACAAAAAAACAAAAGTGATGCATCTCTAAAAGGTGAGGCCCTGTGAATTTTCTCTACCTACAGCAGAATCTAAGACGATCGTTATTTGTGTCTCATGAGGGAATAAAACTGCACTGCTCAGCCCTGCTTTGAATGAATATTAACAGGTAGAAGGTTAACGAAGCACTTATCTTATCATTTGAAGAAGATTCTTTTGCGTATTATATCCCAAATACTGGAGCTGACTTGTTTTATCTTAAGGATATTTCTAGTGTGCCTGCAGCCATCAACCTAGACTTTGTTCTCTCTAAGCCTTATTAGCTAGATTAAATTTGAAATCTGTTACTTCTACCCGTATAGAAAAATTAATTGAAATTGGATGAGAAAAGGTACCATTCCCTTTTTTGGAGTGAGTTATCAACGGCTGTTCATTTTTTTAATGCCCTCCAGCAAAAATCTGAAATTGGAATCTGTTCAAGCTACAAGTCAATTTAAATCATGTTAAATGTTGGCAGCAGAGAGTATAAGCAAGTACAGTTTCGATGAATATGACTATGCAAACAACAGGATTTCATGATAAACACTGCAGAGCTCGCTGTCGCCGAGGGTTATGAATCCAGGTCATGACTCTGCATGTTCTGTCCACATAGCCAGGGGAGACATCACATCGCATCATCTGGCCATAAGTGGACATGTTTGTTCTGACTAGTCCAGAGGATCATCAACCCCCCTCGCCCCACTTGCCCCCGGCCCGCCACCTCTAGCTACAGATATCCCGCGCTTCAACTCTGATTCAACAAATCAGAGTGACTGGCTGCTCCTGTCAATGTCATCACCTACCAGAGTGAGATCATGTCTCATCCACCCACCCCGTGAGCGGCAATCTCACTTGAGAGGGAGTGTGGGAGTGCTGGGGAGAGACACTTTCAGATTTGAAAGGGCAGGGACGGCGGCTTCCATGCAGGGCGAGTGACGAGCTGCCGCAGATTCTGTCAGTCAGTGAATCAAAGGAGACGGTGATGCTGATGTAAAAACCAGAAGGGGCTCCATGTCTTCTTGATCCTTACATCTTCATGGTCGTGAGAGCACGAACTGAAAACAACCCATCAGAAAATACGAAGATTCATAACCTTCTCCCCCAGGCCCTCAGCATAAACTCATTTCTATGCTCAATTACAGTTTATGTCAAATGAAAGATGCCACAATTAATGTTTATGACTGATTAGGTATTGGAGTGTGGGGTTATTGCTTCATGGGGCATTGAGCTCAATGTTTGTTTAAGGGCTGTAAAGACGAAGCATTGTCTTGCCATTGTCATGCATTTTAATTACCACTTGATTGTCTGATTATGTTGTGAAGGACATTTTTGCATAGATTAAGGAGAAGTCACATGGCTCAATTTGGGGAAAAAAGAAGACAAGAGTCTGCCATCTGACTGGGATTGGGAGTGTCTTGACATTGTATAAGGCCAGCGATGAAAGCAGACTGTCATATTCACTCTAAAGATACCATACTTGTGAGTGTTGGTGCCATCACACTTCATTAATTAGCGAGATTCATCACAGCCTGGGCGCCTTCAATACATTTTAGGCCTGCACGCTGATGATAATGCCTTTTGTCTTTTCAGAGGCTGTAATGGAGAGTGAGATTTACTGAAATGAATGTCTTGCTTGAATGAGTGTCTTGCAGACAAATTTATTGTATGTAGTACACAATATGTGTTTCTATCAAACAAATTAAATCATACTTGTGTTTAAACTTACTGAACCCAGTTTAACCCCTGTTTGTACTTTGTTTAACTCTTTCTCTTCTATAAGGCATGTCATGATTGTTTGTTTGTAGGTTCAAGTTGAAAGCATAGGTGCTATTGTCAGGATTCTGTGCTGGAAGTACTCACACATTTCCCCATCTTCTTCAGTTGTCCATTGAATCTGATGGTGATGTCCACTTCTTTAACAGTGAGATCTTTGATGGCTGAAGTCCTATCCTGGAACAAGCTCTATTGTAGGTGGGGCATGTGTTGGGGGGCTGGGCAGCGTCTGCCAAATTGGCATATACCTGCCAGGTGAGTGTCCAACATACATCCCTGGGCCAGATTTGAAAGGGCCTTTGTCTCTGCACCATATGTCCACTACTTTTTAGGATTCAAACAAAGTTAGCCAGCTAGCTATACTGACAAAAACAGACCAACAGCAGTCTGAAGAAAAAGAAATGCCTCTGTGACTGATGTAACAGTGCATTTTGGGTAACTGGGCAGGTTTAATAAGAAAAAAATAAGTGGAGAAGTAAAGCTTGTTTTTTTCCTCTCCCTCAAAACCAGCATGAAACTATGGCAAATCTGAGGGGGACACACTACCTCAAATAGAATGGCTTTTAAAACACGATGTTATAATGGTAGAGAGCTCAAAGGTTGATGACTGTCAGCCATTGGCAATGGACAATGCCCAACCCTAGCATGTATCTGTAGTTATGGTGGTGGCGGAAACCATGGCTGTATTTCTTGTGACTCTCTTCTGCTGTCTTCTTGTTGTCTTCTCCATCTCCAGCATACAAACCCCCTCTTTACACAGCTATTGCCAGGTGGTACGGTCAGCAGCAACTGCCTCCAGGTCCTCTGGCCTGATGTTACACTCCTTCAAGATGTTCAACATCTGGTCCCTATAGTGTTTATTTGGCTGTCCAGCTGAAGGTCGACCATGATGTAAATGGCCGCATAGATGTGGGGCATCCTTAGCGCCTGGTGCTGGGTGATCATGCCCTCAATGCTTCTGTAGCTGGTCTTTGTAAATTAACAGTGTTAGACTGAGGGTTTCATCAAGAACTCTTTTTCAGAGAAAGAGTTTTTGAAGGATTGTTCGATTCTTAAACAACTCTTTTGTCAAGGGTTCATCAAGAGTTCTTTGTACAATAATATAATATCTCTGTAGACTCTCTAGGTTGGGTCTTGTTTGTACCCTCAGAAAACGGGAAGGTTCTGGATACAACCCCCAGAGAGATTTCTAGGTGGAACCAATTTACCACGGAAGGGTTCTGCGTCATCTGTGTAATCCAAGTGTCAGTGAGCTGCAACATTAAAATTTAACCACAAAAGTCGCCATTTACACCATGTTTTTAGCCGAAATGTCAACTGTTGCTTCCCAGGTAGCATGTAAACATGGCGTCGATGCATCGCGAGACTTTGTATATCTCTTAATGGAAAGCACGTGTGAAAATATCGCGAGATCTCTTTCGCATCTGGCTCGAGTCTGAGAGGCTACAGTTGACATTTCACCTAAAAACATGGTGTAAATGGCGGCTTTTGTGGTTAAATTTTAATGGCGCGGCTCACGGACACTTGGATTACACCACACAAGCAGAATGGAGACATTTTGTGTTTGTTTTGTGTTCTTTTTTTTTTTTTTTTACATTTTATACGTGGTCACCATTCACTGCAATTGTACTGGATTTGGCTGCAATGCTGTTTTCTGCTGAAACTCCAGGATTGTTTTGTGAACTGAAGATCTTCACCCATCCTCACATCAGCATAGGGGTGAGTAGATATTGAGTGGATTATCGTTCTGGTGTGGAATATCGTTTTAAGTTCTATCAAACAAACTTGCGTTTTGCGTTTAAACACAGCCAACCCGGCCAAGACTTCAGAATGAGTTCAGCACCTGTGCATACTTTGTCAATTTCTTTCTCTTCTGTAAGGCATGTCATTGGGTTTGTTTGTAAGTCCATGTAGTTGTACTGTATACACACATAAAACCCTCATGGCTGCCATGGTCAGAATTCTATACTGAAAATACTTTTACACATTTCTCCAAACCCCTCACCACAAAAAACAAAAAAAAAAACAAAAAAAAAACAATCAGTCTTTCAAACCAGACAGAAAGTAGTATCACCTTTACGTGGAAAAAGACAAGAAGATTTTCAGACTAATAGCAGCATTGTGAAAGCTACAAGGTTTGTCACAGAACCAAGGACGCATGAGGTTTGCTTCTGGTTCTGTTTGTCTTTTGTTCGGCACCAATAAAATAAAACAGTTAAAAAGGAAACATCAAGTACTCTCAGCAGAGAGCGACAGAATAACCATTCCTCTCCAGTCTTTTCTGGCGGCTTCACACTTTGTATCTCCTTGTATCTCATTTGCCAGCACCTACTGAGGCAGGGCCATATTTAAAGAAGGGTTAATTGAGTGCGTGTACCTACTGTGACCCTCTAGTCCTCTCCTGACTCCCTGCCTCTTGACCCGTGCTTGTTGGAAAGATACACACTTGGCAATTGTGCGCATTCTTGTGTTGTTTGCGAGACCTCTACAACAATATCTTATAACAAATACACTTCCAAGACAAAAGAATAGCGAGCAAGGATGGATGGATAAAGATCTCCAAGTTTGCCAGACATCCAAGAATCCATTTTCTGTGACTTGGCAGATGTGAACAAATAGGAAGCCCCCGTTTTTATTGTGAGAATAACATTCAAACACTACTTAAGTCTACTGAATCTGCTCAGAAAATAAACAGCCGTGCGTTTTAAGTAACTCTACAACCTCAAGCGCGTAGTTCTTCTCACTGTGAGGATGTATTCTGCATTCAGAATATCTTTTACAAATACATGCACTGTCTTCCCTTTTCCTCATGTACATAACAAATTACTACTCCTTCTGCAATTCTTACAGTTTTCATCCTATGATATATGCCCGAAATCAAAGTTATAATGCTTTTTAGGCTCATTATTCGTTGTATTTTTGTTTCAGTTTAACATTGCACTGTGTTGTGTTTTTGTTTTAAATTATTTATGTCGACTCTCGACTAGGATATAAGGTTTCAAACTCTGTAGCAGAGAGTACAGGTAAGCAGAAGCTGAAAAGTCATGACACAAATATCAAGGGAAATATAGGAAAGATGGATGGCAGGCTTTGAGTTGCCGTGTCTATCACAGCCACTTTCTTTGGCAACTCCATTTCAAATGAAGCTCACTTCCAAATCAGATTTATAGTACATTCATTTCCGTTCTTTTAAGATATTCCCATTTTGCATACAACTGTTTTATTGTAGCATATTTCAGTTGAGGATGGGGTAGATGCTCATTCCCTTCCTATACAATCGGGTGTCTTGCTCATGACCTGTTATCTTTCATTTTCACCCACAGCATGGAAAATAATGCGCTCAAGGGCAAGCAGTCAGGCAAAAGCTTCTGGAAATAGATTAAGACATGCCCTACACACCAACCCCCTCTACCTACACTCCCCACTTCAGTGGGATTCATTTTCCCTTTCATTTCCCTGGCCACTTCTTCACCACGTCAAACCTCTGTGTGTTTTGTTTCATTCATTCTGCAACTCCCGGGCTGTTTCCCTTAAGGGCCTCAAGGTGCAATCGAGAGTATCTAATTTTGTCAAGCAATTACAAATAGGCACACATTCATTAGCATGTGTGCAGAAAAACTGTTAACTTTAGTGGCTGTTAAAAAAAGCAACAGAAGTGTCACCTATTAATAATATCCCTAGCATTAATATTCACTGTTGTTAAGTTCTAATCTTATTTCATGTATTTAATAATTAATTATTCTGTTTAACTGTTACTAGTATCTTCTGGTGCCAGCTTAATAATAATTAGTTAACTGACTAGTATTTTGGTGCCAGTACAAGGGTTCAACATTTAATCAACTAATCAACTAAGCGCGCACATCCCTAGTGGTTGCTATGGTGAAATCATTTGCGGTGTAATACTACAGATTCCAGAATTCTGGGGTCAACAGACACTGTCAGAAATACAACCGAAGAGCAGTTGGTGTATCTGTTTATAGTGCAGCCAAACAAATTTATATTGTTTTAATAAAAAGGTCAGTCATAATTGCAACTGCAATCGGATTTCACACAATTGTTGCTGGCCACCCCGTTTTCGCTGTTGCTTTTAATGTGAAGCAGTGGCAGTAGGATGTTTTGTTTGCATGAGCATTAACTTAGCCTCTAACATGGTGTAAAGAAGCCAAAAGTAAATAATGGCTATTATCAATTAGATAAAAAGTTATGCTGAATTACTTGTATGTGTCAGTTCCTGTGAATCCTTCATTGTCACATTGTCACAGCAAATCGAATCCAATGCTGGAAAGACAGACGAGAGTTGCAGTGGCATACTGGTACCATACTATTGTTATTTTAAAAATACATTTATTTAAAGTTTATATGAATTTCATGCTTGTGAGGACATAATACTTTGTAAAATTCTAGCAATGCTTTTGTTCAACCAAAGAAAACTCACCTGTTTTCATTATTTTAGGAGTCATAGTAACGGATAATAACTACAACTGTGTATTAATGTATACCATGATACCATGAAACTGCTATATTTTCTAAGACAGTTATGGTCCCGTGTGGACCCATACCATTGCAACCCTATGGCGGACCCCGCCACTAGCAATGAAAACTATATAGAATATGTCACATGTCATTATGTAAATACTGTACATTGAATAGCTATTGCACAAAAATCCTGCCTATAAATGGAGTATCATAAATGGGGCTTGATGTTATGAAAGTCTTCAGTATTATAATGTAATGTGCCCATGTTTTCACAAAGCTCTCATTCCTCTCAGATATGTTTGAAAGTAATACATAAACTCAAGTCTTTCGGGACATTTGTTGTTATGTCAGTGTCATGCAGATTTCAAGTGAAACACATATCTTTTGGGATGAATGTAGCTTTTTTTTCTCTCATTATGAAAATGTGAATTTTAAATATACCAAGCACATAGTTACACATAAGAGATGAAAGGGGAACAATACTATCCCTCTCAGAGTTTGCCCACGATTTCCTCAAGCTAAATGCTGAGTTGGTGACACACACTCAGAGCTCATGAATTATTCAATAGCCTAGTTTCATTTTAGCAAAAAACTTGGGCTGGAGGTGATTATTATATCTACTGTCTTCAGGGTGAATAAACACTGTTGCTTTTGCTCACCCCCTCCCCTTTGTATATTCTTGGGCTTGAAGAGGATGAATATATCAGCTACAATATGAAGTAGCTCCCAGCAGTGTTTACATACTGTATGGTGTTATTTTCAAACGTGTAAAACTGGTGAAATGACCACGCAGCTTTGGGTTCTTTTTGGGCCTTTCTGCTTGATCTCTCTGTTTTTCTTCCAAATTTAGGAATATTTATCAAACTAGAACATATAGAGCTGCTTTACTATATGGAATAATTTGCCTGATCTTATCTAATTTGATATTATCCCAAGCATTATTATGTTTTCCCAATGGCAAAACTCAAGGCCTACATTAATTAGAGGATTAAATTAGCATCTTACAGCTTAGACCTTAACGTAAGCATAATGTAGAGTAGCTTAAATTAATTTGTTCCGACCTACTCCACTAAATACATTAAGGTTTTGACTATTGTTTCAGCATAAGTTGGAGCCACTTAATCAGCTGTCTTTCACTTCTGTGAACAAATGCATGCAAGTCTGCTTTTTATGCTGCCTAACATGATCTGCACATAAATAGAACTTATTAGAATTCACAGCTGATCACTGGAAAATAAACACCCTGCACATGGTTTGCACAGCTTACACAGATCTGAATTAGTCTTAAATTAGAAAGGTGATAATTTGAGGATTAAACATATGCTGATAAGCAGATGTGGGGGCAAAAAAAAAAACCCATTGTAGGTGAAAAAGCACGAGCAAACAGTAAACCGAGTTTGCGAACGTGTAATTGGGATCTGCTGGATAATGAGGAAGAGGGCTGGTTTGGAAATGAGGATAGCAAAATATGGAATGTTTCAAAGTCTACATTTAATTTGAAATGCATTCTTCAAAGAACATGCAGCTTCAGTAATGCATGTTTAATTATTGTTTAATAAGTTGACAACTAAGTTGAACTGTAGCTTGCATGACTTTTTCATATGACGAGTAACATATAATTTAGCCAAATGACAATAGATTTAGATTATATGCTTTAAGTTTGCCTTCCCATGCTGGGTGATAGTAAACCATTTATGGTAATATGCTTGGTTGGTTCATGAGTGGCCAGCTCTGATAAAGCACTGTGTCTAATTAACACGCTGACAGCAGCACTGTCTGGGCAATCACACTCTTCCAGTTTATTAAAGTGGTTAAGGAAGTCACTCTGGCCCTTGGGGGACTGGTACAGTAATTTTCCCCCTGCAAGCCAGATGATACGCCCAGAGATGAGGCAAACCAAGTGTGACTGTCTCTCCCTCTCGCTTTCTTTCTCTCTCATCTCTTCTTTTTTCTCTCCATTTTCCCTGCCTTTGCTCCCCCATGCCTCTCTCTCGCACATCAATATCTCTCCTCCCCCTCCCCTTTTTACCCCACCCCCCACCCCCCCACTCTTGGTGCTAGTCGGAAATGTAATATCACATGCATTTTTCTGGACTTTTTTTTTTTCTCCTTCTCCAGTGGAGTCTAAAAATAACTCTCACAGTAGGAAATGCTGACTTCTGCTTCCCACACCACTTTAGTGTAAACAACCAGACATTTTGATTGGTCAAGACAGGCTTCTGATAGCAGCACAGGAGAGTTGAGCTTGATTGGTGTCTAGTCAGCAGCAGTAAACAGCAACAGCACAACATAGAGAACACTTTGAAGCCGCAAACAGTAATTAGCATGAGAGATGGGGAGATTTAGTTATTGTATTTACTACTTGGCACGCTAAACTGTAATACTTAATGTAAGCCAGGCAAATTCAAATCTAATTTAGATGATGCTTTATTCCTGATAATTGTTGTTGACCTTTTTTTCCCATGAAATAAATCAGCTCATGAGATTACACACCCTTTGCCCAAATACTCTACTGTTCATTAGAGTCAGAGGTGCATGTATGCGCTGCTTTTTGTAGTGATACAGTGAAGGAAAATGTTTAAAAGTGGAATGTGCAACATTGTAAATGCACCATTCAAGTTTGACCAACCTGTTGACTGGTTACGTGCATTATTAGCTGGGTTAAAAATGTAATAATTCAAGCTCATAATGTCATAATGTATTTATTGGCTATTAAGAGTCACTGTTTCATTGTTCATTGAATTGAATGTAGTTTCTGCAAATCACTGCATTGTTTTTTTTTTTTTACTTTTTCCAAAACATCCCAACTTTTTTGGAATTGGTGTTATAATTACTTTTTATCAGACTTTATTGAAGGACTGTTATTTTTGTTACTTTTTTTTGTACCCCCGCTAATAATGTAATAACCAGTTAATAACTCAGTAACTTATTACATTATACACAAATTATTACATATGTTCAGAAATTTTATTATATTATTGGCCAGTTATTACATTATTGACTTTTATCACATTAAGAATGGAACAATTATTACATTTTGGGGGATTATGTTGTATGAGTCTATACATTGTTTTGTTTTGTTTTTGTTTTTTAGAAAAAATGCTCTATCTTATGCCTTTAAGATAACATGAAACACATACATTTAATACATAGTTCTGCAGACACATCAGTGTAAAAACTACTTTAGTATGTGGGTGAATATCGTTTTTAACAACATTGTATCTTCCTGTATGTTGCTGAAGACAGGATATCAGCTGGTCTGATTATGTGCGATGGGAATTCAAACAGCATCTGAGGTGAAATAGATACCTCTCTGTTTCCTGCCAGCAGTCCCTGTGTAGGGGCCAGTGTTTTTTAACAAAGTGGTTGAAGCACAACAGTGTAGGGGCCCAGGGACTAAAACGTATCTGTTTTAAAGGAAATCCAATTCCAGTGGAAAAAAATGTTATCTTCACTATAGCCACCATAATCTTGGCACAATGCATCATTTTCCCTTTGTAAAATTCATAGTAGCTCAGAGGCATCAAAGGAAGTGTTTCTGCACTATGTAGTATGTGATATGGCAGACTGTGACCAAAATTATAGCTCTGTGAATTTCAGTATTTTCCTCACAGAGGTTACTGAATGAACAGTTCACTGTAACACTGTTTCTGCAAACAGATGTGTTCAGTGCCTTCAAAGATTTGGCATTAGGCTCATGTTGTGCTCCGCTCCGGAGATCTACTGTATGTTGACAAACCATGTTAATGTTTTTACAGGAGAGGGGAGTCTTGTGGGGATAGTTAAAGGCTGTTGCCTTTTTCTTCCCCGTGCTCTGAGACATACCCAGAGAGACCTTTGGGCAGTTCTTAGCACTCCTCTAACTGATCAAAGGTCAACACTTGGCAGGGCTGTGACACTGACCTTAGGCGTGTGTGTCGTGTGAGGTGGCGAAGTCTAAGGCCTTATGACATGAGCCATAGTGACTCAGTCAGGCTTTAACCCTCAGTGCACGCTGACTAAACTGTGTCATGTACTTTTTGCTTACCTAGCACTCAAAATGTTCACATCAGTGAGTGGCTTTTTTTTTTTTTCCAGTAAGCTTCACTCTTGGACTCAGAATAGGTTAGGTTGGACATGGTTCAGAGAATTTCATGATTATTCATGTTGAAACAGCCTAAAGATGGAAAGCGCCACAAGCAATTGGCAAGATATGAAGTCACTGTAAGGATGTGTTCAGAGTGCTTCTAGTGTACTTTTTAGCTGCTACTCTAAATATACAAGGCACATAAAAATAGGAATTATGTAATGTGATTCAGTTTCGTTAAATAGAGCTAAAAACAGATGTTATCATTTGCAATGAATATCATAAGTAAACATGAATAAGGACTCATCATAGTAATCATAATTGCTAATGTATTATAATCATTAAAGAAAGCATTAGAGACACATCACAGAGACATCATGATCCATATCTGTATCTGTTTAACAAACAAAATCTTCTGTCTCTTTATCTGTATTTGGATAGAAGATCGTAAGTGGGCATGGTTTATACCGTAAATCACATTAAAACAGGCATATATTATATTTTCTAAGCCTAATATTCATTGGCAATTGTGCCTTAAAAGCATCGAGTTGATTTAATATTGGCATATAATTATTAAAATATATTTCTACATGTGCTTTTTCATCTTTTTTTTTGGTATTTCTTAATTAGAAGAATCATCTTGAAATACAATTATGCTGCGTTCATGTTTCTTTATGTTTTAATCTTATTGCACTTCACAGTATGAGAACAGTATACACATAAATTAATATTATAATAAAATTATAATGTTAAAATTAAGTGCTGTTTTAGATAAAAGTAAAAAGTAGTGTTCTTAATGTGACACAAGGAATATTTCCTGAATATAACAAGCAAGTTCAGGTAGAATGAACATCTGTTTTCATTGCATTATTTGTGCTCTTCTGAATAACATATTCAGGTTTCGGTGTGTCACTACAGAAATTATGCCAAATACATTTGCTTTGCTGTACAAAGGTCAGCGGTTGACAACAGGAGCATATTTCCATATCACCCAAGCCCAGACGACTCACATCTATTACATATGAAGCTGGATCCATGAGACGGTTAGCTTAGCTTAGCATAAAGACAATGGGAAACAAGCTCTTAAAAAACATTAGTTGCAGTTTTACACAGGGTTAAGTGCCAGACCATTTCTTGGGCAGTCACAGACTTCCTTCCTTGTAAAATCACAACCCCGTGCTGTGGATACTGAAACTGCACAATAAAGTTACTTGTTCATGTTGTTTTACAGCTCATTTGCCAGCAATGCTTTAGGAAAAGATTTACTGTGTTTTAATAGACAACACTGGGTGTCATGCAGCAACATTCTCTTGTATTTTCTCTTAATTTTCTGTTAAGAGAAGAAATAAGAAAAGTCAACTCCAGATGCTTTAAAAGTTCTTAACTATCCAAACCTGCTCGTACATAGACGTACTCTGATGATGATGAGTCCCACTTGACCAGAAATTGGATGTCATGGGCAGTTGTTTGTGATTAGCAACAAAGTAGATGTGACTTTCCAGAGCATCAGTACTGGCTTTACAGGAAAATCAAGAATCCAGCAATAACAAAACATTTGTGATGCTGTAAATGTCAGCAGAGGGACTATAACTGCAGTGAGTGAGTGAACAAGTTAAAAATAAAACTTGGAGTTAAATAAATTCTGTTTTAATTTGTTTAATCAAATTGCTGGCAAAGGAAATTACATTAAAAGCTTTTTGCATTTTTTTTTTTTACCAACTGATCACTGCTTAAAGAAAAATTTTACAGTTTTATTTTAAATATTTAATTAACAGTATCTAACAGTAACTTTTATTATACTTCGTCAGTGTCTGGGCTCCATAAACGTATTCAAATACATACTTGTTTTGTCTGACCAACAGTCTAAAACCATAGATTTTAAGATGGTTTGAAATAGATAAAAACAGCTAATTTGTGAAGCAGGACGTAAAGGTGGGAAGACTGTTTGTTCAGGTCACAGACTTAAATATTTTTTACATATATAAATATTTAAATTGTAATAATACACATTTATGTGTAAATACTAATAATCATTCTAAATAATATTATAAATATTTAAATATTATACTGTATGTAAAGTAGTGTATCTCAGAAAGCCCAGTGGGTTACATCAAATAACTAGTTCAAATGAACCTGATGCTGATCCACTAAACTTAGCCCTTATCTTGATTATGCGGCTCCATGTGAGACCTTTGTTCTTTACATGCATATTCATTGTGTCCCACACTGGCACACGTGCATCAATATTTACACACAGTAGGAGGAGGGTGAAAAAAAAATCCCTGTATTTTAACATAATTTCTTCCCTAAATTAGTCGCAATTTTTAAAAGCGGAATAGAAATGTAACCCTGCTGTGCCGGTGATATAATTAAGCTTGTTTTTTCCCCACCTGCCTCTAAAGGTTAGACTTATCAAAAGAGTAATGATGATTGGAGGGAAGATGAATTACCATCATGCTTTTGTATATGTGGGGCATCTGAGTCTGCGGCATGTAGCTTGTAAAGAAAGCATCAACTCACCAATCAACTTCCTGTTGAGCTAATTGTGCATACGTTTTTGTGTTCCTGTTTAATGATAATAAGGCGAAACCTCAATGATAAGGATAGTAATGTTGTTATCTTGAAAATTTATTGGTGACTGGGGAGGAATTCAACCGCAGGAAAGTATTGATTCTCTTTAAATACAGCATTTATTAGATTTACCTCTTCTCCAGGAAACTAGAGTTACCAAAAAAGCTGTTTTTTAGTTCAGATATACGAAATATATAAAAATAAAACCAACAAGGAAAAAATCCTCCCACCAAAAAAACTGTCACTGTCATGTCATGTTAGACCTTGAAACAAACAAACTCAGACACATTTTGACATCAAGTCTTTGTCAGGGAGTCAAAAAGATCAAATGGAACAAAAAGTCTATTTATAGTGGTGTTTCATCATAAGTAATCTCCCACTTCTGGCCTTTATAATTTGTATTCATCTGTTTGACACCCTGACAAATTACATGCCAGAGTTTGTTTGTTTTAAGGTCTAACATGACCATGCTGTGACAATAATGGCATATTAAAACAGAAATATGTAAGTCCTCAGCGTTTCAAAGTGAGCACTGTAGTCCAAATAATGCATTGAGGCCATAAGCTGGTCATTAAATAGGTTGACTTGCTTTTTAATATAGGATCTGTAGTTGGAGGTGGTTGAGTTCAGTGACAGCATGCTTCACTGCGTGCCAGACTCCATTAACATATTGCTCATTTAACCGTTATAAACATCTACTCCTTCTAAAAGATTATTCATGATTTCTTACTACTTATAAACAGACATTTACTCATTTGGCGAACATTCTGCATTCATTTTAATGCTGAATGAACTGAGCCTGTGTTTACATTTTTTTTAGTGAGTAGCACATTATACACTTAAAAACACACAGGAGTAGATTTTTATTTTGGTATTTTTAGTTTTGATATTATATTCTGTGGTTATTATGGAAGAAACCGCTTTTGTTCACTGGGGTCTCTAAAATCAATAAAATACAAAAGTTTCTTGTAGTAGCTTTAATCTCTGATGACATATAATGATCATTTTATGATTTAGTACGGTACATATTTCTCCTTTAATTGTTTGATGGGGAATTATTTTCTGTATATCTGCAGTTTTTTTATGTTAATCTTTAATTAAGCGTTGCTTTGCTTTTACTGTGAAAATGTGGTATCTGTTTTACAGCATGTGGATGTTTGTGTATCTTTTGTCCGCTAAGGATCTCATAGCTATTATCATAAATTTCTACAAGTAAATATGTGTAACAGGGGGATTCAGGCTGATGCAGGCTATTTCCCTCTCCCCCTGTAGTAATCAGTCAATGCACAAAGCAAGTCATTGTGATCGTAATAGCTTTGCACCTTGATATTGTAGTCTTGTGTACAACATGGCCTCTTGACACCTCATCCCAAAGGTCTTTTTCAATCCAAGGAGATCCAGTGTGACTGGGGAGAAATGCAAATGCAGCCTACAAGTTAATGTCTGCTCAAACACGCGGCCAGAGGATTGGAGGCCTGTGCTGTCAAGTGTTGCTTCAGTCAACAACCACCACCAGACCAAGTAAACACGTAGAATCCTGTTACAGCCTGACTGCTCCTCCACCAGCAGCACCCCACCACATCCCGCCCCCCCCCCGAGGCTGTCATTTTCCTGTCCTTCCCTTGGAGTGGCGGCAACAGTGAGTGAGGAGGCACGACTACCTCTCCCAAACACAGGAGAGGGAAGCCTCCTTCATGCCTCATTGACTTTGTTTTCTCTGGCTAATTTTTCCTTTCTCCTCGACGCCCGCCTCCCGCCCCCAAAAAACCCAGGCGCTCACATGCACACACACAGACACACTTTCAATCCGTCGCCTAGCCCTCCCCCTCTCCACGCCTCACCGTTTTGATGGTGATTTTGACACGCAGGCTGTCACGCAGCAGTTCTCTGGGAGGTAGCGATTAACAGAGCTGTCGCCATATGGAGTGAGATCAGCCGTCAAAAGCCTACATAATTGGCTCGAGGAGGAAAGAATACTTACGTAACATGGCTGAGAAAGGGGGAGGGAGGAAGTGGCGAGGGGCGTACACCTTGGTTTCCGCACCCACTAATATTAAATACCCATTAAAACACTTGCAAGTGATTCATTAGTAATGAGAAACTAAATGCATCATAAAACCCAAAGGAAGACAGCACACATCAAGCATTCTGCGCCGTAGAAGAAGAGAATAATTCCCCTTAGCCCCAGAAAGAGGAACTGGTGTAACAGAACGGAAACATTAGCCAGTTGTGTGTAGTGATAAGCCACATAGAGGGGCTAAGAAAGAACAATTTATCAAATTAATGCAGGAAAAACTCACATTTGATGAAGCCATTGTCATGTCTGCACCTAATATTGAAATGGACTTGAAGTCTGAGCCAGGGGTTTACATTGCTGACGGCCTAATTATATGGATTGGCTGCAGTAGAGCGTAGCCTATCAGCTCTGGGGAGAAATTAATTCTGGTACAGAGAGGGGCAGGCTGCAGTCGGCTTCACTGCTGTGAATTGATGGCTGCAGAGGGCTAGGCTGCTCTGTGTCTGTGTGTGTATGCACAAGGTTCTGGTTCACTTAAAGCTACACACAGCTTTACTGTAGGGTGTATTCTTTGTGATTTAGAAACTGTGCAGCTCTGACAGATATGTGTTGAATTACAACAACAGCCATAAGCAAGATGTAAACCACGTTGTGTTGATTCACTGCTGGTGCTGCACCTTTCCGTGTGCATAGGCTGATTTTTCTAGCTGAGCGGTGTACATACATTAGCCTTGTTTATTTCCAAACCAGTTGGTGGTCAAAGTAATGCATATAGTCAGGAGGCATGCTGCAAATGTTTCCTCACGACAACACTTTTTAGCCATGATATACAGACTGTGACATTGTTAAAGTAGCATATAGTGTTTATAGCAGCTAACTAGATAGATTTTGAAGTAAAATCGGTGAGTGACAAGAGAATATTGGCTCATAAAGTCTAAATTTAGACAAAAGTAAGGGCTGAAGTCAAGATATGAGGTTTAGATAATATGAAACTAATGATCTTGCTGAATGTTTTTTTTTTCATCCCAGAGGCATCTGGCAACAGGATAATGTATGTATTGTACTGTATACCTGACGACACTGTCAAACATGATTCAGGAATTAAGTGGAATCAACTAATCTTTTCTCATTGACTTAACGTAAATATACTAGTTTTATTAATTCAAGTTTATTAAACTTAAGATTTCTAGTATCTATTTGCAGAACTTGTCAGAAGTTATAAAGTTCCTCTAACATGAAGTCTTTTAATTTGAAATGATATGTACTGTGCAAATTTCAATTAACTCATTGAATTAAGTGTATAAAGAAACATGATCAGCATATTAGCAGACTTCCCAGCATGCTTTTTTTTAAATGTTAAAACTCTCCTGAAACCTTCTTTTTTCAAAATTTGAAGAAAATATATATATGATGAAAACCTGCTGTGTCTCATTAAGATAAGTCATGTTTGCTTGTTTTCACAATAATGAAAAAACTACGAACCATGTAGAAGGTTAGTATTGAATTCAGTCCCAACCTCCTTATTCTTACAATTTAATAAATGTTGTATTTGTGCAGATACTGGAACAAAACAACAGAAGCAGCTGCAGCTGCAAGTTCTTTGTGTGAAATGAAGAACTGACTGTTCCAACTGACAAAATGTAAAAGCAAATCAAATTTGTTTGTAATGTTCTCAGTGTGACTGAAGAGTTGTTGGTTCACCATAATATCTTAAGCTTATTGAACATGGTTTCTCAAGTACAACTGAAATAGCATCATATTTATTTATTTATTTTACAGTGAGAGTATTGAATCATAGACAAAAACAAGGACTGATGGCAAAATATGGGGTTTAGATAAGACGAAACAAATGATCTTGTTGAATTTATCATCCCAGAGGCATCTAGCAACAGGATCTGTCATATAAACTAGAGCTGCAACAATTAGTTGATCAAAAGAAGATTAGTTTCTAGTCATTTTTGTTTCAGTCATTTTTCAAGTAAAAAATGCCCAACATTGGTTCCAGCTTCTTAATGTCAGGATTTGCTGCTTTTCTTTGTCATTCATGATACTAAATGAAGAGTCTTTTGGTTTTGGACTGTTGATTGGACAAAAGGAGCAATTTGAAGATGTCACTGTGGGAAATTGTGATGAACATTTAAAGAATTTTTTGACATTTCATAGGCTAAAATTGTGAAAATGATCTGCAGATTAATTGATAATGAAAATAATCGTTAGTTGCAGCCATAATATAAACATCAAGAAAACCATTGATGATAATGTGTGTATCATATATGTGACATTGCAGACATGCAAAATGCAGAAAACTTTTCATCACTGAACCTCCTTTACACCAAGGAAAGATGTTAGCTGGCAGGGAGCGCAGGTGGACAGATGACTGACAACTGTTTTCAACTTTGGTTTCTTTGTCATATTGACATTTCTGCCACAGCATGTGCAGAAACTCTTGCTGTCAGGCATATGTTTTACATCCAGCTTTAGCATCTTTAATTATTTAGTTATTTGGCAACGATGATGTGTTTGCATTCATGCATGGTGGCATTTTTGCTTGCACTGATTGGTCAGCCACGTGCCTTATCAGTCTAATATGATATGTCATTTAAAGTGTCTGCTGCAGGGCTCATCATGTGGCACCCTCGCAATCTTTTATTAGCTCTCTTACATTTACCACATACAGGCTGGGAATGAGGTAATATACTGTAGGACATAAACAATTCGCTGACAGTCACTGCAAACAATGTTTTTTTACACCCTGCTTTCAAGCAAGACTTGCTCAGCTAAATTTATTAAATTATGGCTTAAAATAAGCTATTAATGATAGCAGAGAAGATGATAGTGAGAATAATGATGTACAGACACAAAAGTTATTAAAATTTAAACCAAATCAAGAATAATAAGATAAAATGTCATCGTCTCAGTTGCCTTTAAGCTGCTGTCACGCTGTGAGCTGTAAGGCAGCACAGATCAGAAGCTGTAGCCATAACAGTGTGCACACATACTGTACTGTAGTCCAGAATTACAATTTCAGCCCCGTATACTCTGAATACAGTATTTTCTCTGAGGTAAACAGAAGAAAAACAAGGATGAGATCACAATGTGCCCCAAAAAAAGAGAGAAATATACCAGATGAGACCTTCGTGTTTTGTGCCAGCAGATGCCGAACAGATAAATATAAAGTCAGAAAAAAATATCCTGAATAGTTCATAAGGGCAGTGAAAGCATCCTGCCTCAGCACCCTGTTAATTGGCTGAGTCTGGAGCTGTTTGGCTTGGAACCATTACACAGTCTGATTGCTGTCAACACAAATAAGCGCCTAAAATGCTCTGTGTTGTATCTTGAATGGTGAGGCGAGGAGACACTCTGCAGTGCTCCAGCACAGCTATACTGTTTTTCAGAATAGTAATCTCACTTATGCCCAGCCTTTTTTTTTGTTACGCTTTAGTAATCCCACCTACAGTATGTCGAACCAGCTTTTCCACACTTTGGCAACCGTTCCTATGGCCCGCAATTTCTCGCAACAACCGTGAGCACACAACTGCTAAAGAACGGGGTGCTATCTGGCAGTGATTGACAGACTCTGGCATTGTATACTCACTGAGAGGCCTGAGCCTCCCAAGCAGAACATTCCTCTCTGCCCTCTGTCTTATAATGCTTCCATGTTATCAGACCAGTCAGTCTGACCAGTTTGTTATTTATGTGTACTATCAGCCCTTCCTCATGCTTTGTGGTGACAGGTATCAGTGGCTTTGTTAGAAACCCTCGACTAGCTCCTCTGTCTTACTTATGCTTTGCTGTGGATGGCTGTCATGGCTGGCAGCATTGGTTGGCACTAAGAGAATGTCTTATAGAGTGACAGCATCATAAGAATGCACTGATTCTTTTTGTTCTGTAGAATGAAAGTTGACCAATGGCTTTGAGCAGAAAAGCCATCATATTCTTATGCTTTTTTCCTTTCTGTTTCCTTCTTTATAGAGATACTATTATGAAGTTACTCAAGCAGACTCTGTTTCTCCTGGCATATATAACCTACAGTAAAATGCTTAAACTTGTAGCCAACTCTGTTATCACTCCAGTATGCCATATTTTAAATCAGTGCCAAACCAGTGAAATTTATTCATTTATGCATAGAAAGCAGCCAAAATTATTCCACTTCTGAAAAACAAAAACAAAACTTTTAACAGTCCCAACAGTTGTGCCATAAGTATTTTACCATTTTTAAGTAATATAATTGAACATAGTATTTAAGCAAGTAATGGATTACTTTTCTAACACTAATATAATTTCTAACTGTCAGCACACATACAGAGAAGACCATTCAACAAGCAAGGCACCTGCACATATGACAGACTACTGGCTGACAGACATGGATAACAAGAAATTAGTAGAAGCTGTAATGTTGGACTGAATTTGCACTAATTGGCAAGTTACACTGTTATGGCTTCACTTCCAGTGCAAACTCATGGTTCAAACATTATCTTTCAAGGAGAAAACAGTCTTCTTTAAGGACAGCTACTCAAACTGGAATTTCACAGACTATGGGGTTCCACAAGGCAGCTGTCTAGGGCCTTTGTTATACTGCATCGTCACTAATGATCAAACGTTGTGCGTAAAAAATGTCAACACGGTTATGTTTGCAGATGACACCACTTTGTGTAGTCCCACCATATCTGAGCAAGATGTAACTTGTGCTTTTAGTGATGCCCTAATAGATGTAAATAAATGTGTTGAGTGCATCAAATTGGTGTTGAATATTTCCAAGACAAAGTCTATTGTTTTTGGATCCTGACATATGTTGGTCAACAACCCTCAACTAAAATTGGCAATGAGTGGCTTGATATCTCACTGTTGTGGTCCAAACATATAAATAATATTGTCACACAAATAGGAAAAGTAATCAGTGTTTTGCTTTTGTAACTACCTCAAAAATTAAATCAGTAATTCATTCTTTGTGTCTCTTAATCATCAGAACCGGCAACCCGTCCAGCTTGGCTCATCAGATACATGTGGCCTCTGAGCACTGTTACAACACAAGAAATGCAATTTCTGGTCACATAATATTCCTAATGAAGTTTCATAAACTTGCTGTCACGTATAGGTTAATAGCACTATGGCCCTAATTCCTTAAATGAACCAATGATATTAGCACTGCAAATAATCATAATATAATTTGTACTGTACTTTGACACCATTTTTCAAAAATATAATCTTAAGGACCACATTGAGCAAAAGCAACCAAGTGAATATGACATTTAAACTATCCAAACCAATCTTTTTTATCATTTGCTGACGGTCAAAGTGGCTGTCCCACGGGATTGCTGACTCAGGCACTGTAACAGCCAACGTGTCCATCAGCAGACATTTGTCCGATCATAGCAAGACACTAATCCCCTGCCTGCTCACTAAATGTAAACCCTGTCCGCTCTGCTTTATACGCTACAAATGTCAAGTTGTCTGATACCACTGGAAAAAAAAACACCCAATCAAGATTTGGGCCACTCAAGTATGAGGATCGGCATCCATCAACACTTGTTAGCTGAGCCTGGGAAAGGCATCCTACTAAAATGGCTCTTTAATCCTCTTTTGTTGCATGGATCTGTCGAGGTATGAATCTCTATACTTTCTGAAAGTAGAGGTAAGTCCTCTGGGAGTGTACCGGTAAATAAAACATCAATGGCATCTTTGAAAGTGATTGCAGGTTGTTGTTGTTGGTCCCAGCCGGTGTACACCCATACCCATAATCTGAACATGGCACAGTCGTACTTGACCTTTCCTTCTACTGGAATGAAAATAGTAAACATGACAAGTCCAGGTTCTGACAGAAGTTCCCAATTTTGGCTAAAACACCCACCCGTCTGACAGGCATAAAGACTGCAGGCTGGTTTGAGGTGTCACTGCAGAGCAGTCGCCCTGTCATGTCAAAAAGGCCACATTAGCCATTAACCAAAATCAACATCAGTTTTGACAGCTTATTTAGGGGAGCTTTATTTTTCAAATGGGTCTTTTTACATGACAATGGTTGTTTTTGGTCTGGAAGCACAAAGGAAAGATCAGTGAGCTGCCACTTTGTGCTGCAGTGAGGGCGGTAACGTCAGCCGCTGTTGTGATATAACTGGATTAAGGTGTGCTGCACAATTTGTCATTTCTTAAGCTCTGCTGCCATCCTATTTGTCAATAGTGACAATGTGAGATTGCCATTCTCAGCCGGAGCATTAACCTCAACAATGTGGTGTTCATATTATTGTTATAGTAACGACTATACAAACATAATATGCTTTGGGCTAATCAAGCTGGTCTTTTGTAATGATGAACCAAAAGTTGAGGTTGCTTAATAGAGTTTATGCCCATAAAATCCACATCATTTCAGTTTTGTTTTATTTTATGACAGTAAACTATAAGCCACAGTTGCAGTCTGCTTTGCTAGATAATAAAAGGAGAAATATGAAATATATTAACTGTACTAAATCAGAAAATAACCATGATATGTCATCAGAGATTAAGGAAATTAAGCATGCTATACTGAAATTTCTATTCCATGCTGGAACAACTGCTTTTGTTTTAGCTGTTTCAGGTTCATTTTCTTTAAAATTAATGCAGAACCATTGCCGTATACATAAACGTCTGTTTATGAGTCTTAAGAAATCATCAATAATCTTTTAGAAGGAGTACATGTTTATAGCAGTAAATTAAACGATATGTCAGTGGGGTCTGGCAGGCAGTAAGGCAGCAGTCACTGAACTCCAACTCCTGAGTGTGTTTTTTAGGAGTGGTGGGCTTTTATTGTCAAGACGATGGGCAGGGCTTTACATCAACAGACAACTGACAGAGTAATAAACAGCTGATCAGCTTACAGTGTCAACTCTGGGGAGGAGGGGGTGGAGAGAGACAACTCACTTCAAACCATAGATCATATATGAAATGATCTAACCTATTTAATAAACCATCTCTGGCTCCAACTCGCTATTTATACTGCAGTACTTATTTTTGAACGCTAGGGTCTTACATATTGCTCCTTTAAAAATTGACATTGTCATATTTAGTCCATGATTTAATACTACTTATATTAGAATTTATTTGTTTCTGGCTGTTGCAGCATAATAAAGATAATATGGCAATACAGTTAAATCACTTTCCTGATACTATTATTATTCATATTAATAGAGTCTATTGTGATGTCAAAATGCTTTTATAAATGGCTTCATAATTCTCTTTTGTGTGAAAGTAAATGCTTGAATCACATCGTAAAAATTATGAATTATGGCGGCCTATTTGTTTTTGTCATGACAAAGTGATTTTCCTCTCCGTGGTCATGGTTTAAGGTGACTGTGAATGTCAGCAGCAATCGGCGCAGCAAATTCGCCGTCATTCCCTGCACTGATTCATCCCCTGCCACTCTCCAGTAGAGCCCTGTTTGTTTGGTATTCAAAGCACTTTATCTTGTGCTTCAGCTTGGGAGTTTTCTGTTCTCAGCTTTGAGCAACCTGCAGTATCTTCTGCTCCTAATGTGCCAAATTCAACAGCGACACAAAAGAAAAAAAAAAAAAAACGCACACAGAGAAATCACAGCATTTCACATGTCCATGACGGCAGAATTCTCTACTTTTGTTTCTTCGGGAGAAAGTATTTTGCAGTAATTTGGAGACAAACATCCAGTTGGTAAAATATTTTTGCCTGTGGCATTCATTGAGTGTGACACCTCAAATAGTGGTTGATGTGTGTAGGAATGACTGTATTGTATTCATCCCCAAATGGCTCTAAGCGAAACTCCTTTGATTAATATGTCTGTTAGGGAATGCTATGCACCGGAGAGAACCACTTTCTGAAAACACAACCATCATTCACGCACAACATTTCTGTCCGTCAGGTTTAATGTTTTCATACGTCCTCTGATGGAGGCCATAGAGGAGAATGGAGAAGAATATTTTGGGGGGAGCAATATGTTTTACAGGGTCTTTAACAGCTCCTGTGTGACAGGTGAAATCATCACCATTAATCACTTCATGCACTTCACGCTGATGACTTGCATTAAAGTCAAATCCCTATGTTGGCCATTCCGAAGCCATCCAATTAACAGAATACATTGTTATCACTGCTCAATGTGTTTGAACTGTGTGGTGAAATCATGGAAAAAGTAATAAATGTAGGAAAAGCATACTAGATAGAGCTTGTGTGTATGGGGGAGGATTAGTTAGTTTACAAGATTCATTATTAGAAGGTAAATCAGCTTTATTTGAATTATTAAATGTGAATGTTAAAATACTCTCTACTCCCTATGGTCTTTTAAGTGGATGAACTATTAAACCAAACTCCATTCTAAAAGTAAGTATTTTATGGTAAGCCCATTTTTTTCACAATAAAAACTTTAGTTACACTGTCACCCAGATCTTTTCTGATTCACTTCAAACTACAGGAACAATCAGCACGTCATGCCGGGATAGATGGGGGTGACATAAGCAAAACCGTCCAAAAGTGTTGTTTATGTGTGAATTATTTCAAAAGTGGAGTCAGCTTCAATAAAATATACATTTTCAATTGACCCTTTGCTAAGTCCTGCCCTCCCTATTTACTGTTGCTACATCTGTTAAGCTTTCCATTCTTGCGTGGCACATATGCAGTGATAACAGTGGCAGATTCAATGTGAAAGCTGGAATTTTTTAAAGACATGGTCTTGGATTCCACTGAGAAATAAACAAAAAACAGTGTTCTCATTTCTAGCTGACACCCATGGATTTTGTTGGCTAAAATGATGACTCCTGCTAGCAGATTTTTGAAGTGAAAGCTAGTGTAAGCTAATGCTAATGCTTAAACTCTGAGTCAGCTGAGAAGTCCATCTCCAGCTGAGTATTTAATGTTGTTTCCATCTGTCACATTTTAAAATGAGAACCCTGTAAAAGGGTCTGAAATATGTGGGCTAATGTTACTTAATGGCTGGGTACGTGATATAACAATAATGATAAATGACTGAGGCTAAAACTAGCTTGTATCCCAGCAAATTTTGGTCAGAGGGTGAAATACAACACAAATACAATAGATATGTATACAATAGATGACAAAAATTACACTCATCAATGTTGGAAAAGGGAGCGCAGGGATTAAGTTTAAGTGTAGCAGACCTTGAGTTTGGTATCTAACATAAGTTTGGCTGGAGGTAACATTACTGCAGGTAGCAAGTACTTACCAGACATGCTCATGTTTGAGCAGACGAAGACAAGTTTTAAAAATTCCTCACACACATGCTCTCGTGCTTTATGCTTTTTAAAAGACTACAAAAAAGACTCCACCCTCCAAACTCATTAAACACTGCAGCACACCACCTTGACATGTAGACAAATGCAACGCTTGACAGGCCTGCAGTGCCTAGTTACAGTTGCTAAGCTACAGTAGCTTAACTTAGCTTAGCAAATGGTCAATTACATAATGGATTTCAAATTAATTTCCTGGGGGGGTACAACAATGTTATTTTGAAGTTTGTGGCAGGAGTCATAGAGAATGAGGTCACTCCTGTGGTCAAAATCTAGCTACAGTCATCACACTTTTCTCTGCTCAGCACTGAAACACACAGACTCTCTTTCTTTGCCACAGACACACGTGCAGATGAACGTAGCAGGTGGTGAGGTGTTAAACAGGCCATGATTTGGCTAGAATTAGATGGCAGACACTCCCTGAAGGCCGGGGGGTGGCTAAACAGGATTTCACTGATCCAGTGACGGGGCCAATGCTGCCAGTCCCAGTGCAGTATCAGTGCCAGTCCGGGCATTTCTATGCACTTGGAGACACCCCACAGTATGTGTTTGGCAGCACCGCTTCAGAGTAAAGCCCGTAGGTCCATATGTGCTCATGCAACCCGCGACTTTAAATTAATAGCAACCCTCCCGCTTAATCGTTATTGGCTAAATCCATTAAAATTGTCCCATTATCAGTGTTAGGTCAGTGTTCTCTCCTTCTCGTCAAGTAATAGCGATGACATGCTCGTTCCTGAGGGAGGCCTAGCCACAACCTTTCCCTTGTTCCTGCATGTGTGACCATGGTTGGATCAGAGCTGTGTCTTTCTGCTGGGAGTGAGCAGTCTGAAAAGCATGTAATCCTGTTCCCACCGCTCCATTGAGAGCAGCAGGCGTTTGCGGGTGTTGGTGTGTGGTGTGTGTGTGTGTGGTAGCTGTGTGTTTCTACCTATGTTTATTTTGGTCGAGCTTTGGGGTGATAATGCCAGGGTGAATTTGCTGTGACTGTGTTTTTTTGTGTGTGTGTATATGTGTGTTTGTGCCACCTCCAAGATATGGATGGCTGTATTGAGTGGACCGGGGTGACAGGGGAAATCTGCCTTGTTTAAGGGAAAGCAAAACTCATCAGGGCTTTGCTTTGTCCATGAGACGCACAGTCAGTGGGATTTATAATTGGGATTAACCGTTGTCCCCTGGTGAGTTTTTCCAAGCTAGTTATCATTAATGTAATCCAATTAGTACATTCATTGTGTTTACAGATTTGTCTCTGAATGACTCATTGCAGGTGCACTTAATGTAGACTCAATTATCAAGCTGAATAGATTCATTTGATATAGTTTATTTCATATGCCTGGCTCAGATTAGCGTAATATTAATTCTTGTCTTGTCTTTTATCTGCATGTATCTGGCTCTTTTTAATGTCTTTTTTGCAGAATATTACTTTACATGTTTCTGTGATTAAACTTGTGTTGAATAGATGAAGTTTAGTTCATAAACTAACATGTAAACAACTTACTTACTAATGACCACTTCACTGTCTGCATTGGACCACAGAGGCCTGTGTGGCTATTTTGCAAAAGCCTTGAGCTGGCTGCACAAGACAGTGGGCCATAATCGTGCTTTGGCAATCGACATCACTCAATTCAGAGAGTCCAGATGAAAAACACTCGGTACCAACAGATGGCTGAAAAGAGAGTCCATCAGCTCAAAGGGAAGGACTTCACATAGCTCGCTAGCTGAGTGTTTGAGTCAGTGTGCGCCATTGTGACGATGTTCCCCATTACCACGACCTCCCTTGTGCCCATCTGTCCACGTCATAATCCAGACCAGTACATCTACGCTGTAGTCAGACAGTGGTCAAATACTGTCTGAATCATACACTGTAAATAAAGATGGACATCGTGTCTCCACTTCCTCCCACTGTGCAAAAATGAGGCCAAAATATCTGGGATGAGAGCGTTTTTATCTTGCACGGGTGACTTTATTTGGAGCCAGAGTCTTGCGCAGCAGTGATCAAGTTTGTAGCTGTGGTGTCAAGGTACCACCCAAACACTGAATCAGTCGTGGGCAGGGCTTTTTATAGCAACAAATAACTAATTAACATCAAACTTATCCGAAAAACAAACACTTGTACATCAGCATGATAAGAACTGCTTAACACAGTGATGGTGGGTCAGAGCCACCACAGGGGTGGTGTGGATGACCACAGGAAAAACTGGAATGAAACCAAGTTGAATGAATATGATTTATGTGGGGAGAATAAACAAACAAGGGTTTGCTGATGCTCTCATGCTGATATTTACTTCATTTAAATCCAGCCTTTTTTGTTAGTTGATTCCCCTATCATTGTTAATGATTACTAAAAAATTGCAGGGTGTGAATTTTTTTTCTAGCTTCTGAAGCGGGGCATGCCAGGAGAAATTTGAGAACGACAGCCCTAAAATGACAGCGACTATCTTTGAGATTTTTTTTGTTGTACTTTGAGGGGGTTTATGATATGACCTACAATGCAACCAGCCACCAGGGGTGACCAAGATGTTTTGGCTTCACTCTTGGAGAGCTGTCATTTCCTCCATTTTAGTCAATAATCTGAATCCCTCAGTTGTTCTTTTAAGAAGAGCACATCAATATCTTCATCACTTAAAGCAGGACCTTTGGACTCACAGCAGCTTGTTCTGTCAGCTTGAAAAATAAGCTAACTTAAGCTCAGCAGCTAAAAAGAAATTGAGAGCTCTAAATGGGATAAATTCAGAGAATGTGATATCTTGAGCTTTACGACTTGCCAGATTTTTTTTTTTTTTTTTTTTTTTTTGACAATTAAAGTAATTGTTAGTCGCAGCCTTAATAAATCTTAGAAAATACAAAATAGGCCTAAGAAAAAACATAAAAAGAACAATAATAAGGCTGGCATGGGACTTTAATATGATAGGCTCCAAAACTATATGTGTAAAAAATGTAATGATTGCCAACCCTCCAGTAGAGTGCCACTATTTGAGAACCACTGCTCTAGAAAAGTGCTACTGTGCCCATTTGACCTCCTCCTCCTTTGCCTTTCCTGGCATTATTGCCATATAGAGCTTATCTCCACTACTGAATGTGTCTGCTGGTTGAAGTATATACAACAAAAGTATAACAGAAAAGCAGACATGAATAACAGGGCTTTGTGTGGTTTTGGAGAGGTCCGTTAGGGCGCCTCCATCAACTGATGTACTGAAAATGCAAGGCGACATGGTTATGACTTGTGCCCTGTTGCCTTGCAGTTTGGCTGCAGACGGCACAGAACGCGGGCAAACTCGACATCGAAATTACAGTGCACTGCTGGATTGCCAGTGACACACCACCTACTGCGCCTCTCCTCCCACTGCAGCACACATCAAATCACCAAAATAACAAACAGGCTCGGGCAAAGAAAAACTGAAAAATACCACTTTGCAATGCGCCCACACGAACATAGAACCCTGTGAATCCAACTCCACACAGCTGCCTGAAATACTTACACAGCTAAACCTTTCCAAGTCACAGTTTATGTGTCAAATACAGTGCAAGGCAGCGCTGGCTAAGCTCACATTCCCCTCCTTCACAATCTGGAGTAGGACTGTGCTTGCTTTTTCATATCAATAGAATCATCCGTTGAGATGGTGTAGGGGCTAATCACATCTTCCCTCCGGTAAGCCTAAGTCCTAAACCCCATCTCAGTCAATTTTTACACTGGCTCCTCTAATCCTCGTCCCTTTTGATGTTTCCTGCTGTTTGTATAAAATCAATAAAATATACAGCAGGAAAATGCCCTCCTCTACCTTCATCTTGGCTACTTTGAGCAGCCACCAAAAGGAACTAGCTACTGATCTCAGGAGTCACAAAAAGACTGAATTGTATCAGTGGGTGCTAAGACCAGCCCCCTTGCTATGCTCATGTATGCCCTCAGTAGCTCCATATGCCAAGAGAGCTGCCAAGGGAGCGGACAGGCGAGCTCAGTGAATGCCAATCTGCAGATGCAGGAGCCGTCCGCTCATGCATATTAAAGCCACACCACCTGCTCGTCGTACATCACACCCTGCATTCTTGGTCCCAGGAATTTTAATCAACTGCGCTGACAGGAAGCCACTCTCTGGTCCATGTAGGTGAATCATTCAGCTCCTCTCCTCTTCACTCCCCGTTCCCGTGCGCGGCTGAGATGGGGATGCATGTTGATGTTGCATTTCTGCAACGTCGTGGAGTTCCCGCGAGGAGCGAAGAGAGGCAGGGAATGAGCGGAATATGGCGATGAGGCGGAGGAGGAAAAGAAAAGACTGCTGCCCGCACCTTTAAAATATGGAGATCTCAAATGGCGTTCGGTTGTTTTTCTTGTCAAGTTCTCACGCTTTGTCCTTTCAGGTGTGAATAATTGGCTGCATCTGCACCAACAAGGAAAACAGAGAAAAACAGCGTCAAAAATGTGATCTAAATTATTATCGGTATCGATTTTCACCGTATGGTCGAGGCAAATCAGGCTTCCCAAATTTTACTTTTCTGCTTTTCTTTTCCCTCTTTTGATTACAATTTCATCTCCTTGCATGTGCAAAACTGAATCTTGAGATGAGTGCTGCATAAAACAGTATTTTGAGTCATTTCCAATTCAAATATGTTTGTCAGGCATAAAGTAGGGAGCATGCTGAATACCCATGGAAGGAAAATAAAAAAGCAGCTTTTTTTCCCAATGAAGTATTTTAACACAACCGCGTGGTGATTACAGCACTGATAACACTGCATCTCGACTCATCAGCATGAATATATATATTTTTTTAGCTTCAACCGTCATGTCAATGAAGATGTTACAGTAAGTAAATGAAGACAGAATTAGGTGCTCGTCCGACTGCACCTCAGTGTCTCTGCCAGTTTCTGCTGGCAAAGCATAATCCTCTAGAACCCCAGGATTAAATTTTTATGCCATCTTTTTAAATATAGTCTTAAATTAAAAAAAAAAAAGAAAAAAAGGCAGATGGAGACAGGCACTGCCAAGACAGGACCAAGTGTGCTATCAGCAGTGTGGTAACAGTTAGACGCACATTAACGGCAAGCCAAATATGCCACGTTTGATAAATGGTTTGTTAGCGTTGTTAATAAATTGTAATGAGGGAACAAAAGACTTTTCATGGAAATAAATACAATGTTTTGATGGACACATACTGTGCACGTACACACACACACACACACACACATGCACACACTACAATTACAGATCATAATCAGATCTCTAAATTACTATTTTGTGAAAATAAAACTAATTACGTTGGTGTTGGTAATAATAGTTCATTATGAATTTGTATCAGTTGTTTCTTATCTGGGGTAGACTGCCTTTTTAGGGCTGTATCTTCCTAATTTTGTCTGATGAATAATCACAACCAGGTTATAAGGAAGCATATTTTTGTGCCTCCGTGCCGGCAACAGCCATGGCCAGAGGCACTTTGTTGTTAGGTTGTCTGTTCGTCCATCTGCACATCCGTCCATCTGTCCCATTCTCGTGAACACTATATCTTTATGAACACTTCGATGGAATTTCTTCAAACTTGGGACACATGTCCACTTGGAGTCAAGGAAGAACTAAATAGATTTGGGGGGGTCAAAAGTCAAAGTTTGAGTCGTCTGTACTCATCTGTAAATATAGTCTGTAAGTGAAGACAGCATGTTTCTCACTGGAAATTACTCACTGGAATCAAAAATGTCAATATATCGATAAAAATACACTTTCACAGTCTTCATACACATATTGTAATGGTCTGAACATCTGGACTTTGATGTAAACTTGTCTGGTTGGCGTAGACATACAACCATGAGGCGGTAATTCTAGCCGGATATGAGCGGATATTGTGTTTGTCAGAATGTCTAAACACATCATACCTCACGTTCATCACATTTAATTTGGAAATGTCTGTCTCCACGTGTGCTCTCCACTACTTTTATGCCTTTTTGCACACTTGCATGTGTGCGTTTGTTGTGTGTTTTTCATTAGTTGCACAGCCTATTTCATGGTGTCCCATTTGTAAACACTGATGAATTATTAATTACTTCGTCCTTCCTCGAGCGACACCACAGGTATGTATATTTCAGCAAAAACTCCAGCAAGCTTTCATTTGCGTCTCATTTCTTGCATGTCCTGTCCTGGAATCCAAATCTAAATTTAATGTCATTGCAGTGGCAAAGGCACTAAAGCGACCTCGCTCATTAAATATACATTTGATAGATTCAAATTTATTTCTCCAGTCAATGGTTATTCTCTGTTATTTGCTCTGTAAGTAATGGAGATAATGGCATTAAAGTACATCGCCCACTGTTGAATATGAGGTAGAGGCACTCATCCCGTTCTTAACAGCTTTTATGAGTTTCCCTCAGGAGTCATTGAATGTACAACGTATGTTCATAGCTACACTGGCATCTACATCAGGGTGGTTTAGCAAATGTGATATTTAGCACATATGACTGTGACACTGATCATCTCAAACAACAAAATCAGTAAAAGCACATATGTGTGTCTCAAAGTAAAAGAACTATGGCAAAAAAAACATTAGAATAATGGGCACCACACACAGCAAATTGCATGTTTTCATTTCTGAGATCATAAGCAGTAACATCATTTTGTCCCTCCTGGTGGTATATTATGATAATTACACCACAAATTACAATCAATGAATCAGGATAAATTATCTGTCTACTTCTATATTACTGCATATGGGTTGTGAAGACAAATTAGCGCAGGCGAAATTGCCTCTAATAATATTATTCTCCTCATAAGCATCATTACTGATTCCAGTCATAAAGGGACAGATCATCCCAAAATCAAAAATGCAATTTTTTTTTCTCTTCTGCTGTAGTTCTGTTTACCTATCTAGGTAGTTTTGGTGTGAGTGGCTGAGTATTGGAGATCAGTTGGCATTATGGTGTCAAAGAGCCAAAAAAAATACATTAAAAAATCAACAGCTCTCCTTCCAGAGTCTCTATTATTCAGAAATAATGATCTGGTTACTCAAGATAGTAGAAAGAAAGTAGTTCTGATAGATTCTACTGCAGAAAGAAGGTAGTCCCAGTATCCACAGACCTTGTTGTAAGCATTTTCACGTAGGAACATGCAGATTCTACTGCAGACAGAAAATAATTCTGGTAGATTCTACCATAGAAAGAAAACAGTTCTTTCATGAAAATGCTCACAACAAGGTCTGAGGATTATCTGAAGTAACCTGTTCCTGGAAAAAGAGTTTTTCAAATCTATTTTTTGGCATCTTGAGTGCCACAAGCCGAGCACCATCAAGGTCCGTAGTATTCTAGAGAAGGCAGACATCTCTACAGCTGATAATTTCAAAACTCTGCAACTCACCAAACCAGATGGATAAGCAGCACAACAAGTAAGAGAAAAATATGTATTTTTTTAACCTTGAGGTGAACTGTCCCTTTAAACTTGAAGTAAGAAACATCCGACAGATTAGGTTTTGCCCTTGATAGTCAAGGAACTTCTACAGGAGGATCTGCAGGTCAAAATTTGCCGAGTCACTGCCTCCACTTCACAGTGGCACTGTTATGATCCACTCGTTTGGTGTTGTGGCTTCGTTACCGCCACTGAGTCAGAGAAATGTGCAACCGAGGAGGGAAATTATCTTCAAATGCTCTCGAGGCACCTTCAGAAAAACATAGCTCTCGGTACTGATAATAACCTGACAATATGAGTCATGTTAATTTCGGAGAACTTCAATCAATCTCACCCGTCCCTTGGTGTTCCTTGTATTGTCTGAAGAGTACTTTTGTCATACTTCATCTGTAGCTTTAACAACTTTAGGTCCAAAGGTCTATCAAACAGCATAGCATTACTCTCATCTATACAATACAAGTAATAAAGTAAATCATGTTCATGAATAAATGATGCTCAATTCCAATCTCATTTTCTTAAAGCTCTGGTGAGGAGAAAATAAAAGCTTTAAGGTCTTTTCTTCCCTCTGTAGAAGACTGATGCACTGAATTTCTGTGATTTTCTTAAGGAAAATGTTCCACCCAAAGTCCCAGCCCTGCTGATGTTTGTAGGGGAGACTGGCAGTTGCAACGCCTTTTGCACTTTTCTCATTCACTTAGAGACTATTTGGACTATAGGCCAACCAAATCTATACATTAAACTTAGATCTGTCTGACATTTACCCATAACGTTTAAAGATGACACACATATGACGTATCATTCACAATATTTATTTGAATCGAAGAAGTCAGAAGTTCCAGCTGACCCCAAACCTGCAACACGATCAAGGGATGGTTGCAACACATTCGACATTAAATTTTACTAATTAACTTTTGCTTTTATTAATCAACAACCATCATATTCTGAAAATATGCATTGTTTTACAATAATATTATCGTTTTATTTATTTATTTTTTATTAATTAATAACAGTCATTGAGTTTTGTTTGTTTATGCTTTGAATATGGGCCAACCTTTAGTCAATGTGCAGATGTTACAGATGCTATCTGCTCTCTCTGTATTACAGTGTGAGAGAGGGAGAATTGAACAGCTTGCAATACAAGAAACTTTAATTAAGCATGTATTTATTGTCTTAAAAACTGATTTTTGTAACACTCCAGTGTTTTACAACTTATAATAATGACAAATACTGTGTGGTCTGTTTTGATATGGCTGTTTAGTTTGGGGACAGTTCCAATCCAATACTTTCTTGTAACTGTACCCCCCATCAGCCATGACAATACATCATGTGCTAGCTCGATACACTGACACTGACACAAATACAGGCTAATATCATGACAAAATATATGATACATGAAATATATGAGTATAATCACTCTAGCATGTTGCTGTTTGGGGAATTAAGACTTGTTGCAACCGTCCCCTGTGTACTCTATAGCCTTTTCTATTGTATATACAGGCTGTCTCTGACAGAGCAGACACATTGTACCTCCAACAGAGGTATAGTGCAGACAAAAAGCAAGCTGAGCCTTCTGTCAGAGCACAGCACGGGCGGTTTTTGGACTGGCAGTGCAATCTCTTGGCTGCAAAACACTTGCACTATGTTGCGTGGGTTGTGGAGAGAAATTTCAAGGTCACTTTATGATCTGTTTGGGAGGAGGAGGGGGTTTGGACTGCAGGGGCTTACTTGTTGTGTGTACGGTGGTCATCTAAACTTTAATCAAGATTCAGCTGACATAGGGTCGGGAGATAATGTAGATAATTAAAACTTTTCATTAGGGGGTAGATTGTTCCCTTAAGGTTCAATGCATGTTTGATGTCTTCTGGGGGTCTACTTTATTAACCTGCTGCTTTGGGCCTGTCACTGTGAACACATTCCAAACTCTTTTTAGTTCACCTAATAACGATGCCATTAGATAATGACTAGACTCAAAGGTGTCTCCCTGACTAAGAGGAAAAACAGTACTTTGAACTCTTGAATGCACCCTGCAATTAAAGATGCATATCTTCTTCTTCCTTTGCTAAACATTTAAAAACCTCAGCAAGAAACAAATGTGAACGAACAAATGTGACGTCACCCATTGGTTTGTGGACTACCATTTTAAGGCCTGGAGCTTGGAGCTAGAAAGTGACATGTTGCAACTTGTGCGGTGCGTGGTTTTGGCTCGTCCGTTCAGCAGGATGGTCACAATCTTTGTGGTATTACAGCTAAACAGTGCACTAAAACATGTTTCTGAAAACTTTGTAGGCAAGAAATGTGCAGGGTAGTAACAGGATATGATCCGTATTTGATCAAAACTGCCTAGTTTGACAGTTTGATCTGAGTTTTGTGAGCCTGGTGTGTTGCACTGGACAGAATCAGGCTCGTCAATCACATGGCAGCCCCACCCTTAAGCATGCCCTTCTTTATTGTCTGTTTTACTCTGAGTAAGACCATAATTTACAAAATGAAGATCCAGTTGTATAGAATAAGACAAACAACTGCGACCCTACACTCATCGTGAAACTGTTTATTGTGGTTATAAATCAAGTGAAGTAGGGCCACTTTGCCATACAATTGGACTTCTTTTTGCTGCCAGCAGAGTCACCCCCTGTAGACGATTAGAAAAAACACAGGGTTAAGACATTTCAGCAATGGTTTCACTTTTTTCCGTCTACTATTTACTACACAGTCTATGTTCAAGTTGTTTGTTTAAACATAAAATCAGACCTTTAATGTCCAGTGTAGTACTATATATGTCACAGCTTGGGGCTTTAAGGCCTCCACCACTAGTTGGACCAGAGTGAAGGACAACTGGAGCACCTGTGACAAATGTCCCAACGAATGCCCATCACTGGGCTGTCATGACGACCAAGGCCATGTGCTCTTTAACCCCGCTTACAGGCAGCGACTGCCACCTTAAACCAACTGTCCCACAGGTCAACTGCTATTTGTTTGTGTCATGTCAGGGACAGAAAGTCCCCCAAGGCTTGTCGTCTTGATGATCATGCATACAGTATGCATGTGCATGTTTTTGTTTGTGTCTGTGTGTACTGTTGATACATGCAGTATCGACCATGACTCTTTGTAAGTATTGAATATTCAAGGCTAAAAGATTTCTTATCCTTCCTTCCTCTGTTATATATTTTGCCCTTTGAGGGTCCTTTAATTATGCTCAGTAGCTCAGTGGAGTTTTATCAGTTCATATGTATGCTGTTCACACCACTATTGGCTTTTATGAATATTATAAAAGGAACAGCATATAGTGTGTTTTGCTGTGTGTTGTGCTATAGTTGGAATAAATTATTTTAACAAGAGTCAACCATCAGTGGCCTGGTAGCTCAGTTGGTAGAGCGGCCGTGGGTTTGAGTCCCACCTATGGAACTCTGCTGCGTGTCATTACTCCACTCCCTCCCTCTTCCCCCCCAACCTCCATGTTGTGATGCAGTTTTGACCACTGCAAGTATTTCAATCAGGAGAGACGAGAATGAAGTCATGATAACTGTTTATAATACAGTTGATATGTGGTAATTAATCTTGACAGAAAGTCTTCAATACTTAGTCTCTGTGGGGAAATACTTTAATGTGGGAGGTCCAGACACTGGTGGTGGTGGTGGGGATGGTAGCTGATGACTCTGCTGGGACTGATAGGCTGATGAGGCTGATGAATTAATGAAACTGACGAATCTGCAAACACTGGACGATGATGGGGAGGTTGGGGAGTGAACATCCCAGCAGCAGGAAGAACTAAAGGACGAGAGAGACACATATTTAAAGAGAGAACAGCAAGATCATCATCTAACAGTGAAGCTGTGCCATAGATATGACCAGCTGATGAAATAACTGATATATCAATTGGAAGCGTCAGACAATGACAGCAAGAAAAATTATGTGTGAGGCTGGTAAGAGAAATAAACCACAGGCCCAAACATGCAAAAAACTGTCTCTGACTGAATGTGCACTAAAGCTTCATTTGTGAACATTCGCAAGAATTGATTCATGTAGTTGGGTCCCTTAATTATGTATGAGCCTTAAATTAATCTTTAAGTACGAGAGTAAGTACAGTAGCGTAATCATAAATATTGTTTGGGGGTCGCAATAAACTTTGCATTAGTACTGAATGACTCAATAGGACATGATTCATATCAAGGTAAGCGCTATTGTTAGTTTAGTTGCTACTGGCTTTATATTTAGGAGGCAAAAATGGTGTTTCAAATTCAGATGGTATGGTGAGGAAATTTTCCCACCACTTAATAAACTTGTAACAACACTGGTGTTATGGATTAAATGACATATTTTGTAATATCTGTAATGTTAGAGCACTAACTTTGATCTTTAATACTATATCTTTAGCTCATCCTTTTACTTTGAACAAAAATAATGCTTAGAAATATCGTAATTATTAAATTTCGAGTTGCCAGGTCTATCAAACATCCCTCTACATTTAGCCCAGCAACTGTTGACATCCACAAATAAGCTGTAAAGCAACTGTTAATGCTGTATTAAGAACATGCCTGTATTGTAATGTTTGGTTCTTGTCAAGGCTAGCTTGGTTTAGTCAGTTTGACTATACTTTTGACAAAGTAGCACCAGCTAACACCTTCATGGTAATGTATTGAACAACAGTATACTCACTTTTATGACTGCGCACACATCACAACTGTTTGGTGATGCTGGGAGTCTGTATAATTGCCCTTCAAGCGGATTTAAATCTGTACAACTATATCCAGTTGTCTGGCAACCTCATGTCAGGCTGTGATCAGCCTACAACTTTACGTTTGAAATGTGACTCCTGCTACTCTGTGCTGCGACTCTGCTGCTGCTGCAGCAGGAGGAGACACATTCAGTTTATAATCGTAGTGTCTGTCGCCCAACTAAGTATTGATGACATGCATAGGCAGTGGGAGCAGTCGGCAGGTAGCCTGATGTAGCCTAGTTCCAAACATTTTTTTTGCTTGAAAATAATGCCTGAATCTCAAATCTGACATAATTTTGATCAAATAATTCCCCCCTTGCTGGAATTTGCATGTGAAGACCATATGTTTGGCACTTTTTTCATATGGTGTGCAAAGGGAGGTGTGCAGTGCAGCCATGCTGCACAGAAATTTTGATTATTTCTCCTCTTTTTAATAAGGATTCCAGTAATTAAAACAGTTTCTCGGTTCCTCCTGCAGCCGCAGTTAAGTTGCTGCTTCAGAGAAAAAAAAAAGCAAACAGTTCAAGTCATTTCCAAACCATTGTGACAGATTGCATTGTCGGGGCCAATGTGTTGTCCATACCCACTGCACTATATATTTCCCTGAATATGGTTCTGTCCAAAAGGCAGTGGTGCATGATGGGTAAGCAATCAGCAGGCTCTCTCAGGACTTTCCCTTTACGTAGTAAGGCCCTCTTTGATGTGTGCTGCAGTAAACACAGGCAGTTCTCTCCCGACCACAGTCTCCTGGGGGATGAGGCTCAGCACAAGAACACTAATGAGCACATTAGAAGGAAGCCATAGAAGGAAAATGCTACAGTTGTAAATGGAATTGTCTCTTGTGTTGTCTGTGCCGAGGATGCTTCGTCTACAGTAACAGTGTGTGTCTGTGCGCAGTCAACTGCATGTATATTTGGGGTGCATGTGTGCAGAGTATATAAATATTCCATAGGACAATGACAGAAAGCCTATTTGAGCCAATTCTTTTCTAACTTCATAAAAGCCCAGTGAAAGATATGAAAATTGGATGTGAATCAAGGCTGCAAAAAAATTGCAACATAGCCACCACTTGCTGCACTGTAATTACCAGTTGAAAGTAATCAAGCATCAGAGCTAAAAAGTAAAAGTGGGACTATGAAGCTGAAGTGACATGTGACACTGACAATAACATTAGCATACAATTACAAATGAAGCATCTGTCATTTATTCCATTTAAGATAAGCGATGATGTAACTAAAATTGTTTTTAAAACCACAGATATGTGCTTGTTTTACAAATGTGTGTCTTGTTAAAATGGTATAAACGCTGTATGTTGTAGAGAGAGGTTTACTACATACTGGTAGCCAATGATCAAAGTTTGTTGCAGCAGGCAAACATTGAGCAAAAACTCCTCAGATCCACACTGCACTGTGTAACATGAGATCTGTCTGCAGACACTGCCCCACTTTTAGTGCTCTTTGATTGGCCGTATCCATATGCATTCACAGAGAGGATACATGTAGAACTGTGACTTCCTTTTTACTATATAAAAATATAATGTCTGAGTCCCATGTGTCTTTTTCAATGATAATAATGCTGGCAAACATTGAGCAGTCTCATTTTATTTTACAGTGCACTAAAAAGAAGTAACAAGCTGTACTTTATATTAAATTAAACAAAAACCTGAAATAATATGTTCTTTATTAGACAGTAATCGACCATTTATTAGACCCTTAGACTTTCTTAGAGGGTAATTAGAGATACATTATAACAGAACTGTACTGTAAACTAAAGTGAAATCACATATCTTATACTTGAGACACACCTTCAAAATCTGATTTCACTTTAGTTTACAGTACAGTTCTGCTGTAATGTGTCCCTAATTACCCTCAAATAAAGTCATATAAGGGTTTAATAAAGGGTCCAATACTGTCTCAAAAAGAACACATTATCTCTAGTTGTGGTCTAATTTAATACACTATACGGCTTATATCTTATAATATTGTAAAATACAGTGTGACCCACTCAGCTTTTCATTAAGTTTTGTTTTGTAACTTTTCTTGTTATAATAAAAGATGCAAGTAATGATTTTTCCACCATCAGAAATGAAGTTGAATTTCAAAATAAAATAAATCCTATATTTGCTTTAAGCTGTCTTTCTGAAGATATTGATTGAAACTGATTCGATAGTAGCGACTGAGAGGAGCAGTACTAGTCTCGGTATTCCTCTCAGATAACTCTGATCTCTCAAGCATCAACTGAATCTGTGATCCCCAGCCAGTAGATTCCTTGAAAGTTACCAGGGGAATCAGCAATCTGGATTGCCTTTGTGCAATGGGGAGAGTGAGAGACGTGAAAATGATTTCAAAGAGTCCAGGATGAATCACGCTCCCACTGCAGCTGCCATTTATTAGCACATTTTCCACCATTTTTTTTTTCTCTTTTTTTTTTTTTAACAGAAACCTAACAGACTGGGTTTCATGGAGTTTGCTAGAGGCTTGCATTGGGAAGGTTTAATTTTTGTGAAAGGGCTTCATTAAAAATGTTGATAAATGAACCTAATGGCAACTTGTATGTTTGTCATAATTAGTCATGACATTACATCTTAATAATGACTAAAAGCTGCGCACAGATCATTTATCAGCGATTACCTCAGTAATGAAGATTAAGATTAATTTAAAAAACAAGTCTGATATGCTTTCAGTTCTGGTTTGATTTCAAAAAGTGAAAAAAAAATCTGTCTTCTTTTTAATTGGTTTGACTGCTTGGATCAGTTGCAGGGTTTACACTGCTCTATTCAGGGTCAGTGCCTTGATAGTCAAGGAATGACAGCACAGAAAGCATAACATCAAAACACACAAACCCATATTATCATCATTCTGCTTAGGCTCATTCAAGAAACTGACTAATTGCTTTATTAACTTGCTCTATTTCTGACAGGGGGATATTTAAAGAACGTAGCATTTCGACAGGAGCCTGCTTGACAGGTGCTTGCTCAAAAGTGCCCGAGTTGTGCTTGCTATGCTGCAGATATTTTACCGTTTCTTGCCTGTCACAGTGATGAAAAGGGAACCCATAAGAAATTGACAGCCTGTATTGCTCAAGGCCAAACATATCTGAAGATGACTTGTTCCTTGATGTGGCCAACAGGGCTATAAGAGTGGAGGTAATCCTTTAAGACTAAAGAGGTTTTTTTTGCAGATTTTTTGAGCAGTAATCAGCAGAGGCTGTTTGTTTGTAGACGCTGCACCTGGCGAAGAATAGCAGAGCTTTTATTTTGTAGGATGACAGGTGGGAGCTTTAGAGGGTTTTTATTCCACTTTAAGGAAACGGAGAGCATGCTGAAATGTGTGCATTAACTTTCACAGGTTTTATAGGTTCAAATGATTCATCGGGTGCTGGTATTGGTGCGATATTAAAAACCACAGGAAATCTCAAAGATCAGCTATTCTAGAAATCCTGTGCACATTTAAAGCGTGCCATAATATGTTTAATTTAAGATGTCAGGCTGCCTCTCTCTGGGTGTGAAACTGGCACATTCACCGAGCCAATATACAAAAGGTGCTGCTATAATGTGCTTTGGGAGTTTTGTCCCTCATGAAAAAAATATATGGAGGCGTCATACATCATCATCATCGATTCCCAAAGTGCTGTGTCATTGGTACCACGGTGACCTTGTGTAGCTCACATCCTACCCCTCCGCTCTGTCAACAACATGTGACAAATGAAATGATGCTGTACTTGAGCCACTTTTTTTTTTTTTTTTTTTTTTTTTTTTACAGCAAGAAGGGTAGAGTAATAACAGACGAGGAAAAAAAGCCTTCTTCACTGTTTCTTTGAAATAAGATAAGGAGACATGAAAAAATAAGTTTTTGAAATGTTTCAGCACAGATAAGATTACTTGTGATGCAGGTACTAAAAGGGTGTTTGGTATCTGCATGACCTTGGCTTTTCTAATGTAAATATATCAATGGTTCTGCTCGCAGCACAAAATCAATTTCCTCTTTTGTCAGAAAAGCTCTGCCTCGTGTGTTTAAACCGGAACCGCTGACCTAACAGAGCGAGAGTTGTCTTTGTATATCAAACGTGCCGTTCTTCACATGTGGTCACTGCTGCTGCCTTGAGTAAAAGATACAAGGGACTTTAAACACTGTGACAATTATTGCCAGGGACATGAATACCACAAGGGGGACGTTGTGTTCTATTTTCTATTATTAAAGTTGCATCTTGGAATAGATAACCTTTTGAACAATCCACTCTGGGAATTTGCAGAATTAATAATACAATATGTAATCCAGTGTCTTAAAAACCCTACAGAGAGTGGAAGGGTCAACTTGCGTTCAAGACTTACTACCTTATGCACCACGCTGATCTGATCCAAAAATTATTCTAACGAGTAATCAAAAAGCAAGACGTGCAACAGATACAGGACGTCAATGTGTTACCTATTAAAGGGATAGTTTGGATTATTATTTTCATAAGCAGGGAGGGGCACCAGTACGGAATCTAAGCAATAGACTGCTGTGGACAGGGTCAGCAACAAAAGGCATTTTAGCCACTTAAAAAAGTCCCACTAAAACCAAAATCAAAATCGGTGTGAGTGCACGCTATAATTACAATATTTTCACCACTTTACATTGCCGTCTGACAGCCTTCTCCAGTGGGAAACTGCTGTTACGTAGGCCAAATAGTGCTCTGTCCACAAACCAACTAACAGACCGAGGCAGTGCTGGACTAACAGCTGCAAGGTAAAATAACTGATTTCACTCATGGAGTTTGGTTGATATTTGGCTTATGTAACGGCAGTTTCCCGTTAGAAAATTCTGTCTGAAGGCAAAGTAAAGGGCTGAAAATATTCTAAATATAGCGTACACTTGAACTGATGTTGATTTTGTAGGTGGAGATTTTGTTAACTGCCTACAGTACCTTTTGTTGCCACACTTGTTGCTGCCCACAGCAGTACATTGCTTAGATTACTCCTGCTGCTTCTCCAAACTGGGGTGTGTCAACCAGCATCTACTGCAGGTAAAGTACCCATAAAACCCCACTTCAAATAATTCAAACTATTCATTTATATATAATATATATACATAAACATTTAAAAGAAAAAGAAGTCTGAAGATGTTATATGGACCACCACAGTAAGTGGTTTAAACGATATCTTCCAAAGTTTTTACTCTGACAGACTGGAGTCTTGGTTGGCCCCTGGAGTGCCACATATCTCTTTTTGTGTTCCCTCTGATCTCTCATCATCTCTTGGGCCTTACATCAAGAGCCCCGGATTTATCGATCAATGGCCATAAACAAAACATAGATTGAACTGGACACTGGGGCACAACAAACGGATTACCGAATTTTTATTCCTCCGCACACGATTGGTCACTAGAGCGTCAGTTGAAAAAAAAAAAAAAAAAAAGGCCATTGGAGCAGCAGAAGTGTGGCACACAAAGCAGATTGGACAACAAAGACATGGCAGACTCGTGCCAAAGAGGATGATAGAAATAGGCGCGGGCTAACAATTAGAAGAATATGGTGTGTGAGTGTGCATGTGTGTGCATTTAAACGGTCTGTCTGTGTGTGTATAATATAAATGGATGAAAGCAGAATCAGATGTGTAATCCAATTGTATTGGCAAGGTATTGAGCGTAATACCAGTCAATCCAATTTTCGATGCTTGACTACATGATGGAGTGGAAGAGCTTCTGCGTGTTATTGTATACCTGAGTGTGTTTGTGTGTATACACAACATGTGTGTGCTTCTGCATGAATGATTTTGATAGAATATCTGCATACACTGGCATGTGGCTGCACATGCTACCACACAATATTTATACGTCGCTGCGACCACATGCCTGACAGCTGTGCATATTTCACAGGGTGGAGAACCCTGCATTGCAGTGCTTGTACATGGCAGCTATGCTCTTTATGTGAGAGCGGCTCAGGGTCAGACTAAAAGAGGAGAATTAAAGCGACATCACCGGGGCCCATCTCTCTTTGTTTTGTCTCTGCGTAGAGTAACATATTATCATCTCACTTCCTTCCCTCTATAATTTATTTCTGTTTTCCAACTGTGTTTACCAAAGCAGCAGACTAGCAGACATTCACTAAGGAATTGTGGTTAAACTGCTACAGCAAAACAGACACCAGGAATGCAGTACATATGTTTAATAAAAATAACAAATGCAAGACAATACTGATAAAAATAATAATACCAAAGCACATTATTGCAGTCAATAATATGTGTTACACCCCTTCACTTTCTCTATTGCATCAGTTTGGAAACCTTCAAACCAAAAATGCTAATATTACTCTATAATGAAGAAAGTTGTTCCTAAGGCTGTCCTGAGTTTCAGAAATCAACAAGGAATACAGTCTTCACTTCAAATCTGAGAACTGAGGTCATTTCAGTGCAAAGAATGAATCACCGTAGAGGAAAAAATGTACTTTTAGAAGCATAACAACAGGCCATGTGCAGTAGCATATGAAAGAAATTAAAGAAATGAGAAACACTATGATTTAAAGAATTAAAATCTTATTCGAATGGCATTTTAAGGGAGCAATATGTAAGACTCTAGCATTCAAAAATGAGTACTGCAGTCTAAATAGTGAGTTGGAGCCAAAGACGGAATATTAAATAGGTTGAATCCCTATTTAATATAATGATCTATGGTTGATGTTAGTTGTTTCCCCCACACCCTACATGAGTGCAAGACAAGCACAACATTATACTGACAGTGACAAGTGACAAAAAGCCCTATATTGTAAGTTGATCAGCTGTTTATAACTGTCCGGTGAGCCTTCCTAAATCCTGACCCTTTTTGTTCTATGACTCCAACAACACTTGAGCATGTTTGGTGCCTCAGCCAATTTTCTCCCCTCCTATTTCTTGGAGTTAGATATGCTATGTACTAGGGTCATCTATATTGAAATCAAACCAAATTTCGAAGATAAAAGCAGCATATAGTCACATCTCAAGTAAGCTAATACTAACAAAATGCTAGCTAGCCAACTAGGTAATCTACACCAATCATTGGCTAGCTATTTTACTCGCCTTTTGCTGACATTAGTTAACTTAGGATGTGAACGCATTTATCCAATTTTAAGGAAAAAAAGAAAGTTGACCAAGGTACCAAGCTTTCTCAATTATTACTGGAGCAAAGAGCAAAAAGGGGCGGGACTTGGGAAGGTTAAGTTGTCTGTCAATACAAACATGCAAACATCTCCTTTTAAAAGATTATTGACGATGTCTTACAGCTCATAAACAGAGACGTACACTTTCGGCGAACATTCAGCATTAATTTTAATTCTAATAAACATGAAAGAGGCAAACAAGAACAGACATCCCAAACTGGCTGTAGCGCATTGCTTAGCATGTTCCCTTTTATGATGTAGTACAATAAATGTATTACATTTCCCCTTTTAATACAAAGTTATAAACATGACAGAAACAACCTTTTTTGAAGCCTTTCTTCTCAATTGTGACTAAATCTGTCTCTGTCTCTTTTGTCTGTAGCGATGGCCCCTACGCTTCCTAATCCACGTTCAGAGGTCTTCAAGCCATGTGTGGAAGACAAGGACCTGGCCTTTTGTCTAAATGAGGGAGAGTGCTCCATCATTGAAACTGTGGCTGGGGTTCACAGACACTGCAGGTGAGTGTAATGGGGTTTGTGTGTATGTGATTGTGTGGTGTGTGTGTGTGTGTGTGTGTGTGTGTGTGTGTGAGAGGCATTTGGTTTCTTTCTCAGCATTGACGTTTCCTCTCTGTGCCCTTCCCCTCCAATCACTAACCTTGGGGTCATTTTCATTCAAGCTGTTTTTTTCTCTCCAGTCTGACAGACTGTGTTCTTTGAATGATGAAACACGGGCAAATTGTTGTACCTAAAATGCACTGAAGATCTATAATCAACCGAACCACTAACACGAGGGATCAGAGGTGCTTTGGTCGCTTTAGATGCAGCTGATTCTCTGATCCACACAATCAAACTAACAGACAAACAAATGGAAAGAACTGCCTCATGCAGAACCAACCAGAGCGTGGAGAGCAAATGTGATCTAACTTTGTTTTTAATGTGCTCTGACAAACTTTTAATAGTGATAGCAGTTTAGTAAAATGCCTTTCTCCTCACATATTAACCTTCGCATAAACGTTGTCTAATTTGACCTCTTTGGTATGAGACGCATTTTAATGGCAGGTGTAAAAGAAGGGGCTATTGCATGATCATTCTTTGAGCTTACTTAAAAGCATTTTTTGCATTTTCTTTCCTTTTATTTTCTCCCCTTTGTTCCTATCAAGCAGTCGCTCACACCCTGACTGCCCAACAGAATAAATAAAGGTATATCCTGTAAATATAATGATAATATCTTTATTTATATCATTTATCAAAGCAAAGTGCTTCATGTAGCTATCAAAGAACACATAAAAACATAACATAATATAAAAACCCAGCAATAACATAGTAAAAATCTTGTATGCTATCTTATCCTTATCTTATCTTATCTTATCTTACATTTTCAGACTTAGTTGGCTCATTACATACAATTTTTTAAATTATTATTTTCACTTTTTACGCTTGATCTTTAACTGAACTTTACTGAACTTAAACACTTTTTTGGTTATGTTCAGGCAACAAAACCACTTCATTAGGTTTAGGAAATGTTCATGGCTTGTCTCTGCTATGTGTGTGCAAATAGAAGGACACCTGGGTGCTTTTCTCTGTCATGCTACGCTATATACACTCGAGTGTAAATAGCCACATTTGCTGTTCCACCCTGCGTGCGAATAGCATCTACCATAAATTCATCAAAGCAACAAATCTTTTTAATGGTTCAGGCAAACTACTTGGTTAGTTTTAGGAAATGAGCATGGTTTGTCTCTATGCAGGTGTAAATAGCCACATTAGCTATTTACACACCCTGTGTGTGAATAGCATTGTTTGCTACGGGCACCTGGGTGCTTGTTTCTGCCATACTAGCCTATATACACCCGTGTGTAAATAGCCACATTGGCTATTCCATCTTGGGCGCAAATAGCATCTGCCTTAAAATCTACAGTGTTTTTAATCATACTGCCTATATTTCCTCATATTTCTTATTTCTGCAAGCAAACCTTATTTATATAGCACTCAAAACAGAAAAAAGAGAAAGAGGAAAACAAAGTAAATGGTATAAAATAAAGTTTACATGCATAGCAGCATATTCACTAATACAGCATGTAACCTGTTATCATTTCTGTGGTGCTGGCCAATATAGACTTTATTATTACTGCAGAAACCACACACATGAAACAGCATGCTAGGAAAGCACATTTATTACTGATCCGCATCTGATCGTATGTGCACTGCTGATTTATGTGCATATATATACCCCGCCGGGTGCACATTCTTGCTTGGACGTTTAACTCCTCTCTTCTTTGTACTCCATGCTCTGGCATGTCTGCTCCCCCTCGTGGTCCGATGCTCTTCAGCTCTGAAATCACTCTGATATATCACTTTAAAAATACATCACTTTAAAAATACATGATAAGAAATTTTCTCTGAGGGAAGAGTTGTGCTGAATGGCGCTGAATTGAAAAACAGCTCATTAGTACACCTACCTGGAATTAAAGGCCCTAAATCTTCATCTAAAAAAAAAGAGAAAAAAAAGATGTGGTACATTATAAATGATGCATGAATGAGTCAAGCTTCTTAGAAAAGTAAATGTTGAGCAAAAGAAAGTTTAAACAACAGTCACAGAATAGTGAATCTACAGTAATTAACTGACTGACAAGACAAGTAACCAGATAGCTTAAATGTATTTTTAAAAAAAAGCAAAGTATTGAAATTTATTTTTTGTTTGAAGAAACAGAATTTTCTTAGTAGCTATATCAGCTGTAAAAACTGAAAAATGTGAAATTAAAAATTGCATTATTTTGCTTGCTAAACAATACTGACTCATGCATTAATACTCTCCACACTTAAAAATGTCATAATATGAGATATAATTTCGTATCATGGAGACAGCTAGCATTCTGGGAATCATCCAATTATAGGAAGGAGACTCAGTATATGTTTCATGTCATATTACATGGCCAACACAACAATTTGGAACTCCCACCTGTGCAACAGCAGCTTCAAAGAAACCCTGAAGACTCGTAGCTACCCTCTGGGCTATAATTAGTGATGGTTGAATGACTGCGTAGAGAACTCAGCAAAGACTGGAGGGCCAAACCTAGAGGCACTCTCTGCCAATTTCTCTTGAGCTGAGTGCCTGTTGTGTGAAAGAATGATTACAGGTTTGTGAATACTTTTATTGAAAGGTTGTTTCGTCTGCTTGTGAGAAGCCCAGGCAGTAAGTCAGAAAAATATTATAATTTTGCTAAAAACCCACTGCCGTGTTGATGTTGTTTAATGTCATTGCTACTCGGTGGAACTCCAGGTGTGCCTGTGATTTTCAAGGAGCTATTTTACAGGACAGTAATCAGAAAATTGGATGATTTTAAAAAGAACTTGTAAGAACAAAACTTAAGCTGTTCTCTTCATTAAAGCTGCATTAAAGGATTTTTAACCACTAGGGGGCAAAAAGTCGCCAAAATAAAACTCACAGCAGCTGAAACAGTTGAAGCTGTACTGAACATCAAATCTTTCTATGATATAAAGTTGTGCTTATTTTCACAAAATTATTTTATGGAAATAAAAAATATTTTTTGACAAATTGAGGAGACTGATTAACTACTAGTTATCTAATTATAATGACTTAATAAACAGTTTTCTGTTTCAGGGTTGCAGTGGTATTAGATTTTCACAGAACGATAACTGTCTCCAACATGATCACGGTTTCTTGGTATTATGGTATTACAATATTTATATTATTATTATCAGTTACAATGACCCTTAAAGGACTGAAAACAGAACGCTGTAAAAATTGAGGTAATTTTGTAATGAATCAAACAAACAAACTTTTCTAGTCAAATAAACTTGATTTCAGTTCATCAGTAACTTAAGTTAGTAACAATAAGTTTAAGATGTTAAGTTGAACCGACAACTTGAGACACACAGCAAGTTTCATGTGTTTTCTTCAAACTGTAGAAAAGGGCTTCAGGAGACTTTTAACTCTCAAACAATGCATGCTGGGAAGTCTGCTAATATGCTGATCATGTTTCTAAAGGAATCTAATTTAATCCATCTAACTCTGTATAGTTCATTTATTCAATTCAAGTCAAAAGACTTGAAGAAACCATGTTTACAAGTTTTGAAGTGTTCTTTAAACAAATACTAGACAGTTTAAGTTGAAATAAAAACTTGTATATTTACCTTAAGTTAATCAGAAAAGATTAGTTGATTCCACAAAATTCCTGTATGATTTTTTCACAGCAAAGTTTTTTTCCTGTCTTTTTTATTTATTTGATTGAAGAAACGCTTTATTGTTTTATAATTTCACAAAATAATATGTCCTGACAGACTGAAACCTGATTTAAACTTGATTTTTAAATTAACTCTACACTCTAAAAATTAAAAAGTTGAGAGAAAACCCAAAATTTCAAAGCAACTCACATAAATAGATTTTTTTTAGTTTTGAGCCCAACTCAAACTTCATGTTAAGTTTTGAAAGAGTTTTACCAACTAATAATGTTTTGTTGACATAATTTACTCTTCTTTTTTACTTGTAAATAATAGTTAATGATTCAATATTTGTAGTTTCAACTATTTAATTTTCAAGCACCCTAATACAGGCAAATCAGGTTCACAGCTTATTGTGAAAAATTTTGGGGTTTCTAAAACTCAAAGATTCAAGTTCATCTAAAGTAGAAAAATAAATTGTTTCAACAAAAGACTACAGGCTGGTCAAAGTTTGACCTTGATTCAAAAACTGAAAAATCTAGTGAAGGCAATCACCTTGAAATTGAGTTTTCACAACTTTTTTTGTTACAGTGCAATATAGTAGAGTTCATTACATGGACAAGCAAATGTATGTGGTGAAACCCATAAATCTTCATACCTTAGTATACCATGATACCAGTGTACTGCTACAATCTTAAACACATTTACCTGTCCATCATTCACTCATCTTTTCACTTTTTTTGATCACTCAACTCCTGTGAAAACTCCTTGTCTCTTTTTGGCTTGCTAAATGTTGACTCTCCTCACCAGCCATTTGTTTACTTCGGATCTTCGCCATTTCATGCTGAGCAGGTAGCGTACAGTCAGCTTGTGTGAGGTTGTTGTTGCTGAAAATGGTTGCCCACGGTTTCATTTTTTGGGGATTCAACCATATGTACTGACAAACCAAAACAATGAGCTAAAAACTGTGAATACGAGTAGAGCTGCTGCTGTTTCATTAATATATTCTTACTGTGCTGTGCACAGTGTTATCCTCTGTTCTTCTCCCTGTCAGAGATACTGTGCGTAGTGATAAACTCAGATACTGTCCGTCCACATTTCTGGATACAGCTAAAAGGGAAAAGTTGTTGCTTGAAGAAATATAAAGCAGATTATTGCACCCAGGTTTAGGGTGCTGGAGATACTGCCATTGATCAATCATCGCTCCAAGCAATGCCAGATCAGCGTCCTCATGACAATAACTGCTGATCTCTTCAGTCTGTTCTGAAGTACAGAAAAGTAAAGGTTTTAACGATTGCTTCCTCCTTTGACGTCATCGTCTCCTCCAGGCCACAGTGCAAAGAGCATAATAGATGGCTGGATGTTCTCCAGCGTTAGACAAGTGAAGATGTCAGAACAATCTTTAAACACTTGAATCATTGGATGAGAACACAGTTTTGAACTTGGGAATCAATTTATTTTGTTATGAAACATTTCCTTTGCTCTCCGCCTCCTTTCTCCCTCCCCTCTGCCGGATGTTCATGTTTGCCAATGCTAATAAGGCTCCCAAAATAAACATGCAAATGTGAGTTTAAGACCTACTTCCACATCAGTGCTGTAGCTTCTTATACACTAAGTACAATAAATGTACAAGAATTCAAAGGTCTTATGATAATTGGGGCTCAACACATGAAAACCCAATCACATATAGAATTATCACTGTGTAGATATAGATTGCTTTATAAAATAGCACAATTCTTGATGAAGGACTTTAAGCCATTACTTCAGTGCCAAATCCCCCAACATATCTTTCTTTGATTAGTAGAAAATGGCAGTAAAATCAGTTAAAGATCAAACCAAAAATATATTTTCTCCCTAAGAGAGCTTATACAGTGGCACAAGCAAATTCAAAATCTACAAGAATTGTTTTAGACAATCCTCATATATATTATAGTGATTTGTATTATATAAAGATGCAAAATATAAAATATAATTTAGAGCACCTTTAAATTTCAAAATGGATGTACAGTACATGACACAGTATTTCCTGTAAAGGCAGAGATCAGAGAATACAGTCACATACAGCAGATCCTCAGATGAGTGAAAGTACTTCAACAGGATAAATATTTGGTTAAGTAACCCAGTGTAGGAATTTAGTATGTACAGAGACAGAAAGAATCTGCCAGCACCTGACAGCACCGTGGAGGATACAGTTACCTCCCCAAACTGTCACTCCATGTATAATACCATCTATGGCTCCAACTGACTATTTGGACTGCACTGCTCATTTTTTAATGTAAGGGTCTTACATAATGTTCCTTTAAAATACATTTGAGTAGTATTTCTTTGTGGTATCTTTTTTGCACCATGCACTTTTGGTAAGGTCTGTATAAGATGGTACAAGGGCAAATTATGATAATTACCAGGATGTAACCGGGATGTTTGTGCCAAATTGCTACTGACACAAACTGCGTTGTTTCCTCCATTTAAGCCCAGCACACATTCACTGCAGTTTAGAAAAATATCAAATATGTTTTGTGTGTTTCATTTTGAATGTGGAGCTATTGAGAGGCTAATGGGTGGAGAGTAGAGTAGAATAATGCACTGGTTAGCTCTGTGTGTGAGGTCTTCAAATTACAGGAGGTGAAGCAAAGCTGATCAGGGACTTTAAGCCATTACTTTATTGCCAAATCCCCCAACATATCTTTCTTTGATTAGTAGAAAATGGCAGTGAAATCAGTTAAATATATAAGTCCTCATATATATTATAGTGATTTGTATTATATAAAGTTGCAGAATATAAAATATAATTTAGAGCACCTTTAAATTTCAAAATGGATGTTCAGTACATGACACAGTATTTCCTGTAAAGACAGAGATCAGAGAATACAGTCACATACAGCAGATCCTCAGATGAGTGAAAGTACTTCAACAGGATAAATATTTGGTTAAAGGACAGTCATTACCTCCACTGTCCACAAAGTCTCCATTGTTGGTACAGTGAGGTCAAGTTACTACCTTATATATCATCTTGAACTTTTGCACATTCCCTGGCTAATATTTTGCACTCTCCTGCACAGAACCTTACAGCTCTTTTCTTTAAATAACACTTATATTGTACATATTATATTGTTTTTCACATGTTACTGTCAATTTTCTATTTAGTAGAGGTGCAATGAAACGGATAGTAGACCAGAAGTGGGTGTGGTTAATCCAGGAGGCCACATTAAATCAGGCAGATGTTGTATTTTCTAACCTAAATTCATTGGAAGTATAATTGTTGTGCCTTCAAAGCATCAAGTTGATTTAATTCTGGAATATATTTCCACCCCCTCATACAGTACTTTTCATCTCTCTCTCTCTCTCTTTTTTTAGATTTTAATTTTTAACTACACTAAGTTTTATGAACTAAACCACACCACCAACCCTTTTTTAACTGGGGGACATTGAACAGTAAGAAACTGAATTAATTTTTTTTTTTTTTTTTTTTAAGTTTTATAAAAGATTACTCTGTTTTGTGTTGGAAATAGAAACTCTCACTCAGTGAAAGGGAATAATCTTAAATTTCAGTGATGTGGCGGTCATGTTTCTTGGTGTGTTAATCTTACTGCAGTTCACAATACTTGAAGATTATATATAATATTATAGAATATATTAAAATATTAAAATTAAGTACCAGTGTACCAAGATAAAAGTAAAAAGTACTCTTAATGTTACTGCGTTCCATTTTGGAAATAACTTTTTCCAGAATACTAATGAACAACTTTGATTGATTTTGTTCGTACTGTATCACCCACCGTCTTTGAAATATGAAGCGTCAGTTGTCACACACAGCAAATCATGAAAACCTCTCAGTCTCAAATATTGCGTGTGTAGATGCAGACTGGTATAAAATCTGCCTAATTTTGACTTGCATTTCTTAAAGTGAAGGAGAGACTAAGATGATGACACACTTTTCTTTGGCTCTGAGATGTCAGACTCACTGAGCCCACAAAAGTAGAATCATATATTATATGAAAATATAAAAAAGCCAAAGGTGGAGGAATACATTATCAGCAGGTGTAGTAGAGCTGGCCGTCATACCCAATCACATCACCTGTTTTCCAGTTCTTGTGTTCAGCGCCACAGCACTCAGACAATTTTGCGATGGTGAGTCTAGGATGAAACGGCCACTAAGCTTCTCCCCAAGGGGAAAGGATGTCCTTGTGCCAGAGGTAGAAAATCGCCATGGGTGGATGTACGGCACCTTAAATTAAATTAACACCGGAAGAGATAACACATGTTCCTGTGATCCTATGCTAACTGTTGCCCAGTGTAGGAATTTAGTACGTACAGAGACAGAAAGAATCTGCCAGCACCTGACAGCACCGTGGAGGATACAGTTACCTCCCCAAACTGTCACTCCATGTATAATACCATCTATGGCTCCAACTGACTATTTGGACTGCACTGCTCATTTTTTAATGCAAGGGTCTTACATAATGTTCCTTTAAAATACATTTGGAGTAGTATTTCTTTGTGGCATCTTTTTTGCACCATGCACTTTTGGATAAGGTCTGTATAGATGGTACAAGGGCAAATTATGATAATTACCAGGATGTCACCGGGATGTTTGTGCCAAATTGCTGCTGACACAAACTGCATTGTTCCCTCCATTTAAGCCCAGCACACATTCATGGCAATTTAGAAAAACATCAAATATGTTTTGTGTGTTTCATTTTGAATGTTAAAAACAGTTCCATGTGGAGCTATTGAGAGGCTAATGGGTGGAGAGTAGAGTAGAATAATGCACTGGTTAGCTCTGTGTGTGAGGTCTTTAAATTACAGGAGGTGAAGCAAAGCTAGCCACTTAAAGTCCTCCCAGAGCCGGAGACAAAATAGGACCTTACAGCCTCTGATAATATCTTATGGAAATAACTGTGTTGTAATTGATCATTCTGCATGGATGTCCTTCATTCAGCTCAGCCCTTATTGATGATACACCCTGGCTCGAGTAATATTCTTCCTGCATTTTTCAGTACAATTATCTCTAGCAGGTTGTAGTGTGAAAATGTTGGACCTGTTCAGTGATGCAGGTTTTGACTTTGATGTGAGGGCTCAGCAGTATCAGTCTGACATGTGCTCAGCAAACCAAATGCATGCAGTTAGCCACGGTTGGAGGGCGCTGGAGAATGTATTAGTTGGAATGAGGGTGCACTGCAGCTCTGGACACCACCTGCAGCATTGTGTTGTGTTTTTGGTGACACACAGCAAATGGTCATTGCACTCAGGTGTCAACAAGGTGTGCATGCTTTTAGTCATGGCATGCAATACAGCAAACATGTGAATTCTGCACGGTGTGGGTGCTCTTTTTCATTCTTTATGTACACAAATAACGTCTGCTTACCTACAGTACGACAGTTTTGCCAAACCAGTGTTTTTTTATGCAGTAACATCATCCCAGGCTGCAAAATCTTTTTTTCTTGACATAAATAGTTCTCCTGCAAAAATCAGAAGGAAAAAACCGTTTCCCTTCACTGGAAATCCTCGCCTGCTTTAAACAGAATGTTTCCTAACTTGTATGGGCATTGTATCAACAACACACAACACAGAGGCTCACTTGTGTAGCGCAGATGATGCAAAGCTGCTGCAAGTTGGCCTTATAGTTAAAACAGCATGATGCCACCTTACTGAGGAGAAACATAAAGAAAAACATGAATTGGACCCTTCACTGTGTGTATTGGTGCTGTTTCATATATCTAGTAATATGGCTTTTGAATATTTTTCACTCTGATTGATGTGTAAATTGATAATAATAAGAATTAAACTGAATGCATTTTGCATTTTAAGAAGTGATTTTAACAAAGACAGTTTAAGATCTTAGTTTCCGCTGGTAGCATATTTGTCATGGTTGGACTTTTTGTTGGTCATTTCCTGTTTTATTTTGTAGTCCTTGGTTTTCCCTTGTGTGTCTTTGTTGTTTTTACTTCCTGTCTTTGTCTGTTTTCCCGCTCTTTTTTGATCATTGATTTTGTTCACCTGTCGTTGTTTGCCCACCTGTGTCTGATTAGTTTCCTGTCTATTTAGTCCCTGTGTTTCTCTGTGTCGTGTCAGTTCGTGTGTTGTATTTGGTCTAAGTATCTGTGCCTTCCCTGTGTTCTACCAGTGTTTGTTGGATTTATTTTCCTTTTGGATTTTTGGATTTTGCCTATTTTAGTTTTGTCTTTTGGATTTTCACTTCTTGGTTCACGTAAGCCTGTGTTTAAGTTTTGTTTATGATTAAGTTACCTTTTGAACTCTGCTCCAGTGCTCAAGCCTGCATTTTTGGGTCCACCCCTTTTGTGTTTTCGAGTTGACTTTACACCCCTTAACAATATTTGAATGCCTTTGTTCTAATTTGGTGATACGGGAAGGATTTAGTCGCATGTACATGAAATTGGTAACATCTTAAAAAAAGATTTAAGACATGTGACCATTATAGGGAGGTTTAAAGGTCCAGTGAGTAAAATTCACAGGGATTTATTGGCGAAATACTGGATGGCAGAAATGGAATATAATTATTATTAGTATGTTTTCATTAGTGTATAATCCCCCCTTTTCTTGACTTAGAATGAGCTGTTTATGTCTACAGAGGGTGAGGGTCCTCTTTCACAGAGTCTGCCATGTTGCATCACCACGTTTCTACAGTAGCCCAGAACGAACAAACTAAATGCTGGCTCCAGTCAGGGCCTTAAGCGTTTTTCATGGCCACCATTGGTTCTCCTACACACTTGTAAGGGGAGTGGGGTTGGGGAGAACCCAGGGTTGGCATCTGGGGATATGATAGGCTGTTTATGAGCTGTGGCATATTTATGTCCCTTCCCTTATTGCCATTGATAATGTGTCTATCACAGGTAGATATCGCCATCATTTTATTGTCCAGGTCTAATCTACAGGCTCACTGCTAGAAGCCATCAAATCATACACACTGCTTGTTTAAATAGGGACGTATGGATCCTGTGATAAAAGGTCTTTACTTTTGATCAACTGAAAAGTGTTATCAGTGCAAATTTTGCATTAATTAAAGGTTTTGCTGAAAGAGAGATATGTAATATATTTACTGTACTAAATCATAAAATAACAATGATATGTCACCAGAGAGAGAAATACTAGCTTCTCCGACAACAAGGCTACAGCTAATACAATATGTCATCCTTTGAAATTTCCTTTCCGGTTTGGAAAATATATATGTGTTGTATATCTCTTGAGAACAGAAAAAGACATTTATCGCTGCTTTTAATGACGATGATTATAGGAGAATATGTCAGACTTGCCCAGCAGTTTCTTTATGTTTGACCATGCCTTTAAATATCTGTATATTTTCAGTGCTTTAGCTCTTATTCTCCTCACCATGGAGGCTGAAATCACTATCCTCTGTGTGTGTGTCTTTGTGCTTGTGTGCGCATTAAAAGCCTGGCAAAGCTCAAGGTAGCTCGTGTCTACTATTACCATGGTAACTTCTTCCCTCATTAGTGTGAGGCCAGAAGCAGAAAAAAAATAGTTGTTGACTCACTTATAGTGTGCCTGCGATGGTAGTTATATTCAAATGCTCTCTCATCTCTTATCATTTGCATTGTGTTTTGGGCATTGATTCTGATTGATCAGACATTAAAATAATTGCCACCTAATGGTATCAATGACTGCTGTTGTGAATAATTCATGACAGAATTTGCACATTTGATTGCTTCACCCAAAGCTATGCTGACATAAGATAGAGGATCATATTTAAATGAACATTGATTTGTTTTATGTCTGTTCCTTCAAAAACCCATCTGTGCAGATGGATAACTAGTAAAAGCAGTATTTCATAAGCAAAGTGCTTATGCTGTGTGTGTGTATGTGTGCGTGTGTCAATGCCTTAGGGGAACATGTTCATCTACACTGATGAAGAAGCACGTGAAATCTCACAAAAGGAATAAAAAAAAGCCCTCTGCAATTCTCTGGTCCCCATGAGAGGATGGAGCTCTTTCTATTGGTAGTCTGCTGTAGGGTTAAGCTTAAGGATAGGCTGAGAGTGCCTGTGTGCGTTTGTCTGTGTCTCTGTGAGCCTGTTTATGGTTTTTTTTTCCCCAGGACCCAGGAGACGTTGACAGCAGCATTAACAGAATCTGATATGACAAAATGAATCATATAAATGAAGACCACAACCTCTTAACTTCCCCTTCCTGTTTTTCTTCCTCTCATCTTCCTTTTTCTACGGGGAGCCAGTTCAGCGATTAAATTGTCACTGCACCGTCAGACCTTGACAGGCTGCACTAATCCACGATGCTGTCGCTCCTCTGCTGATCCATCCTGCTAGGGAGGACGTTCTCCAGGCTTAAAGCCAATGGGCCATGTCCCCCACTACCCCACCCGGCTGCTGTTTGAAAGCAACACAATTATGAACGTGGGAGCCGGCTTTACCTGTTGGCAGCATCCCATGACAGACCCATCAACTTGCCTTGGAGCTGAGTACAGTTGGCACACTAAGTTTCTAATTCAAGTTAATTCATTGAAAGAAAACATAGGTGCCCCACATGTTAAATTAAAGTGCATATCCTCCTTTTTTAAGCTATTTTTTCAAAAACGCTTGACCCATAAAGTACATCTGCACTTCAAAACATTATTCCTATTATACCTACTACTAATACATGCATACTACTGTAAACACATGACTAATTTCTCCATCCATGCTTCCATCCTGCTTCTTTCAGCATTATATTTTGCATTCTGCAGGCCCATCACAAACACTGCGGATAAAATAATCACATGTCTGTGTTCAGCTAACAAAGGCTGCCTTGTTTTTCAAGTCTTAATGAGCGTGGAACAGACATGTTGTCAAGAAAATCCACCATGCATGCAGACAATTAACACTTTCTCACAGTGTTGATGATTTCCTGCTTTACATATCAGCTTAGTTAAGAAAAAGGTACATTAATTCACTCTTTTGATTTCATTGGCAAGCAATGCATTCTTGTAGTATCACAAGCAACAGTGGTAAAGAACAGGGGTTATCGTATCATAATTATAAATAATAATGGTGTTTATTTTTGACATGTGGTCTTGGATTTAATTGCCAAAAAGAATGACAACCAACTGACAGTTCTGTGTTGGCAGGCACTAAATAGGCTTTATGTTGTACTATCACTTTATTTCAAACAGCCAACATGCAGTAGATCTTTTCACAGCTGCCATATTGATATGAAATAGTAGGGTAAATGCAGGTGTTAGCAATGATACTAATTAAGGTCCTGTTCCATTTAGTGTAGCAGAGCTTTTCCAGTGATCCAACATGCACAATAGCAGCACCCTCACTCTCTCTGACCTGAATAGAGTGGAACATTAATTGGTAACACCTGTGTTTACCCTACTATTTCATGTCAAAATAGCTGCCGTGAAAAGGGTCTGTTATCCAGCTATGAGTTCGTACATTACTCCTTGTTGGGATTTGAATCTTAGGGTAACAAAACCGTTTTGATAGTGTGGCCAGTTATCATCTGGACCTATGAAAGTGAGGCAGCCAATGCTAGCTAGCCCACCTCTTTTCAGCAGGTGTGGAAATGACATGATGAATGAATGAATGAAGTAAGGAGGCCTAACGTCCACTTTCCAAGTGGAGCTAGTTAGCCTAGCTTGCTAACTAGGCTAGTTAGCCTGTCCTGCAAGCTCACACTTTGAGCGAAACACAAAATTAAAAACATGAAGGGTCTGGAGTTGCCATTTTGTACATGTAGTACACAACAGGAGATCGTTTGTGTCAGATGTGTTCTCACCTTGGCCAACTGGAAATACACCATTTGGTTTTGGCAATTAATACGGCGTGGTTAGAGTGTGCAGGACATGACCCAAAAAATACAGTGTTTTATTTAAGGCATATTAAAGGCTACCAACTCATCTGTAATGACTGTTTTTTTTTTTTTTTTTTTTTGCATTGATATATATTTGAATGTATCCGCAGTATCAACGCAAGAGTGGAAAGCATGCAGGCTAATGGAAAAAAGCAGCTATACTTGTGCTCCTTGTATTCTTCAGGTTTCACACATCGCCTGATGGAAACTCAATTGCTGTGAATTCTCTGAACAATGACCTGCTCTAATCTTACATGGGCTCAAATGGATATTACATGGACTTTGTAGGGAGCTGGCCAGTAAAGTTCATGTTTGCAAGGTCTGTGTGAAAGGGTCTCTACACGGATGAATCATAAGAACGGATTCCGGACTTGAAAATGACACTCATTTCCTTGAATGAAAATGGCCCAATTAGCATGAGTCAAAACTGTTTTCCCACTTCCTGGTTTATTTTGGTTCTGAATTATGCTGCCTGTTGCACATGCACATGAGTGTCTCTCCCACTTGCCCTACATGGGATGACGTCAAGTACATAAAAAGTCAATTTCTTGGCTCTTGAGAAGTTTAAATGTCATTCATTCATAATACAGATAGTAATAGCTGACCTTGTTTTCAGTTCCAAACGTCTTTCTAATGGTGGTTGCAAGGCATTGTTTTCATCGCAGCACTGCAAGTGGCCACTGGGACAAATTAGCAACAAGCATGAGTGGTGGTGGCGTATCCAGCTCTCTTAATACATCCGTGGTCTCCTAGCAAAGCTGGATGTCAGTCAAACACTGCCATGGGAAATGCTCACCCAGAGACCTGAAGCTAGATGCTGTTTTACAAATATGTCCAAAAACGAGTTTCAGTCTGCTTTGAAAAATATGCTCAATAGTGTCAGTGTCAGTATAGGAATATTTCCTGCTACAAAAAGAGAGAACTCAGAAATTTCAGTCCGACATGAAGATTTTACCAAAAGTATGCACAAATGCACATGCCTTTGTCGCTTTGTCATTATCCACCATAGAGTGTTAAACATTTCATCACCGTATGTTTCTGCATTTACTGTACAAAGTCACATTTCTGGAGAGAAACTGTGCACAATCAAATTTGCAGAGCTGGAGAAGATTACAAACAAGATGACAGACACACCCACACATACATAAGCACAGCATCTCTCGCCACATTCTCTTCCCCACATCAAATGTGCGCTAAGACTTCCGATAAGGTAATGACTGAGCATTTGTGTGTAACCACCACGAAGAGACTGCAGCGGTACAGCCTCAGATAGTTGCCTGCAGCACTTTGCTTGTCATTGCATTGTGAGCTCAGCTGGTGAAGGATAACAGCTGCTTCTCATTACTGATGTTTAGATGACATGGTTTTCAGCAGTGGACACAGAATAGAGACTGTATAGCTACATCATTATGTTTGAGCACAAAACACTTAGACGGCACACTTTGATATCTGTGCAGCCACCACATGCAGATGTGGTCTGTAGAGGTTTTCTCAACGACTGCCTGCTGTGTCTGCTACTCTGTCATTATACGACGAGAAGAGCTGACAGAAGAGGGACAGGTTCTGGGTGTCCTCTGATAATTAAATGTTTTTTTTTTTTTTGCTAATAGAGTGACAGTGGAGAATAAGGATGTAGCTTCTTCTCATCTCAGAGGTATCAGATGGTAAAATCTCTCAGATCAGGAGTTCAAGTGCAGTGTAGACCTTGAAACCTTGTCTTCTGTACTCCACCAGAGGGAGCCCCGCTGATTTCATCATCACAGGTAGAAACTTTATGAGAGGAGAGACTTTTTTACATTCAGCTCCTTCTTATTGTGCTCAGAGGTTTTTTGGTTGCTGTGCTGTTGAACAAAGGGGTGATAAAACTGAGGTGTCTACTTGTAGTTTATGATGTAAAACAGCTTCTGTTTACATGTAAATGTTGCAAGTCTTTTCATGGACTTGAATTAAAGGTAACTAATTAGCCTTTATCAGGGAACTAGAAATGATGAGCCTGTTCTCCTTCCATAAGACTCCACACTGGAAAAATCGCCACTTCAAAAAGAAATACAGTGGAACAAGTGAAAGGTCTTTTGTCATCGATAATGATTAAGATATTCAAGATGTACTGTCTAAAAACAATTCGCTGAAATGTTACTTGTTACATATTGTGCCTTATATTAAGTGTAATCAGCATGTTGTTGTTTTAGGATTAAGGCCATTTGGACTTTAGTGTTGTCAATTTTTTGAGTCACAAAGGCCAAAGGCCAGGGCAGCAAGGCCTTAAAAAAAACAATGGTTTTAAGTTCACAGAAATAACACTAACAAATTTAACTTAATGGGTAAAGATGATTATATTTTTATTCTTTTTTTTTCTTAATTTATTAATGGCTACAGGGACGCTGGAAGTCAGTGAGATGTCAGTCTATATAATGACATACTAAATAGTGTGTGATATACTGTATAATGAGTTAGTAGTTCAAAATAATGAGAAGCTTTATCAAAATAGTAATTGAATAACAATGAGAAAATTGCTAATTAATTAATTCATCATTTTTTATTTTTTAGATATTAACTTATTATTTTGAGGTACTCACTCATTATTTCGAGACTATAATTCATTATTTTGTGATACAAACTTGTTATTTTTAGATATTAACTCATTATTTCAAGATACTAACTCACTATTCTGAGATACTAACTCAGTATTTTGAGATAAAAAGTTGTTATTTCAAGAAAGTCTCTCATTATGATGATTTATGATAACATGGATCTAGCTGTCCTTATAAACAGACTTTCCAGTCTGCAGCGTAAACCACAGAATTGTAGAGTAACAGAAGGCATCATAATGAAAGAAAGTTTATATTACGTTGGCACTTGTCTCGCATTCGTCCTGAGCTCTCTATCTCTCGCTGTCTCTGTCACACTGCCGGTGTTTCATACCAGGCTTGAAATCTAACCCACCGCTTGTTATGTGCACAGCGTTTCACTTGACGTTGCTCAGTCAGAATCTCAACAAAAAGATATTAGTGTCTAAAAACCATATTGACAAGAAAGAGTGAGAGGAGAAAACGGCAAAATCAGCTGGAGCAGCGCCGCCGGGGCATCGAGGCCACTGTGGCTGCAGGATATATAATTTTTTAAGGGGCATAAAGGCCAAACTAATGGCCATCATGGCTGTGAAATTTCTGCCCTGGTAATATTGACTAGAAATGAGACAAATATACTTGATAAGATATTGAGTTTTGCACCTCTGTTTTGCACCTCTGTTTTTCCTCCACGTCCTCCTTTGTCTGCTTCATTTTTTCACTCTATCAGAAATGAAGTACAGTAAGACTCTGGCCCTCTTTGCAGCATTTTTACCAGCTTTATCTGAGCTGCAGCTTGTACATTTTATCCTCAGAAGGGTGTCAAGTAAGATAAACAGATCTGTTAGTTGGGAAACACAAGCTAGCGGATCGAGCAAAATCAGGAAAGAAGAGACCACTCCAACAAGAGATAGAAAACACACAAAAAAAACAGAAGGAATAGGTGCAGTTGGTGGCGCTTAACCAAGGTGATATTTCATCATCAAATGATCTGACGCGATTCTTTATTTTTCCCTGATATCTTCGTTCTACTTGACATGTTTTCACAGGAGAGTTTGCTTTGGTATTGCACCAGGAGAACTGTCCATGTTTATTGATAGAGCGGCGCTTGAATTGAATTAGAATTTAATTAAGTAAAGTAGCAAATGAAAGGAGACAGAGAGAGGCAGAGAGAAATCCCATTGTTCCACCTCAACCTGTCTCAGGCTGAGATCAATTACTAAGCGACAGACTAGTTTAATCCATGTTCTCAGGAAAACAACAAGCAAACTGGGGATAAATATTTATTTGTCAATACAGATAGATGTTGACTAATAGAGCGAGCATGGAAGAGCTCTATTCTGACTGCTGGAAGAGTGGTTACTACCTTTAAAGCTAATTTGAATGCTTCTTTAAATAAGAGATATTCAGTTTCCATGTGGATTCTTCTATTTTTTACCTGAAAAGTGGTTAAAGTAAAAAACACAACTGAAATATTGACAAAAACCTTTTCACCTAATCAGCACAAATAGTTCTTAGAAACAATGAAGCCTGATATAACTAATTAAATGATATCAGAACTGCTGCTGTACTGGTCTTGTCCCTTAATAGGTTGGTTTGGATTATTTTCAGTGCGGTTTTATGACATATTTATCAATAGTCAGGGTATTACCTACAGTAGATGCTTTTCAGTACACCTCCAGCTTGGAGGAGCAGCAGGAAATACTGGTACAGAAAGCTGAGTAATCTACTGCTGTGGACAGGGTCAGCAACAATGTATTTTAGCCACTTAAAAAGGTCCACCTTAAAAAATCAACATCAGTTTAAGTGTACACTATATTGAGATATTTTCACCAGTTTACCTTGCCATCAGACAGCCTTTTCAGAAGGGAAACCACCATTATATAAGCCAAATATCACTCTTTCTTTCTTGATCAACCAGACTCCACTGGCAAAACCAGTCATTTTACCCTGCAGAGCACAGAGTCGCTGGTCTACCGCTACCTCGATCTGTTATTTTGTTTATGTTATGGTGTGGCTTTGGTGATTTAAAAGGTTAGCTCAGATTCACCAAAGTCACACAATAACACAAACAAACTAAAAGATCGAGACAGCAGTAGACTAGCAACTCTCATATTCTGCAAGGTAAAATGATTGTTTTTCATTTCGGAGTCTGGCTGCTTTAGAGAGAGTGATATTTGGCTTTCATGAAGGGCTGTAAAAATTGTTTGTAAACGGCTGTCTGATGGCAAGGTAAAGCAGTTAAAACATTCTCAATACAGCATACACTTAAAATGATATTGATTGATTTTTTTTGGGTGGACCTTTTTTTAGGTGGCTAAAATACATTTTGCTGCTGACCCTGTCCACAACAGTGCATGGCTTGTCTTTCATGTTGGTATTCCTCATTTATTCCCCACAGTGGGGGTGTGCTGACCTACATCTATGTCAGTAATTTCAGTATGACTGTTACTATTAAGTACATCATACAACTCCACATCAAATCATTTTACTACACTGGAATGGTATTAAAGTTATGAAAAGAAACATCTCATAATTAACTAGTAGTACTGGGCTGGATGTACCATTTGGTCAACTGGCATGAACAAAAACAAGCACCATCCTCTTTAAATGCTGTTAATATTTTTAAATTGATTTTTAAATTGAAGAGTTCATCTTTTCTTATTCGTACAAACCAAACGATTACATGACAATGATCACACGTACCATACAACCAGCGGGCAGGATTACTCATTGACACACATCTGATGTAACCACAGTGAATCTGAATTAAGTACATCAGTCTGTCATGCGTGCACCCAGTTGGAGGCTAAGCCATCTTATCTATATGCAAATCTCAGTTCAGGGAACCCTTTTTAGGAAGCTGTACAATGTATGTTTTTTGTATGTGTAATGGCAGAATGCTTGACAGACATGGTGGTGTCTTGAGACCTAATGAGAAAGTGTCTCATCTACAGAGTGATGTTTTATGCTGCATTGGTGTAATTATATGGGAAGGCAAAAGTACAAAACAGGTCATACTGTGAATTCATGTGCTGTAGCTGCCAGGGCTGGAAAAAAAAAGACAGCAGCAATTAATTGAATGTTTGCTAAGCCCTGCCCCCCTTAGTTATGGTTCCCTGTCATGTTTTACATTCTCACATGCCATAGCAGCAGTTTATAATGACAACTGTGGCGGATTTATGACAATGACAAAAAAATGTGTCATTGATTCCAGACAGAGACAAAAAAAATGACAAACATTTCTCATTTGATGGTAAATTTTGCTGTCTGAAATGACAGCTGTCGTTATCAGTTATCATTTATAGCATCCTGTTATTTAAGACACCATTAGCTTTGTGCATTGGTTGAATGCAGAGGACAATCTCCAGCTGAGCTATTTTAAAATAAGAATCTTGTCAAAAGGCTCTTAAGTATGCACTTTAAGGCTACGTACATGATACTGCATTAAGACTGAGGCTAAAGTGCTGTGTCCCAGTCAAAAACTCGTGTTCACCAATTGATCCATGGAGGATAAATCACATCACATAATAAAGAGCCAGTAGGCTTATTGTTTTTGTATTGAAGGGTAGAACTAGTTTGTCCTAAAATTATATGTACAATATAATAAAATGTAATACTACTATGTAGCTACTTAGTTATACCTGTTACTTTTTTGCCGATGTGTTTTGCAAACATAACACTGTCTCATATAGGCTAATGAACAGTCAGTTGTTCCTTGTGGCAGCTTACGAGCATGACAAAGTATTAGGGTACTATGTGGGATTTTCAGAAAATCCTTGTTATTAATGACAGTGGTGGCCATTGAGTGAACTGCTGCCAGCATCCTGTCGCTAAAACAGATCGACTGGCATCATGTTGATAGATGAGGTAAATAAAGTTAGACTTGTGTGGTGGTTGCTAGTCGTTTGTTGACATTAGCAGGCTGCTTTCTAAGCTCTAAGTAATGTTAGCTAGGAACCTACATTAAATTGATATCCTTTGGATTTTTCTAGTATAACTGTCCTGAGTTCTTTACCTAGAAAACAGTTCACAGGCTGTAAAAGGTAACCAATTAAGTTTGGGATTATCCAGTTAGTTATGTTACACTCTGTTCACACAATACTGTGATTACTCCATATAAATTGCTTCTTGTAGTACCTTTAATAAACTAACTTTACTGAACTGACATTGTGAATGAAATAAAATCATAACATGCTGGAAAATAAACCTAGGAGTGGTTAAAAAAAAAAACCCCTCCAGGCTTATTAAAGTAACTTGACTTGAGTAGCACTGACTGACAGCCAGAGAAGGATACTTGACATGGCATCAGTGATAGATAGAGAAAACACACCACCTGAGAAGGAACTTGAAGTGCCATTTTATTTAATCTTACTCGTTAAGAGTGGGAAATTATGAGCCTGCCCTTGTTAATATAAAGAAACTCAGAATTAATCCCAAACAATCCCTCTGTTACCTGTCACAAATGATCTCTGTTGAGATGGACACTGTAGCTAATGCTCCATGCTCTGCTTGACCTCTGCACAATCTTTGCCATTGTAAATAATGAACTGTGGAATTGGCTTGGCATCTGTGGGACTCCCTCGGACTGGTTATCTGTCAGTATGTTTTTGTTTTTTATTGGTGATTGTCTTACTTCTGCTTAATTTAGTATGTGCGGTGAGCCACAAGCTGCCTTTCGTTGCATCGGAGATACTGCTGTATCTATCACTGTCCAACTCAATGTCTCCCAAATTTCCTTGAGCTGAATGCAAAGAGACACTGACGTCCTTGTCACCAGCTCTCATGTCATGTCATCTCAACCCAAACAAAGATGTCTCAGGCTCTTTTAACTCTACAAAGTACATCGAGTCTTACTGAGAGAATTTGTGAGTTGTGTTTGCACTTTCAGTAACATAACTTGAGCTAATCACATCTTTTTATGTTAACACAATTTTACCCGGATTGAAATACTTACTGACATTTACATAGTATCATCTTAATGATTGCCTACTCAGAAATGTAATCAAATGGGTCCAGGAAAAGAGGTTAATAAAAGATGAATGAAAAACATACTTAAAAGTGCATAGTGTTTACAAATGTAAAGTTATATCTGTAATTAGTACACCATAATATAAGGCACCATCTACTTTTTGAGCTGATGCCACAGACAGTCCTTTATAGATGTCACCAGGCACTTTTGTCTGCACTGAGAAGTTCTTTTCAGCCAAGGAAGCTGTCTAAACTTTGTTTAGAAAATGGAGTGATGTTGTCAAAAGTCTGCATTTCCAAACAGCTCAGTGGATATGAACATTTTACAGGAAAGCATGACAGTGATTACATGTTTTGAAATGCCTTCGGGGGTTTTTGGATGTTGATGGCATTGAAGCTTTGTTGATATTTTTGCCAGTCTACTGCTTGTCACTGCTGTTTCTATTAATCTTAGTGGAGCTCAGTTTATGAAAGGTCCTGCCATCTCTAATTAGATGTTGTCATTATGTCGAAAACCTAAGCTCGGAGAATGCTATGATATTTGGGAAAAGGGCATTGCAGAGCAGCCGGGCTTTTACATGTCGCAACTTACTCAGACTTTTCTTCACAGCCAGCAGGATCAGCCCCACAAACACTCACAGTACAGTCATATTGCCCTAAGTTGTATAATTAATCAAAACTACAGTCTTATGTCTGCCCTGATGTAGTGTTTGATGGGGTCCAGAGTTGCCACTGTTTGTTTTGAATGGCTTAATTGGATTTGTATTAACATTGTTGAAGGAGTTAATCAGGGCATGAGCCTGCTGGATACAACAAATTAAAAATAATTATGCAGCCTTGAATGCTTGATTGTAAACTAATACTGCAAAGAGAAAGCAAGAGAGATAGAGGGATTATTTGAAAGCCGTATCTTTAAAAAATCATTGAATCTAGGGCTGTCACAAAATCAAGTTTTCACCGCATGATCATTAGAGCCAAAGGAATTCATGATAATGATATTTTGCAAAATCGAAATTGTTGAAGAGCATACAGTATGTTTTAGAGGAGCTGGATTATTTACACAATATTATCAAATGTGTATTATTAACATTATGTCAATATATACATTTTTGAATATCCTCAATACCGGTATATCGCAACTAGGGTTGGGCATTGAGATATTCATTCCAATGACATTTCTAGTATCATTAAGAAATTTTAATTTCAGTTCATTATTTTAACTATTCATTATCAATCAAATTAGTCAGTTTAATCCCCTTGCTTCTAGTAGGCAACCTTTTCAGCTACTTATTAGTTACAGCTGGGATCAATTAATGTTTTGCATAGTGCAAGTAAGTCTTTGCACTCAAGTCCTCAGTCAAGTCCCAAGTCCTAAATTCTAAGTTCCAAGTCCTAAAAAAGCCTTAATGCCTCCTTATAAAATTTAATGCCAGTTTAACAACAGTTGCTTGTGTAGTTGTTTTGGAAAATTAAGAACAATGAACTGATTTGTGGCACACTATAACATTTAAATAACATGCTTTTTTAATCTTTGGGCTTTGGGGAAGATCTCAAGCAATTTATAAGTCAAATAATAATGAGTCAGAACTTAAAATTCAAGTCATGAATCATTGGTATTTAAGTCCAAGTCAATTTGCGAGTCTTTTTTGAATTTTTTTAGTCGAGTCTAAAGTCATCAAGTTTGTGACTTTAGGCTGACTTGTGTCCAAGTCATGTGACTCAAGTCCACACCTCTGCTACTGGTCGAATCACCAGTAAGCTCTGGCCCATTTCAAGATTGAAATGTCTTTTTTTTAAAAGTTCTCTCTTCTTTTGTGTGTGTCTGAGTGTATTGAGAGGCCATTTCTGCAACGTTTGTGTGGCAGAACTCAAACACAAGCATGTCATAGATTTCAGCACCCCGGAAGCTGTCATACTACTGAACAGAAGGTTAAACTTTCTAATTGATGTCTCGATCTTCCTTAATCACTGCTTGTGTGAGAGAGCACAGACCTGGGAAAGAGTACGACAGAGAGAAAGGGAAGGAGACGGAGGGAGAGAGGAAGATTAGAGTGTCTTGACAAGGAAGGCCTTTCAAGTTTGTAGGTTTGAAGTGCTAATGACATGCAAATGTGTGCAAATGAGTGCGCACCCACCCCTTAAAACTATCGCCGAATACTTGAAGCTGAGTGAAATTCTGGGCTGGTGTTTGTCTATTAATAGTGAAAGTTTGGGGAAGTTTGAGTGTTTTTTCACTTTGTTTGCATTAGTCCAAATCAGTGGGAACCAGGCGGGACTATACAGTAGAGCAGTGGTTCTCAACTGTTTCAAGTCGTTACCCACTCGAACCATACCAGCCTTAAAGGGGCTGATTGCCGAGTGCTGCTTCATGCTCTCATTCCGTGCTGCTTGCCACAGTGTTTTATTTAGTTTCTTTTCTTCACAACCATCTAGTGACCCCCAGAAGTGATCTTGCACCGCCTTGGGGGTCCCAACCCCCAGATTGAGAACACTGCAATAGAGGACTCTGTACGAACATGTTTAGCGCTGTTCATCTTTACTCATTTGTAAACAAATGTGTCTCACTTTCTCTATTAATGATAGATCAGCAAAATGTTTTGTGACCAACATGTCAGCAGTGTGTCGCAGTGAAAAATCTGATGTTTAAATGCATTTATGAAGTTAATAGTAACATGTCAAGTGGTGTAAGGTTGATATAAAGTTGGTCGGAGTTATACTGATTAAAGTTGAGTTATAATCTGTCTTTATATGAGCGTTGAGGTGAACTCGATGAGGCTGAACTTAATTACACAAAACTGTATGGTGCAGCTCAACTTTTGAGAGGGAACAGTTTTACTACATGTGAGAAGAACAAATATAGGGATGAAGGAACAGATCAATGATCCAATTACCTTAGCTGACACACAAATCCATGGACATGTGGAGAAAGATGGCATACTAATCCATTTCACCAAATCTAATAACTTTAATAAAAATTTTCATGTAAAACAAAACAATTAGCAACTGTGTGGCAAAATGAGAGATACAATGAACGATGATTTCAAACAAAGAGAGACAGAGTAAAAGCACAGACAGAGTGCATCATGGTAGATTGAGAACAGCAGTTGCTTTTCAAATGCTGGGTCCCATGAGAAAACTTTTCATCACAAACTTCACAGCTGCAGTCCTTTACATGCTAGACGATTAGGAAAAGCAGTATCACACAGCAATGTAACTGTGATGATCCTCCTGATGACACTGATGTCAAGACCTCTAATCTCACAGCGTCCTGTGTGATCACATTAATATGCATGTTGGTGCAGCATGTATTAATATGCAGTGATAAAAGGAAAACCTACGAAACAGAATTTGCCGTGGCAGGTGAGAAACCTGATCCCCTTTAAAGGACTTGCACACTCACTTATAGCCAATCATTCTCATATTATCAGGATGGCTCAGAACAGTCCACAAGTCAATTAGGGTGATTAAGATGGATGGATAAATCTGTAAAGCCTTCACACTAGTAGATAATCTGTCCTAACGTCACTCCCAACCAAGCCTCTAATGGGGATTTGATTGTTGTTGGGATGGATAAATGTGGTGGAAGTGGCACAATAAGGGCCGGGGTACACTCAATCAGAACTAGCATGTACGGCATGTTGTCCAGCTGTGTTTGAAATCAATCAAGTGTTTATTGTTCCAAACATCCACAATCAAAGAATGACTGAGAAGCCAGCCAGTATGGAGAGGAGAGGGACAAACATTAATTAAGTGTGTCCCTACCCCCAGATCTGAGTCCATCCACTGCATAATTTTTAAAAATGTGCTAAAATGGGACAGGTGCACAGGACAACCACTGTAGGGGACGTGGCTTCATGGCTATGTAGAGTTTGTCTGGGAGGTAAGGAGATACCGACTGGAGTGAGTGACAGTGTGACAGACTGACCAGTCCAGCGCTCAGTGTAGCTGGAACATCCATAGAGCTAACAGCCAGAGCTAAACAGCCCTGAGCAGCTGCTGTCAGACTCTCTGTGTCTGCACTGGAAACACAGAGAGATCCACTGGAGTTTTGAAGGAAGCACATTCATGGCCCTTTTTTAAAGTTTCTGTGTAGCACCTGTGTTGTAGACTAGCTGAACTAGCTGCTCAGAGAGGACCTTTTCCATACACAGAGCTGGCCTGGCTAGACTTGGTTTGACTTGGCCTGTCAGCCCAGCGCAGCAGGGGTTTGCATTTCCATTATAACAGGGCTACCTGCTTGAAGGTGTGTCTTTAATTGAAGACGAGCTCGAGGAGGCCGAGTCAAGTGTCTGTAAAGTGGTGGATAAACCATTCATGTATGTCTCCTTAAATTCTTCACAATAAAACTCCCTTGTTGTTTTGTTATTTAAATGTTTTTTTATTATGAAGCAGCACAAACAGGAAATGTTTTCATTCAGGGTTTCATCAGCAGTAACGTAACACCACTCCAACACAGCTGAAAGCAAATATGAAACGATAAAATAATGCAGCAAACTGACAGTTCAAACAGCAACACTGGAGAGAAACTACATTTCAAAACATAAAGATTCTGTTTGAAGCTACAAATGTACTGAGAGTTGAAGTTAAAGAGACTTTAAGAAACGTCTTTCTCTCTGCTCTTCTGCACAAATGAGCTGTGTATTGCAACACACACTTGTTCAAGGGGGAGAAAGGAAGGGTTGTCGAGGGTTGGCTGAGGCCGGTGAGACGTCACCGACAGCCCGCTTGGAGGCAGGTTGGGCTCGCTTTGGCCCCACTCTAGAGTAGGTCCATCCTGGGTGCGGCTCGGCGCGATAAAAGCGGTAATGGAAATGCAAAGCATCGCGGCACGGTTTGACTCAGCGCACCCAAAAGTGCCAGTGGAAAAGCCCCATAAGTGGCTTCCTGGTGTGTGTGTGTCAGTGGGGGATGTCATCATGTAGCCGTGTTTATCATTGGATCATCATTAAGGGAAAGAATGCAGTCCTGTCTGCTACTGCGGCCATCAAAAGCAGAAGTCTGAGCCACTGAAAAATAGTAGAAAAGTAGAGGGTTAACAAAAATTTGCATTTAACCCCTGTGAATGATGTGTTTCGATCAGCATATATTTGAAAATGAGCTCAGTTTCACCCACTCCCACTCAAGGGTGGGAATGTGTGAGAGGTGAGGTGCCCAACTCTGATTAGATGGCGTTTGCATTCTTTTTGCATTTTATGTGTGTGTATATATTATACATATATATACATAATATATATATAATATATATATATTATTTTCCATGCTGTAAATTAGTCCCAAATGATCAGCTCTATCTCAGCTTTGGCCTTGCAAAGTTCAGTATGATTAAAACAGTAGATGGTATGTTGAGCCATTTTCAACCCATGAAATCTGAATTTTTTATATATTTGTGAAGAAACAGTAACAATAGTAACGCCAGTATTGATGTGTTTCATCACATTACAGTAACATAGTTCATTTACAACTCAAAAAACATGTTTGAGTGAGCAGTACCTTTAAAAATGGGTATAACAGCATATTTAGCAGTGCAGTCTCTCCTGGAAGTCATTCATAATGTGGCACTCGGTTGTTCACATGTAGAGTGACAGAAATAGTTGACAGATTTGGTTTTGGAAAGTATTCGGCTTGGAAAGGTGTTCAGAGATGGGGCTTTCCAAAGCTATTTGACCATCCAACAAGCACCTCTAATGGGGTATACTAGCCCCTCAAAGCTTTGGTGAGTGTCTGGCTGTAGTTAATGGCAGTGTAACATTACTTCTGCAACTTAAAAGTAATTGTAATTAAAAGGACTGGGAAGACAAAAGTGGCCCTTGCAGGGTGGAGTGCTTTGGCAGTGGCAAGGACTAAACCACGGGTAGAGTGAGCTGCCTTGAAGCTTCTGCAACCTAACAAGCTAGACTGTGAAATAAATTCAAAAATGTGTTTCTTCACTTCAACAGTCACACAATACATATTGGCAAAACTGGTGATTCTCTTCAGAAAACATTTCTGTTTTGCACTAATTTGGACAACATTGCTTTCTGTATTTAATTTACTGAAAGCAAGAGGATTGTTTTTATAATTCTTACTTCTGCTCAAGCACTTTTTAGTCAGCAGAGTATTGTGAAAAAATCCACATAAATAAAATAAAATAAACTTACAGCAACAGAGCCTTGATGCACTATTTGCCTTTAAGTTCATGTTGCTGTCATAGAAACACATGACAAGAGCCTTGTGGTCCTTTTTCTTGCCATCTGACAACTGTAAGTCAAGTATTCACTGACATTAAATTCTTGAAAAGTTAGCTGCCTCTCTGACTTGCTAGATCCTTGACTCTCTTCACCAACCACTTGTTTATCTTGGCTCTCTGCCATTTCAAGCTGCCCAAGCAGCATACTGTACCATCAGGTTGTACTAGAAGCAGTTGGCCATGCTGTTCTATGGCATGCTATACGCAGAATATATGGGGGTGTTGATATGAGCCGCTGGGAGTCAGTGAAAACAATGAGCTGAATCTTCAACTCTGCAAAAAGCTACAGAATCAGTGGGATGAGCAGCACTACTGTAGCAACCTTTTCACTTCTGATACATTTGGCTGAATGTTAATATCAAAGATGGTGCTTTATAGGGCTTTAATAGATTAATTCAAGTTGAATCTCTTGCTCATGTCATCATTAATAGAAAATATATTATTGATATTTAACATTTTAAATGTTTTATGAATTAGAAGTCCATCAAAATCCCAAGGAATAGTTCTTACTCATAATGTTTATCTCCCACTTGCAGTAATGTTAACTTATTTCTCCTTGAATGTTTCTAACAAAACATCTAAATGTCACCACAAGCTCGTAGTTTACTTTCTGATGGAATTAAAAATCAACAGCAGAGATGAACACTGTGGCATCTCTTTCAGATGGTAATTTAACATCAGACTATACAAAGTGCCTCTTGAACACCTCTGGAAAGCAGTGGTTTACAAAAGAAACTAAGGTGCTCTTAGCTTGACATGGTGGCTAAAGACACCGATAAACACATTTTGTAACGTGTCTTTCTGCAAGAAGGACTAGAACGTAGTAGCTCAATGATGCTGTCAGTTCATCACAAAGGTCAGCATCTGAATGAAAGCAGAGAGTCAGATTTAAGAGAATTTTGGTGCTTGTTAAGACCTTTAAACAAGTTTGAATAAAACACACACATCTCTCCTTTGTCAAGGTTAATGGTATAAACAATTTTTTTTAAAAAGAGACTGGCTGCTTCATGCACCGGACAGCACATGCTCTGATGCACTAACTGCCAGGAAATACATATTCAAGTAAACAACAAATGTTTGACAGCAGTAGGAAAAGAATAATACTGTTATTATGTTATTGGTTTTTGGCTTGTGCTTTGCTGTGAACAGACAGCTCGGAGAAAGTGCACTGAACATGCATCTTGTAATTTGCCACAATACTCTTTGTGTGCCAATGTAATTGAAAATGTTTTCATTGCTATTCTACTATAACTATAATTGAAATGTTTAATTGGGCCACAGTTGTCAATCTTTTGCGGCCTTCGTACAGTAAATACCTGAAAATACAAACCGTGTCAATGTAAAATGCTGTATTTGCGTGATTTTGCAACTGTCAACCCATGTTAGCAGATATGTTAAAGGTGCGGTAAGCGATTCTGGAGAAAGACCGTTCATTGTTGAGTCTCATTCCTTAATTGTCAAATTACAGATGGTTTGGATTGGTGGCTCTAAGATGGTTTATTGTTGAGTTTCATTCCAAGGTTGTGCAATACTGGTGTTTTGGGAATGAGACTCAACAATCAACCATCCTCCTGACCTGTGATTGGCCATCTAAGGCCTGAGAACCACCAAGAGGAGGAGCAGAAGTCTAGTTGTCTCTCAGACCACAATTACACTATGCTTAAAGGTTATTGTGGAACTAAACTAAAACTAAACTGCCTACCCTGGCTTTAAAAGGAAAATTTGGCACTTCTGTTGTGGATGTCCAATCCAATGTTGATGGATGGTAAATGTTGTCAATTGAAGCAATAAATTCCGTCATGCGTGCTGTATTGATTGAGAAAGCAAACAAATCATTCCAAGCCAGCCAACAGAGGGTGTGTTTGATTTTATCCCATTTCAATCAATACTTGTTCAAATCGTGGTATGAAAATGATACCACTATTTTTGAGACAGCATAGCCAGGAACTTTGCTGAAGAACAATTGCCCACACAGGACAGAAACTCTTAATTAGAATAGTTCTCCTTTCTTTTTATGTTCTTTTCATGAATTGATAAAGTAGTACTTTTCAAGCCCCTATTAAAAAAGCTAATCAGCAACACTGAAGTCTGAAAAATGACAGAGCAGTTGGCAATCTTGAGCCCACTAACTCTCCCATATCTATCACCTCCATGAATCTGCCTCAGACTGCAGTGTACAGTAGCACTGAGACAGCTCTAATGAAAGTAACAAATGACCTGCTATTCTGACCAGGGCTCTGCATTAGTCCTTGTTTTCTTTGACTCAAGTGTAGCCTTTGATGGTGTGGGTCCCTGCATCCTTTGGCTTATTGGCATCTCTCCTCCTGTCCTCAGCTGGTTTTCCTGACACCTGACTGATAAATCATTTTTATACATGGTCTTCAGTTAAAAAATTCTTTCCAACAACTCCAAGGCTGGGTTGGACCAACAATGATTCATTTTAAACCTGATTAAATCATGGCTTAACTTTAAATTATGTTGCCCCAAACTAGCTTCAGATTAAGAAAAGATTAAATTTAAACCTCCCTTTAACCTCATTTTAATTTTTACTCTAAACCTAGATTACATTTGATTCTGTTGCACCAAAACTTTAAATTTCAATTCAAATTGACAATTACTAGGTCCCAACAGCACATTTATTTGTAATGTATTTGAGTAAACAAGCATCTCCGTATTGATTAAGCTCTATGTAATTTCAGCGTCCATCACTAAACTTGGATTTACTAAACTGAGATTAGTTTAGTAGTAGTTTAGTAGCATTAGAACTAATCTTACTTAATATTTGTTGGTGCAAGCCAGTGCAAAAGCTGAGGTTTATTTGTTTTATGCAAGAAATTCCTCCTCAGTTACATTCACTATGTTACCCCAGACGTGGATAGTTTGCCAACAACAGTGAGCTATTATCCAAAAAATGCCTATTTACATCTTAAATTATGTCTGGATTACTTATTCTGTGTTTTCTTTGGCAGCAGAGAAAAACAGAATCCCAGAAAACCAGCTACTGCAATGCAAAGGCCTCCCCAACAAACAGGCAGCCCTAATATCTACACAAACCAGACACACAAACATAATCCAGTCTCTTTTAGTCTCTCTTCACTCCAAATACACATATCGATTATGGACTTGCAGGATTACTCATGCCTGCATTCAAAAGGAAAAAACAGCTTGGGAACAAAAAACCTCTGACAATAGGAACCCCTCTATGTGGACGAGCTTCCTACCAATGTTAAGGAAGCAGACGCTGTCTCAGTACTTAAGTCCAGACTCCATTTATTCAGCACAGCACACAACCCACCTTAACTCCCACCTTGTCAGCCAGTCTCTTTTATCTACTGCCATGCAGTGTATCTTCCACTTCCCTGTACAGATGGTCCCAGTATTGCACAGTACAGTGCACACATACAGTTTCCATGGTTATATACACAGACACTTGGTCTGGCCCAATTTGTTGGAGCTTGTTATACATTTGCTGCGTCTCTTTTTTAAATGCACGTTAGAGCGTCTATACCATCGGCACTATTTGATAAGACAAGGTTGAATTCACAGTTTTGCAGGTGAGATAACAAACACTCTGTGATTTGCATAAGCATGTCGCTCTAAGAAACCTAAATTAGAAGAAAAGACAGCTAAATTGGATAACAACATGGGGTTAAAAGCAGCATGTGATAAACATGTTCATTAATTGAACATACGATGATGGGAATGTGTGGAACATGTTTTAAAGAAGAAAATAAGTATTACAAAAGCAGTGTTAATGAAAACTAAAGACAGTATAAGTGACAGTAATCAGCATGATTGTGTTTAGGCTGTGTGTATTATGTTTCACATCTGCAAATGGCTGCAGCCTCTGTTACCAGTTTACTATACTGTTTGCCAATGGTTGTTTTTGCTGATACAAGGTGGGACAAAAGTTAAATATTCTGATGATGTCAAACATGCATAAAATAAAAAATAAATAAAAAAAAACATCTGATCAGATGTGGACTCTGTCAGAACAGGAAACAAATAACACCAACAAAGAAGGCGCTCAAGACATTAAACTGACAGTGGTCATGCCTCTTATGAAAGCATAGTTTGTCTCTCGGAGGAGATGAGGCAGGAAGGAAAGAGAAGAGGGAAACAAGTATAAAGTGGAAAATCAACTAATGCTGTTTACCACAAGGTGAGGTGACTCTACAGTCCATTTTAAACTGTGTGGTGCTTTTCGAAGGCTAGAAAACTATTGGAAATCTTGACAAAGTGCTGTTTTTGTTTCATTTTGGATGTAGTTTATTTTCACAAAAACAAAATATCAGTTTTTACATGACAAGTGCTGAGCTGCATGTCAGAGAAGCCATGCAGTGTGATATAACTACTGTATATTTAACAACAAAACTGTTGAAAACCTTTGTTTGTCACAATATCAAATTAACAACTTTATATAAAAAAGTAGTTAATAAAAAATATAAAATGTTTATAATTCTGTAAAATATACACTGTCAAAGCCTCTCAAACTGTTCTGCTCTGTGCTTAGCTGAGCAAACCTGGTACATTAGTCAACTTTCTTCTCTTCCTGTAAAAGCGACATCTAGGGTCACATCTTAAGTTAGTTTGATGTTAGCAAAATGCTGGCTAGCGACCATTTTGCTAACATTAGTTGATTTAAGATGTAAATATATGTCACTTTTACATGTCCCGTAGCAACATCTTTCAAAATTTGGTTTTCTTTTCGACGTAGACATGCCGTGCACATAGCAAATCTAAGTTCATAAAACAGGAAAGAAGAAATTTGACCAAGGCACCAAGCTTGCTCAACTGTCATTGCAGCATGGAGTGAAAAGAAGCATGACTTTGGTCAATTGTGTGAATGAGCAAGCATTCCTAAATGATTAGTAGAATCATTTAGGTTAGACGAAGCTTAGTGGCCTCTGTTGAATTTCTAGTAATTATAGTGAAGGACAATTTTAATCATCTGTTACAGGTATTCTTTCTGTTTGCACAATTCTTTTTGTGTGCACATTTGTTGTCCTCAGAATGGAGAGTGTGGTGTTTTGTGCATGCGTATGGGTGTGTAATCCCTCCCCGCAGCCATATAAACTGGTACCAGTTGCTCCTGGTGTTCACTGTTCAGGTTGGTTGGTTATGGTTTGGTCCATGGTTACCGTAGGCCACTGACATTCCCCCGTAGACTTCTGCTTGGATGGGTGTATGATTTACTTATCATGTCTTATATAAGCCATGTTTTTCTTTCTCTCTCTCTTTCTCTCTTGAAGGCGTTTCACTGCTGAGATCAGTTGTTTATAGTATCTTTGAGATAGACTGATGGGAGCATACCTCTTCAATCTGTCACTGGTCCATGTGTAAATTTTCTGATCATCTTTTGAGCTGGCTTAAGTCTAAACCAAGTCTAAAAATTAAAGTCAACTTCTCCTCCTCAGTCCAATCCTCCTCTGTTATAATGATACAGACTGTTGCACAAATGGTTACTATTACCGTGGCCTTTTTAACCTCTAAAACAATATCTGCAGTTGTACTTGATTCAAACAGGTTTCTTTTATCAGTCTCTCACAAAGGGAGGCCATTAACATTGAATGACAGAGAGGAGTGGACGGAAGAACGTGAACACTTGAAACATATAATGCAATCTAATGCAACAACCATGCAATAAATACCACCTTTGTAAAGCTTCAAAATGTTCAAAGGTCTATGTCGACTTCTGAGGCTGTGGTTTATGATGCAGTTGTAGAGCATTATCAAACATTAGACACATGCTATAATGCAATACATCAAACCACAGAATAAATTGAACATTATGCTTCATACAGACAGTTTCCCACTTACACATCAAGCAGGCACAGAGCAGAATTATCAGTCATTTGGAATTGTGTCCACTTAGCAAATATTTTCTCATCTTCAAACTCTGTTTTGGTCTCCACCGAAGAATTTAGTTTCTTCGGAGCTAATTGCTCCATTATGTCCACAAGATAGTGTAAAATGTTTTTTATTTGTTTGTCTTTTACTAAAATTAGCTGCCAACTCTGTCTGAGGTTGATGAGAGCTGTGAGAGTGAACCAAAACTGTGAAGCTGAGGGAAATAAAAACCAAAACAATGAGCTGAAAGATGCTAAAACGTTCTGTAGAGGTGAGGGCAACAGCACAGTCAGCTGATAATTCTCTGTGGATGTGTAATGTGAAAGGGGTCACTATGAGTGACCCCTTTCACATTACACATAGACGTTTGTGGCATTGGTTCTATATAACTATTGTAACATGCCATATTATAAATTTTTAACACTTCATTATTACTTGCAGTTTTGATACTTTGACATACACAATAGACTTTCATGATTATTTAAACTTTCATAATATTGCACAGTGTCAAATATTGTGTGTAATATTAATTGACACAGACTTGGATCTTCATACAAATCTATAGATTTTACATCATACACTCACCTGGTCACCACACATGTATGCCCAAACATCCATGCAGCTGATGCTAATTTATGCTACAAGCTAACCCAAAGAGGTTTGATTATCATTTAGCATATATACATTACTATCCAGGTCAGAGTGTTGTGTCACCAGTCAAAATGTAGCTCATTTTTGCACGGCCAAAGTTGCTTACGATACCATAGATGGGCAACACTTAGATAGATCTACATTTATTAGTGGAAGTGTTTCCACTCCATAACCACAAAATATAATGTCAAACATAAAATTATCTAAAGAAAAATCTTTTCCTGCTTTAAATAAAAACAAAAAAAAAACTTTAACAGCCTGGAAAAATGTAAACACAGGCTCCTCTGGTTTGCATGCCATAAACCATTTAAATCTCATTTCAAGGAGAATCCAGTCCAGTGGCAGGAATTAACAATAACTATATAGAAAAAGCAGATTTTCTCAGAGATAGTCTTCTTTGTTTATGTAGTTCATATAGAAGCATCAGTATTAAATTGAGACTGTTTCATAACCAGTTAAAACAGCTTGTTGTGCATTTAACAATAAACATATTCAGTAAATTCTCAATAAACAACACAAATAAATATTATATGTTGGGAATGGAATAGGAAGAATTAAAAGGCTTATCTGGTCCTACAGTGTCCAACTACCCACCCGAAGGTCAACTTAAATATGTTCATCCTCTATATGCATACATACTCTATGTTCATCCTCTGTATACATACATAAGCTGTACAAACTCTTAATACACTACATACATATAATTACCTCTATGCTGATCCTCTTTATAAATACATAATCCCAGTGTACAACCTTTTTATACATATATGTGTAATCACCTTTATGTGTATCCTCTTTATTCATACATAATTTATATTTATCCTCAACATGTAGGTGCTCAGCCATCATATCCCAACACTCACAGAGAGATAACGAAAGAAAAAAAAAACCACCAACACCAACATTAGCGAGCATCACACTGATGCTCTGATGATCCCTGCATCTTGCAAGAACTATTATTTTTTTGTACATCTCCTTAAACGGTTTGATATTTTTACTCTCTTTGAGTTCCACATCAAGACCATTCCACACAGTCACCCCACAAATTGAAATACACAAACGCGAACATGTTTTTTTTCAAATTTAATTATCCTCCTCAGTCGTAATGCACTCTGTCTGAGAACGTTTGTAGTGTGTTTCCAGGAAGTAAATTATTTCTCACTTGGGAGATAATTTGTGCAGTCTTAAATTCCACCAGATCCATGAACTTAAAAGCATATGTCTTTACAAACAGCATGTTAGTGTGTTCACGATATCCTACATTGTTTCAACACTTGTGTATGAGCAAAGTGTTATTAAGAATAGAAGCATTATTTCTGCATATTACTGCTGCTTAAACGACCAGTGTGTAGGATTTAGTGGCAGTGGTGAGCTTGCAGATCGGATATAAATGGCTGATTCTAAGGTAATGAAAAAGCAACAATTCTTATTTTCAGAGTATCATACACCAATGGAAACATACTCATGTTTATACAACAGTTAATTCCAATCAAGAAATTTGATTGGATGAGAGGCATTCCATGAGCACTGATATAGAGTACAACAGCAGCAACAGCAAGACTTGACTCTTTTTGGCAGTTTGGTTTTGAGAGTTTATTATGTAGTCTATTCCTTTGGTAACAGCTGATAAGAGAGATTGAAGTAGCAGACCGAATGAATGAATGGAATTGTAAATGTAAAAAAAAAGAGCAATCGGAGCTCATTGAGCTAACATTAACTCCCTGGTGATCTCCCTTTCGATATTTATTTTGCCAGTACCAGCTGGCAGTTTCTTAACTTATGTTTTACATGACTGTATGTAGATGTTCACTTAGCCATATGTCACAAACCCATTTAAAAAAAATGAAGTGTGACAGTGCTGTGTTAGGTCCAAAAATTGAAGACAAAATCAAACACAATCCCAGAGTGAAAGCTCACCATCTTACTTTCAAAAGCAAAGATGCAAAGCAAGATGCACCGTATGTGTGCTATAGGAATAGCCAGTAAAAAGAAGCATTCCTCTGCAAATTGCTGTCAGACTTGGCTTGTCTCAAGAATATAAACATGGACATTCAGCCCATTAAGAAGACTGAGATGAACACTGTCTTGAGGCAGTTTCATGTGTTACTTGGCAATTTCCAGTCCCAGTCCACTGCTAAACTATTTGGCTGGGCCAAATAAATGAGTGAATGAACAAAGAAATTATTCTCTCTTTTCGCTTTTTACTGTTAACTAATAAATGGCACTTGTAGACCTGTTGTATAAAAGCAATATCACATGAAAGGGAATGCTGTTATACCAAATATAGGCATGCTGTGAGTATTTTGTGCTGATATACAGTACAACAGCACTCCCTCTTGTGTGATATTGCTTAAATATTGCATTCCATTTCTGACATAATCTGTATGATTAATATTTGTGTATAATTAGAAAATATTTCAAACTTTCTGTGTTCTTAAAGAAGAAAATGTAGGTCTAACCTACATTTACATAAGTGTGATGATATAAAATTTATGTACCATTCAATTTCCTCTCTTATCACTCATATAAACTGTCAACACTAATATTATGATGTTATTATAAGCATTTTATTGATATTGATTAACTGTCTTAAAGCTGGTAAAGTTCCATTATTGTGAAATGTTCCCACAGTAGCACTTCATCGGACTTGAAGGCAGATTGTAATCGGTGTGCCATCAGAGAGGTGCTGATGATAGCAATCAGGAAAAGTGGCAGGACTGTGGATCAGTTTCAGGACCTCATCTGTGGAGAAAGGAGATAGATAATTTAAACCAAAGTCAGTAAGGTCAGCAGAAGAAGGAGTGGGGGAATTGAGGACAGGGCCAGTGGGTAGTTAAGAGAAAGAGCTTCGAATGTTGTCTAACTTCTCTTCAAGGCGGGTGACAGAACCCTCAGAGGGAGAGGAGCAGGGAGGCGTGAGAGGATTGGGGTGATGGGAGATACACAGAGAATTATTTGCTGAGGTGAGAAGCACTGGGTTGGAATTAGATGAGGAAGGTTAAGGTAGAAGCTGAAATAAACGTTGATAAGAAGGTGAAGAGCGACTGAAAGTGAGAGAGGTCATAAGGCAGAACCAGATTTGAGCCACTTTCTTCCAGCAACCTGAACTCATGTTCACTCAATTTGCAAGGCTTCAGACAGCAAAGAGGCAGGCGGATTGACAGGGAAGTCTAGAAGAAAGTGAACAGAGAAGGTCAAAGGCGGTGGAGGGGCAGATAGATATATGGATTTAGTCTAGTCAGTTCACAGAGAACGGGTGTCAAGTGGAGGAAGTGAGAGTCGGATGGACAAGCAGTGAGAAGGATGGAAAGATGCTGCTGGCTATTTTGCCAGGTGTTGATAGTGTGAAGTGTGATGTATATTGAACCCGAGCATCTCGGGAGTTAAATGGAGCACAAAATAGACACTATATTGAATGTTACTATGCTGTCAAAGAGTCTGACAGAACAGTTTAGGGGAAAAATAAAATTTGCCACACCATCTTAATAGAAATCTATATCAGCCATCCATTTAACACTGCAGAAAGTCTATGAGAAATGAGAGCTATCGATAGCACTGCTGAAAAGGGGAGATTGCAGCCAATTTAAGGACTCATATGTTATTTCTGTGCTCGAGTACAGCTCAATCAATGTTTGAGTCTCAAAAGCTTTTCCAGCCAGCGTCATTTGCAGTGTTATCATGTTCTGAAACTTGATGTTCACAGAAAACCCTGAGATATCTTTGAATGAAGACCGCAATCACAGGGATAGTTAGCATTATTTGAAGTGGGGTTGTATGAAGTACTTATCGATAGTGTATTATCAACAGAAAATACTTGGCGACATGCCTCCAGGTTGGAGAAGCAGAAAGGAGCACCAGCATGGAAGCTCAGCAGTGTAAAACAAATTTTAGCCACTTAAAGGCCCATTTAAAAAAAATCAGTATCAGTTTAAGTGTGGTTGTTTTGGAGAGATAAAACAGCAGTTTCCTGTTGGAAAAGGCTGGTGAAAAGCAAGGTAAGCAGTGAAAATATTCTAAATATAGTGTACATTTAAACTGATATGGATTTTTTTGAGTGGATAAAATTAAGTTTTGGCGGTGACCCTGCCTACAGCAGTACATTGCTTAGCTTTCAACAACAAGACTGCTGGTGCTTCTCCAAAATGGGGGCATGCTGACCCCCATCTAATGTAGGTAATTGACTGACTATTGAAAAGTATCTCTTACAACTTCACTTCAAATAATCTGAACTATCCCTTTGATAGTAAACACACTAATAATAAATGAATGTGTAGACAGTGAGTTGAGGATTAAATAAAACTCAAAACTGATGGAACGGGTTGATTTTTTCTATAGTTTGCATATCGTAAAAATATCAATGAATTCATCTGTCTTTCTCTCTCCAGTGCTCCATCAACATGCTTATTGTACACACCCATACAGTAGGTATTCATAACATACATGTGTTAACGAACATATGTTACAATCAGATGTTGTCTTTTCACTCTGAGCTATTGCAAATGTATGAGACATAAGCTCTCGAGCATCCACTGACTGTCCAACCTATGACAGCAGTAATTCTAACTCAGCCGTCACTCAACAAGATGAAATGGTTGTGACACAGAACTTTTCCCTTAAGAACTACGCTTCAAGGACACCATTGGTCTTTGTTGAATAAATACTATATGAATGGCTATAACCTTCTGAATAATTGGCAGCAACCTTAAACAAATTAAAGCTCTTGTAAAATGAAATTCTGCTCACCACAAGGTTATGAAGCAGCTTATGAATTTTGTGAATGCCTTAAGAATTTTCTCTCAGTTTTCTGCTTCTGTTGGGTCGAGAACGTAAAACCTACGTTGTGATCTCACTACTTCCTGTTTGTAATCATTACTTGGTTATCTGTTTGCTCCATCAGGCTCACTGAAAGAACAGCAACGTATTTGCATCCCCCCCAAAAATCACTCCCACTCTCTTTAGCTAATGTGTCTGCTGACACATATATAGCATATACCTGCTGATGTGGTGTAATTATCTCTGAGGATTAACCTTGTGTCAGTTCTCACACAACAGTTGTATTCCTCTGTAAGGAATATGTTTTCATACATATTGCTGGGTTCAAAAGGGCACTCCACTGACTTTACACATTAAGTTCAGTTTATTAGTCATGAGGAGTACTACTTCCCTGTTAAGACAGTTTGATAATGTTTTCTCTGAGGGCAGCTTTTCAAAGGCTCGGGCTTGAGACTTGAGACTTCAGCATTTTTAGCAAAGCCTGTATTACAAGCCAGAGGTGTGAGCTTTAAAAGAAGTGGGAATTTTGGAGACAGGGTAGCCTGCCTGCCATCAGCAGACATCTGGAGCTTCTCAGTTCATATTTGATTTCCAAAGGGTGTTATCAGCACGTGGAGGCCAAATGCCTCTGGATGCAATTGGATGAACCTACAACCAATCAGAGCAACGAGACGTGGGACATAGCAGTGCTTGAGCAGGGCAGCTGCCTGATTACAACATTTCTCATACTAAAGCTAATTAGTATGTAAAAATATGTTCCTGAAAATATTCTAGATGAGAAATAGGCGATGTAATAACATAATCTTGATCCTTATTTGATCAAGAGTGCCAACTTTTGAAGTTTTGCTGGAGTTTCAGGAGCCTTTAAAAGCATGACACAAAACAGCAGCCATGTGGTTTGAATCTTTCTCATGTTGCAGCTGAGCAGTCCAATAAAATATGTTTGTGAAAACATTTAAGGCAAGAAATAGGGAATGCAGTAACAGAATCTTTCTTAATTCATATTTGATCAACACTGCCTGACAGTTTGACAGTTTGATCAGGGTTTCGTGAGCCTGAGGAATTGTGCTGGATGGACCTGCTGACTGGGCATAATTGTATAGACCTACAACCAATGAGGGCAGTGAAATGTGTGACATGTGACATTGTCAAATCTGGACTGGTGACACACCTCTGTCAATCACCGTACAGAACACACCCTATGGGCTTACAAGACACTAAACAGTTAGGATGGCCAAATGACAAATCATAATTAGGGATGCCAGAATGATTGACTGCAGAACATAAATGGACGATATTCAGTAAAAATATATAATTGAGATCGAGCTTAATGCTCTCTTGAACTTGAACTAATTCTCCACTGAGCTGGTGTTATTGTCTGTTACATATTTGAGGAAAGAATACATTATTTGCATACTTTAAAAAGGCACTTCTTTTTGTTAATTGACACAGTGATCAGTAAACCTTTTTAACAGGTTAATTGATAAGCGGAATGATACCTGTGTGACTGAACTTGCACTTGAACGGTAAAGTCATGTAAACTGTATCTTGTGGTTCAGCTCATCAGGGAGGAACATAACATTGTCACAAGATGATTTTTATATTAATTTACTCACCCCATGTTGCCTTGAATTCCATAATATTTTTTTTTCTTGCGTGCCATTTCCTCCACACTAACCTGCACTCTTGTTTTTAACAGCAAAACTAAAGTAATGATTTCTGGCAGAAAAATGTCAATAAACAATCCAGTACATGCAGCTGAGAGCAACAGCTGTGTGCGAGTGTGTAGCGTAGTCTCGCCTCTCACCTGTTCACTGGCCAGGAGCTGTACGGTCGCACAGCATTTTACGCTGCTACCTGGTGGGGATTGAAATACACAGGAAGTCAAACAGTCAAACTACAGTGCTACACAGCTGCTACATAGCTAAACAAACAAACAAAAAAAAAAAGGTATGGCCAAAAGGGCTCACGGATGAACCACAGTTGGGATTGGCTGCAAAAATTCATCCATATTCATCATATACATCTCCAGAAGTTCAAAAGGAGAACATTTTCAATTTCCATGACAGAAATAGCACACTATGTTGGATACATTGTTTTCTGTCTTATTTGCCATGTATTTTCTATATATCATGCTAAGAAAAAAGTCTCTTAATTAAAGAGCCAACTCAACCAAAACAAATCAGGGTTCTTCGACCGAGTACATAGAACATACTGAACTTTACATCTTACAAGGCTCTCGCCTACTGCTGTAATCATATAAGCAGTAAATATGTGGTGACATTTATATAGGATGGCCAGAGGGTTAGAGTGATGATTGTTCAAGTGGACAAACCAGAACTGAGGTGTCCTCGAGCAAGACTCAGCCACTGCAGCAACTTCCTCGGTGGCAATCAATTATTATCACGCCACTATTTCACCAGTGTTTGATGGGTGGTGGTAACCGGACCCTCACAGCAATAAGATCCGGTAAAAAACTTTTCAGATTACATTGTTGTTTAATACTGCTGGGCCTGTGTACTGCACTTAACTGTAGGTTTACTCCACAGGGAACAGATTACTGAAATCTAATGGGAAAATCACATATCCTTTGGCACACAGTGTAATTGCAGGAAGTTACATGCATCCAAATGTGAAAGGTTAGAAGTAACAAAAAAGGCAATTAGCTTTCTTCAGCCATTTTATAAAAATTCCCCTGAGACATGGTAAACAAACAAAAAGGCCAACTATTTTTCCCCAGCAAGCTCTCAGCACATGCATATTTAAGGCTCGAGTGGAAAGCAAAACACTACATTGAGCTCACAGTCTCAGAAGACCATAAAAGACCCCCAAATTGTTCACTTTACATTTGTTGCTCTCTGCGGTAAGATGCTTTCTTATTGTCATCCTCACAAAGAATCCATAAAAGGTCTCTTTGTGTTTATGGAGGGAGTATAAAAAAATGTAGAAATCCTATTTGTTAGTCTTCTTGCCTCTGCGGCTCATGTTCGCCGCTATCAGTCTTTACAGTGATGCACTGGTGAGTTGCAGCGGGGTTTATAGTTACTTTATCACCCTCCATTAGCGCCAGTGTCCTGCATTACAGCCATGTCAGTGACAGATCAATACGATGCAGGGGAGTTTGAATTGGCCACCGAGAGCTCCTTGATTCTTCCTATAAAACCTGTGTGACGTGGAGAGGTTGACACTGTTCACTGTGGCCAATAAAACCACTGAATAATATTTCAGACCACAAAATGAGCAACTTAACTGTAACCTCAATGGGCCACCTGCCGACTCTTTGTGCTCACAATAGATGCTGTAAACACAAAATATCATTTAGCTTACACTGGACTTCTTTTTTCCCTATTGAATGCCATTCAGGCTAGACTTGTCATTCATATGTGATTTTGGACTGAATCTGAAGGCAAGATATCATATAGACTGCAAATAAAAAAACTGTTATTGTTATAGATATGATTGTATGCCTTTAGAGCTGTGCCTTTGTTATAAAGCCCAGTTCCTAAAAAGTTGGAATGTAAATAAAAACAGAATGCAATGATTTGCAAATACTTTTTGACTTGTATTGAATTGAATACAATGTAAAGAAAATATTTAATGTTCAAACAAAGCTTTACTGTTTTTTTTGTTTTTTTTTAAATATACACTCACTCTGAATTTGATGCCCGCAACATGTTCCAAAAAAAGTCGGGACGGGAGTATGTTTACCAGATTTCTTTAACAACAGTTAGTAAGTGTTGGGAAGGGAACTAAGGACACTCATTGTTGAAGTTTTGAAAGTGAAATTCTGTCCAGTTCTTGGTTGATATATGACTTCAGGTGTTCAACGCTCCAGGGTTTCTACTGCCGTATTCTGTGCTTGCAGGCAGACCTGTCTAGTACTTGAACTATTTTACTACAAAGCCACGCTGTTGTAACACGTGCAGAATGTGTCTTAGCATTGTCACGGCAGCATATATTGCTCCAAAACCTGTATGTGCCTTTCAGCATTGATGGTGCCTTCACAGACGTGAAAGTTACCAGTGCCATGGGAACTAACACGCCCCCATACCATCACAGATGCTGGCTTTTGAACTTTGTACTGGTGACAATCTGGATGCGCCTTTTCTTCTTTAGCCTGCAGGACACGGCGTCCGTGTCAATTTGAAATGTTGGCTCCTCAGCCCACGGAACACTATTTAAGTTTCCGTCAGTCTATCTCAGAGGAGCTCGGGTACAGAAAGGTCTGCAGTGTTTCTGGATGATGTTGATATATGGCTTTTGCTTCATACCCAATCATGATAATATATAATAACTTGTTTACCTGTGGAATGTTCCAGACAGGTGTTTTTGAGCATTCTACACTTTCCCAATCTTTTATTGCCACTGTCCCAATTTTTTTTAATGTGCTGTCAGCATTAAATTAAAGGGTTATATTTACAAAAAAAAAAATTTATCAGTTTGAACATTAAATATCTTTGTAATTTATCTAGTTGAATACAGGTTAAAACAGTATTTGCAAATCATTGCATTCTATTTTTATTTACATTTTACACAATATCCAACTTTTTGAATCTGGGATTATATCATTTGGATCATATTGGAGATTTTTTTCCTTATTGAATGCCCTTCAGGCTACATTTAGCCCTTTTATTCATTTGTGATTTTGGATAACCGATACTGAAGATAAGTTATTATGATTTTACATTGTACATGTAATATATGTCCACAATTGGACTACAAATAAAAATGGCTGCTATTGTGATAGATGGTATTGTCTGCCTTTATATCTGTGCCTTTATTACTTTTTCCTGCTCTCCTTGCTCCACAATATCTTGATATATATCATATGTGCATGTGCATTGTTTGTGGACTGAAGCAGACAATTCTAATCACAATGCCATCTTGGTGCCATTCATTTCTGATATTGACAGTGCAGTAAAACTGCAAGCAAAATCAGATTTTTATGTGTCTAGATATGTCAATGAGTGTATCCTTGCGTGACTATGAGAGAAAAGTCATATTGAAAAGAACCGCAGGGCAACCGCAGCCTTGTGAAAACACTTCCAGTCATCCTAATTATCCTCTTCCTTTGTGAGGTTATTCTGCAGGGTTTTCTTCTCTGTGCTTGAAAGTCTGGCATTGAGGTTAGGCTCAGCTAAGTCTGACCTGGGTCAAACTTATTGAAAATTCAGTGCCAGTTTGCTTAAGCAAGACGTATCACAGGCTGGCTTTTCTCTCTTGTCAGAATCAGGGCCACGGTAGGGGTTGTCATTTCATTGAATTTTGGACAGGAAGGGAGATGCTTATCTTAATCTGCTCCGAGGAAGTATTAAAGTAGAGCAGAGTTTCCGGCTGCATTGAAAATTGACCCAATAATCTATAGCTCCAAAGTCACATTTGTGACAGGATCCCTTTGTAGTACAACTGAGCAGAATTACTCGGTGACACATCACTGCAACAATGATGCCCTGCTTATTTTCCATGACTGGTAATGATGTGAGATGGATCACAGGAACGTAGGCACCAAAGTTGTGCTTGAGGGTGATCTTATGAGACGAGAAATCTTCCAAACGTGCAGGAGGGAAATATTCATCAGAGGTGTATCTCCTCTCATAACGCCCTTGCCAGAGTTCATCCTCCATTGTTATGTAATCTGGCAGGAGCCAACCTCCTGGAACCCACTTATCCTTGTCCTGTAGTCTGCCTCTCTGAGCCTCTGCCTGGGAATGGGACTGACAAGACACTCTGCTGTTAATGTACCATGGAGTGCAGACTGCAGCTGGAAGTGCTATTTTCAGGCGGAAGAGTCCTCTGTCTGTGTCACCTGAAAGATTTGTTGAGTTTCAGGTATCCCATTGCTTTGTTGTCATTTTTGAGCCATAGTCGTTGGAAAATGTGGTCACAAAATAGGCTAATTATGGCAATAAATGATAAACTTCCACAATAATTCGATGAAGTCTGATTGTACTCTTTGTTTGATCAATACTGTGCATTTTCCCTTTTGCTGTCTAACAATGAGCCACAAGCCACCTCCACTTGACGGCTGTTTGGATTTTTTGAAATGTCTCATCTTTTAAAATGTCCCTCCATGACTTTGCCCTGACCCAGTTTCTGTAGGAACCAGAGTTTCTAGATTTTCAAAACGAGACAAGGAAATAGTTCTTCCAATTATATTTACCCCCTTCAGTCGACAGCTTGTTGGCCTTCACTATGACCACTAAAACATGTTTTTGGACTCTCTAGTGGGAAGCAGATGGTCATCTCTGCACTTTCCAAACTAAGTATTTATGCGTGAGGCAAGATGTTCACTGTCAAGCAATGAGAGGCTGATCTACACTTAACTGTGATTTAAAGGTGAGCTAGATTTATTGTTTGCAAATGCAGCCTAACACATTGTGTGTTTAAGTCCTGCTCCACTCAAATATGTTTGTCCTCTTGGTCCTTGAGTTGGATGTTAAAGGTTTACTGTGCAGAATCACGTATGTGCAGAGTCTGACATTATATGTTTTCACATTCAGCTGCTGAAAGTGGAAAGTTTCTCTGTGCCGACTGAAAATCTGATTTTAAGGCGTGGGGCTTATAAGCATGATTTGTGACATCACAAATAGTTGGGAAGTCAGTACATTTCCAATTTGCAGCTTATACAAATGTGATGTAGAAACTCGATGTTGTCAGTGCACATACACTGAGAATGGATTTACACTGAAGTAGAGAGATATCTTGAGTGATATATCGAGAAATTTGCATATTCGTAGATTTTTGGATCTTTAATGAGGTATAAGAAGTATGCCTTTTTGAGGATTTTAACGTGGACATTAATCTTTTTAGTGGGAATAACATATTAGACACATTATTGTTCCAAGCAAACAATTTGTATGTGCAAACTGTCTTAAAACAAGGGTTTCTAAAGTGAGGCCTGTGGGCCGATGGTGGCCGTCAGAAACATTTTGTTCAGCCCAGGAGCCTGACATGAAATGCAAGCATTATATTTTAATCATGAACGGTCCATTTTATTCCTTTTCACTTTCAGGAGCCTACAAACTACTTGCCAGGTTAGGTCTGACAACTTGTAGAAAGATAAAGATAGCAATTTCAGTGGACAACTTGGCAGTTTAATGCAGAAGTGAAATGGAAAAGCCACCATGGAAAAATGCTGTATGCTGGAGGAGAAAAAGAAGCTTCAGTAAAAATGAATCAATTCTTACTTCGCGGGACATTTGGTGACAGATTATCAGCAAGCTGGCAAATTTGGTGCTCAAATTTTTTTTATGGTAAATGCCATTATGAGACCAATCACAAATCCTATGACAAGTTCTCCTGTGTGGCCCTTAATCATATGGTGGCTCCCTAAAATGGCACTCAGCCATCAAAACTTTGAGAATCCCTGTCTTATTACATGCCTTGAGGGCATCTTTAAATGACCAATGTGAAGGATTTTGTGGCATCTAGCAGTGAGTCTGCAGATTGCACTCCTCAGACTGCAGATTGCACTCCCCTACCAAGCATGTAGGAGACCCTACTGCGAAACTTGCAAAAATGCCAAATGCTGTAATCTAGATCCAGTATTCAGTGTTAGTCCTGTATGAGCTACTGGTGGTACAACATGGCAGGTTCTGTGGAAGAAGACCCTCGCCCTCTATAGTTAAAATGGTTTTGATTTTCGGGTGATTATACACTAATGAAAAGATATTTATTAGTATTATATTCCATTTCTGCCATATTCTACCAAAAGCCACTTTTTTTTGAAAGTTGGAAACCTGCATTGTTTACATCAGCTGAGTCTTTCTCTCCCTCTCTTCCTATATTGGCACTTAATTTCCATTCATAGTGTTGACATCCCCAGTTGTTGATATGTGGAGTTGTGTGAAACTGGGGTACTTCATGAAACCACTTCTCTTTCATAGACATAGCCTTATTTTGAGGCAAATCCCAATTCATGAATTAAAACATCAGTTCATTTGGCAGGCAAGCATAGCTAGAGGTGAGGTGTTTCCAGCCAAAGTGAGCATTTTGTAAGAAGATTAAAAGTAGGCGATGGAATTGCATTTTTTAGCATAACTATTTGTGGAATAAATATTTAAGGTTCAGCATATAAGATATAATACACTCGACATAGAAATATTTCCTCTCTTCAGACAGGTATTGTAAAATCAATTCATGACAAACTTCAGCACAGAATGCAAATTGCTAATTTTATAAATCTCGTCTATTCATTCTTTTGCCATATACATCCCACGATGCCTTTGAAATGCTGCAGAGGCGGCGGAGATGAGTATCACATTAGGACTGTGTTGGTTGAGCACAAGATACAAACAATATGAAGAGATACACTCACTCAAAACTCACACTTGTCTTTGCTTTTACAGCTGCAGAAAAATTCATAGAGCCTTGTTGATATGAGGTAAAACTTGGAGTTGATAACAAACAAATAGACCAAAGTGTGGAACAGTGGGGCTGGTTGTAGACAATTCATGATAAAGACAGTCAAGCACTCACAGAGAAACAGCACAATATCTCTCTTACTGCTTGAGAACCAATTTTCTATTATCAAATCTGCACTCGATAAACAAACCTTGAACTGATCATTGAAAGCCTTTCAACATTTTGACTTGCAAACTGCGGCTTCTTGTCTAAGCAATCATTACATCTTTGTACTCTCCAGATGAGTGATGTTTTAGAGAGAATGATGCTGATATTGTTTTTTAACTTAGCCTTTCTTCAGAGCCATCTGTAGTGCTGCAGTTAAACTCAATATTAAGAACAAAAGAAACGTGAATACTTGTGACTACACCATTACTCCAGTGAGACAGATGAGTTACACATTGGCCTGATGTAGTAATTGTAGTTTAAGTGTCATATTAAGGTTTAGGCTCTCATCAGTTTATTTTCTGAATGGCTTTTAACTTTTTAAACAACTAAGTTTGTCTGAATGGTGGATTTGTGCTTAAACATGAATGCTCTTATTGTGTAAACCCATTTCATTTCATACAACTTTGCTTGTGTCTATTTCTTACATGAAAGACTAAGTTTTACTTGAGAAATTATATTCAATAAGTTCAAGATATTAAGTTGAACCAACAACTGCTCAGTCAGATCGATTAACATTACAAGCAAATCTGATTTCCTTTTACATTTTCTCAGTTTGAAAAGTCAGTTCTTTATTTTAAAAAAAAAAGTTTCCCTCAAATGTTTTCTTCAAACTATAAAAAGAAAAGTCTCAGGAGATTTTTAACTCTTAAGCAATGCATGCTGGAAAGTCTGCTAATATGCTAATTTATGTAGAAATTTAATTAAATGAGTTGATTGAACTCTGTAGAGAACATCCATTCAATCATTTCAAGTCAAAAACCTTCAAATTAGCAGAACTCATGCTGACAAATTCTGAATTGTTCTGAAAATGAATACTAGAAATTTTAATTTTAATAAATAAATTTTAATAAAATAAAACATATATTTTCGGTAAGTTAATGAGAAAAGATTAGTTGATTCCACTAAATTCCTGTATTTTTTACAGTGTGCAATATATTTAAATAATTAAATGTTTTTAACATGCAGTTGAAGCTGTAGAACATATTGAACAACAGCAGTGCCTTCATATATATGCATAGCCTAACAACTGGTTATGTATTTTTTGGAGAAAGTTACTATTTCAGTGATTTATTATATTTGACTGTTGCTGCAAAATCAAAGCCAGAAAAACATTATTTGGATGTTCACTAATAATGAATATTTTAACATAAAACCAAATGAAATGTAGAGAAGAAATGAGTTTTTTAGAAGGCGACCACGGTCAGATGGAATTACTTTCCATTATTGTCTGGACGAGCCAACAACACGGCACACAGTGTTACAACAGAGGATTTAATAATCTTTTGTACAAAGACGGAAAGTGCTTTAGTACAATGCTCCATCCTTGGGATAATTACAGCACACCCAAATCATCGTCTAAAATATGAGAATAAATACGATTAAAATAGAGGTGTCGCTATTAGGCTTCATCAAAAAAAAAATTACTGGCACACTGCCGAAAGCAGTAGAAAACAGATTTTTGTAATCATTTTGAGTTCAGTACATGGATTGTTGTAATGTTCTTATGCGCAATCGCTCATTTTACATTTTCTCTTACACCTTGCAATATCATTATATTAAATAACAGCAAAAAAGCCTGTATGAATTGGATTTGTCTCGTCTCTCATCCCTCAGCCCCACAGTCACATATTACTTCACAGTTTCTCTCAGGAGAGGTTTCTTGACTTGATGTGAAAATAGAAGCAGAGAGAAAAATTGTGGAATTAACGTGGCTCAATAGGTATACCAGTAATCATATATATGAAAATAATTTCCGTAGAGTTTAAATTGTGCTCCTCTAAAAGCAAAAACAGTGGGTTGTGAGTCAGATGGAGAAACAGTCGCACCTGAGCAGCGGCGCCCCTGTTGCTCTCTATATTCAACCAATTATAGCTGAAGTTTGAGGTGAGAGTGTTTAGACGTCAAGAATGTTTCTGAGGAGATTTTCTAAGCAAAGCTCTCAAGGGTTACAGTCAGTGAGATAACAGAGCTACTTACAGAAGCTAGAATAAAATGAAGAAGATATGAAATCATAAACCAAAAGTCACAAAAAAGCAGCATTTCACTCAGGAGATTAATATTTTCTGCACTCATAAAGATAACTTTGCCAAAAAACCCAGTATCTTATTCCTCTTTCCATCAAAGTGCTGTGAAGTCATTACTGTTGTGGGTCTGCTGCACATCGTTGCTGCTCAGTACCCTTACATGATGGAGAGGAGAAAGAGCAGGATGGTGAGAGAAAATGTTAGATGTAATTTTTTTTTTTTTTTTTTTTTACTTTAGAAAGAATCTAAATCTTTTCCCTGTGTGTGGATTTTCTTCTCCCTCTTTTTGCCTCTGTAGAACTTCATTATTTTTTTGTTATTGAGAGATGTATTTTATTGAATGTGGCCATAAACAGCAAGAAGTTGGAGGTGCAAAGAGACGTCATTATTTCTATCTATATCTGTTCAACCAAAAAAAAAAAAAAAAAAAATCTGCCTCTGTATCTGCTGTATCTGCATTCAAATACAAGACCAGAAGTAGGTGTGGTTCATACCAGAAGTAGCTACCACCTCCCCTTTACATGGGAGATATTGAATAATCAGACACAGGAAAAAATGTTTTATGAATCTATTTTGCATTGGAATTAGAAACTATACAGTATCAATATACAAGTATATAAAAATATCCTTCAGTTGAAGGGAATAATTTGGTGTATCATATCACTGATTGATTTAGGTAGATGGAACCTTTTTAACTATGTCGAATCCTGAATAGCATATTTTGATCAGGTGCATCCCTAGTACATATTATTAATTACTTATTTGCAAGTAATAGTTTACTTTGCAGTATTACTCTATGTGGAGTAATACGTCAGACTACTTCTGTCTTACTCTCACCAAATAACCACAGTAACCAAGTATGACATAGGCATTATGAAATGGAAAAGCGTAATGTTGTTTCATAGTAGTATCGCCGTAAATGTCCCTATATTGCAACACTTACGGTGCAAAGACATTTTGTGTCTGCATTGGCTGCGTGCAGGCTTGTGTCTTAGCTGTCTCTCACAAGTGTTACCACAACATGAGGCAATTATTTACGCTTCAAGTCTAATGCTATCAGCAGTCGTCCTCGTTATTATCACAGGTGTTGTTATATGACATATGCTCAGGCTGTTGGGCACAGTGGACATTAAGGTAATATATTTACAATAAGGCTCCCTTTTGCCAGTTATAAATGTCAGTGACTCATTGGTAATATGAATTAGTAGTAAGCAGTAACTGATCTTGCCCACACTGATGTATGAAAACTTCTTTATAATCGATTTTGAAACTGTTTACAACCTAATTAATGTTTCCGATTGTAAAGCACTTATAAGGGTAGTTGTATTGTAATGTGGTAAATTAGCCCCATCATTATCAGTGGTCAGTTAGTTTTAAGTTTCAGAAAATTATGTTCTGAGGAGTTTGGGCTACTTTGTGGAGAGAAAATTGCCAAAAAAAAAGAAAAAAAACCCTGTTCCTTTTCTCAGAAGGCAATCCCATAAAGCTCAAATATTTGGCCAGAATCAAAGAAGGATGAGACTAAAGCTTTTCCAGTGAGTTGAGAAATGTTACTCGAAACCCAATGTCCCCTCTGTTGTTAATAGGAAATTGCTGGCTACACCACAATACTGCTATTCAGTGAGATAAAGCTGTGCATGGAATTTAAATAGCGTGTTTACACGTGTTGGTAGAAAAAAAGACAGGCGTAGTGTAAGTGTAAAATGATTCAGCGGTGGTGTTTGACAAAGCTGTAAGAGAAATAGTAGAGCACTCGAATATGAGCTTTTCTCCTCAGAGGAACGGACAACTGAAACACACACGGATCACTGCTCCTTGTCCAGTCATTAATGCAAAAGTGAAACAGAGCTGGACTTCCCCTCTCACATGAAACCTGAATTATACACTCTGAGAAATAAAGGTCCTCACCAGAACCATGTAGGATTCTTTGGTTTGTTCCCATAGGAGAACACTTTTTGGTTCTTAGCAGAACCTTTTATAAAGGTTTGGTATAACTTGGAATATAACTTGATTATACCTAGAACCTCTGTGAAAGGTTCACCCAGAAACCCCTATGAGAGGTTCTTATGGAGATTTGTTATATGGTACAATGGTTCCACGCAGAACCCTCACTGAGATTCTATCCAGAATATTTCCACCTTCTAAGGCTTCCATCTAGAACTTGACCAGGGGTTCTAATGAGACCCTTTTCATCTAGAACCCACCCAGGGGTGTCTACCAAGAAATTTTTTGGGTTCACTCATGGGGTTCTGCTGAGAACCTTTCATATTCTAAAGGTTATCGAGAACCCACTCAGGGTTCTAATGAGACCCTTTCATCTAGAACCACCCAGGTGTCTACCAAGAATTTTTTGGGTTCACTCATGGGTTCTGCTGAGAACCTTTTTCATATTCTAAAGTTTATCGAGAACCCACTCAGGGGGCTCTACTGATAATTTTTTTATATTCTAAGGGTTTGATCTAGAGCCGACCCAGGGCGTTCTATTGAGAACCCTCTTCCCAAGGGTTTTGTCTAGAACCCATCCAGAGGTTCTCCTGAGAACACTCTTTTATATGATGGTATAAAGAACCTTTGACGAAAGTGTTCTTCGGGATTTCAACAATCCTTGAAGAACTCTGCCTTTGTTCTTTGGATGAAAAGGGTTCTTACTGAAACCCTTAGTCTTACAAAGAACCTTTGACGAAGAAATAAATGGTTCTGGGTAGAGCCTCAGCCATTCAAGAAGATCCCTTGTCAAACCCTTATTTCTTAAAGTGTATGAAAGACAAAATGCATCATGTGTGAAAAATCTCTGAATCATCGTCAAGGAGTCGTGTGCAGTATGTCAGCAGCACACGAGGGATAAAAACACACCGAATGACGTTTTATTTTCCAATTTCATTTTTCGTTTCATTTAATTTTGCTGTAAATACCCTGCACAGGACTGGGACAGAGATAAGAGTTTGTGTTTGTGTGCACATGCACATTGCGGACATGCACAGTGGAGCCTTGTATGCAGAGCTTACAGGGAATATCGCCAAAACATGCAGACACACTGCCAACAATGCTAAGAGGTGGCTTAAAATTCACCCGCCTACCCACCCACCCCTCCCCCTCTAAAGATGACAGCAGCCTGGCATTTTGCACTGAAATGTAAAGCTTCTCACTCATTTGTATCAGTCTGGAAAGGCATCAGCACAGAAACAAATGATTCCTCGCACCAAGTCAAAGGTTTTTTCTTCCCTTTCTGCTGAATTTGCATGGAGCCTCATGCTGTCGCTTCAACCCTCTGATAGCAGTTTGGGCACAAATTAATGACACCAGTGAGGCCCCTCCAGACGCCACGGAGGTTCAGTGACTCGTCTTTAAACATTCATGTGTTCCCGAAACAATTTTCTCTGTCTAATCTGAGGACGTTAGCAGCAGCGTAAATTATTCATTAGCAGGTTGTCTGCCAGTGAAAAGAAGGTTGTGAAAAAAGAAGAGATCAGTCATGATGGGCATGGGCACATTAGCACATAGTAATAAACATGCACAAAGTAACTCGTATGCATGCGATTTAAGCCAAGCAGAACCAGATCCACATTAAAGCAAAAGATTCAGGGCTGCATCATTAATCACATGGTGTAATCACCTGGCCAGAAATGTTTGGATCATTTCTGACGTGTGCATTTCATATGGTGCTGTTGACCTGTGGAGATGAATGAATTATAAATCAATCACTCTGTCGTGTGTGTTATTATTCCTTTATTTCAGCTTGTGTCATTAATAAGTAATTCCTTTTATGCATTTTACTGTCATTATTCTTCTTATGTGAATATTATTTATTCATTTCAATCCCATAATATCTAGGATAAGCCTGCTGTTATTCTGTATATTTTTGCTTCTGTCAATAAACCCCATGAGAAGACCAAAACCAACAACATTTTGTCCACCTGTCAATACTTTCTCTGCCCTGTCTTTGCTTCTAGCTGTAGACATGAATCTTTTAAAAACAAGGTAAAAATACATAGTTTTACTTTGAAAAGATAGTAAGTCATTTCCTTAAACAGCTTGGTGCTGTAGTTTGCAGGAAACATTACTCAAATAGGAGTAAACAGTGCATTAGTAAATAGTGCATTGGAGACTATATTCAGCAGTGGATTAATACACATTCCATGGTCTAGTGAGTATTTATACAAGCAGGAAAGCCTAGGATCAATCAGGGATCAAATCAAAGCTTGCAACAAATGTATTGATAGTTATATGTTATTGTAATCCGACTACATTTATCAGCAACTAGAACTATAAATAATTACTTTTTCAAATTAAATAACACAAACTTACTTAATTAACCTAATTAACTACTGTTGCAAAGCTCGGTAAACATGTAGGCCTATATCCATGATTGCGAGGGTCTTCTTCTACCAAATCCTACTGTAAAAATGAAGACAATACAAATGTAGCTTACAGGCAGTAACGCTGCCCTCTGGTGGTCTGGAGTATTAATAACTCCTATCACTAGGGATACATTTTTAAGTGTATTATAGCTATGTATGCATTAGTAAAAGAAATTAAGACATTTAAATGTAGTGCCAAAGTTATTTTCCTTCTTACTTTTATATGCAGTAATCAATTAAGTGATGCAATTATTTTTAAGAGAAGTAGAACTAATTACTATTTTTCAGTAACTTGCACAACAGTCACAAATATACACATGCAGTACATATAGAAATAAATCATTAGAAGAGTTATAAGAGTTTTAGAGTTCTAATTATCTTATATACACACAGTGGAACATTTGGTCTTCCCAAAGAACCCAATACTGTTTCTCAAATATTGAATTTTCTGTTACTTTATTATGTAATTTTATGTTGTTAGTAATTATTAACTAAAGTTATCTGTTGTTATTATGACAGTGTTGCCAGATGAAAAGTACAGCAATATCGCACTGCGAATTTAAAATGATCATATTTTAACTAAAACTTTCATACACTGAAACATCCTGGGAGGGGATTAGGATATTACATCAGATGACAAAACTATGCCATTTACACCACATTATGTGGAGGCTCCATCGTCTGAACAAAGTGGTAATTATTTATCACTTCACACAGAGTCGATCGCAGCCCATTACACAATCACTTCTCCCATTCTTACCCTTCAATACAAAAGCTTTAGATCTACACATTGCATCAGTGCTGTATCAGCTGCTTGATCAGTGTGGCGCTGATATGAAGGCGTGATGAGTGGTGCTGATGTGATTGGTTACTCTCAAACTACTGAAATGGCAAAATAATCGTACATTTTTGGAATTATTTATCGTATATTATGGTGCAAACACAATACTTCTATACTGCATTGATTATAGAGTACTTCAGAGTTTATTTTGCACTGTTCTATTAACTTCCAAATTATCAACAGCACAAAATTGCTCATTGGCTTAAAAATACATTTTTTACTGTAGTTTGAGCTATATTCCATTCTCTCACAGCTTTTTCTGCAGCAGTCGGTGGTGCTATTGTTGAGTTCATATGAGGAAAAGGATTAATAGTTTGTTCCCAAATCGTTAAACTTCCAACATTAATCTGACCCGTTTCTATTTATTAATCAGTCAGTTGGATAAATGATTGTTTCTTGGCCTCCCACTGTTGATTTACTCTCTGGGCTGAATGCTCCTCAGGCCGCTCAGTGACACTGCGGGCAGCGTGCCATGTGTGGTGAGGTGACGGAGGGGTTTGTATCCGTAGTGGAGGCTGGCAGGGGGATGTGTTGGAGTGCTGATAAGAGCTACCTGGAACACCCTCTGCACATCGAGTTGATGGAGGGGGCATTTGTGTCGCCTGCAGGATAAGATGAGTTATCTCGGGGCTTGTGTTGTGTTCTCGCAGCAGAAGCACAAAATTAGTCAAATGAATCTGTGCTGAGAAATATGGGCAAAACATCAATGCTGTCATGCTGTCAGGATGAAACTAAACATTCACAAGCTCTGACCTGAAGACGTGGAGCAAATATTTTGCAATGATACCACACAATCCCCTGACACTCTCCTCTGCTGTTGTACTTAATAAGGTTTCCTCTTATCTCATTAATTTCCCTTCACATCCTCCAGCCTATATGTGGAGGGAGGCCTGATTGTAGTTGGAAGTTCTTCATTTTCACCGCTTTCTTCATGTTGTCGGGCAAAACGAATCCTGTTCAACTATTTATTTTTGTGTCTCAAACTGTTTTCACGTTCTTTTTTTTTTTTGCATTGGAGCAACACAACATGTTATGCTCAATTTCCGTTTTCCATGTCGTTTTCAATTAGTTCCCAGGCACCTGTTCTCACAAATTACTTTCAAGGCGAGATGATTATTTTTCTCCACTGGTCTGTCATGGCCAGAATGCAGTCCGCTTAACTTAGTCAGGTGCATAGGCAATCAGTTCAGAGGGCGTTAAATATGCAACACTGAATTTACATAATTATTTCACTGCCAATCACCTGTGCTGTACCTCTGAATAGATACCTGATGTGGATCACAGAGTTGCCATGCGTGGTTAACATCACGTATCAGTTTTAATTAACTGGTCACATATTTTCCGAGGTGGATAACTGAAGAAAATCTCCTTTGTAATTTTCCAGTTTAAACGTCAAAAACTGTGAAGTACTGACTCGCTCGGGTAAGAAACATCAGAGGCATAGTGTGTTTTAAAGGGTGTGTAATTTTTGGTTTGTTTTTTGGGGTTTTAGTATAATTCTATAGCTTCCCCAGTTATGTATTCAAATCGGAACATTCAAAACTCTTTCCTGACATAAATATCTGCAAGTACCAAGTAGTGTCTATACTTCACCAGTCAAACACTAGCCGCATTTGATCCTTTTTGTACACAGATCTAGAAAAAATGGCTATTTGTCTGTTTTTGCTCGCAGCCAATCACCCCGAGACTCAATTTAATGCAACTGCAGCTACACACAGTCTGTGGTGGTGTACTTGAGCAGGATGTATTTGATGGAGATGTCGGTTCAGTGTGTTTAAAAAGTTTTTAAAAAGGTATTGAAAGCTGCATTAATCAGTTTATTGTTCCACTTCTAGGATCCATTTCTCATAATCCTTCCCTGTTAAGTTGATATGGCTAATATGTAAGCAAACTAGTGCATCTGTGCACATCTGGCAGACATGGAACATTAGCATTTAATTGGAGTCATGTTTTCTTGTGACCCAACAAATCTAAGTCCAATGTCCACTCTGTTTTGGTCCCCAACGTCTTCTCCTGAGAAAACTACCTCTTAAGCTTGCCAGATGCTTCACTATGTTCACCAGCTACTTGTCTCTTTGCTGTTTGGTGTTGGGCAGGTTTTCTACATTGTTTTTTGGCAGAACTTTCGGCACTAAAATCAGCTATTGTGAGCCATAAAACAAAAACAATGAGTTGAAAGATGTTGAAACTCTGTTTACAGCTGAGGGGAACTGTGGAGGTGGGTGATAACTCTCTGTGAGTTTGTCACTACAAGCCCCGTTTCACAGTACAATTAGATGTTTGAATCTTTGTTAATATAAAAGTTTTGATTCGTGCAGCTTCAACAAAACTACTGAAATTACCCAAAACTCCGTGTACAGTTGTAGTCGATGCCGAATGATTGGCTGATTCCACAAGCAATGTTGCGTGGAGATTTCAGTGGACCGAAAAACTCCAAAACATATATCAAGATGAATGCTTTTATTATTTTTTAGTGTAAAAACACACCGAACACACCAGGCCACCTGGTATCCTGAGTAACTGATTCAGCTATGTCTCTGTTTGCCTTACAGGTCCATTAAACACAGGTCGAATGTCATCAATCAGGCTACTTCTCATTCAGTCTCAATCCAATATAACCACAATTAAGTCTATAGCCGTTTAATTGTTTAATTAAAGAAGCTCAAGGAGTTAAGATGTCACATTTTATACTGTTTGTAACTTTTCTTTCATAATTGAAATAGTTATTAGGTTCTCATAGAGTGAGTCTCAGACAGATTCACTTGCCTGTTATAAATATGCACACCTAAACAAGTGCCACAGGCTAAAGAGCTAAAGTTTTTGTGTTGTCATGACACACACACAATAAAAGCTTTGCTGTAGTGACATCTTGTTTCTGAGTTTCTTTTTGGCAGTGCTGTGTTAGCCTAGTTTATTTGAACTATTATTCTCCTGTGTATAGGAGGATATTTTGGGTCATATGAATTAGCTGAAAGTATTGAGTATTATTTGCTTGCATTACATTAAGCTAAGTTAACCCATGAATAATCGCCTCACTGCTTAAATGAGGTTTAATCTACTTTCATGCCACCAATCCCTGGGTTTCGAGCCATGCCAGAGGAATCCCCAGTTTCCATCTATTAATCTGATCATTAGCAGCTCGAAAAACTTAACATTGCTAATTTGCACAAAGCTCATTTCCATTTCCTGACATGCAGTGTTGATCAAACACTTAACTTTTTCCCGTGGCCAACCTGCTCATAATCTCTGATGTCTCTCTGATATGGATCTGTTGTAATTGCTGTACAGTTCAAGTTGACTTTCAGCATCTGGATATGTATTGTTGACATCATGTGCCAATAGCAAAATAATCCCAAACAAATATTTGCTCAAAGAATATTAAATATTTTGTGTCATGTGGTGTTTTTAAGACATTGTTTATATCAAACACGGTCCTGTAGCCTTGTAAATTCAGTTTTGAAATATCATTGAATTAAAACACAACAGATTTAATACTAAATAAAGATAGCGAATTCCTTTTTACAATCGCTTCATCAAATTGTTGAATACAATTTCTAATTAAGTTGTGGAAAACAGGATGAAATTGAGTTATGATTAATTTAATCATCTGTAATCATCAGGTAATTACCACTGACTCATTTAATTACAATTCATTATTAGTTGTGCTATTGCATTTTAAATTGTAATTGCAGTTTGTTTGTTTTTTGCGTTCTCTATGAAGTAAAAGATAAATTGCATTAATGAACTAGTCTACAACAAGCTAAAAAGCACACATGTCTCATATACTGTCCCTGTCGCTAAAGTCGCTATGTTAGCAAAGTATCATCATTAAACTATCCTTACAAGCACACTGGCCGACATAGAACAACATCATGTCATGTCACCTTTCTTATGACACACAGTTCACTCTATTTCTCACCTTTGTTTTGGTCTCCACCTTTTTCTTCAACTACTGAGGAAAAATACCTGACTCTTTGGCTTGATAAATACCTCACTATGTGCATCAGCTACTTGCTAACTTTGTCAGTCTGCAGTTTGGTGTCAGGTAGCGTACATTACATTTACTATTGCATCTGATGCTGTTTAACATCTAAACATGTTTTAATGACGTACCAATAGCAAAAGAATCCCTAACAAATATTGACTCGCAAAATATTAAACATTTTGTGTCATGCTGTGTTTCTAAGATATTGTTAATATCAAACACGGTCCTGCAGGCTTGTAAATGCACATTTGAAAGAGCACCGTATTGTCAACTGACAACAAATAAGATTAAACACCAAATAAAGATACTGTATTTCTTTTTATAATGAGTTGATCAAATTGTTAAATACACTGTATAATTAGGTCACAGAATGAAAACAGAATGAAACTGAGTTATTGATTAATTAAATCATCAGTAATCATCAGGTAATTATCATTGACCCATTTAATTACCGTCTATTATTAGTCGTGCTATTACGTTTTTAGATTGTCATTGCACTTAATCATTTTTTGTATTCTCTACAAAGTAAAGGATAAAAGTGCATTAATGAAATTATCTAAATTTATTACAGCAGCACAGTAAGAGAAGGATACCTGCTTTCATTACTCAACACAGATCTATTTTTGCCCACTGACCAATTAGGCGTTGCAATAGTTTCTCTCCGACAGTGAAGGCAGGTTTAGGTGCCTTAGGGATTTACGTATTATCTGTGTAAACAGTGTTTCAGGCTATCTATTTGCCACCCAGTAGAGCTAATGATATGTGCAGCATGTGTGTGGTATTGTGTATTGTTGGTCACTTTGTTGCATTACACCAAATCAGCAGGGTTGAGGCATTTCCAAGTTATTTCTTTTAACGTAGCATAAATAATTTCAGGGAATTTGGCTGGTAAATGCGTGGAGAGAAAGAGAGGAGTGCATATAGATGTTTCTGCTGTGTTTGTTTTGCAATAACAGTGTGGTTACATGCTCCTGTATTTCTGTTAATGCTATTTCTCTCTTTTCTCAGTTTCCTGACCTCTTGGCTGGAAACACAATGATTAGAGAATCACACTTTGAGACTGGCTCCAATTGTAGAGGTTGAAAAATGTACCGTAGGTGGGAGAAGAGACTATGTGTGGTTTCTTTTGTGTCTGAAAAAACAGCATGAGTGAAGTATACATCCCAGTCTGCTGCAGTTACTGTGGGCTGTGGAGTGGTGTCAGTGGAAGACTGGTTGTAGGTCTGCTGTCCACTTAAGTGATTACTATGAACATGTGGTCATTTGGTCCATTGGCTGATATGCTCTTGTTCAATCAAATTTTCATTGTTCAGACAGTCATTTGTGTTTTTTTTTTTTGTGTGTGTTATTATTGTCGGGGCGGGGCATATACAGACCTGTTGTATTTTATTTCTGAGTGACAGGCTATTTACTGAAAATTTGCTGGCTCAAAACTAATTGACACCATGTCAAAGTAGCAGCACAAATTGCCACATCGGTCCCCATCCTCAGAGGACTGAGGAGCTGAGTGGATAAAAAGTTTCATTTTGTCGTCAGTGTGCGTGTGGATTTTACTCCGCAGGACTACTTTCTTAATGAGGGCGATAACAAGCTCAATGATGGATCAATATTGGCTGTCTGTGATCTGACTGCAAACTGTAAAGCTGCAAGCTTTTCCGTGTTTTATGTTGGTTTAGTGTTTATATTGTTAGGCCATCCTGTTGAATTTGATTTTAGCATGTTGCAAATGCATTCATGAATGAAAAAAATGAATGAAAGGATGAATGAATGTTGCAAATGTGGCTTTTCCCACAGGCTGGGGCAATGTTGGACTAATGTTGTAATATTAAGGGACAGTCATGGGGAACTGTGTGAATGTTAAGCCTCATTTGAAGCCAATTATATGAAATAATGATAGTGGTAGGTTGGAGGCTGTAAACATTTTTTTTTTTTTTTTCATGTTTTATGTTGTTTATCCTTAAATTTGGCATTAGCATGTTGCTAATGTGGGTATTCCCACAGGCAAGGGCAATGCTGGACTAATGTAATACTGAGAGACAGTCATGAGAAACTGTGTGAACATTAAGCCTCATTTAAGCCAACTAAATAACGAGAGTAGTAGGTCAGATGCTGGTAACTGTTTTTCAGGTTACTTTTTGTATAGTTTGTACTGCAATGTGAATTGTGTTAGCTCCCCCCTGCACCACCACCATCAATCATTTGGCTGAAGAGCAGGTAGAATTTCAGTGAACTAACATTTTCTTTCTACAGCCCCAGCGATTACTGTTAATATGCAGGTTAAAGTTTGGATCTGGGGTGTTGAAGTGATTGGTCTGACGACTAGAAAGCTCATTTTAATGCAGAACTCAAAAACAGCAAAAGGTTGACTCATTCAGAAGCCTTGACGCAGAATGAATGAATCACTCAAAAAGGCTCAGACTACCAGACGCTGCCCCAAATGTGATGGCTTTAATTATTCCTGACAGCAGTCCTCAAAGTAGTGGCACTGAATATAGTATTGTCACAGCCTATGAGTTTCAATGCAACCAATCATCTTTTTCAGCTTTTCAGATTTTAGCGCATACCAGTAGTCTAACACTGGTATTTTTCCAGTGCTCCTTTTTTTTTTTTTTTTACAGGGAAACAATGATGAATTGAGCCAAGTAGCTTACTTTGACCATGAACATTGAATTTGTTTCCAGCAAGCAACCCTTTCACATTTCAAAGTCTTCATCCTTCAGTCGTTCCTGTTGACCTTGCTGAGGACATTCAACTTCATTAGGGCTGCTGCTTTGAATAATGCCACTATGTAAAATCAATCTGGAAGACAAGGCATGCCAAATGGCCTTGTTTTTTTTTTTTGGCTTATCCTTTAAGCAGCACTTGGTGTTGTCTGAACTGGACATAAAGACAATAGATAAAAGATTTCTGATCGGTTTCTCAGTGCTTGCAGAATGATTTTGATTCTGCTCCACCGTGTAATTTCTTAGCATGCTGTTCCTCATGTTAATATTTACATTCTGTCAGGCAGACACTTATGTTTACACAAAAATGCACCATTATCAAAGATGATGCATTACAAGGTGTGTCAGTGGTATGAAATGTTATGCTCTTCCTGTCTCCTTAGTTGGGATGGTTGGGGTTCATACACAGGCTCAGTCAGGCCTGTGCAGCTGGTATGAAAAGTGACAGATAGTTAATATTAATGTTGAATTTATTACCTACCTGTCTGCATCATTAGAAAATAAAGACAGATAACTTGTTCCTTTTATTACAGTCTTTTGCTGCAAAAAGCTTGGGCATTTTAACACTAATTTTAAACACCAATTACTGATGGACTAACAGTATATAGCAGAGGTGGGACAAAGTCATTGTTTTGAAAGTCACAAAATGTCTCAAGTCTTTGCACTTAAGTCCCAAGTCAAGACTGACAAGTCCCAAGTCAAGTCCAGAGTCCTAAGTCATAATGTGCTTTTCAATAAATGTAATGCCATTTTAACAAAAGACTTACCTTGACTTACCGTTCTTTTCAAATGTTGAATGAAGTTGGAAGTTGTTGCATCTCAGTCTATAATTTTCAACCTGCACAAATTGATTGACCACCATATAGTTTTGTATGTGAGCGAAATTATCTATGGTATCATTTTCTTCCAACTGGTGCTCAGTAATGTGACATTAGTTCTTCATTGTTCTCTCCCGTAACTCGATTGGATGCTGTTGAATGGGTTTAAACAATGTGGATCTGGGGAATTAAGTGTCGACATGCTGATAATGAATTGCATTAATGTTAGTTAATTCAGGAAATGAAGGGAAATTAATTGATTTGTGGCACATTTAGGAAATAACTGACTTTTTAATCTTTGGGCTTGGGGAGAAGGTATCAAGTATTTTCAAGTCAAAAGGTTCAAGTCCAAGTGAAGCCAGGAGTCCAAGTTGAAGTGAAGTCTTTTGATTTTGTCACTTTGAATCTAAAGTCTTCAGATTTTTACCACATCTCTGGTATGTACAGTAAAAAAAATCATGTTTGTGCTTCATTTTGAGATATCTGTTTTGCCAGATTTCACTAGAGCGTGTTGCTGAGATAGAGACAGGTCTCGGAACAAAGTTCATTTTCTCCTGATTTGTCTGTTGGAAAAATGCCATTTAAGTGTCAGAATGTTCGAAAGATATTTGGCTTGTGAAAAATTTGTTGAATATTTACAGAAATAACTATGGCGTAAAATAATTGGTCCTTATCTGAGCTCATGTTCACTTCTCCCATTGGAGTGAACAGACTCAGGACCTGCCGCTAGACTCCTAAAAACTCCTTACATGAGTACTCTTTACATTAGTCTCTTTAAGTGTTTCTGACCACAGCATTACACTAAATTTTCAGGCCAATGCCGTGTCTTGTATCTAAGGAATCATATTTCTTAGCCTGTGGAAAGTAAGTAGTATTTCTCTTCACAATTCAATTTCATCTGCTGCATGTAGTAAGGTGATTTCAAAGGGGAAAGGAGAAGAAAAGATCACAGACAAAGTCAAACCTGAAAAAGAGGAACTGTGATAAAGCACAGCCGGTGCTCATTGTACTTTTTCTGAGGAGCCAGGCAAGATGGACCACCAAGGAGCTTTGAAAGTTATGGTTCTGACTTGGCTTTGGATGTCTACACTGTAAAACTCTGGCTTTTTAGTGATGCTGCGAGCATTGTAGGGATGACAATGTTGGTCTGTTGGCCAGGTGTCCACTGTTTTGTAGACTTTGGAAGCCCCTCCTGACAAAAGCAGTAGTGTTTCCTCCATCAGAACCACAAAATATAACGTCAAAAATAAAATTATGTAAATCAAAATCTCCTCCTGCTTCATTTCAAATTCCATTTGTTCACAATATGAAGGATTGTAAAATATCACTTCCATGGAGCTGTTCAGACAGACAGTGACAGATCATAGACAATTACCATATCATCCTTGCAGCTGTAGCAAAGTTCAAGCTGCACGTGGCATCCGTGGTTTATATTATGTTCATTATAATGTTGACATGCCTCAGTAATTATTAATTAAAGTAGCCAGGTTTGGAACCCACATTTCTCCTTTTACTTTAGTGTTGCTTGAACTATAACCACTGTATTTTAATGGTAGCCAGAATTATATCTTTAAAAACAAGTGCATTTCCTGGGATTCCCAGGATAGTGTGCTTCTGTTCCTGGGATAGAAAATTTCACATTTTTGGAAAAATAATAATCCCTAGTACAGATGTTCATGGTCCCCAGAGGATCAGTTCTGATGATGTTGGTGATACCCTGACTTTTTCTCCTTCTCCACTAGCAGGTCAATGTTCCCACTTATCCTGTAAAATATTTGATTGATTAGTAAGAGGTTTTGTTCAGACATTCATGGCTGCCAGAGGAGGAATTCTAAAGAAAGATTTGAGTTTCCTTATTGTGCCACCATAAGGTTCATATTTGTAGTTTTGATGAATTTGGACAACCATGTCTCCCACAGGATGATTGTAATTTTGGTGATCTCATAACATTCCCTCTACTGTAACATGTTAGCATCATCATTATGAGTGTGTTGGCATGCTGACATTAGCATTTAGCACAAATCACGGTCTATATGTATGTGTTTTATTTCAGGAGCATCTTGGAAATTCTAGTAGAGAAAATACATAAATATTAATAGATATATTTAACTGGAATATAATAGTCTTAAAAATCTATTGTTGGCAGATGATGTGACCACACATCAACCACTGAATTAATCTGACTAGGCACACATTCTCTTAACAATTACATAATAATGCAGCTTATCACAACATACTTTACATTCAGCTGCTTATGACACTGTCACTTTGTATTTAGGCCACCTATTCCTCAGAGCAAACGCTTGCACAATAGACAGAAATTCTGTTGAGGTCTGAACCTCAGTGATGTCAGCTCCTTTTGGGTAATCTCCTCCACCCGTATACATATCTGCTTGAGTGGTGCTTAACAACAGCTTTGGTGCATTGACTCAGCTGAAGTTAAGTGGTTATCTCAATGCTGAATGCAAACCAAATGAAGTAGAAAGAAATGAGTTAGAGTGAGGGGAAGTGGGTACACCAAAAGACTAAATTATCTTCTGGCAAGCTGTGAACACACATCACAAATTGCCGATACAATGTATAACTGTGTAAGTAGCAATTTATTAATTAGCATCTATTATCCTACTAATTAGCTTGTAAGAGTATCCAAGCATTTTTTTCTCAGGGCCTGACCTTTCAATAATGCAAATGTGACAGTTTGAAGTCACTTAGAGAACTATTTCAATCTTCCAAATACGGCACGGGAAAACTGTGCAATATAACCTCATTATATCAAATATTTCCCAAATCCCCACTTGAAAACAGAGCCGGTTGAAGCAAATCAACTGTGAGAGAATGCATGTTTATATAATCTCAGCACACCAACGCACAACTAAAGTTGTGCTGCACGACTCCCCGGTGTTTATAGAGCATGCAAGCGTGGATATACTAGAAAATTTTTATTTTTTTTTCACCTTTTGGCACATCATTATCACACATTTTAAGCCACCGTGGCTCAGATAATGGAAATATACAACATAGTAGACATTTTTTTAAATAGGGGAGACATCACATGATTCTTCTGGGATCTACTGTACACCCTTAGAAATATACGTGCTAACTAGAACCATAGAGGGTCCTTCAACTTGTCCGCATAGGAGAACCCTTGTAGTTCCTTTGATTCTACTTGGAACCCATTCGAACCCAAGATAATGCGTTAAAATAGAACCAACTGTGAAAGGTTGCACCCAGAGCTCCCTATGAGAGGTTCCACAGAGAACCCTTCTACGGTGTAATGGTTCCACTCAGAACCCTCCCTGAGGGTGCTATCCAGAACCTTTCCACCTTCTAAGGGTGCCAACAAGAACCCATCCAGGGGGTTCTAAAGAGAACCCTTTTATATCCCAAGGGTTTTATCTACAAAGAACCTATAACAAACTCTGGCTGAAAGAGTTTCTAAATGAAAAACTTTTTCCTCCAGAAAGGTTCTTTGATTTACAAGGTTTCTTAATCTAACCGTTAATTTTACAAAGAACCCTTGCTGGGTTCTTTGTAAAAGGGTCCCAGAAGCAAATGGTTCTGGGTAGAACCTCAGCTGTTCAGGAAAAAGTCTTTGAGAACCCTTATTTCTAAGAGTGTACCTTTGAAGACCACAGTTGCTGAAGCTCATTTGTATGATGACTTAAAACTACAGAATAGAACTTTTATTTTCACGTCTGTGTTGTTAATTATAGTTAGGTAAAATCTTCCTCCAGCTTAAAGTTCAATATTTCCATAGGGGAGACCATAATATAAAAAATATGCATCAAACCCTAGAACTAGTAAAAGATCCAGTATCCACAAGGCGAGGCCTGCAGTTCCAGTCACCACGTCTTCCTCAATGTGAGCATTTGCTCTTTTCCCTCAATTTGATGAGAACAGCAGTCATGATAGCAGCACTGAATGTCAACGAGCGGGGAAAACCGTGTTCTTTAGTTCCTGAGCAGAGGGCGCCGTCGGGGTACAGATCCGCCACGTGACAAGGTGCTGTGACTCATTTCCAGCTCACTGGCATTAACGAGCAGTGCCCTTTCTGCTGGCAAGCGCAGTGTGGGAGCAGGCAAGCTGGCTTGACAGTGCGATAAGAAGGAGGGAGTGAGAAGGCTCCTGCTGCTTTCATCAAAGAGAAGTCAAGAGTGGAATACATTCACCGGCGCAGTTCTGCTCAGATAATTGCCTTGATAAAACTCATTCTTTGTTATTTTGCTTACCTGTTTAACTGAAGCTGTCATGCAAGGAATAACATGGTTGGGTGCTCTCAGAGATAATCATGCGTTTCAGTGATAGAGATTTCTTTGTTTGGTTGCCTTTTTTCCCCCAGTGTGGCCTTGTTTCTAATACTCCCATCATAAATTTGATGTTATCCTCTCTAATAACTTAAAAGACATACTTAATGTTATTTTATCAGTTTGACACTTAATGAATTTTCCTGATTTCATGAGATATGCTTATACACATTATTTTGAAGCGATAGATTTTTTTTTTCATGAGAAAATATGATGCATTACTTTTCAGGGCTGTAAAACATGGTTGAAGCTGGGGGAGGCAGTTTATTTTTAGCATAATTGGAGAGGTCCATAATAACCTTTAAGCCAACATGTAATTAAAGTTTTGTGAGAGGAAATCTGGCCTGTGATGGAGGACTCTGGCCAATCACAGGACATCAGTATTTGACAAACTGGGAATGAGACTCAACAACAGGGCTGCTCCCTGAAAGTCGACGATTTAAATCATTAGTCAGAGACCTCTCAGTCAACTGAGATTGTTCCACTTGAGCTCCTGTGTCAGTCAGTGTAAATTACAATAACAGAATAAAACAGATAAAGGCATTCAAAAATGCACAGGGTGAACATTTTGCTGAGGAATTATAAATAAGGGGAATCGTAAGTATACTTTTATATTAGCTGCAGCACTAAAAAAATGATCTTGACAACATGCACCGATTGTTACCTGATGAGCGAAGATGAAACAAGTGTCCATTAAACCGGTTTCTGCTCTTGTTTTTTAGCTGCATCGCAGAGCAATGCAACAGCATGACAGGCTGTAAACTTTACAAACTCAGTCTCTATATCACCACAAACCACAAAACTAATTGTGATGGAAGCGGAGAAGAGTGCGCGTCATGTGCACTCAGTGAAACAGAGCGCACATGATGCACTGTCAGCCATTTCACCAGAGCCCGCCACAGAGCGAGCAGAGCAGGTAACGCTTGCTTATTTTTTACTGCTTACGAGCTCAAATTGTTATCATAAATGTCTGTCAACATCATGTAAAGGATTACTACATATTTTACTCTTTGTTTAAAAGAGTAAGATACATTTTTTTTTTACTAGAAACACTCCCTTCGCAAATCTGTAATTTCAACATCATCATCATCAGCTTTATTCAAATTCAACAGGAACAAAAAGAAACTCACCAAAGGTGTTTTAGTTTGTCTTCCCACTGTTCCAACAATCACCGACAATCACCTGGTTTGGTTATAAAATAAACCCCTAATTCACAGTGTGAAGGAGCGCAGACGTGCAGGGCAGGTGATGCTGGACAGCAGCTGCAGGGCTGCAGCCTGAGGAGAGAAGCTCAGCAGTGCGCTGATTTTACGCACACTTTTACTTTCTCTGATGGTGTGAAAATCTGATATTTTCACATCACAGATGATGTGAAGACATTAAAATACTTACTGGTAAGACATATATATCATGAAGGCTGATGTAGGAATTTAGTGTGACGCACTGAGCCGAAAAAAGGACAAATCGTTGAATATCTGTATTGAGTAGCCAAATCTGATTCAACTGAAAAAAAAAGTCAGGAACAGCCTTACTCAACAAGCAACTAGCTTTCTCTAGAAACACTTACTGTACCTTTAAATACAATGGATTTCTTTTTTTATGTCCTGTATCTGTGACTGGTGTTGACAGTTCTGTTCATGCATCACTACACCTTCCAAATGTCAAATAAGTCTACTTGGATTTCTGTTACTGGAATTTTATTACAGCTTGTCAGAACCACACAATGAGGAAGTAAAGCCAATTTCAACAAAACACTAGGGTTATATCTAAATTATTGTAGAAGTGATTGCATAGTTTTCACCCACTGTAGGTGTAAAAATGAAACAGAAAATGTGAAAGCACAAAACAAAAAGGAAAGACTCGGGGCCCTCCATGTTGGACCCATTTAGTGGACAGAACTGCAGCAGCAGGCACCCAAACCACCACAGATCTGAAATGGGATTTGTGGGATTTGATCAAATTCTGATTTCACAACAAGTGCGTCAGTGATTTGACTTCTAAACTATTATTTGGCCATCCCCCAGGGAAGCAAGTTAGTCTGCAAGGACATTGTAATGTGCTTTACTCTACTCTTAAATATAAACCTTGCTGTAGCAAATGCACGGTTAAAAAGTGGAAAAAGTGCTCGGCTTAGAATAAATGTCCAATACAAACCAAATAACAGAAATGATGCTTCTTTTTAAATGGATTTGATGCTAATAAGACATCAGACATCTGGCAGCGTTCTGTTCCAGTATCTCAGTGCCAGAGATGTGGACAAACGGGCGGATCTGTAGAGATAAAACACTGAAGGTTATCCTTGATCACTCCACGATGTAATCTCTTCATCATCGCCACTTCAAAGTGAAAGCATAGAGTAAAGGGTCTTGAGCCACCTCTTGCTAGTTCAGCAGATGCGTAATCAGTTGTGCTGGAATCACACGCGATCATGCATCAAGGATTGCTGGCTCAATAGCCGAAAACAAAACTTGATATTTATTCAGGGAAAATGGCTATTTTCTGGGTGCAATCAAATTGATTTTGTAGACTTGTTGTTATTTCAGTGGCAGCAGCAGTGATTAGGATCCTTGCATATGTGCATACACATGCACACACACACAGGAAGCTTTGGGTTCCAGGCAAAGCTAATCAGCAGTGCATATGAGAGTAATTAATAGACACAGCAGTGCCTCACGTGCGAGGTGAACCAGTTGGAGGAGAAAATATGTGCATATTCATCGTTTCAGGTGAAAAAATTAGAAATACAGAGCTATCACTGTTAAATACCACCAGCCATGAAACAAATATATGAAGAAAATATCCTCCTTCCACAATCTTTCTGTTCATTTGGCTTGTTTGAGTTTTAGCGTTTCAGTGTCTTTGTTATTTTTATTTGTCCTCATTAATGTAACTATAAAGAGCCAGCCAAGTTTCTGCTGCGAATCGCCACATCTTGGATTCCAAATGAGAATTTAGACTATGCCAAGGGGACTACAATTGAAGATTTTTTACCACAGTGCAGCGCAGAGCTCGTGATTGGTTGGAAGACGGCAGAGAGGCTGTGAGCAACAGCGTGCAGTGCATCCAACATGACAGATTATTAAAGGCTTTAGAGCTCATTTTTTAACTAAATTCCTTTAAAACATTTAAAACACTGTCTGAAGCATTAGACAAGGGCATGGATAGATAGATAGATAGATAGATAGATAGATAGATAGATAGATAGATAGATAGATATTCTCATTCTCATACTCATTTATTCCCTAAATTGGTTGTGAATGTGTATCTTCTGCTGTGCAAGATGCTACATAATTTCTTTTTATGTGGGTGTTGTTACTGACATTCAGACACAGCAATCAAACCAGGAGTTCACTGACTACACTGAAAAGCTGGTAATCAGGAGAAGCATTGTTGTCCTTTGCACCGTGATTCTGCTGGATTTTATGTCAATTTCAGCAAAGTAAATCTATCGAGGAACACATTACTGAGTGTCACAGACACACACAAAGCTCATACATGTCAATACGAGAGCCCTATTATTTGAGCATGGCAACTACAGTCATTAAAGGTAGAATAAATGGGAATTGTGAGTTGTTGTCTGTAAATGCACCACAGAGACAGCTGGTTGTTGAGTCTTATGTCAGGATGTTGAATAACGATGCTGTGGGTAGATAGAATGGTCCAGAACACAGAAAAATAATGAGAAAATGAGAAGGTACAGGAAGACACCGACTTCTGGTGGCTCTTGGGTGAAAATCCTGCATAGTATGCCTTTAAAGTTTGCAATCCTTCAGATTTCTATCCTAGTTGGTTTGGTGACACCCGTGGTTACCATGGTAACAGCAAATGCAGTTTAATTCTGCAGAAAACATGTCAAACAAATTCAGGTTGTTTGAGTAGAAAAATCAGTCAAAAAATAGCCGCACCCACAATCTGATTTGAATTTTCCACTCAACAGCTGGACACAGTCAAGTCAAGTTATTGTGAAAGGCTGTGACACAACCTTTGACCCCACATCTGGCCAAACAAGGGGATGTCATGTCACTGCAGACTAGCTGCTGGCTAAAATGACATGAAGGCAAAAATAGCCAGTGGAGAATAGAATAAGTGTGGACAATTCACCGCTGAAGGCCAAGTTGGACATGTGGGAGAAATTTGGTGTGATCTGTGAGAATAATGTTGCCAGCTTGTAAAAAGCGTAAAAAAGTGTAAAAAGTATTAGCTTTTGGCAGCCACAGCGTCGTTGCTGAGGAAACATATTGACAGCTGCACGTGTACAGGTGCTGCGCCAGTTGAAAACACAAGTGAGTGACAAGTGTACAGTATGTGTGTTTAATCATGGGTGTGGATCGAGTCACGGGGCTTATATTAATGGTTCCGGGCAAGTCTGGATTTAACTTGGAGATACTTACTGGTAAGGGGTCAGTTCTGGTTCTCAGCTTTGCAGGTGTGGGTGGATGCAGGTTAACAAAACTAGAACTGTGCAGGACTCAGAAGGACAACAGTTCACTGTGGCTCCTCCCCCTTTGTTGCATTAGTCAGTTGCATAAATACTAAATGATACATTAATGAAAAGTATGAAAAATGTCAGTGTCTGGTTTTGTTGACACATCATGATTAGCACTAACCACTGTGACAAAGACATACATTACCTCTGTTTTGGCTACTTCACAATAAAAGCCACCCTGTGTTTAACCAGTTCAGCACTTTTAATGTGAAACTTAATACAGTTCGGTGTAAGGAGCTCAATGAGATAAAATGAGATTAGATTAAATTTAGCTTGATTACGTGCTGGATTCAACGTAGGAATGGCAGACTCCATCACTATATACTGTATATTTACTCAATGTGATACACTAAATGGCTGTTGCAGACCATAATTTGTATCAAAATGGTGTTTGATTTCATGAAAATCTTTAGGATCATAAGTTTTAAAATAAAGGCAAACGGGATGAAAATTGTCTCTTTACAGTAGATCATAACTTCTGGCAGGTTTGTTGCAGTATATGCTCACCATTGTGTATTTCTGGATTTCTGTGCATTTATGTGTAGCATTTATTTTGAGGTCATTCATTCATTCTGTCATTCATTCAGTTCTAATTATGGGCAATTCTCTCCGCCACAGTACCTGTCAGTGAATGTAAACAGAACACGCATCTGTAATATAATTCTCCACTCTCACCATGTTAGCAGGCAGCACAGCTGACTCTGTTGACAATGCTATCAGTACATGTCAGCTGGCTATTGAGTTGCAAAATGTTTCTCCCTATCAGCATGATTTGTTGAGCATGGGAAAATCTAATTAGCCACCATCATTGGGGATGGAGCTTGACTGACATTGATGCACTCCACGTTGACGGTTCCCATGTTATAATTCTCAGACTCACCCACCCTTCATTTTCATTTCTTTTGCCCATCACTTTCATGTTCATCCTTTTAGCAGCGATTCTGAACTGTGACGGGGTAGATACACTGAATTTAACCAACGGCTAAATGCAGAAGCACATCTGCAGACAACTGCATGGTTGGAGCTCTGCTCGCTTCAGACGGATGAATAATTTGGGTTTATTTTGTTTGCACTTTTGGACAGCGAAACAAATGAGGAGAGAACCATCTTGATATCTGTGCAGTATTTTTCACCCCTTTTAAAATGCTGTCATTTTCCACTGAAAACTGGCTGAAGTTGGCTATGAAACATAAATCAGGTGCTAAGTCACATTTGCAGCAAGACAACAGAGAATTTTGGCAGTTGAATATACCATTTCTCCATCCTGCACGCTAATGAATGTAAATAATAAAATCCAGCAAGTCAAAAAAACCACAGTGACCACGCTGCATGGATCAAGGGTAATTAAAGCAACAGAGGTCATCTATTTCTGCGCGCGAGCTACATTTGCTTAGACAGGCGGTACATCTCAGCTTCTGCTGGCAATAACAGCAAAACGAGGGGAATTGAATTAGAATTTAATCAATACCAATTCATAGCTGTCCAGTAGTTAAAAAATAGCCTGTACTCACATGAAAAACTCACCGATAGGTAAATCATAAAATATTGGTGTATTTACAGAGTGCATGGTAAATATAGATCACTGTCCGCACAGAAAATCTATATGGTTGACATCTGCACTGAGACTGTGAGGTTATTTCTCCAGCTCAATTCTCTTCCAATTAGCATCGTGGCTATAACTTTGCTCTGCAGCCTCATTTTTCATTTCTAAATGTGAAATCCATTCCTTAAATCCTTTAGGGTGGATTTTGTTTTCTCACTGCCGAAGGACTATATTTTGTTTTGTGTTCCAGCTGGATCTCAGGCCTCAGATTTGTGCTGTGTCAAAGCATTGACCTGCTTATAATGTGGTTAATATTACCTGTTTGGCTACATAGCTGTTAATATTACTGCTTATAAGCTATTTAAGTGGAACCTGGTATTACAAATAGGATATAAAATGCTGAAAGGGCTCAAAGCAAACATGTTTTCTGGCAAGCAAATTAAGAGTTTTTAAAGTGCAGGTAAATGGATCTGACAGCAGACTTCAGTTTGTGTGTTAAATGTGGCAGTGCAGTATTACAGCCGCACATTACACACCGACAGTCATTAATGCACTGACTTGACTGATTCAAATTGTTAAATTAGAGCCAGATTGTAGCTACAACGTGGTTAGCAAATTCAAATGCAAAAAAACAGCAAAGGTCCAGTGTGCAAGATTTAGGAAGATCTATGAGCAGAATATGGCAGAAATGGAATATAATGTTCGTAAGTATGTATAATCACCTGAAAAATAAGAATCCTTGTTTCGTTACCTTAGAATGAGCTGTTTATATCTACAGAGTGGATGGGTTCCTGTTTTTTACGAGTTTTACTGCCACCATAGTTTCTCCTATTACACAACTGGAAAGGGAGGGTGAGGCGAGAGGTACTGAGATGATTGTAATATACAGCCTCTCCGCTAAATACGACTAAATCCTAACCTGCATAGTTACACATTTAAATGTGTAAAATAATGCACCATTTTATTATTTTTCTCTGCTTCATTAGTTTTTACAATTGGAAAAGAAACGTTATGTATCAAAGTAAAGGAAAAAGCAATGTTCCTTTGTAATCCTAGATTAGAAGTAGCTTGTTGTTTTAATGAACACAATGTTGCATTTAACTTCTTTTTTTATTCAGTTTGACCCTGCTAAATTCCCTCTGCTTAAACAGCCTGAGTTAAACATTTTGAATAAAATAAATATCTTTGTGCTTAACAACAGACATAACCAATAAATGGGCTCATTACCCTAGGAATAAAATTATTATCTTCTAATACACAATGTAAACATCCATAAATTCAGAATGTTAGCAGGTTATTTAAATAAAATTACAATTATATGCTTTTTTTCATATTTATAAATGACCAAAGGGCCGGATTGAGGTATAGGCAGATTTGTGAAATAATCGTAAGTGAAGGATGCCATTCATTGACATGTACAAAGCCATTTTTATTGGTTATAAAACATTTAAAAGTTGCAGTGCAGTGTAATACTTGAATATTCATTTAGAACTGCAGTAATCTGTCAAAAGTGTCCAGTTGTACTATCCAAAACAAGAAACTAATGAACACATGCCACCCAATTAGAATTCCCAGTGGCCATAGCATCATGTAAAATATATTGTGGGTGATCAATGGGTTAGAACAATCAAAACTACCAGCTTTTCCTTGTTTCTCTGATACGTTCTTGTGACTGTTTCATTAATGTCTGTGTTGCTGAGGCTGTTGAAGCTTCTGTGATGCCCTGGAGAGGTCTCAGTCTATGACAACCACAGCTCCCCCTAAACAGTTACAACAATCAATCCTTTGCGAGTGACAGTGTTTTCTATTTGCACCTGTCGGTGTGAACTTCAGCAAACGTAACCACAGGAGTAATAAACCAACTGAAATCCAGATCTTTTAAACTGTGTGTCTTTCACTTATACCCACTCATGATTGGAAGCATTTCAGATGCGTTCAGCCAGTATTATATTGTTAGATATTACACAGACGTAATTATAAAGACACGAGGCACAGCGTGAGCTTAATATGTCATTTCTTGTGTATGACAGAATGTTGCATAGTGGCGTCTGCCTGCAGGGTGAAGAAATGTGACCATCTATTCAAGGCTGGTTGGCTAAGGCAGTCAGATTGATCACAATGGGAGCAATCTCTTTTTTTCCCCCAGACACTTGTTTGGGTTCTGTGTAAGTTGTTCCAGTCGTCTCTATCAGAGCACACTCCTCTCAATCTCTTGCACTTGTAGGCAGCTTGCAGAAGTAAACATACCACATTTGACGCACAGGAGGCACAGTAGCTGTGTGCAGCCAGTCACTTTAAGATGTGCCCTCTCTTCTCTAGCACACACACACACACCTTATTACATTGTGTCTCAGTGTGAGAGTAGTTATAGAGGAGCCTAATCCATCTTTTACAGCTGATACTGTAGCTGAGCCACAGGGTTTGGCTTCAAGACAGTTCATCTACAGACAAAGCTCTGCCTTGACTGTGTCGTACACTTCCGTGAGCGTGTGTGTTTGGATACATGTAACTGAGTGTGTCTGTGTTTGCATTTGTGAGTGTGTATGTATAGGTCCTTGGAGCCCATTAGGATTTGCAGTGATTTGAACTCAATCATGCTGAATGTAGCGCACAGGATTAAGGTTGTACAGGCAGATGTCAGCAGCATCCAAAACATTGGGCACAAAAGGCAGCAGTGTTTTCTTTACAGAAAATCATTTTTAAAAAGCCAAAAAAGCAGATGGGTGGTGGCCTGCATGTGAAAAAAAAAAAAAAAGAGCAACAGCTAAGCTATTGGCAGACAGAATGTTAACTCACTGTGACCTCTTTGATGAGCTCCTGATATGAATACAGAACAGTGGAAACACCTGGAGCCACGTGGCGCTGTGGCTTCTGCTCTCTGTTATGCATCACAGAGCAGAATGATCCCCCAGATGCATAAAAAAAAAACAGAGCCAGATTTGTACTATGTAGGGCAAGATGAGAAGCGGGGAAATGGGCATAACTAATATCATTGAGGTTTGTGGAGAAAATCAAAGCTTAATCCTGCGCACATGATAGTAGTATTTACTTGGCGCTCTTGGGGGCATTTACAGTGTCACTGTTTGCTGATGTGAAAATCATTGAGCACAGAACTATTTTGGCCGATCATTGTGTTTATATTATTGACTGAGAATGTGAGTGCTAGTGTGAATATTCATGTTGCACTGCGGTTAAGCACCAACAGGAAAGTAATAACACGTGGTGTCCTATAATTATGCTGTTTCTTTAACTTGCTGACATACAGTATATTCATACATTTACTGTATGTGTGTGTTGCCAAGTTCACTTGGTTGATTAACTTGTTTTGTTAGATTTTTGTAAAGCACTTTGTAATCCTCGATTTTGATGAGTGCTTTATAAATAAACATCAATATTATTAGGCTATGTAATTCATGTCGGAGAGGTCCAGACTGTGCAGTGGTTTATTTTGGGGGAATCCTGCAGACCTAGTGGTTAAACGAGCATTAAAACCACAACATCCCTGCTTCAGTTCCAGCCCAGGATCCATGTTGCATGTCAAACGTCTCTCTCTCTCCCTCCCCATGTTTTCTTGTAATCTTGTAATCAATCCAGCTGAAACGGCATTTCAAGAGTATTTAGCATCTGTATCCTGACATATTTCTAAGTGAAACAGGATAGAGAGGCAGGACATAATGTTGGAAAGAATTTGATTTGAACATTGAAAAGTTGGCATGTCATAAGCCACCATATCATGGTGTTGATAACCACTGAAACTTAGCTTGGTTGTCATGTCATACCTTGTTTTGCAGGAAGAAAACATGATAAAATTTTGATATATACATATATATATATGTATATATATATAGGAACACAAAGACATTTATTTTAGTCATTTTTTGTCATTTTTCTGTATTTTTGACATAAATATGTGCACTACTGACTGGGAATGTGACCTAAAAGGGTATAGACTAAGGCAGTTCATGCTCTAAAACCCTCCCTGTCAAAGTGGGGGCTGCTACAGGGGGAACTTAGCAAACTGGAGGGAAGATGAGAGAAAATGCTAAATAATAATAAGAGTACCAGATCCGTATAAATCAGAACTTTTAATACAGAATTTTCTTTCTTTATTTTTTTTTTTTTTAGCACTTACTGTAGTATTGTCAGTGGGTTTTTAAATACACCTTACAAAAGCGAATGCTGTCTGGGGGGATTTGCATGGAAAAATTTGGGAACCTTTGATCTAACCAACTAACAATATTGTTATATATCTTAATGATGATTACAGCTAGTGCTGCAATAATTATTTTCATTATCAATCAATCTGCTGATCGCTTTCTTGATTAGTTGTTTAGTTGTTTGGTCTATCAAATGTCAGAAAATAGTGATAAATGTCCACCACAGTTTCTTAGAGCCAAAGTAGATGTCCTCAAATTGTTTGTCTGACCAACAGCACAAAGCCACAGATAATTTACACAGGCAGACAGAGAAAGGCAGCAGTCATTATATTTGTGGAAGGAAAGATAACTTGGTTACTATCTGTGAATCTCATACAAAGCAAAGGCAGACTCTCAAACAAGGTGAGATGCCAGAGGTTGATGTTTTTGCTCCTGAGGGGACAGATAATGACAGTGTTTCAAGAAATGTTGCTACGGTGTGTCAAGTGTTAGTCAAGTGTACAGTAAAAAAAAAAAAAAATAAAAAAACACTCACTCTGCTTCCCCGCAGTCTCTCATCCTGTAATCACAGTATAATCATGTTTTAATGGCAAGGCCTTCTTCTTCTTTGATACTAAATTGCTAGTCTACAGCAAAAACATCCCTTTCTCACCCTATGATATTCAAAAGATATCTGCATGTAATGCTACACTTATTTACAAAGTGGGGCACTTGTTTAGATAGGTTCTTTATATGTCCACAACACCATTACAGTTTATATTAAAAGAAATTGCAGGGAAATAAAGATTATAATAGGCAGTGGCAGACTCAGGCTGTCTGAGGGGCAGGGGTGAAAAAAGTAAAAATGGCAGAGGCTCTTTGTGGTGGGGTGAAAGTCATGATGTATTTTATCACATTTTATCCACTGGAAGGGCATCCTAAGGGACACTTTTTTGTGTTTTGTCCACTAGAAGGGCACCCTCGAGGGCACTTTGCCATGTTTTCTCCACTGGAAGGACACACCACAGGGCACTTTGTCATGTTTTCATTACTTGAAGGATACCTTATAGGGCGCTTTATCACATTTTCTTCACTGGAATGGCACTCTAGAGAGCACTTTGTCATGTTTTGTCCTCTGAAAAGGCACCTTGTTATGTTTTGTCCTCTGAAACGGCACTTGTCATGTTTTACTTAGCGTAACGGCATCCAAGAGGGCACTTTTGATGCATTTTTTGAACATGGGGGCACCAGGGGGCAATCACCCACGCGAGTCTACCAGAGACAAAAGGCAGAGATTTCATAAGCAAATAATGAGCACCAGTGCGCTTCTACAAAAGAAGCATGTTTTTTTTTTTTTTACTTCCTACAAATCTCTCTGGAATGATTGAACATATGTGAATAGTTGTCACTCAGAGTTACTTTTTCAAAAAGTGATTTGTCCCTTGTACCTATGTGAAATCATGTAAAGCATGTAAAATGTATGTCCGTCCTCTTTCAACTCTGTAAGACATTACATGTTTCAAATCCATTCAAGATTCAAACCCACTCAAGTCATGTTTCCTCTGTATAACATGCAAGTGATCTGCATTACTCTGAGAGGATCACCGTCTCAAAGACAAAAGCCCCCTTTTATACAATATGTCCAGACAAGACTGTGATGTTACATGCATCTTCACTTACACTCCAGAAGGAGGTGAATTATTCAGGTCACTCTCACTCCTGCTGCGGTGATGTAATCTGCCGTACCTACTTCAAGTCATGGCACCTTAAGCAAGCTTGAGTTAAACATCCTGCCAGCAAATAAAATAAAAACTCAATCACTTTCAAGTAATGAGTTGTGTCAGGACTTTATTTTTTATCTATAGTCAGGCTTCTGAGTGTCACACTTGAACTTAATTACTTTTTCATTGTCACCAGTCCTAAAGGGGCATGTAGATGATATCAAACAGGATAAGCTCTTACACACCTTGTTGACAAGCAAAAGGCTCAAGTGGCTTATTTTTCCTCTCTCTTGCCATCTTTCTTTATTACTGTTTAATAATCACATTATGTTGTCTCAAGGTACGGTTCAAACACCCCTGCTAAATTGGTAATGTACTGCATCATGATGGAGGCAGCCAACAGTCAGTGTTGTGGCTGGCAGTTGCTTGCAAAAAGAGAAGTCTAATGAATAATAAAAGTCACAGAGTTGTCCCCGGTGATTCAGGAAGCCATTGTTTTGATGGCTCTCATGAGCTCTCCCAAGTCTTTAAAATTGTTGGGACGTCAAAATGTCAAAATATTCAGTTAACTCTCTTATAAGCTTAGAAATCCCACTCTACAATCTAAACAAGTTCAGTTAATATCAGATAGATCATCTAACTCTAGAGTGTAACTATAATATAATCACTGCACTGTATGTACTGCAGCCAAAACATGGGAATCTAAAAGTGAACTGAGATCATTTCTATCTAGGGTTCTTCAGCTTGTCCTCATAGGACAGCCTTTTGGTACCTGGTAGAACCTTTTCTAAAGGTTCCACTTGGAAAACTCTGAGAGAGTTCAACCTAGAACCCAATGTAAAGGGTCATACATAAATCATCTGTGAAAGTTTTTACCCAGAACCCCCTGTGAGAGGTTCTACAAAGAACTTTCTATGGTGTAATGGTTCCACTGAGAACCCTCCCTTAGGTGCTATCTAGAAGCTTTCCACCCTCTGAAGGTGCTAACAAGAACCCACCCAGGGGCTTCTAAAGAGAACCCTTTTATATTCCAATGGTTTGATCTAGAACCTACACAGGGGGTTCTACCCAGAACATTTTCATATTCTGAGGGTTTTATCTAGAACCCATGCAGTGGATTCTACCCAGAACCATTTCATATTCCAAGGATTTTCTCTAGAAATCCAGGGTTACTGAAACCCTTTATTCCCAAGGGTTTTCAAGAACCCGGTGTGTGTACAGAGAACCCTTGACAAATGAAGAGCTCTTTCTTCCAAAAAGGGTCCTTTGGATGATAAGAGTTCTTAACGAAACCATTAGTCTTACTGAGAACGTTTGATGAACTCTTTCTTCAAAAACTGTTCTTGAGAAACAAATAGTTCTGGGTGGAACCTCAGCCCTTCAGGAAGAACCCTTTTATAACCATTATTTCTCATAGTGTAAGTAGCAGCGGACCATCCCAAATGATAAACGAGTAGAACAGATCCATCACTGTTCAGTTTGAGGTAATGCTCCCTGATGAAACCCCTTCATGGAGAAATGTGTTGCTCTTATTCACAGGTATCCCAGCTTGTCTTCTTGTCCCTTTAACGTGTCCATTAAGCATGTGAGATTAATGTAAAAGTTCAACCCCTGCAGGGTAAATGGGTGACAAATTAAAACAAACAGCTTCGGTGTTTTTCCCCAAACACTGGCCAAAACAATTGCAGTCAGTAAAAATGTTGAGGACTCATAATAAAGACATCAACACCTGAAGATATTACTCATGGCCACATGGCATGACTCATACAACGTTGTTAACAGCAACATAATGCAAATTACAACACAGCTGGAGTGAAACGAAGTGATAGCCGCTTACATGGCTTTCCCTCCACACAAGATGAGCTGTTGATTCTTTAGCTGTGGCGCCTCTAAACAGACCACGTTAATTGATGATGTTTTGCAGGTCTTATGCAAACACACCAGAGGATCATTCCAGGCAGAGCTGATGGATGATACCGTTATCTCCCCCTATGTGCTGTGTTACACTTGCACTTATATACACTTGTGCTTATATACTCAACAAAAGTATAAATGCAAAATCTAAGATCTCTTCTTTGCACACAAAATGATTGTTTCTCTCAAATGTTGTTCACAAATTTGTTAAAATCTTTGTTAGTGAGAATTTCTCTTTCAGCATGATTATTACATAGGTCTGTCTTGGACTGGTTATAATAAAAGGCCACTCTAAAGTAAGACAAACAAAAAAAAAAAAAAAGACGTTTAGGCCTGTTAGGCACTGAACTATAACTATTTCACAAAGAGATGCCAGTTTCTTTTTTCCCCAGGAGGGCAAAGTCATGGCGGCCTCTGATTGGTTAGTACTCGTTGCCTTTGTTGGTTCGGTTGGTTAGGTTTAGGCATGAAGAATTACTGGTTAGTTTTGGGCTAAGAATATCAGGGTGAGCCAATCAGATGCAGAGTAGGGTGGGGCCATGACTTTGCCCTCCTGGGAAAAAAATTAATATCTGTAACCTTATGTGAACTTGCCATAGTTCAGTTCCTAATAAATATCTTTTTTGAAGATTAAACTGCACATTTTAGAGCGTCCTTTTATTGTGACCGATCCAAGACACACCTGTGCATGCTGTTTAATCAGCATCTGTACATGCCGCACCAGTCAGGTGGATGGATTATCTTGGAGAAGAAGTGTCAACTAAAATGGATTCACAAATCTGTGAACAAAATTTGAGAAAAATAAAGCGTTTGTGAGCACAGAAGAAGTCTTAGATTTTTTACTTCAACTCATGAAAAATGTGAGCGAAAACTAAGTGCCATTGAGCTGAAGTTTTGTTGAGTGTAAAAAAAAAACAAAAGACTTTAAACACATCAGAAAATGCATTTTGTTCCAAACAACAAAGACAATCTGTTGTTTTTGTTTGTTTTCCTTTAGTGCTGTGTGGAACTACTCAAGCGTTTTTTTTGTGGTAAACTTATAAATTATGAATCACTGGAAGGCAAAATAGTAAAATGTGCAGTGGAAGGTGACTTGCAGGGGTTAATAGTACACAATGCAGATGTCTAGTATTATACTTGGTTGGAACTGCGAATCCTATGAATATTTAACCTGTATGGACTGCTGGTAAAATTCATCCTTATTCTTCAAGAGCGTAGCTTAAAGTATTATTCTCTTCAAAACAGAATACAATTTCCCAGTCTGACAGTATTTTTTTTTTTTTTGCAATTGTGCGCCCACGTGCATGCACATACACACACCCGTAGACCGAAAGCGAAAAAGAAATCTCTGAAGATGAAGAGGAATACATCCCCTTCAGCAGCATCCCATTCCCCCTCTCTCTCTCACTGTGTCCGTCTCCCCTCACCCTTTTCTTCCCCCTCTGTTATCTCTAGTCCTTTGAAACAGCACCTGTTACAGACTTGCGGCTTGGGAGCTCCGTCATGATGTAGTGTGCACTCCTGCGTGATACAGTGCCAGCTCCCAGTCTCACATTCAGTCCTGCTGATGTGCAAGGCAAACAAGCCGGGACGTCTTCATCCTCCAAGAGCTTAATGACTTCTTGGAGCAGTGTAGATAGGGCACACCCAACCAGAACATTCTGTGCTGTGTCGCTCTTTGTGCCATGATGCGCCTATTGAAATATTTTATTTTGCTGCATAGTTCAGATGACATTTGATAGTGAAATTGTGCAAGTGTGTGTGTTTATCTTGATGAATAAAGCGGCTGCAGCAGCCTTGTTTACTGTCTTAGTTGATGAAAATGTAATGATCCCTGCAGCAAAATGGGGACATCACAGCAGCAATTATACCAGAGTTCAAGAAAAAAACAAAATAGTGTAAACAGTATTTACCACAGAGGCAAAATGTCTTTAGGATAAGATCCAAAAAGTAGTGAAACCTAATAAAAGGAATGAGGACGGTATAACCTTACTTAAAGCTGCTACAAGGAATTTTCATATTGTGTTGATTTTGGAGGTCCTGTGGACAAAAAAGGTAGCTTTTCCACCGTAATGACCACAAAATAAAATGTCAAAAGTAAAATTATCTGAGGAAAATTCTCTTCTTGCTTCTTTTCAAGTGGCTAACGTATTGACTTACTATAACTCTGCCTCGAACATGTAAACACAGGCTTGTTTCATCTGATTTCAAGGAAAATCCAACCTGGTGGCAGACAATAAGAAGAACTATACAGAAATAGCTGATTTTCTCGCTGATGGTCTCTTTAACATATACAGGTCATATAGAGGCATGAATGATAAACAGTTAAAAACTCATTGAAATAGTTTTAAATCAGGGTTTGTTGGGTAGCTGGAAATCCTTGAAAACACCTGAATTTTGACGTGGTCTTTTCAAGATTTGAAGAGCGCTTGGATTTTGGATAAAATGCTTGAAACTTCTTGAAATTGTAAATGCATTAGTTGACTGAATAGTTCACTTTTTAAATAAAGTCCTTGTATGTCTTGTTTTGTTTACACCCCAAAGATATTCTTTTTGTTAACTTTTTTTAGCAAGCCAGCAAACAGTAATGTTTTGTTAAGGGATATGGATCAGCTGAAAGTTAAGTCTCCCCTTGGGTAAGCAAGCATCTCCATATTGATTTAACACTATTCAGTTTCATTTTAAATGAATAAACTTGGATCAACTAAACTCAGATTAGTTCTTACTTGTGCATCTGAGCTAAATCTGAGCATGCTCATTTCAAACCTAGTTTTTCTAAACTCTGATTAGAGCTTAGATTAAATTAATCTTTGTTGGCACAACCCTATCTTTGAGTATGTATACAGTATGTATATAAACATGTAGGACTAATTTACCACAGCTGTAAGGTGCTGAAAAAGCTTGAAAATGCTTTAATTTGATTTTGAAAAAGGTGTAAGAACCTTGTTAACTTTATCCACAATATTTACTACAACAGTATAGAAGCTCATTAGTCAGAACCCTAATGAAGCTCTAATTAACAGTGTTTGCATGTGCAATAGCTGAGGCTACAGCAGTTTGACAATCTGGATTTTAATCACAGTATTATTGTGCTTTATATCATGCATCATACTTTGATGTCCTCTGCAAATGAAATGGCCTTATTAATGCCCTGTTTTGCTCATCAGCGTGATTAAGTCCACATAAATTTATGGTGCCAATTATTACTACACCCACATTATGTTTATATCTACATTTTTCCAGTTATTTTAATAGAAAGAAAAGTTCCTGGGTGACAGCCGTCTGTCTAGTGTTGTGTTACCTTTTTTTTTGGCCTCTTCTCGATATAGCATTAAAGTTTTGAGCACAGACACCTCCTGGCAGCTGCATATCACTCCTGTATGTAAACAGCTCACACGCAGTAATAGACATCCATCAACTCGCTCGAGGTATAAATCATGTTCACCCGAGCTTCCCCCTGCACTGCTGCAAGAGCCAGATAGAAATATGTATGGCTCATGCGATAAAGGCAGAGGACTGTCTTTATTGGAGGCATTTTGGCCTTGTGTATTGTGTTTTTTTTTCCACCACAGAACAATCCAGGCAGATTGCAGCCAACTCATAGCCCATTCTTCCCTCGCACCCCATCAATAACAATGAGAGAAGTGTCAGCCACTGATTAGGCTTTGATATTGAGAGTGAAGCAGGGATGGCTGTGCGCGTGTGACTGCATGCATGTGTGTGTGTGTGTGTGATATGTTTATGTGTGTACTTCTTATTATAAAAGAAATTAGATCACTGGAGGTCTACTTTTTTTCTCCTCATAAAAAATGGATTTTAGTCAGTCATCTCGACCTTCCCAGTGGTGAAAATTAGGCTGCATGGAAAGCAAATGCAGCTTAAATCAACTGCGTGCCCTCAGCCTCCTCCTGGTCTGTATTTATACACGTGATAAAATAGGTGTGTATCATGGATTGCAGCAGGTACTATATCTCAAAACGAGCAAATTAAAATAGCTTCACCCAGCCCCACACAGTGCATGAATTTTAAATAATTTATTTCAATACTTAGCAATTAACGTAACACCATATTGCATCTGTGCTTCCAATGCATATGCAAATCTTGATTTTATTATGCATGACTTGTAGGTCAAGTTATGGAAATTAGGGGTAACGCCCCATTCAGTAACACTTAACAACATCAACTGCACCAGTTGGTGTGCAAAATGAAATGTGGCAGCGAGTCAAAGAGTTGGTGCAGTGCGATAAATGTGTCTATTGAGTGTGGTTGGAACCCCTGCTGCCAAATAATGATTGCCTTTGATAGCAAGACTGGAGAAAGCCATTTTTTCAAAGAAGTCAGGTAATTAAGGGAAAGTGTATCCAGTCCAACATTATCAGTGCTTGTAGACACTTTCTGGTAACTTCCCAGTCACAATGCACAGATTAAATGCCAAGTTTAAGCCGCATGCAGGCTCTCCCCCTCTTGTTAGTATTAAATAAGCATTAAAAGTAATTCATTTCATTTTGTCAGACAGAGCTAACATGTAAAAAACAGCCATAATGATGCCCTGCAGTTCAGGGTTAGCAAGCTTTAGTCATACATACAGTATGTAGCCAGCATTTTTCAAATCATGTTAGTGTGATTCACCCTTCCTTTTAAAGTGGCTTTAACCGAGGATGCCAAATGTTTGAGTCAAAAATGGAATTTTCTATACCTGTCTCCTTACAAAACCTTCAATCAGTAGAATTTATTTCAGCCAGAATTTAACACCATCAGAAAAGCAATTACTTTATTTAATTCATTATATAAAATGTGTATGAAGCCACACTAACTTATGTGTTTGACTGAAATATTACTCCATTTCTGAGTCATTTTAGAATAGTAATGACAGAAAAAGCACGTGCAACATGTGCATACCTTTACCTTACATTTTTCATAAATACAACAAAAAGGCAATAGTTTTATTTATTCAGACTTACCTCTTTATTAGATGCTTCTGAGTGGATCCTGATGTGATTAAATTACTTAATTAAGATTGCCCAGTTGTCATGTATTGTAGGTGCTAAAATTTCCAGATTTACTGAGCATGATTTCTAAAGTCAGGAATGAACATTGATCCTCAGTTTGTAAAGTAGCTTAGTTGAGAAGTCGTTAAAGAAATAGCTCAACGTCATGGGAAATATGCTTATTTGCCTTCTTGCAGAGATTTAAATGATTAGATTGATACCACTCCTTATGTGCCTAAATATGAAAATACAGCCAGGAACTGCTTAGGTGGTTAGCCTGGCTCTGTTCAAAGGTACCTAACAGCACCTCTAAAGATCACTTATTAACATATTTAATATGTGTTGTTACTATTGCAACAACACATCATCAGTAGGGTAAAACTAACTGTCTCCGACGGTCTAACCAGCTCACGTTCCCTATTAGTGGGTGAACAATCAACGCTTGGTGAATTCTGCTTCACAATGATAGGAAGAGCCGACATCGAAGGATCAAAAAGCGACGTCGTTATGAACGCTTGGCCGCCACAAGCCAGTTATCCCGTTAAAAAACGGTAAAAACTACATGTTGTGACTTTGTAGGGCTTGTATGTCTTGGCTGGCACAGTTTTCAGTCTTTATGCTAGGCTAACATTTAGTTTCATACAGCAATTTACGACACTGGGGTGATCTTCTGATCTAGTTTCTGCAAGAAAGGAGGAAATGTTAAACTGTACTGTAATGCTCTTTCATTATTATTATTAAAAGAAAGTGGAAATGTTGTTTCAAGGTCAAGATTAAACTTGAAACTTTTGCTTAAAGTACTCAAGTCTCTTGTAAAATGTTGACTGTACACTGTCTAACAGAACTACAAGTGTCACTGCTATTAGTTGTCAACAGATACTGGTAAAAATGAGGTATTAATCCCATTTTAAATTAGCTGTATCATATCAGTGACCACCACTATTGTGCATCCATAAGTACTGTAAGCTACAAGCCTGAGTTACTCTAGTCAGTAAGAGCTCAACACCCCTGGGAGCAGTTTTTACTTCCAGTAAGCTTCAGTTCCTCCCCTCTGCCTCATCAGTAATCGCTCATATGCAGTTACTTTATAGGACATGTGGAAGCTAATATGCATGGGCGTCAAAAGGTAAATGAAAAGTTTGGTTGACATGATCGCATCCCCATCCCTCTCTCCTCCTTGAACCTCTTTTCCCTCCCCTTGCACTCAAACTATCCTCCATTTTTCTTCACGCTAATTAACAGGCAGCATGGTGATTAGTCATGAGGCAGCGCTCCCCACCCCTCCGTCATCCTCCAGACTCAGAGGTGTGTTTTCTCTGTGACTGGAACATGTGTTAAAAGCAGCTGGGTAGTCGCAGACAGCTCTGGAGCAGTGGGGGGAAAAAACATGCGCCGAGTCTATATAGCTGCTGCTCATACACACAGTGGCTGCAGGATATTAACACACACACATTTGAAAAAGCTGTCATATGTGCCCCAATCCACACAGTCCACACACTCACACACACACACACACACACATCTGGGTTCTCTTTGAGATATTTTTCCCCTTTTTGAAAGACACCGACGCACAAATACATAAATAAAAGCTCTTGTACTCCTGTTTCTCTCATTGGAGATCCACACCCAAACACATCCTCAAAGTGCGTCATTATCTCACATTGTTTGTCATCCATTCAGGCATCCGACGCCATGTTCACACAAACACATTTACAAAGCATTGTTTGCATCTCATTGAGGGATGGCTGAGCGTGTTTCACAGTGCTACAAAGATGGAAGAAGGGGAGAGATGGAGACGTAGACAAACAGAAAAGCAGGCCCAGACGTAAACAGATAGCCAGACAGGCATTCTGCCTTTGGGTTTGTGATTCAGAATACTAACTAGGCGTCTCAGCTCACACCCGAGGACAGAAGGTGTGATGTGGGCCAGAGCCAAGCGACGGGAGGGGAGGGATGATTTACCCTTGAATTCTGACTGGCTGCCTTGAGTTCCTCCCTGAATTTGGTGGTACACGATTGGCTGTTTGACACAGATTGGCTTGCTGACAAAAAAGGGGCAGTGCTTATGTTTTATACAGTAGCAAATCAAGGAATCAGTTTTTAACTGAGAACATGGGGTGCCTTAAGTTTACACACGGCCACCCAGATAGTGTAAAAATCAGTATCATGAACATTACTCAAAGCTTCCCGGTTCCCTGTGATATGAATCTGACAAATTTTTGGTGACACTTTATTTGAAGGGTGTGCATAAGACTGTTATTACACTGTCATAACTATGTCATGGCACCTGTCATGAACATGAAGGAGTCTTTATGGATGTTTATGACTGTTGTCATTAAGCGTCATTCATTCACTTTGTCATTTTTAACACAAAGTTGACAGTGTTTGAGATATCTTTGTTATGACACCTTGACATTAACTAAGACAATATAACTTTTCAACGTCTTTGTCATTGCCTTGAAACATTTAATGACATCTTTATAACAAGTCCAAAACATACCATTTTACTTAAGGTCAAGAGTATCATTCATGACATACATATAATGGTTATAATGGTCTCATGATGGCCAATGTCAAAACCAACCACATGACAATTTAATGTAATAATTAAACAAAAAGCTAAAGAGTTTTTCTTTAAGTTTAATAATATCAAGCTGTCATAACAATGACATCTCATCATGTTAACTAAAAATGACATTATTGACCAAATGACATTTAATGACAACAGTCAAAAACATTCATGAAGATTCCTTTATGTTCATGACAGGTGTCAGGACATGGTTATGACAGTGTAATGAAAAAATGTCTTATGCACACCCCATCAAATAAAGTGTCACCAAATTTTCTAACAAAAGGTCAACACAGACACGTCATTTTAACATTGGCTGTGAAATGTGTCAAAAATCTGCAGCCTCTCCTGGGATTCTCTCTTATTTAACGTCTCTCCCACTGTGGTCCTGACTTAATTTCTCCCATGCAAAAGCAGTTTTAATTTGGTAATTAATCTGATATCTTTGCATTAATCATTTGGACTGGTGCTTTACGCATCATATGACATGTTCTTTTGCATATTCCATTTCACTGCAAAATATTCGGTCTCTTTTAATGGTCTATCTCTACAGTGATTAATGATAACTTTTTAAATGGATATGGGGTTTCATAGTTTTTCCTCTTCTATTCTTTTATTTCAGATCACTGAAATCACTTTTTTTTTGCCCCAAAGCTGCATATTGAGTACATTATGAACAATAGCCATAACCATCCAACTCATGCTATTCAGCATAGAAACTGCTATTACGCTAGATACTATGTAATGCAAATAATTAATTAAACCAATCCTGATTCTCAAATGCACAAAGGTCAAGAGCTGGGCAATGTACTGCATGAATACAGCGGTTTTATGCACTTCACTTGGATTAGAATAACATCCTAAGATTTTGTGAAATTGCAAACAATCAATTCTTTTCTTTGTTTGGTCATCATCTGCATTAGTAATGAGCATTTCCCCCAAATATCTCCAGAAAGCAGTCAATGTCAGACCAAAAGACTGCTTCTTTATTTATATTTGTGTTTTTTTTTTTGTTTTTTTTGTTTTTTTTGTTTTTTTTTTGTTTTTTGTGGAATAATAAAAGATACAGGAAGGAAGGAAACTGAAATGAATGCACAAACAAGCTATTTATTAACAAATAAAGGTCAAGTAAAGTTCAGGTAAACAACAAACAACAAACAACACTGGCACAGGATTGGGAGTAACACATGACAATTCTGTAATTCCACTACTTTTGGTAGTAACTAGACATGTAACTAATTACTTTTGTTAAAATAACAATTACACTTACTGAAATTTAAGTGGACTCATTACTTGTAACTTTGTCTTGCCTGAAAATAGTGGACAACTGCAACTGCACCTAAAGATATTTTATTTTTATTGACTACTGTAGCAATGATTGGTTAACATGCCCAGCTTCCTGTGGGTCTTCTTCTAGTAAATCCTACGGTCTAAACCAATAAAATAAAAGTGTAGATTACAGGTAGATCCTAGTTGTTTCTGCCCTCTAGAGGTCAGGATTATTAATAACTCACAGTGATAATGGGCACAATGATAAATAAAAATTTGACAGTTGTTCCTAAAATGATATAGCTACGTTAAAATAACTACTATCTTGCCCAACGGTGCTAACTAAACAGACCAATAAACACCCTTCCTCCAAAAGGGAGTAAAACCTGGCTAACCTAGCACATGCTAGCATCACATTAGCAACAAGCGGTCTATACTGCCATATACAGACTAAACTGCCAACACACAGAGTGATGTCTACCAAATGGTCCACTGGCAGTATCCTGCAGTGCTCCCCGAGTCTTTAAACTCCAGGCCTGATTACTGACGGAAAACACCTGCAACCAATCACTCACTGCAGCTGAGGGCAGCACCTGGACACAGGAGAGAACAAGGAGAAGAACAACATTACTACAGCACACAACAGTGTATGTGCATGAAAAAGAGAGTTGAGAGAGAGTTTGGAGAATACCAGGGTATGTGTTTTCCATTTTTGCAGGCTGATTAAGAGGTGGAAGTGAAGGAGAGACAATGACAGGAGAGAATCCAGTTCTTTATTCCCTCCTCTGGTTGCATGAGCCCAGAACTGTAGAGATTTGTTGTGTGGTTTTTGTTTATTACTTTGGAAATAAAGTAACACAGAGTTTGAGGTTTAAGATTTAGAAGGTTTCAATTCAAGAATATTTTTCACACCTCAGTTGAACGATAATTAGTCCCACTATTTAAAGGTGCAGTTAGAGAGTTTTTACTGCCACATAATGCAAAATGGTCGATTCAATGATCACACCCCGCAGCTTGAGAGGGCTGCGGATCAACAGCACTGAAAATCTTTCCAACCTCACTTTCTAACATGCCTATTGTTTAAAATCTTTCAATTTCATTTTTTAAAGTGGTCATTATCATCATTATCAGTATCTTTATAATTGCAGTGGATCAAATGGCTACGTGTAATGGGTACAGTTGTACTGAATGTCATTTTTTTTTTACTTTCAAAGCTTCTGTTGAAGTTTTTGAAGGAATCTTTGACTCCCTCTTGTCATATTTTATGACTTCATCACCCCCCCCAAAAAAAAAAATATTGAACAAAAGCCTTGATTTAAATACAGTGATTCATGGGATTAAATGAATTAGTCTTTTTATTTAATCCCTTTTGTTTAATGAATATAGCTTGTCAATTTTGTCAATATAAATGTAAATTATAGTGCTGGTAGATTGCTGATAGAGTGCCTGTTGTACCATGTGACGCCTGTCCCTCTTTCTGTGTGTGGCAAGCAGGAGAACATTGCAGTAAAAATGTTGTTTTTGAAAAGCGAAACAAATATGAATTGAAGCAGAGATATTTTATCAGACAAAAACATGCTGTGAATTTTCGAAAACTTCTGGACTTTACAACAACTCTGGAGTTATTGAAATGTTTGGATCACATGAGTCAGAGACAGTCCTACGCAGCTGTAATCTAATACCGCAAATAGTAAAATAATAATAGTGTTCCCTAAATTTTTATCTGCAAACTTGCAGAACTACTGGGTTTAAACAGAATAAATAGAAATTTTAAAATGAAGCTGCGCAGATTTGGATGTTGATTTAGAACTCAAATGTCAGTGTTATTGAAGAAGCTTTGAGCTTGGTGTTTGGCACAGCCCTAGTTAATGGGATGTGAGAGAGATCACTTGTACCGAATAACCCACAAAGAATTGTTTTTTTGGTTTTCTAGCCCAGAATTTCACTGCCTTGGTTCATTCTCCCTGCTCTCATTTTCTGGCAATGTTTTCAGCAAAAAAAGCTCTAAAAAGCCTTTAAAATCTCTCCAGCATCAAAAGACAGGAGATAGAGACTAGCTGGTGAACATAGGGATGCATTTAGCAGTTAAAAAGCTGGATATTTTTGGTTCTTGGGGAGCCAAAAACTGCTAAAAGCAGAGTGAACATCTGATTTTGCATGACTCCAAATTAAAGATAATGTTGCGCTGTTTCTGCTGGATGTGTAAATAGGAACTTTTTGCCAAATCATCTTTAAAGATGATAATATGTCAGGGTTGAGTTCCACTGATGGTTTCCTCTGCCTTCAAGTGGCCAAAAAATTCAGTCAGTGCAGGTTAAAAGCTTCCCTATTGAATAATTTTTGAATTTTATGCGAAGAGGCGGCGTCTTTTGGTGGAAATGCAAGATTAATCTTGTCAAAACAAGTACCAAAATTGCCCTGATCCACCTAATCTGCACAACACAGCCTCATGTGCCACTCAGCCTACCATAGCAGGAGCATTTCCATTTGGAGGTGCAAAATCACCAAACAGAGGCAAACTGAAAGAATGGGCACCCAACAAATATGCAGACACAGCTGCATCAGCACTACCATCAGCTTTGAGCCAGTGTGAAATTAGAGGACCGTGTACTGTATTTCATTTTCATAAATTGTGCAGTTCCACTCTGCATTATGGAGAAAACAGGAGCAATAAGAAAGAAACCACATATTGAGCCGAGACACATTGAACAAACAGAGCTGAAAGTGCAGCTTGAGACGTTAAAACAAAGAAAAATGACAAACTATCACAGTTTTCACTCTTACGCCAGCCTTAACCAACAACTTGTGATCTCCACTGCTGCTCAGTTTGTTTTACATGGCTCAGTTGTTGTTGGTTTCTTTATTTTTCCTTCAAGCTATCAGGTCGAGCCAAGCTGAGAGAAAGACTGAATGGTCCACTTCTGCCTGTCACTCAGCCAATACATTATCCTACTGTGTGGGATGGGTGACACTGGTGGAAATGTGGCGGACAGATATTGATGGATAATGTGCGAGCGTAAATCCCCTCAGTTTACCTTCAATATGTCATCGACTGATGAAATGCAGAAAATATAGACAACTCTGACATCTCACTCACTCATGAACAAGTTTATGTTGAAACAGACACATCAAAGCAAATCCTCCAATTGTCTCCCTAAGCCGCGAAAGAGCAGAGGGATGGATCAGCCCACTGAATGTGCTCACAGTACGGCCACTATTGAAGACAGGAATAAAAATGCCTAAGTCCTCTTTGAGACAAAAATACTGAAGATTGTGCCAAAGTAGAGCCGAGTTCTGCAAAGAAACTTAACACGTGGCCTCAATTTTTCGTAATTTTGTAGATTGTTTGGTAAAATATTTGTTTTTATGTGTTTTTCAAGTCACCAGTACAGAATTGGTAAAATGCTCCAGAATGATACATGTATAATGACCGTACACTCTCAGAAAAAAAGTTCCAAACAGCTTCTTGAAGGGTCGAGGTTCTACGAGGTTCTTAAGAAATCTTTTCATACAAAGAACCCTTTTGGAAGAAAGAGTTCTTCAAGAATTGTTGAAATCCTTGAGAACTCTTTCAAGTGGGTAGGTTCTAAATGAAACCTTCAGAATAAAAAGAGGTTCTCAGTAGAGCCCCCTTGGTGGATTTTAGATAAAAACCCTTGGAATAAAAAAGGGTTCTTGGTAGAAACACCTGGGTCAGTGTCTAGCTAAAGCCCTTGGAATATAAAAAGGTTTTCTTTAGAACCCCCTTGGTTGGCTTTTAGATAAAACCGTTGGAATATAAATAGGTTATTAGGTAGAACTCCCTGAGCATGTTCTTGGTGTAAAAATTCAGGAAAGAAACCCCCAGAGAGGGTTCTGGGTAAAATCTTTCCACCAGAGTTTATGTAGAGCCTCTTATGTTCTAGGCAAAACCTCTCACAGATGGTTCTAGGTATAACCCCTCATATTGGGTTATATAGGTAGAACTCTCTGATAGGGTTCCAAGTGGAACTTTTATGAAAGGAACCAAAAAGCAGTCTCATATGGCTTTATGGTTCTAGCTTGCATCTTTATTTCTCAGAGTGTGGAGTGTTTTTGCATATTTAAAGGTGTCTAAAATACTGTGATGCACGCAGCCAGACTTCAGATGTCATAATTTGAGTGGATATATTTATGACAGTTGCTGAGGGATCTGCAGGCATCAACAGCGCGGGGATATTTATTTGATGATGAAGGCAAATATCTGGACTGTGCCAGGACTTTGTTTATATGAGCGTTCCAACTATGGCAGCTTCCCTTCCACTTCCCTCGTCTGCGTCTCACGCCAAGTCCTCTCCCATCCCAGTTCCCCATTTCTTCCACTGGGACCTGGCATTCCTGTCAGTCATGTGCTATCAGTGAGGCTGCAGGCGCCGCTTAGGCCTGCCCAACTATCTTCTCCTTCTTTCTTCTCACCCCACCCCTCTCAACAGGCTTCTGCGTATCTCCCTCCACCACCTCAGTCCTCAGTGAGCGCTCCACTTTTTACCGTCCATTCAGTCTTCTCTCATGGTTTCCTCTTCTCCACTTCCCTTATCTGAAAGCCTCTTCAGCTGATAGATCATGCTGTACTTTGGTACTTCTTGCTTGGTTTGTCTCATTTCTAATCTCGAGTATTGTCTGTTTTTTTTCTCTCTATCTGTCGCAGGTGTAAGGAGGGCTACCATGGACTACGCTGTGACCAGTTTGTACCCAAGACAGATGCTATCTTGTCAGACCCAAGTACGCTCTCTTTTCTATTTTTTATCCCACAGTGTTATTGATCTGCGACATGAAAACAAATTCATAACAATAATATGATACATGCCCACAAGCAAATATCTGACTTTATCACTCAAGAAGATAAATATAAATCGAGTAAGATCAGCTTTATATTAACTCTTGCAGCACAGGAATTTGTAGTCTTCTTGGCTCTAAGACTGTATAAAAACTAACTCCTGAGATGTATGGGCTAAAGCTGGGGTTTATTTTTGGTGTCACTGGGCAAAATATCCAAAATAACCTTTCAGCCTAATGTAATTCAAGTGGTCTGAGAAAAACAGATTTCTGCACCTCCCCTTGGCTCTGTTTTTAGGCTTCAGAAAATCTAGCCCGTGACGGGAGACTTTGCCTCGTCACTGCAAGCAATCCTGTAGAGAAACAGTTGATTGTTGAGTCTAATTCCCACGTTGCTTTGGGTTAGAAACTCGGTGCAAGCCACCAACCCAAATCATCGCTATTTGATGACCGGGGAATGAGACTCAACAATCAACTATCTTTCTCCAGAATCACTTACTGCATCATTAAGGCTTCAATGATGATAACAATGTCCCACAGTGTGGGCTCAAATGTGACTGGGGACCTTTTTTGGCTGGGGCATTACATCCCTGACTCCCCTCATTTCCTCTCAGTTTTCTACAATCAGCTCATTAATGAAGGCATTAAATACCCTCAAAATTACACACAAAAAAATTTCCATTGAAGTAAATATTTTCTAGTCATTTGATGAGATTCTTAACCAAACACATTTTTTTACACTCTGACTACAGCCACATATCTGAAGTACATAGTTTAAGTCATAACTTTATATTTGCAGTGATGGAAAAAGTCCACACATTGTTTACTTAAGTAGAAGTAAAGATATTTGTCTCATGACCTTATCTTGTGATGGCAAAGGAAAGCAACATAAATCAGCTGTAAATGGTAAAGTTATTTTATTAACAAAGAGTTTGGAAAAAAAAAACAATTTTAAGTAAAACTACAAAGGAAAGGGTTGGTAAGTGCTGTTCAAAACAAAGAAATAAATATAACCAGATTAGGGCTCAACAAGTAGAGCTAATAATTACTTTCTAAAGAAAATCAAAAATGGAAATCAAAAACCTCACCTCACTTTTGCTTGCTTAAAACCAAAAACAAATGAAACCTCTGCTCCTAGTGTGTCTAGACGCAATTAATTCCATGAGAACGAAGACTATCAGTTTTTAAATCTAGTGCCTGCTGGCCCAGTCCCAAGTAGATTTACAAATGCCTCAGTAATGCTAGTTTTATTGAGTTTATACAGCAATTAACCTCAACCAAACACACACAAGAGACACGTCTTGCAAGCTGAACCTCAGCCACCCCAATTGATGGGCTGGCTGAGCTTTTATAGCTGCAGTCTCCAGATTGTTTCCCTAAGACTGGTGGAGCTGACTGGGTGCTGCACCAGTCTGGAGGCAGGAGCCACAGGCAGGAGGCAGAAGGTGAGGGAAGGCCACGCCTCCCCCGCTAGAGCCAATAGAACATCGGGAATCGCAGAGCCTAAGCGCCATTCAAGAAAAAACCTACAAGCAAGGGTTAGACATGGAACAAGGCAAACTGCAGCCATAAAACTTGTGTAGAAAAGCTTCTTTACTCAAGTAAGTTTAAAAGTAAAGGCTCTGAAATATATTCAAAGTGTAAAAGCAAAAAGCAGCCATCTGAAGAACATTTCTTCTGGCTATTTCTGTGCAAAGCTAACTTAACCTCACCTTCTCTCTGCTGCAGAGTCTCCGTCTCTTGTCTGTTTTGCTTTTTATGTCGTTTTTGTCTTAGGCACTGATGGATACACCAAGGAATCATCTTTGCTTGGTGTTAGTGTCCCATCCATTTAGGTTGAAATTGGTCTTGATGTTGGGAAAGCAGCGTGCAATGATGCTAAATAAAAATAACTGACAGTTCCCCTCAAATGCATTAAAACCAAAGAACATGTAAGGAGTAGAAAGTGCAGATATTTATGTTAAAATGTAGGGGATTAAAAGCAAAAACTTGTTGGAAAAATGAAGTCTCAAGTACGGTACAGATACCTTAAAAAACTCTTCTTAATTCAACTAAAGAATTGTTTGCGCTTAGTTACTTCCATCCTCTGAATATTCACCGCTGCATTATCTACTTTAGGTTTAATATTTCCATTTTGTGCCCATTTGTTTCCTAACGGGTGAACATGCATGGATTAACAGCATCATAATATGGATTTCTTTGCTTTGAATCTGAAAGTGGAAATTATTAGAACAATAAAAAACATTATCTAGTTATAAGACACAAAACGCACATCATGAGACTGTTTTTCTTTATTGGCCTACACAGGCACACTGCTACCATGCAGATATTAGAATTAATATAAAACCTCCTGTATCTTTTATTATGGTCTTTAATCTTGCATTGCTTTGGTCTAGCTAAAAGGAAGGAAAGTCTTCAGTTTCCTATTGTTCATGAAAAACAATCCCCCTGGAGTCTTTGAATCCCCGTGACAGCTGTGTAGTGTAGTTAAAAAATAAAGTAAAAGTCAGAGGTACAAGGAAGAGAAATTGGAGGCCCCAAGCCTTTTCCCATGAGACTGCGGCTTTACAAATTCACACTGTTTTATGGAGTGACTTGGCTCCTCTGCACCAAGAGTCAGAGAGAAAACTTAACTCTTATTGCCTTCTGTTTGATGCCACCAGGCCCACTGAGAGTCCATTAATGGGGTCACAAGCCAGTGTCACGAAGCATGTTTCATGCTCCCTCGTGGCACCCAGTTTTCACAATAGGATTTATTTTATCTACTATAGACAGACATCAGTTTTCCTGTGTGTCTAGAGATTTTTACGTTGTTCCTTGAGATAAGTCGAATCCTTTTGTGTTTTGCACAAAAATGGAGCCAAATACAATAGATTACAACACATTTATAGTACATTTTCAGTCATTAAAAATGTATGAGACAATAAGCCTCAGAAGGCAAAACGTAAAAAGAGGATTTGTTTAATGTCTTATATGGCTTTTTTATGTGTTATTTTTTGCACCTCTGTACTTTTACTTTTAAGACTCTGCAGTAAAATATACTCTAATTACATTTCTTAATATTTACAAATGTAAAAACTATATTCCCTGTCGTGTATGAGCTGACTGAAAGCACTTCAACAAAATCATCCTGGAAAAAGATCACTATGAATAGCTCGTTTCAAAATATAGCAGGATTGGAGCGGAGAATTAAAGTGGATGGATGGATGGATTTTGTTTTTCAGTGGATTAAACATACAATATACCTTTTGAGATGACTAGGAGCATGTGTCGTTTACAGTTGCTGAAGGTAAGCCTATAAAACAGTTTGATCTACATGTGTGAAAACACAATACTTCAGTGTAAGAACCTTCCAGGCAGCAGCATTAACTCCTAAGCAACAAAGCTACATTTGCACTGTTGTTGTGTTATTCTTCACAGATTGATTGATCTGAATAATTTCTAGAAGCCCGTCGGGGTAAAATTACTCAGTAATTTGCACGAAAAAACAAACATTAAAGCACAGTCTGAAGTAAACACGTTTTGTCAAAGGATTCTTATTATATTATAACTTATATATCAGAAGAAACTATGAAAAACTTAAAAGTTTTAATGCTCATTTCATCTCTAGCTTAAAATAATTAACATAGATGTATTTCCAATCCAAAATAGTTGAGGCGGAAAAAGATGCTTGTAAATAAATATATGGAATGACATTTCCACATCACAAACTTATTACTGAATGTGCACAATATTTCAGTACTATTTTGAGAGACTGAAAACATGCGCTAGGTGGAAAAACTTGGGTGCTACAAGAAGAATGTGGGTGTCACATATATGCAAGACAACTCCCATCATGGATGTTTCATTAAATTAGGCTCCATAGTGAACCTTTGTGGCCCTGAATCATGTCCATCCACTCCTGTTGTATACAGCACATATACATACATATACAAGCTGCATATGAACAATATGATATGACGTGCAGCCTCGCCAGACCTGTCATGAATATAAAATCTCATGGAAAGCAGGGACACTCTTTCCAATATCTTTTATTAAGGTTATATACTGTAAGCTTTTGCTCTAACTGAAGGATCTTGGAGCTTGAAGGTCAAACACCTCTTGTGTATATGTCCTCTTCACTGTTGTGTTAACAGCTTTGTTGTCACATTTTCTTTATTCAGTGTTGTATCGTTGTAGATGGATGGATGAGTATAATAATATATAATTTAATATAATATAATATTCATCAAATACCTATATAAAAAGTCTATAAAATGGTCATTAAAGGTAGAATATGCAGGATTGTTTGTAAACACACCATTCAAAGTCCTCCCCAGCTTAACAAACAAGATACAGAGAGACATGGAGAGTGAATTAAGAAAGCGAGCAAAGTTAGCGAAAAGAAAGCAGTGAATCAGAGATGCGTGTATTTCACAGACTCTCACAGCTCTCACAGACTGAGAGCAGAGGAAAGAAACAGAGAATGCGATGTAACCATTGATGTAATCACATCATACCACACACTAAAGTTGTCAAAAGTTTTGATACTTAAGCACTTTTTCAATACCACAGGTTTAAAAACAACAGTTTACTGACATTTGATAGTATTGAAAGTCCTGAAGCTGTAAACCTGAAAGATCTAAGCTCTCATTTGAGACCTTAGTTCAGTTTATTCTTTATTGTTGTGTCTGAAATTTGGCTTGCAGCAGAACCAAATTGTTGAATGACTTTTTATGTACCAGCACTGTGTGCAGGTTGTTAATTTAAATAAGAAAAACATTTTCCTATTTTGCATTCCTAGGGCTCTTTTTTTTCTTTTTTGCTGTGGTTTTCAAAGAAGTATCGCAGTAAAATTCTGGTATTGTGACAACCCTACTACACACCGCTGCCCAAAAGGCTGAAGCCTTTAAACACCCTGGACACAGTAAAACGAGAAAATAAGAAAATACATGCAGAGGGCACTGCAGATACAGACACCACCACACTTGTTGTGGGTCCTAAGTGATGATTGAGAGGGATTACATTTACATAATAAAATGCTGCATAGCTTTGACAAAACGTGTTGGGGCCATCTCATCCCCAACCTCCTTTCTCAGGAAAAAAAAAAATCAATATTGATAGCTGCAATATCAAACTCTATACAAATTGTTTTCACCAGTCCACGCCTGTTCACCACAGGAAACTGTGTTTCGGCCACAATCGTTCAATCACCACAAGAGATAAGTGTACACTGGAAGATTTGAGAGGAATGAAGCCTATTTTGATCTCTGTTGATACAGAGTAATCTAAAATTTACCCAGATTACCAAGGGTTTGGAGGATTATCCTTTCAAAAGCCAAATCATGTAATAACATACACACATACATGCACACACTGACAACAACTACAAGTGGGACGAGCTCCAGTGAAATTCAGTTCTTAGCGTGTGTGCGTGTCTGTGTGTCTACAAGAGAGTTTGTGTTTGCTTTTGCATGCAGAGTCTAATTCTATGTCTTTGTTCATTGACTTAGACACAAGTCACATCCTCAGGTGAGGAAAAGTTTGCCACCGACACTTTTTCTCTGTTTTTTTCTTCCACTGAAATCAATCTCTCCACACCTGATAGTCACTAAATCATCCACCGTCCCTCATCCTTTGTCTTGATATTGACTGGCCACAAAGCAGCCACTCAAAAGAGCAGTCCACGCTAGCTTGCGCACAGCGCCGCTCTGTCATACACACGTCCTTACAGAGATAGAAAGAGGAGCAGACACTGTCGTGCACATCTCAAAAGCCCAGGGACAAAAGCAAAAAGAGGCTCCCTGCCAGGTACTCCAGCTCCACTGCTGTGAGCTCGGTTTTGGAAATGAGGTGGGGAGGAGGTGCTGGGGTCTTACATATTGGCACACAGTGGGGAAGTAGTGGGGTTGTTAATTGGAGACATGGGAGTGTAGGAAGGCTGCAATTTAGTTTACACCTGGTAAAGAACAGGAATGAGTTTCATCCTAACAGTGGGAGAGTTTAGGGCAAGCCTCTAATGGTGTTCAGTTGAGCCAGTTGCACCTTTGAGACCACAGGGGTGATGTTTGTCGGACGATTAAAGGGAGAGGTGAGCCAGCTTTTGGTTTTACCCAGCTGATTTACAAAGAGGAAGAAGGCAAGCCTCTAATTTGAACTATTTATCTCCGGTAGATATTAGGCCTGGAGTAAGTAGCTACACAGGATATTCGGTTCAATAACACACACATACCCCACACACAACACACACACACACAGGCGCATTGGCTCCCCAGTTCCCTGCTCACCCAAGTGAAGGAGGGGATTAAGGATTTGATTCACTCCTGCCATTGTCTCTCCCACTCGCCAGATTTCTGCCTCTTAATCGGGCCAAGAGCATCTGACATGATGCACAGGTATTCTCCAAGCTTGCTCAAGGCCCCCACAAGACACCGTAAGTGATTCCCCGGAGTGCTCTGAGTTGCCAGTGCGAAGGATTGGGACGCCTGCACGTATTATGATTGGTGAATGTCTCCAGACACTGCAATTCCGCAGGATGGGATGTGTATCAGCGTTGTAATGACATCATCTGCACAGGCTGTGACAGTCAGGGCGATTCAGAGTGGAAAAGTGTTGGCTGTTGCCATGGGCAATCATGGGGAAAGGCTTGAATGGATAATACAGATCAGGCAAATCAGTGTGATGCTGCATTCACTTTTTTTTGGCCTTGCCCAGTGTTTGCACCTCACTGACAGTAAGCACGTAGTAACAAAAGTGTCCCCGTATCTTAATCATGCAGCTCTATCTCAAAACTCCTTGTGGCGTAAAGCATATCTGCCGGCCAGAATTGATTGGCTCTTAACTGTTTTAATCATTAGCTTGTGAGTTGCTATGAGGCTGAAGATGAATCAGCGGGAGTGCATGATAAATGCCGACATTTGTTAAACAATCCTCGAGGCTGCAGGGGATAAATCTGGAAATGATGAACTTACATTGTGTTCGATAAAAACATGACGACACCTGCTTCCTGTTTGGATACAAACAGAAAGTAATTAGTTAATTGATTGATTAATTTGGGGATTTCAGGCCTGCTTTTCGAGCTTGTATCTCTCCTGTTATCACTGTAATCATGAAAATCCCATTGCCTCATTCAGGCAGTTGTAGAGTGAAAGCTTTGTCTTTAAAGGCAGACAGTATTTTAAATAGTTTGAAGTTGTTTCCCCCTGCCACCTCCTCTCCAGACTCAAAGCTCAGGCAGCACTTGGACAATGACAAGTGACGATGAGCGTCACTGTAAATTGATCAACGGTTTGTAACTCTTTCAAGCCCGTTATCCTGAAATCAAAAGCCCGCTGCTCTGAAAATACACACTCTAATGTTGGAGTTCAGTGACTGCCTGCCTTACTGCCTGCCAGACTCCATATCACTCATTATAACTGTTGTAAACATCTACTCTTTCTGAAAGATTATTAACAATTTCTTATGATTCATAAACAGGCACTCATTCAGTGAACATTCGGTTTTACTGTCGCTCCCTTAAAACTTGGTATTTCACCTGGATAGGTGTGGTTTTGCTGGACGTAGCAGTGCACACTTCAGCAAGCTCCCTGATACACGAAAAAAGTTGGACTGAGTGGCAAAGTTTAGGCTAGTTTTATTTCTAAAGCTTGGAAAAATAGGCAAACTAGACTGAATGATACAAACATTGAATAAACTCATCTCATCTTGTATGTGTGTAAGTCCATTTGGGACAGAGCCAACATCTTAGTATATTGTTGTTGCTGGACATAATGTAGTCTTATCATTATATTGTAGCATTATTTAGTTGTATGTTTCAGTATGACGTTATGATGGTCAATTAGAGAATTCATCTACAGTCAGGTAAAAGACAGCAGCAGCCAGCTGTACAAGAAGCCAAACTCAAAGTATATATTCACAGATTTATGATCACAAAAAAATTTAAAAATCATCTCTGCATGAAGTTACAGTTGGCTTGAGGTCTCCTGTATGTTTAGTCTGGGGATTAAGGCAAAGATCAGATTGATAAAGTTTTGCTACCTTATCCAGAAACCGACGAAACAACCCAAAGCGAGCTGACGAGAATGTGCCTCAGGCACACAGCACTGTGTGAAGCAGAGTTTTTAGGGAGTCATGTTCTTGACCAGATTAGAAATCTCAAAGAAGGACATGCTGGGTGTAGCACTGTTGTCAGTGTTTGGCAGTATGTCAATTTCATGTATATTAATTAATCTATTACATATATATCACATATTTCTAAGTTATTCTAACATTTGTGGGCCGAAATACCATCTGAAACTTTCCCTAAATGTCATAAGTTAACTGTATTTTAAATTTGATGATTCACATTAAACAGACCTTTTTTATTATTATTATTATTATTATATAAGTCACACCCCTTATAATAGAGTGAAATAACCCGGTGCAATTATTATAATCCATTCATTCAAGTGTTCATTTGTCTTTTGCCTATCTGAATCTCACTCCAGTTCTCTGGGCTGATTTTATTTTTCCTAAAGCTCATAAAGCCCCAGCACGGACAGATTTTCCCATGGTACAATCAAAACGCATCCGGGAACAAATGTTTGGGGGGTTTTTTGTTTTGTTTTTTTTAGCCACTGTTTTTTTTTCAAGAGTGCCCACCACATAATCTGTCAGGAGCTTGGCAAGCCGCATTCTATTTAAAACTCAGACCACCTCTGTCAGAAAAGCAATTACTAGCGAGGGTTTCATTTTAATTTAAATGAGATTACATTACAGTGACATGAAAAAGGGGCACTGTCAGGATGGAAAGAACACGAGTGCTCCTTTTTATCTGTTTCCCCAGCACTGGGATTGGGGGGAAAAGACTTAACTGCATGAAGAAAGGCTGCGTGTGTGTGTGTCTGAGAGAGAGGGTGTATGTCAAAGTGTGTGTGTGCAAGAGACAAAGACATACAGACAAGAGTGTAACTCACTGTATGTCTATGGGTGCGCATGCATGTGGCACATCTTAAAGCGACCAGCTTGTGAATATTGAAAAGCTATGCTCGGAGACAGAGGAGAACAATTACTGCAATGCCTCAGGCTCAAATCAATATAAAAGGCCTGTGTAAAGCAACGTCACTGACATAAGCTATATGATATGTCATATTCAACTTTTATTTTCATGATCCTTCCTCTAATCCTCTCAACCCCCATATCTTTGTTGTTTTCTTTCCTCATTCAAAGCCACTGAAGGCTGTGTGAACTCAGAGTGTGCAGAAAAGCATACCAAGCACTGAGGGCTGACTGGCTCATTACCTGATGCACAAGGGAGAGCCATGTCAGAGAAAGCCGTCAAACCCAACTTTATGGTCTAGTTGCAGCATGTGTCTGTCCCTAAGGTGAATTCTGAGTAAGATAGAAGCACATCATGTTTTAACGGTTGTATCCTCTCTTTCTCTCTCCCCTTCCTCTGTATCTGTTTGCCCATTCCCTCCCTTCTCTCATGCTACCCGGTGTTGAATGGAGCAGCGGATGAACTTGGGATCGAGTTCATGGGTAAGACAACTTTTCATTGACTGTGTGCACAGTGCTCAATCTTTCATGTACCTTACGTCTGTGAAACACACAATCCAGCACAACAAGGCCACTCACCTTGGAAAATTAATGCAGGCCAGTCACCATGGAAACACCGTGGTGGTGAATTAGGTGTATTCTGTCTGCATGAAGAACGGTACTGTTAGAGAGGAGTGATGTAATGAGGATAGAGCAGTAAAGACAGACAGTTCATGTGTGAATGTGTGCTTTGCCTGTCACACACGTGTGCATAGTCGGGTTTAGCACTAATTTCTGAAAGTGTCACATTATAAAAGGTGTGAAAAATGTTTGACTGTGTTTTGAAATATACTGTACGAACTTCATCTGGATGTGCTAAATAATTCATCCACAAAGCCTATAGGGGAGACAGGGGATGGTGGCAACACTTTGTTTGAGCATCGCTAACTCAGTGGTTGTTTGTACTAGAACTCTTAAACTTTGATACAAGCTACCCATACTTGTCTATTACAAATGAAACTCAATTGGACGTCCACTACACAATCGCATGTGAGTTAATGTCAAATACAAAGAGTTCTGTAGTTACAACCTACCCCACTACTGGGGTGAGTTGCAACACTAGCTGAGGACAGATATAACAATGAGTGGTTAATTTGATGATTTAAAATCTTCACTTCCAATTTGTGAAAGACCTTTATTGAAGAATAAAGAAAAAACAGCTTCGACTAAAGGAAACAATTTAAAGTGACAAAAAAAAAATCAAACTTACACACAACGTGCGTGTCACAGTCTGAAAAAACAGTGAAAAATGTACAAATCCCAATTCCAAAAAAGTTGTGACTTGCATAAAACATAAATAAAAACAGAATGCAATGATTTGTGCATTCTTTTCAACTTGTATTCAACTGAATATGGAACAAAAGCTAAGATATTTAATATTCAAACCCATAATTTTTACAATTTTTTGTAAATGTAAACTCATTCTAAATTGGCTGCAACATGTTCCAAAAAGGCTGGGACAAGGGCTACAAAAGACAGGGAAAGTTGTAGAATGTTTACAAGTTGTTTAAAGAGGTTAATTGGTAACAGGTGATAGCATCATGATTGGCTATGAAAGGGACATCCTTGTAAGGCTCTGCACGGAAGACTGAAAACTAACATTAAATGCATTTGACCTTTGCTACATTGAAAACTGAAAGGATTGTGTAAAGGATACTACATGGGCTGAGGAATGCTTCAGAAAGAGATTGTTACCAGTGCAAAGTTCAAAATCCAGCAACTGTGATGGTACTGGGTTGTGTTAGTGCCCATGGCATCACGGTAACTTGCAAATCTGTGAAGGCCACAGTGATGCTGAAAAGTACATACAGGTTTTGGGGCAACATTTTCTGCCATCCAGATGACATCTTTTTCAGGGATGTCCCTGCTTATTTCAGAGAAACACTGCCAAACGACATTCTGCATGCGTTACAACAATGTGGCTTTGTAGTAACAGAGGTCAGATAACTAGACTGTCCAGACCTGTTTCCTATTGAAAATGTGTGGTGCATTATCAGATCAGATAGCCTTTCTTGTCCCGAAGGAAATTTGTCTTGGACACATGCAGTAACTGCTGTTATGAAGCGCAAAATATGACAACAGAGACCCTGGACTGTTGAGCACCTAAAATTGTATAGCAACCAAGAATAGTATATAATTGTAATTCTATACCATTCTAATAAAAACGTCAACAGTTAGTTTCCTCAGTTCCCAAACGCTGACTGAGTGTTGGTAAAAGAAAATGTGATGTAGTACAGTGGGAACTGTCCCAACTATTTTGGAAAATGTTTTAGGCATCAAATTCAAAATGAGTGTATATTTACAAAAAACAATAACATTACAATACATGTATTCAGTTGGATATAGGTCGAGAAGTATTTGTGAATCATTGCATTGTGGAAGATTTTGTAGGTTCCATGCACACAAATCAGAAATTCTCATCATTTGATGAACTTTTACATCAATCCCCACCCCAAGCAGCAATTATATAGCTAACAGTTTTAGCATATGGGCTTGAAGGTAGATGAATGCAAAGCATCAAATTAAATAAGAGAAACTGCTCCTTTAGGTTATATATCTACAATAAAAGTGATTGCTAGGCAAAAAAATAATCTTGATATAAGATTTTGCTCACGGGGACATGCCACTTCTCCTGTGAGCTCAAAGAGAAAATGGGGGGTGTACCATATTGATTACACAACCACAGCACTTTTCTAATTTGTCAAACTCACACCGTTACAACTAACCCAGTGTTACAACACTCCCCGGTCTCCCCTACCAAAAGACCATCAATGGAATAAGAGGCAATGAAAATACAATATAAACCTCTTTGGAATTCCATTGATATTACTTTAGGTGCCTATTCACCTTCCAGGTGGTTTACAAATCTTTAAAAACCAAATTATCTCACCCTCTCTCTTTAATAATGACACACTGTCCTTTGTCTAGAGGGAATATACAATCCTACCCCGCCACACACACACACCAACTCCCAATGTTTTTCATCTTCTCTGTTCCTCTCTTCCTCGCTCTCATGGCTCCGTTTTGTGCATGCATAAAAACCAACACTGCATGCTGTGAAGTTTTCCATTAACATGGCTTCATACACTGCCGTCACGTCACACACTTGCTCAGGAAATAGAGAGGGAAGGGGAAGAAGAAGAAGCTGTGAAAGAGAAGCCCGCCCTGCACACACACACACACACAAGCATTCCTCAGTTCAGTGATTTTAATCTGGGGACTAAATTAGTTCAGAATGCTACTGCAGGTGGGCGGATGCATTAGAGAAAATGAGAACAGGATTGATCGATTGATAGCCGGACAGATGACAGACAGAAGCACAGATAGTTCTTTTGTGGGGGGGCCTCTGAGGTAAGCACTGTGCATCTCACTTGCTTATTCATTGTGTTCCATTATGACTTCCTCTTCTGCTTTAGCAATGAATCTTTTGATAGTTGTTATATAAGTCCGATATGTGACAGTCTGAGTCTCAGACAGTCAGTCAGGATGCAACAAAGCTCTGTTTGAAGTGGGATTGAGTGCTCCAAATATGATCTTGTCTTTTGATATTCTTGCATTCTTCGGCCCGGCAGCTGGAGCTGTGTATGTCTCACTAGTTTGCCCTGATGTATTTCAGGCTGAATACCCCATTTTGTCATGGATACTTTAGCATGGTCTTCATTATTGCATTTCTTTCTAGTCATCTGTAGAGTGGTTGCTATGGCATAGCCGGCCATATTGGGATTGTGTTGTCCTTGTGTCAATATGACATGGCTTAGCCTGTGTAGCTGAGGCTGTTCATTTTGTCCCGTTTCCACAATGCTCTTGCATTTAATTTCAAGAATGCCTTGTGGGCATCAGGCATGAAAGGCCTGTAATGGTTTTATGTAAAGACGCATGTTGGTTTTTCCTTGCAGCCATTCAGCAGAGCTTTGTAGACAGCTGTTTTTATGTTCAGATTGGATGGAAAGGCCTGTTTCATCTATCCAAAAGAGGCAGAGGCTCATCTCAGGGGGTGCTCCACATGAGCACTGATGATGTAGCAGCAAAGAAAGATATTTCCCATGTAGTTCAAAGAGAGAGAGAGGTCATTTCACTGATGGTAAAGGCCGGAGGGTTCGCGGGGGCACAGATATACAAGTGACACATTACTTCTGTTGTTCATTTGTAAAGTGCAGCTTGAAGATATCCACTGCTGTGTTGGTGACAAATTACAGGGTAGGTCAAGAATTTGTTTGTCAAGAACTTACTGACATCTCCTCTATTCAGAGGTATTATAATACTAATCTCAGATAAGTTCTAATATGCACAATAGAGCCTGACACACATAGCTCAGGGCTGATATTATCGTCAATATTGGGCTCATTATAATTTTATGCGTCACCATGAATGTTAACACTTAACTCATGTCTCATATTTAAAGTTACTTTCATTGTTGCTAATAGAGCTAATAGTTTTTTTCTGCTGTAAAATGTACCTCCCCAAACATATCTTTATCACAACTCATTTCTAATCATATCCAATGGATCTCAAACATAATTTTTGTTATAAAAGTATGAAATAAGCATAAATCAAATGCACAATATACTGTAAACCTAAGGTAGCTGGTCACACACCAAATTGCGAACTTCAAGATGATAACATGACAGTAAAAAAAAAAAAAAAAGAACTCAAATTTAAGTTGTAATCATTTCCACCTATTATTTGTTGTTGTTAATGCAAAACCAAAAATATGACCAAAATCACCCACACAGCAATTTGTCTGTTTGCCAGTATTAAATATTGCAATAGTGTGTCACAGCTGGCCGCCCCCGCAGCATTTCTGTGGGACTGACTCTATTTTAATTCAACGCCATCCTGCCTCCTTTTCACAGGAGCTGAGTGGGCAGTTTGGACCCTCTGATGTGTGTGTGTGTGGTGTGTGTGTGTGTGTTTTGTATATAACATACATATATATATATATATATATATATATTATATATATATGTCTATATATGCACATTTATATGTTTATAAAAAAGGTTTCCCTTTTTGAACTACACCACAGAGCACTGTTCAGAACTGTTCTCTTAATCCTGCTCCTGCCCATTCCCACTGAATTTATGACACCTCCTGCCCACTCCCGTAAAGTGTGTGTCCACTCCCGACAACTCCCGCCAAGCCCCTGGGTAGTGTTCCGGGCTTTGAAGCAAATTTGACATAGTGGCTAAAGCACACAATGACAAAAATCACATGATGCTTAAGGGACTTTTTCTTATAAGCTTACTTATAGTAAAACCACTGGTTTTACTATCAGGATTTGATCCATTTGAAAACATTTGGAAAAACTAGAAGAGATGCATGATTACATCATTTTATCCCCATCCAAGTCAGCTGAGCTAAACCAGAGGTTAACCAGCTCGGCTGGCAGAAGTCTGTCGTGCACCTGCTGAATGAGCCACACAATGTGGAAGCAGATGCGGAAGATTTTGTAAAATTATATAATTTTATACATGGAAGCTGCCTTCATGCAGCACTAAGCCACTTTCAGTTCCATTGAATTTGTGTCTTCCCCTGTCCAGCAGGAAATACGTAATTTTTCTGTGGTATCAATACCTGTCTGCATACCTGTCTGCAATAATGTAGCAAAATTATGTTCTACTGCTTGATTACATTCTACATTAATAATTATGACATGGGAGACATTGGATACAACAGAGAGTGAGGAAGGACATGAACATGAAAAAAACTTTAATGATACCATTAAAGTAATCCATCCTTGTCATTTTTTGTTATTGTTTTGATGTGAAAGAGACCCCTGGCAGCAGAATTTACATATTGTACATTTAAATGGACCATAAAATAAATGTGTTCATATCAAGTTTAAGTAAAGCACCACCTTCTCGTTAGCTAGCTACCTTACGGGTACGTGGTTAATTGTTTGGCACCTGCTCCCACGTACAGCAAAATTAAAAACAGTGAGATTTGCATGGAACTCGTGGGATCCCAATCCTAATGCAGTCCTCTTCTACACCACACTATCTACTGAATGTGTGATGCAGCACTGATGTAATGCAGATGCAGAAAAAATGGAAGAAGGAAAAAAAAAAGATGGTGCAAACGGATTGCATGGCTGTAAGTAGTAGTAAGTACACCACCGTGCCCTTAAAACAAGAGTTGGAGTAGGTTGATAAACCTGGGTAGACAAGTTCAGGTGAAGAAGACCTCCCAGGACAGTTCTCTGTCGACAGCATCAAAAGCCACAGACAAGCCCTGAAAGGTCACAAACAGGTTGCTGTGATGTTTTTTGCACTTTACTCTGCAGTTGTCACGGTGGTGAGAACAGACACAGGGGGATTTATTGTTTTTGAGTGATTGAGTAATGTCACAGGAGGTTGCGTTCAAGGTCAGGAATGGTCCTGGGATGTATGACTCTCCACAGTGTTGTCAGTGGATAAGTTACATACACCAAGTTGAGGTTTTAGACTGTGCTCATTCAGACCACAAGACGATTTGTTGTGATTTTGATACACCAGCCCATGCATGCAACGCCATCACCCCCGCACACCATGCACTGTGGGTAAGTAGTGCGGCTCACAATCCAGCTGCTCAGCCAGACAGATATCTGCTGGGATCAACTGCTACTTGTCCCAGCTGCTTGTGACCTTAAGCCTCCGCTGCTGATGTGCAGGGGTCTGACAAGAAGCTCCGGGAGCATTCATTTGCTGCTAATTCCCTGTCGCCATCAGTCTCTGAATACTGACACACATACAGTACGTGCACACACACACTCGGTGCGGCCCCTGCTGTGCAGAGAGTCCATCGGTGTTGCCTGCTGGGTTTGTCTGAACGAAATGATTATCACACTTCAGTTAGCACATGTCACTGAGCCCTGCCTGAGTCTGCCATGTCCCTATCCCATGCTCAAACACTGACATTTACTGACAGCAGCATTGGTCGCTTTATGCTAATGCAGATTGTGGGTGGATATCTGTGTGTGGCTTTGTGTGTGTGCCCACCGTTTGTGTGAGTTCAATATGTTAATTCATGATACATTTTTCCTCCCTGCTAAATCACAGCCACAGCCCATATCCTTTGTGTCACAGTAGAAATTCAGTGGCCTGAACTGTATTCTCTCCTCTGCAGAGAGTGGTGACACCTACCAGAAGCAGGTGCTGTCCATCTTCAGCATTGCCTCAGGGATCTGTCTTCTTGGAGTGGCATGTATGGCTCTCTACCGCCGCAACAAGTGAGTGATGCCAGCCAGCACCACATTAGTAGTATGCCCCTGGCTGTGCAGAAAGAGCACTTTACTATCATGGCATGGAGCCCAATGAAATTCTAAGTGTGAGTCAGCTAGAGGATGTTTTAGCAGGGCATCGAATCTGAATTGTGCAGGATGCATTTGGGACAGATACTCATGTAAGATTTATTTGCGAAGTGGTTTTAGCAAGCAGGTGTGTCACAAAATGCTTCACACAGAACAACATACACAGATAAGGCAAGAGTTCAAAAACATTAGACCCTAAGAATGTGTGTACATGTGTACAGCTGGATAAGAGGCAGCATGAAAGCAGGCTGCCAAAGTCAATTACTCGCTGCAGGGAAGAAGAAAGAAAAGGAGTGTAGACAAAGAAAAGTAATGGCAAGTGTAGAGGCAGGAGTTAATGTAGGTTGTGTTGATTGAATCAGTCCTGATAAACAAAAATAGGTTTATTTTCAGTACGGTAGCAAACTAAGTAGCCCTATCGGTCAGCGTGACCAGAGGGCTCAAGCTCAACGGTAGAATTAATGTAGCGAAAATGATCCAATTCCAGAGTCCTTCTTAAATGGAATCTCTTTTTTCCAATTGTTGTTTGGCAGTGCTAATTTGTTAGTTTATTCTGCTCTTTAGATAAGACCTAACATTTCATTTGTATCAGTACTTCACAGAGAAGATTAACCAGTAGCAAAGTTACATTCTTGATAGTGTTTTAAGACTATACAGAGGAGATGAAGACAAGAGGGTAACTCAAACATTTTTAAAGGCCCACAGAAATAAAAATCAAAGACTAGTTAATTATACGTGGTAATGAAATTTAGTTATTAACCCCTCCTAAGACCCATCCCTTTTTGCTCTGTGCTACAATAACATTTGAGCAATGGGGAATCAGTCAACTTTCTCCTCTCCCGTTTCCTGTACTTAGATATGCTCTGATTGGCTTTGTTTAAAAGCAAACCACATTTTAAAGATGGTTAAAAGACGTTGCTGGGGGACCTGTAAAAGCTACATATAGTCAGAATCTTAAGTTGGCTAAAGTGAGCCAAACATTAGCCAACTAGTTAGCTAGTAATTGATGTATAGCTATCTAATTAGCAGAGTTTTGCTAACATTAGCTATTATATGAAACCAGTTGGCCATCAATTGATGTAGGTCAGGTAGTTAGTGAACTAGCACCTACCTACAGAACAGAACACTGGTTAGCTAACCAGCTAGCCAAAGGAAAGGGTCAACCAAGGCTCCAAAAGGAGTGGGATTTAGGAAAGGTAAATTTGGCCAGCTCGTTCTCACCACAAAAACAAGTTGTGTAGGTCTCTCAACAAGCTTATTTTTTTACCCGTATTTACATTTATTGTTAGATGGCACCCTCTAGTGGCCTTAGTAATTATGACAGGAGCAAAGGAGGAAGTAAGGTGATGTAGTAAAAAGACAAAGTGTGTGTAAGGAGGTGGTTGGGGAGGATAAGAGACAGGGGTTTGCATCCCATGTGAAACCAAAAGTTAACACTGACAGATTTAAAGGTATACGCTACATTATATTACATTATGTTACCTGACTTAACCTTACCTTATGTTATGTTACCTTATGTTTCCATTATGTGACAAATGCTACATACTTCTTTAACCTATACCACTATCTTTTCCTAAACCTAACCAAAGAACATTAATCACATGTTTAATGTAACATGATTCACACCACGACTTGTGTAACACATTTAAGGTCTGGTATATCTGTTGCTGGTACTTTACACCAGTTATGCATTTTGTTTTGGGAGTCAGCGGCAATTGACCTATTCTGTCATTTAGGTATGAGGATGTGTTGAATTAAGCAGGGTATGGATGTTTAATTATATCTACCAGCAGTCATTGATTATCATAATATGAAATTAACTTTATCAAGTAAATAGTACTGTACCCCATTGTGTAGAACAGTATGATGTAGTAAGCAATTGAGCACACCTGCATTAAAACAGACTCAGCAAATTAATATATTTCACTGCTGTCACATATTGTTCTTTTAGGTGTTTAGTCATTTGAATAATTCTATTTTTCAGTGTGCGTTCCAGCACCAGGTGTTAGTGTAAAACCATCAGTTAGTTACAGTTTAGTTTTTTTTTTTTTTTTTGTTTTGTTTTTTTTCTTTTCAGCCACTTCAGTTCTTTCCTTCAACTTTGTCCTATACTCAGGAAACATTTAACAGGCCTCAGCTGCAGAGAGAATTAAACAACCTAGTATTTAAAAATGAACATTTAATGGTGAATTAAACATTTAATCCAAAAGTCTTAAGCATCAATTAATTTTTAATCCAATCAAAGTTTAATCCAAAATGAAGGAACACGCTCATATTTTATATTTAGCATAGCTAAAAGATACCATTTTACTTTACTTTCTCACATTTTTGTGTTTGCACATGAGTTTTTTTTACGGTAAAGATTGGAACAGATTGGAAGCAATTATGCTGCGTAGGTGACAAAAAATTTGAAGCTATTTATGAAGCAGGAAAGCCTGCTTGCACATGGATAAATCAACACCTACTGCAGTGTCAATGTGACATGTTCACTTCACAGTTGCTTTGACTACATGCATAGGCATTATCTATACTTAAAAACATTTTATTGACTAGAAATTGTCCTTATAGCCTGCCTGTGTAAAGTAAGGATCCAAAGTCTGAAGTCTCAGGAGGTATTTCTGGAAAATCTCTCTTTCTTCTCCCAGAATATTATCACAAAGGCATGTAATGGACGTTTCACGGTACATTGCCTTGATTAAATTTTCACTTGTGCAAGACATCTTCTCTCCTAATGCTATTTTTGTAACCAGTTTCAGCCCTTTTTTCACCTCCGTCAAACCTTCAGCTGCAGCTCTGGAAAAAATTCCTGCATTTGAGTTGCAAATTGACTGGTGCTCATTTTGTCACTTTGACCTTTCAAAGGCGCTCATACATTTACAACGTTTGACAAATGTTGTCAGATCTCGTGGTTTCGCTGGAAGACAAATCAAAAGTCCTTAACCATCTTCTTTTCTTTTCATTGTCACATTTCCGATACAGAGCCTGTCTAAAAGTTGTAAAGTGAAATGCTTCCCTAAATAGGCATCTGTGATAGGACTTATCTCAAGGCTTATGTACTATATATGATGTATGTGTTAGTTTGTTTGTTTTTTCATACGCTATTGTATTTTCTTTTATCTAAAAAAAATCTAATCCAATAAAGTGCCATCTAGAGTGTCCTTCTAGTCAACAAAACGTGATAAAGTGCCCTCTAAAGTGCTCTCCCAGTAGAGAAACTGGGAGGAGACACTAGAGGGCACTTTTTGGCCTTCCAGTGGATAAAACGTGATGAGGTGTATCATGACTTTTAGCACACTGGTGCTCCAAGGGTACAGTTGGTGCCCTTTTTATTTTTTTGTCCCTGCCCCTCCTACAGCTCGAGTCCGCCAGTGATGTGCCTGTTTTTTTTGCACACATATACTAAAGTGTGTGTCAAGAACAAAGGATAACAGGTCGATGAATATGATCACCTACCTTGCTGTTACATGTGTGTATAAAGAGCTGGCTAGGTGGCTAGTAGAAATCAATGGCTGGACTAAAAACTGTTGTCAGATCATTAGCAAGCAGGCAGGGAAATACCCTGACCACAGCAAAAAGAGCCAAATTGTAATCTGTTTCTGTCTCATGGAAATATTTTTGTTTTTTTTTAATTACAGTCTGTATTGTCAGCAAACCAATTCTCATTCTAGATTCCCTCAGTTTTAGTCGTAATATTGCAATCTGTCTCTTTCTTTCTGCACCTGCTTTCCCCGACAGAAGACACAGGGAAAAACTCCAGGCTCATTTCTCTGATAGCCGCAGCCTGAGGGACTGCAGCGTCAATCCCTCTGGCCTCATGTCCAAATCAACTCCCAGGCTGCAATACAGCCTCCAGTTCCAAAAGGTAAGTTCTACCTATTATTGATTTATATCCAGTCATAATTTCATCATCATTATGATCGGTTTCATCTTGATATGTATAGTACTTCTCTAAAAACAGAGGGCTTGACAGGATGATGTATGATGTATATCTTAATAATCTCTCTACTGGTTGAAGCTTATTGTTCACACTCATATCTGACATGAGCTGAGAGACGGTGGGGGAATTATAGTTTGAAATAAATGCATCATGGGTTATAGAGGAAAAATCTGCTTGTCATGTTTGCAGTGACAGATTCCTGTGAGAAACTGCAGATTGGAAACTCTAATCTGTGGCATGTCACAGACCCTGAACTCACCATGCAAGCACAGCAGCAATACTGTATAGCAGACAAATAATGTTAAATGGCACTTTGCTAGTAGTATTTGACTACTGAGAATACCAAAACTGTATTGAATGCAGGTGCATTCACTTGCTGCATTGAAATTTTTTGATTTACCAAATGGAACTACTTTTTCTACTTTTTCATTTTTGCATTTTTGTAGCAGAGCTTAAAATTTGTTCAGCAGGGTGGAGAAAAAACAAGCAAGTAACTCTCAAGAAAGGAAAAGAAAAACAAAGTGTTTAAAGTGATTAAATTATTGATTAATGAAGAAACACAACACCGAACCACTTTGGAGAGAAATGGCAGGAGTCAAAGGAGAAGAAATTTAATTTGGGCAGCTATTTGTCGCAATAAAGAAAAAAAAATCACACAAAAGAAAAGAAAAACACAAAAGACAGAAAAAAGAAAGTAGCTTAAAATGAGTAACAAACCACCAGGACACTGCATGAGAGACATTCACAGACATTCAGATGGAGATGGCACTGATATGGCTGATGCCTGCACTGAATCCCAAGGTAATTACAGCCTAATGCACACTTGTGAAGGTCTCATCAAAAGAGTGCAATCGCCATAACGCATTAGCACTTTCCTGAATGCATCCCCTTTGTTTGGTGTTAGAAAAATGGTCACATATTGTGTTCATTTGTTATTTGCTCCGGCACTCTTAATGAGATATTATTTTATTGTTTTTTAATTTGTTTAGCGTGCAGCTTTTTTCCATTGTTTGAGGAGATAATACCCATCACTACTCTCCTATCTCAAACTTGTGCTCATGTGTTAGATATAGGGCTGGGCTGCACCAACAAGGGCTAATTTTTAAACCAGATTAAATCATGGTTTAATTTTAAATTATGTTGCCCCACACTTTAAAACTATCTTAAAATGAAAACAGATTGAATTTATTCCTGGATGGCATGGTGGAGCAGTGGTTGGCGCTACCCTCACAGCAGGAAGGTTCTGAGTTTGAATCCCCCAGCTGGCTGGGTGGATGGGGAGTTTGTGGCATGCAGAGTTTGCACGTTTCTCCTTGGGTCTCCATGGGTTGGTGAATGTGAATGTGAGTGTGAATGGTTGTGTTCTGCCTTCGCCCAATATCAGCTCCGTATCGCTCCAGCCCCACTTCAAGAATGAGCGGTGACGGACAATGAATAGATAAATATAATCCTCTCTTTAACCCACAGTTTAGTCTTTACTCTAACCTGAGCTTAAATTTAATTCTATGGCAGCAAAATTTTTAACTGTGATCCAGTATTAACTTTAAACTTCCACTTGAGCAGGTTCAAAATGGCTGCATTTTTAAGATGGATTGACAACCAATAAAACAGTCTGCCATTTGCTGCCAGACAGTCTCTTCTTTCCTCGCTGAACTGTTGTCCATTTTTTAATCTTCCATTAATTGGTCATATTGTTCCACTGATTCAGCCAACACATTTTTCTTAAAGGGCTAGCTAGCAAACAATGTAAAATTTCGTCAACCTTTTAGCTAGCTAGGAAACAATGATTAAACTGTTTTGGTTACCATCAATAAACTTAGCTTTACTAAATGGAGATTAGATTTTTTTTTTCAAACTAAATGTGCAACAGAGCTCTGCTTAATTTTAAAATTTTATTTTCTCATTTTAAACCTAGTTTTGCTAAACTCTGATTAGAACTAATCTTTGACAGAATTAATCTTTGTTGGTGCAACAGTCTTGGTATTACTGACCTTAGAAAATGACAAAACCGTGTAAAACCATCACTTTATGAGCAATTTGCGTAAGTAAAGTTGTTCACTTTGATGACAAACAAGAGGGCGGTGCGCCTGTTTGATAACGTTTGTTTCAGACACAGTTGTGTTTGCTGTTGCCTGAAATTCCTCCTTCAGGTTCAGCCTTGTTCTGTAATTTCTGTGTTCGTACTTTGCCAAATGTAGCTTGCACTGAGGCTCTTTAATAATGCAACAGTGTCGAGTGTCACACACTGAAACAAACACCCCTGAAGCTAACCCCACCCACGGAACTGCAGTTGGCACAATCTGAAAGCTTTCAGAGGGTGTCGTTGGAAATTATGGCTTTGAGCGGCTGACAGCAAAGAAGTTGCACAACATTTGATATAAATGTTGTAGCTGTTAAGTAGCTGTTTTATTAAATAAAAATAATGTCACATAAGCAAGAAGGGAGCATATGATTTCACTGGACCACAAAGTTCCCACTGAACAAAACACAGTCTCAGCACATCGGAGTCCATTTTAACGTGTTTCCGTCAGATGCAGGTCTATTGTCCCAAAGCGCAATGGCAGGCTATTATATTAACACCATGACTGTGAGAATGTGGTGACAGGAGCGTATGAGGGCTCAGCATGTAGCACAGCCCTGTACCCAGCCAGAAAATGCTCTCCAAGCTGGACACAGGGAGGGAAGTCAGGAGGAAGGCAAAGGCGAAAATAAAAGACAGTAATAACACAACAACAGAGAAACAGGAGCTATAATAGAACAGTGTGAAGGAAGCTTAAGGTGGGATGTGAAAGATCTGTGGCTATGAGCACCCAGGAGGGGGCATGAGCTGGACAGACCAAGGAAAGATTAACAAGTAAAACCTATTTTTCCACAGATTTGACACAGCGACCCCAGACCACTGCTTCTCTCCACCCACTCCCTCAGCATGCAACCATCTAGAGAGACGACATGTGCTGTGGGTGGTGTGGACCTGCAAATTCCCTGGGTTTTCTTTAGAGGATGAGTTAGACTGACCAAATAAAATACTCTACAAGGAGGAACAGAGTAGAGTGTTCTTAAAGAGGCTCAAAATATTTGGTGTATGCTGCATAAGAGCATCAGAGCACGGCAGTGTGTGTTTGAGGCAGTAAGGTGGAGGATGAGCACACTGAGCTGGAAACAAAAGGCTGGCTCAGTCAAGGCAGGTGCAGAAGGGAGGGTGCAATGAAGTCCATTTTGGTCAGTGTCTTCCATACCATCTGTGTGATAAACTGATGCACCGCTCCAGTGTCTTTAACCTCCCCCCAAAATATGTCAACTCCCTGAACTCAGGTGAACTCGGTCCAAGACATTTCGCCTCAAGGTGTGCTGAGCAGCAATGCACAGATTTATGCAGTATATGTGCTGACATCATTGTTACATAATGATTTCTGCAGCAATGTTCCAAGTCTGAGCCAACTAAGAAGTTACTAAACCCTTCTAAAATAGTCACCTGGACACCGCCTCTATACTATGTGTGCTTTACTGCCCCATGGCCGCATTACAGAAAGTTCCTATCTTAAGTCTTAAGATAGGAAGAGTCCAAGATAGGATTTTTTCCCAATTTGGTACAGAAGCAAATCCTAACTTTAGAAATCCAATCTCAACTCCATCCAATCCAAACTTTATTATGAACTTTTATATCTGTTACCTAGCAGCCAACACTTCTTTTCTCATCTCATTGAGTTAAACAACTTTGTCTCGGTTGTTTTTTTTCTCAATGAAACATTACTTCCCTGAAAAATGGGAAGAAATAATCACAAGAGTGATGAGGGTGTGTTTCCTCAGCGAGAACTTCACTCTAATGAGGAAGATACGCGATTTCCCCAGTACGTGGGTGGAGACAGAAGCAATCGATCTCAGACTTATCAGATTAATTAAGATCATTCTGTAGATCACAGGTCAACACTATTACAGCTTAAATTGAACAATGAAGAAAAAGTGATGTAAAATAAACACCCTTTTTAGCATTTTAATCCTTTTTAAACATGTGAGATTTTAACAGTTTTGAATAATTTTATGGTTTTAATCAATCCTCATGAATGCTGCTTAAGACTGTATTTATCTTTTTAACATAATCATTATTTAACATTATTACAGAACATTAATTTGACATATTCATAACTTATACAGTAACAGACTAGTGTATAATTTATGTATTTTATTTTATTTTTTCAATGACAGGAACTGAACCTCATGACAGATGAGGTAGAGGTTTTGGTAACATTTATAGCCAAATCCAAAGATATTCTTTTTGGAAAATTTACAACAACACTAACTCAGGAGATAGAAGAAAGAGTCATCTACAGCATTTATTGTGTTAAAGCAATAAAAGAGCAGCCATACAGATTAAACAAGTTAGCTAACGCTAGCTGGTAGAAGAGTGAAATTGAAAGTCCTCTCTGCTTCTCCTAACTCGAGGTGTGCTGACAGCATCTACTGTAGTTAATATACTGACTATCGAGAAGTACCTCATTCAGCCCCGCTTCAAATAATATGAACTATCTCTTTAACAGTTATCCTAAAGCGAGGAGAGATTATTTGAGATTTTGGGTAGTAAAAATGCTTATGTAATAAATTTTTCCTATCTTAAGTAAGGATAGAAACATTGACAAAGGAACTATTCATCTTCAGTGGCTTTTTTTCCTAAATCAGGTTCTAATCATGGTTACCAAGCAGTTAAGATAGGATCTGTAGGTTTTAAAGAGTCAACTAATATGTTACTAACTGCATGGCATCTGAAATAGGAACCTGGGCAGCTGCACTGTCTCTATATAATGTGAACTTTACAGCCCTGGACTATTAAATCTGACTTCCCTATGCACCTCCCCTGGCACAGGCAGCATTTGTACATATTTCTGTGTGTTTCTTCCATCTGTTATTGTAAATCTATGCATATTTGCACATCTGGAAACATTCTGGTGCATATGTTCCTTCCATCTGTAATTCTGAGTCTGAATGGCCATGTGAATTGCACAGGCTTCTGCACTTAACTGTAAATATTAGCAGTCGTATATGACGGTGTGAGTAGTTTCAAGGGAAAGGCAACCGAAAAAGGAAAGGGAACGTAATTGCATAGTTAAACACCTCCCATCTCCTGTGAGAGTCGAATCAACACCTTTCTGGCAATAGAATTGTGTCTGAAATAAAAAGAGATGGGGTACACACCCATGAGACACACTGCACAGACACAGACATGCACCAACATGAAGGAATAAGGGCACACAGACTGGGATGACAAGACACAAAAACTCAATTCCCACAGCCAGAAGCTGGTGTGGTGGTAAATAACTAGTCTAGTCTTAGACTAAGAAGAGACTGAGTCACCCTCAGGAAGGAGGAAAAGCTGCATGAATACTTCATGTGGATAGAGGATGGTAAAGGCCACAGAACAGAGCCTCCTGTACCAAAATCCACAGAAATATGACCTCAGAATATTTGATCAAAAGCTCAGGTGTGCCAAGAGGACGTGTTGTGTTACACCAAAGTCAATTTTACAATACCCGGAGGTCATAATGTTCTCAAAGACACAGTGTCTTCTTTTTACAAGACAAGACAAAGAAAGCGTCAATTCTTGGATACCAAAGGCTTTTTAAAGATGATTTCTGAATATGTTATCAGATGTTCAAAAAGTACCTGCAGAGGATCATTAACCAATTCTGAGTTTAATTCAAATGTGTGAAACTCCAGCTGAAAGACTTAAATAAACAGACATTGGACTTCAAGTCAGTGAATTGGAATCCTGCTCTCCACTGGAGAATTTTCAAATGAATAGAAATATGAAATATTAATAAATTCTGTGTAACAAACTGAAACACATGTGAATCAAGGTCTCTCTCTTGAAACTGTGCTTTATAAAACAGACGGTACAGTGTGAAGTCAAAGGAATGCCATAAAAAAGAGTAAAGGAATAAGAAAATAAATATGGAAATATAAAGATATATAACAAAATATAAGCATTTTCATGTGTTTTCACATTTATTTGTTTATTTAAAAAAAATATATATTTACCCTTTGCATTTAAATAACTGAATGAAAAAAAACTTTAGCTCCCGGCTGGTCTGTATTCTTTAAAAAAAATGTTAAATTGTTTGCTAGCTAGCTAAAACATTAACAAAGCCTTACATTGTTTGGTAGCTAGCTGAAAAGGTAAAATGTTACACTGATTGCTCGCTAGTTGAAAAGTTAGTTAGCCTACTCATGATGGCTCAGCAGAGAAGTTCTAATTTTTCTTCCTTTGAGAAAAACTTGTTGGTCAAATGAATGGGGTAATATGACTAAATGCCCTAATAGTAAATCTAAAAACTGAAAACAGCTTATCAAGTACAAGAAAAAAGATTGGCAGCAACTGACAGACTGTTCTTTAACTCCTTTTGATCCATTAAAGCAAAGAGACACATCATGAAATTAAATAGGTGAGTCTGTCTCATAATTTTCTTCAGGGAACTTCATTATGTTCAATCCATCTTGAACAGGCAGCTTAAAGTTTTGGCGCACAGAATTGAATATAATCTAGGTTTAGAGTGACAACTCAACCAAGGTTTAAAGAGAGGTTTAAATTCAATCTTTCTTCATGTTTGGTTTGGTGAAACATAATTTAATGTTAAGCCATTTAATTGGGTTTAAATTAATCCCTGTTGGTGCAACCCAGCCCTACAGATTTATTTCTTTTATTTTTTTATTTTTTGGCACTGCTATGACTCCATAGCACAGTGCCATCAGAGAATTAACCAGAGTGCCAGTATGAAGCCGCAATGGAGGGAGGATATTAGCCACTTGTTCAGCAAGTGTTGTGACAGCAGTGGGGATGATATGAGAGCTACTGTAGGTCTCTCCATGATTAATAAAGGACAGGCCGGCGCAGCTTAAAAAATTAATAATGCTGTCAACAGTTACAAATTCTATGCTAATGTGCATGTCTGTGCATAATTCAAAAACAACTGATTAACATTTTGATATCAGGTAGAGCCAAAATTGTGCTTGCTATCAGCAGCGGTCACATCTTGGCTCGACACGTCGACACGGTTTGAGCAGTAAGCTAGCATCTGGTGGTGGCTTGTGCTGCCGCTGGCTCAAGGATTGTCCTTCATGAAGAATGGTCAAATATCCCATTATGCACAGTTCAGGACCTGTGATTTGATGGTAATCCACGGAGGATTAATGCTGCTCTGAATGCATAGGTTTTCCTTTCTTCTTGTTATGTAGATTTTCTGTTATTCCATCAGACTCCTGTATTTTCCCTTTGCCTCCCCTTGAAATAAATCCACAATTGCGTTGTGTTTATCCGTGGCTTTCACAAGAGGCATAAAACAAGGGAAAAGTGAGATAGGAGGGAACAAGTGAAATGGGTTGTGCCATGCAGGTCTGCCATTGTCTGCCACAAGCTATTTATTTTATCCCCTGACATAGATATCATCCTGCAGGAAAGTTTGCCACTGCAATTGTTCCAGAAAGTGAGGCGTTGTGCACCCGCAGGGTATATGAGAGGGTGGCCAAAATGATCCTATTTTCTTGCACAACTAGTGAACAGCAGTAACAGCCCCCTCTGGGAGTCAGGGGTGTAAGGGAGAGAAAGAGGCTTATCAGGCATGAGACCCCTGAACCAGCTCGAAGTCACATGCAATAGCTTTAATGATGTACAATCAGACAGACAGAAAGGGCAGAGCGGGACGTACTGTAACTGCAATAACAGAATTATCTCGTGACTTAGTGTTGCACAAGGGGGTTCTTGAGGGCATTCATGGTCGTGGTGCCAGAGCTCTGTCTGGGGCCTGTTGTAAGATAATGGTGTTCATTTTGATAAGAATAAAGGGAAAGAATTGAGGGGGGAAATTCTTTAGGAAACCATTAATGTAATCTTGTGTGGGATTAATTCTTTAGTGCAGTGGGAGTGCTATGAGGGCCATGGTGGAGTTTATTCACAAAGCGTCCCCTCCTAATCTGCAGTTTAAAATGTAAAGTGTAATTAAAGACACTCTGGCTGGCTAAAGGGAGGGATACATCAGTGAGAGAACATCCTCAACCTGTCTGGGGACTTTAACCTGAGTGGAGACTTAATGCTAAGCCACAAGCAGTATCCCTGGCATTATGTATTACACCTTGTGTTGACTTACATAATCGCTCACATCTTGTTGTTGATCTTGATCATAATAACAAATGAATCCAACCTAAACTATTACTTTCTGCGCAGTATTAGGACACACTCTGAAGCCAGGCCTTCAGGGCAGGCATGTTCTGTGACATTTAATACAGCAGATCCACATTTATTTTAAAGTACACTAAAAAGACAAAACGAGCCTTAGTTTGCTTCAAATTAAACAAAAATGAGAAATATGTTCTTTGTTAGACAGTAGTTATACCTCAATTTGACAGCATACATCACACACTAAATAGATGTAACAAGCTGTACTTTCTATAAAATTAACAAGAGAGCCTTTCCAGTAACACAACATGCAAATTAGCAGCACCCTGACTGTTAGACCAATGAAACTGAACTTTAATGGTAACTCCTGTGTATACCCTATTATTTCATATCAAAATGGCTACTGTGAAATAAGTCTATTACTTTGTTTTTGCGCTCACCGTATGCACCACTCTTCTTCATTTTTGCAGAGCTGCAGTTCTCATGGATCGTCTGCTAAGGCCGGCAGCGTGGCACCGGGCTCATCAGCGGCAGCCCCACCTATTCTCAGCAGAGCTCTGTCGAAAGGGAAACGCTTCAGGTAAAAATGTGACATCCTCTTATTTCCAGCCCTGTTTCATATCTTTCACTTTCACTGTGTCCGGATACAAGAGGCAGCCAAGCGAGGAATGTAATCATCCTGCAATATGGTCGAACATATAGACCTCAAGATAACTGTTAGAAAGATTTATAGTGATTATAAGTGAAGGAAAGTATGTTAATATATATCTTGGATACGTTACCAACACCATAAGCGTTGCCTGAGTGCATATGCCTAGTCAGAATCAGATGTTTTATAGGAGGATTATTAGTTTAGCTGGTTTAATAAAATGGAGATTGGAGTCTCTCAAAATAGTTGTTAGATGTCTTTATTTACATGGCATGTCCAGTAAATTGAGCAAAGTGATTAAATGTGTACTCAGGTAGATTCTGAAATGACTACTTGAGGAGAAGTGAATTTTAATGTGCAGAGTTTAAACATTGATTCAACAAACTTCCTTTTCGTGCCATGCTTAAAATGACAGAAGATTCAACAAAATTAACAACATTTTGCTACAAGAGACGTCAGAAGGGGGTCATGCTTTGTGATTACTGCAGTCAGGATCAAATGCTGCCATTTCAAATCCTCAGAAGAACACAGGGATGCAGGTATAGAGCATGCTGCAATGTCTCTATCCAGGATGTGTACAGAAAGGCTTCATTTGCTTTGATGATATGAGTGCAGGCACACTTGGACAATTAATGACATCCAGCTACAAGAAGACGTTTATTTCCCTTAGCACCTATTAGACTCATCGTTTGCAAATCACTAAAAATGTTTGATTGCTGGTAAATGTCTACTTTTCACTTGATCTGATTGTGTTGAGCAGCATTGTGTTCTAACTGCACTGTATAATGGGATACAACAGAGAACAGGCTGTGCATAAGGCACATTTATTTCAAGTCTCATTATGTAGCTATGTGCACTAGATAAGGCTTCATTGGTATGTAGTGAGTACATACAGTACAGGATGTACAGTGATTAGAGGCAGTTATGTTTGTGAAGATGAAGGGAGAAAGGTTGTGTTATACAGCCAGAGGGAGTTTTCAGATGTCTGTTTGACTGTGATGACAACTTTAGTGAAAACCCCGCTGAGGCTGCAGTCGCTCTCTGTTTTAATGGACCAGTGCTGTGTCACAGAGAGAAAGTTTTTTTCCAAAAGGTTGTCATGTGTGGCTGCGGGAACGGTTGCCAACTCGTCCTGGCTTTTTATTCTCCACAGTGTCATGCAGGTGCTTCATGGAGGGCAGCTGACAGTCAATCATCTGTTGAGCTTGTTCTCAGAGTAGGAGGAGGCAGGGGGAGAACTAGACTGTGATGGATGATGTTGAGATGCTTTCAGCTATTGACCTGAGAAACTGGTCCGCATTGTGAGCTATCAGGAGAAATGCCCCATAAAAGCATGTCAATATGGCCCATCAATATTTCTCCAAAAGGTCACCTGTGCATCATTGGCTTTATCACTGGGTGTGAGTATTTGCAGATTGATTCAGCTGCTTGAATTCAGAGTATATCTACTGAAGTGGGGACTAAAACAGTGTAGACATCACATAAATCACTGAAAATACAGACATGTGATAAAGATTTTTTTTAAAAGTCTACAGTATAGTCTGTATAAGAGAAGTGGACATAGCTTACGGGTCTGAAAAGTGAAGCCAATGCTGTGTTAAACCTGCAGTCTTTCACATGGCCAGCAGGGGGCGACTCCACTGGTTGCAAAAATGAAGTTCAGCTGTAGGGAAGTCTATGAGAAAATGACCCTACTTCTCACTTGATTTATGATCTCAGTAAACAGTTTTCTAATCGAGTTTATGGTCTCAGCCACTTGTTTCAAGTCTTCTTCTATATAGCATGATGTTCATTTTTATCAGTTATGATCCTATATGTGCTAAGATGGTGACGGCTGTAGTGCTGCACTCTAGAGTCCAAAAGAGTCCCCAAGCGACATCACTGTGGCTATGTCCACTACTTTTATACAGTCTATGGTCTACAGCCACAAAAGTGGCAAGCTGAGGCAGTACTTTTGCACAGCGGAGTTTTGATTTAAATGCTAGCCTTAGCATGCTAACAAGCTTGCACTGACAATGCTAACATGCTCATGTTCAGCAAGTATAGTGTTTGCCATGTTCACTCTCGTAGTTTGTCATATTACCACACTAACCTTTTAAGATAATTATGTGCATCTAATGCCAATGAAAGCAGCAGTTTTGCAGGTATTTGGACAAAAATGACAAAAAAAAAATAAATAAATAAAATGTTTGACCTCATGGTGGCACAACAGCAAAAGTCAGGGGATCACCAGAATCAGTAGGATGAATGTCACGATGAATGTACAATGTCATGATTTAAGATGTAATACTTTATTGTCGTACAAGTTAGTTTGTTAGTAAAGTTCCCTCAGTGTGCCCATGACAAAAGAACAATCACATCATAACAGTCAAGACATATAATAAGAAAAGGCACTCTTAATCCCACCCAATAAAACATTACATACATCAATGGATATAAGATGTTAACAGTATAAAAAAGAATAAATAAGGACATTTTAAAATACAGTCATAGTTGGGGCTTTGCTTTCGTTAAGTGCTGATGCAGTACTGGGGAGGAAGCTGTTGGGGAAACATGGTGTTTTAGTTTTGATGGCCCCGAGTCTTTTTCCTGTGGGGAAAGTTATTAAGACCCAGTTGGTGGGGTGTGTGGGGTCCTGTTCTATTTTGTAGACCTTTGCGGTGCTGAGCACAGGTCTCGTAGATGTCAGAGACAGTGGTGAGTTTGCAGCTGATTGTTTCTGAACTTTCTCTGTTGAGCTTGGGAGCTGCCATACCACACAGATACAGAAGAAGTGAGAACACTTTCTATTGGGCTCTGTAGAACGGCAGCATCCCCTCTCTGGACACCCCAAACTTTTTAAGCCTGCGCAAGAAAAAGAGTCTTTGGTGGACTTTTTTTTTGATGATGCAGGTTGAGTTATCATCCCATTTCAGACAGGAGCAGATTGTTGTTCTGAGAAACTTGAGGCTGTCCGCTCTGCCCACCTCCAGGCCATTGATGGTTAGTGGCAGGAGAGACTTTCTATCTCTTTGAAAGTCAACCACCAGCTCCTGGCAATCCATCCATGGTAGCTGAGATATTTCAGTCTGGACCACTGATATAAATAAAGATGGACAACACATCTCCATTTCCTCCTGCAGTACAAAAATGAAGCCAAAATGCCCTGGATACAAGCGCTGCCATCTTGCACTGGTGACATAATTTTGAGTTGAGTTTATAAGTTATTGATCACTGTTGGAGTTCTGGTATCTACGTCTGACCCATACAACTGGGCAACTCAATCGCAAGAAGGGTTCAAATGTCAATCATGGTGTGAAACCCCTTTTTCATAGCACCCAATAACTAATTAAAAAAACAAACTTATATGAAAAAATTAACACTTGAACATATATCAATGTGATACAAACTATGTAAAAATAACAGAAACCATGATTGGGAAACATTTATTTGATGTTTTAGTTTGGCCCATGTCTCATCTGCTGATATGTAGGGGGTGGTATTTACAAACTATACTGCAGCCAGCCACCAGGGTGCAATAGAGATGTTTTGGCTTCACTTTTGGGGAGCTGTCATGTTGTCTATCTTTATAAATGTCAATAGTCTGCACCAAAGACAGACATCCCTAGAGCAATGTGGCATCAGACTAACACCATCTCTCTATGTGGCATAGTACTTGCTCTACACATGTCAGTGAGGAAAAATGAACGAATCAATCATCTTGAAGCAATCATTTCAAGTTTTTGATACATTCTGAATAAACTGACCAGCACAGCTGAGCTCACTTTAGTCCGCCTCCTCTCAAGCATATTTCTGAGTTGCTTTGCCAGCACAATCTGAGGGGAAATAACACTGTTTAAGTCAATGTATAATCATCACACTGCCAGTAGTCAATCATTGTTTTCATTTGAGCTATTGTGGAATTTGATCAATCTCCCAAATTCCATTGCCATGATTGGATTATGAGGAAATTGTTGCAGGCTAATCAATATGCTCAAGTCGAGTCAGTGAGCAGGAGTTTTTCACAGAGTGGATGTATTAGAAGTGAAGTGAGACGGATGTTCATGTAGCATACTGTTTCAGACTTGGCTCAGGTTCTTTGTCACATGACGTCCCCCTCTGTCTCCCCGCTCTTATGTCAAACAAAAGCATAATGAGAGGACAACCAATTAAAATATGCTCTGGATTACCCTCACAGCCAGGCTTACCCATTTGACATCAGGAGGCTGTGCATTTTTTGGACTCGTAATAGCTAAAAAGCAATACGTTTTCTTATTTATGTGTTTGAAATTCCAACATTTAAAGACCTCTGAATTTGTATTTACTGGTCACCTGTCAAATAAGGTTGCTTTCACCCAAAAAAGGAGCAGGGGCATGCAATGGAGCAAAATACCTAGATAGGTTGCTCTCATCCATACTGCAGCCAGCCACCTGGGGGTGATCAAGATGTTGTGGCTTCACTTTTGAGGAGCTGTCATGTTGTCCAACTTTATATATGGTGATGGTCTGGACTAGAGACAGGCATCCCTAGAGTCATGTGGCGTTTAAGAATTTATGTTCTAAATAGTCAGACTAACACCTTCTCTCTATGTAGCATAGTACTTGTACATATGTCAGTGAGGAAAAATAAACAAAGCAATCATTTTGAAGCAATTCATTCCAGTGTTGATATCTGATGGAAATAACACCATCCACGTCGATGTATAATCATCACATTGCCAGTGGTCAATCATTGTTTTCACTTGAGCTATTGTGGAATTTCATCAATCACTAAGATTCCATTGACATGATTGGATTACGAGGACATGGTTGCAGGCTAATCAATATGCTCAAGTCGAGTCAGTGAGCAGGAGTTTTTCCACATTGGCAGATCCATTATAAGTGAAGTGAGAAGGGTGTTCATGTAACATCTGTTTTAGACTTGGCTAAGGCTCTTTGTCACATGACGTCCCCCTCTGTCTCCCCTCTCTGAATGTCTCTGCTATGTCAAATAAAGGCATGATGAGAGGAGAACCGATTAAAATATGCACTGAATTACTCTCACAGCCACACTTACCCATTTAACATCAGGAGGCTGTGCGTTTTTTTTGGTGAATTGTAGAGATAAGCAGCTGCCTTTCAGTTTTAGACCTTTAACATTTAACATTCAATAATTACAACAGCCTGGCGATTCTGTGCACAAAAACATATTTTAATTTCTCCAGCTTTCAGTTAATCCTAATTAAAAAATCAGCATGCTAATAGCCAACAAAACTGACATAATTCAGCTTTATTCATATCAACTTTTTACAACATCAGTAGATGCAAAAGCAAATGCTGGCAAAGACCAGAGCCAACATTAGCCATGCTTATTGTTCCACAGCCACGGACATTTAGAAATTATTGTAGCTTAATATTTTTATTTTTTTTTTTATTTTTTTTTTGCAGAGTGTTCCAGTCATATCATTAATGACAACATCGACTGGACTATTTAGTCTACTGCATGAATTAAAATGAATGAGGGAGTTCAGATTAGGGACAAGCTTGAAATTCTTAAAGACATTTTGATTACTATTTAAACACAGTCCACCACTTCTTACATTTTGTAATGCTGGGCTGCCACAATACCAAATTATTCAAGAGCAAAAATCAAGCTGGGAGAATGTTTGTCACTGATTTGTGTTTAGTGCTTCAATACAAACAAGTTTTCCCACACAGCAGTAATAATATGTCAGAAGTTGTTTGTGTGGTTCAGTTTATCAAACACAATCAAGTGACCTATAGCTCACAAAAGCAACCGTAGCAGGTGATCAAAGAGGGAGCTGCAGAGCTGAAATGTATTCAAATAAACTGGAAATTACTTAGGTCCGTATTTCAGAGTCCCACATGTGCTGTGGGACTTGTTTGTTCTACCGTGATATACTCACACATCAGCTTGCAATATAGTGCAGTATAACTTTGATTCACATTTCATGTCGTTGCTTTATTGCTGCAGACACGCAGGGATCTGCTTTGAAGTCGACCACCCACTGCCCACAGAACAATTTAAAAACAGAGTGCCCAGGCAGGGAGCACAGTTTCTAAAGACTGCTGCTTCCATTCTTAACAGGAGCAGGATATAAACATATAATGGTCATTTTCATGTGGGTATAAGAAATATGCTCTTGTTTATATATCAGCATATAGTCACAAACAGTGTTTGTCTTTTGTTCCAGAAGTTGTTGCATTTTTAGCCAAACAAGCTTTGTGGCTCTATAGATGGCAATGTCGGCTGTAATGATCATTCGTGATCCCCAGATGATGAGTAATACTGCTTTTGGTGATCGTATGATTTTTACTCTCGAGCCACCTCAAGGTTTGACATGTTTATGATCAAATGCCTGCAAAACTTGGGCCAGTCCCATCAGCCTCAGCTGTGTGTTGCATTTAGTGTTAATCAACAAGTGTTAGCAGGCTAACAGGCTAAACTATGGTGGTGAACCTTGTTATGTTTTTCCCAAGACTGTTCTGCCTAGTCCCCTAATAAGATAAGAGTGACTCAGCCATGGCAGCTCACATTTTTGTTCCTGTATAGCACTCTTCAAACTTTTGCAACAGCAAGCTAGCACCTGTGAGGGTCACTAGCCAACCAGACCACTCTATGAGCTGGCTGGAGCTCTCTCAATACACTGGCCTTGTACACAAGAGGCTTTCATTTCCCTGGTAATGTGCGTGTTGTTTAAATATTGCACTTGTACATGATGAGGACTTGTTGGGGGACAGACTACCAAGTGTTGAAAGGGAGAGAGTTGAGCTGAGGCAGGCAGTCCCGGGGAATGGCACTTGGTGCGGACAGCCAAGCCTAGCAGAGCACTTGCATGCCAGTTAGGGCTGCCAGTGATGAAGACAAGTCGCTGGGCTGTAGGGAAGAGACTATTATGACTCAGCGTTTCACATTAACTTACATCAAGTAGCTGCAACAACTCCCTCTGGGTGGGGTTAGGGATAAGGTTGGGGTGAGGTTAAGAACAGGGGAAACACATAGATGGGGAAATAGATTTCAACACAACACCACAAACTAAAACATAGCAGCTGTGGCTGAGTCGTTCTCCTTCTGAGCCTGTATTGGTTGCAGCACTGGTTAGCATCATAGCTAGGCAAACATTACTGTTTTGTGGATGCCTGGAAGGTTATAACCAATCGGGGGGGTTGGTCTTCCTGCAAGGTAGACTAGGTAGCTGCATCCAGCAAGTCAGATCAGTTTCTCCCAGCCTCACAAAGCTGTTATTGTGACTGTAGACTTTTAATCGTTTCCTACTGCAATTCATTCTCCCCTCTGTTTGATTGAGCCATGACAAATGATTTAATGTTTATGTAAACTGTCTTGCTTACTTGTGAATTACTATACTCTTAGCATGAATTGGATAGCCCAGTCTGACACGTCAATACAAAGGTTATTGATGCAGAGAGTCAGCTGAATGTGGAATATGATGCTTTCTCCTCTCAGGCATTAAACAGAAAGGTCAGTCCATTCTAGTCCATTTTACATCCATGAACACAGGAGATTAGATACAATAAATGAATTGAGTGAAGTGAGTGCTGTTTGAATGTATGCAGGTTTTTCACAGTGAGTTAACTGAGTGATCTTCACCTCCCTTATTGGTTTTTCCTTCTGGTTACAGGAGTAGTTCCCTTTCACTCAGTCCTGCCCAACAACGGAGGGAGAATAATTACTTCAGGACCCCACCCATCTCCAGAGGAAAACACAAAATAACGACAAATCTCATCGATGGATCCAGAGTTGCTGGCCACGTCTACAAACACCTGCAGGAGGATGAGTCAGCAGACATGGAGTCCATAAGAAGGTGAAACTCTTCTTCTCTCATTCTGTAAGTTTTGTCATGTTTGTTTGAGCCTCAACAAGGAAATTCTCATCACCCGCCATCTAGCTGAGGTCAAATAACCGGTTCAGTGATACAGACCCCCGAACTAACTGAGGTTAAGTTGGAGTGGCAGAAGGATAATTTTAGGAGAAATGAGTTTATGACTGAAACGCTCTCAGTTCAAATCCGTGAACCAGCTTATGAAATCTGATCCAGGGAAATAAATGAGATCTGCTGTGCCCTCCTTCAACTGGGACTGTCACAATTAATTTGGAAAACACACTTGATCCCAACTGCAGTATTGTGGTGCTGGGGAAGTCCAAGATATGAGTGTGCGTTAATCCTTCATACGCTTGCCACTGGGCCTGCTGCTGTGAATGAAAATGTGTGGTTTTATCAGGGTTAAAAATACAACAACAGCGCAAAGCTAATTACCAGATGAGTTCACATGAACTTCAAGACGTCCAGAATGGTTTGATTTTGGCTAATGCTCGAGCATTATGTTGGGGCTTCACATATCGAATAAATAATTACATTTTCTGTCATGTACGAGCTAAATGTGGAGCCATATTGGGTGACTGCAGCCTTCTAGAACAAGACTACAAATTGCAAAGGATTAATTTCAGGCATTTACGCATCTTCAGTTCTCCTCATGCTCATCCTGATGTCGAGTCAGGACAGCCAGTTGCCCTATTTTCATGGCTATCATGAGTGAAGCACAGCCACTGGCGCTGTTTCAGGAGGCATTAAAAGCAGGGAGGACTTTTTGGCAGACCCACCTCTCGCCAGTTGGCTATCTGGGGGCTTAAAATAACTTACACATTTGAAAAGTACAGTCTGATGATCCTCACTGGCACTGGCTCAAAATAGGTAGCCTGATGTGAAATCCTCTCTGGCACAGTTATTATCAAAGAGGCATGTTCATCTGCTGTCCTCAAGGAGGGAAGAGATGATCCATGTAGGAACAAAGTTTAATTTTACAATACATTAATTAAGACGTAACAAAGTGTACTTTTTATCAAATTGGACAAAATCTATTAATAATATGCTCTTTATAATACAGTTTTATACCCTTTATTGGACCTTTTTAGGTCATTAATGACATATTACAACAGACATGTACTGTAAACTGTACTGTCTGTGCAAAGTGTCATTAATTACCCTCTAATAAAATCTAATAAGGGTCTAACAATGTGAAACAAAACACTTTAGTTTACGGTACAGTTCTGTGGCCCTAATTACTCTCTAATAAAGTCTTATCTTATCTTATTATCTTATTTTATCTTAATAAAGGGTCCAATACTGTCTTATAAAGAACATATTATTTCTGTTTTTTGAATAATTTAATACAAAGTACAGCTTGTAATGTCTTATTAGTGTCCTATCAAATAAAGTGTGGCCCAAAGTTGCACATTATTCCACATCAGTTCAAACTTTTTTCTGCAGATTGTTAATAAGATTTATGTTACATAACATCTACCAAAGCTGGAAAATATTTATCTTACACTGCTCATTGAGGTGCTTGTTTTCCTCAGTAGAATAATGCATAATGTCAAGCAGCTCCACTGGCATTTCCTCTTAAAACCAGTAACACTGAAAACATTGAATTATTTTAGGTTTTATTTACAGATGCAAAAGCAGAGCATCTTTAAGCCTGAGTAAGGCAGTCCTATTTAGCATATGACTCAGAAACAGCCTAATTTGCTGTCAGCGTGTGCAACTTGAGCGATGGCACTGTTATCAGAAACGTCTGTCATTAAAGCAGTAGTGTCCCTTGTGCATTCCACATACTTAAAAGTGCCGAGCAATGTTCCTATTAGCATGCCAACCTGATTGAGCGTTACAGTGACTTGTAAGATACACTGCAAGCTGCCAAACTCTTTATGTGACCTATTTCCATAATTTACATTTTTAAACAAAGCTCCATGGAGCTCAGCAGTTCTTTCAAAATGGTTGTGCAGAGAGATCCTCCAGGAGCACAACAGTTTCCCTCTTAACACACATACACATTAATGTGCACAGACGCACACACGCAGAGAATAACAAACAAATTAATAAAGAAACTAATGAGAATTCTTCTTTTAAAGGCAGAATCTGTAAGCTATGAGCTATTAAATCAAGTAGAGACGAGCTGAAATAAGAGAGCCTCTCATCTTCTTGGGGATAACATTTTATTTGTACAGTTAAACAATTTAGCTCTCATTAGCCATTGATAATTCCCCTCCAGATCCATCAGCGCAGTGTGTTTCACTGGCCTTCAGCAGGTTGAAGTGACGTATTTTTCTCGACTTAACAGCCATACAACAACAAGCTACCAAGCTTACAGCCCCCCCACCTCCTCCTCTCCCTCCTCCTCCTCCTCCTCCTCCAGCCCCCACCTCTCCCTTGTTGCCATGGATACACCTTCTCATCTCTGGAAATGAGAAATGGGAGGTGGAAAAAGGAGAGTGAGAGAACGACGGAGAGGGGGAAAGTGAGGAAAGATTGTGCGGAGATGATGAGAGTGCAGCGGAGGAAGGAGTGCGGCATGGCAGGAAGTGTTAAAAAAGAGACGAAGAACGGCAAACAAACACGAGAATACTCTTCCATGTTTTCCATTTTGTGACAACAAATCCCTGTAGAGTATTGTCAGTTCCATTATCCAGTGTCAAAACATATATTTACCCATCGCAGATAAGGACGGAATTGAAGGCAAATTTGCTATGGGAGTTATTTTTAGATATGTTTTGATCTGCCGGATTTACCTCCAGCTTTCATTCGCCCTCCTAATACCAAGGGAGGAGTGGGAAAGTAATTCAATTATTTAAACTTGGTTATGCTACAAACAGTCTCTGAAGGCTGACAATAACACTGGCTGTCTCCTAAGGCTGTGCCGGGGTGATTCTAAATGTGAATTGAGTCTTTACTAACAACATTAACTCCTGTGCAAATTCAAAGCATATACAAACTTACCCACTTGACACTTGAATAAGTTTCCCCGCTCTGCTGTATTATTTTCACACTGACTGAACATGATGCTTCTCCAGCTTGTCGACACCATTTCGTGATGCGTCACTCATTCGGGATACTGGACTGCGAGATGCTTCATCACGCAAACATACATGCTGGGACTAGGGCTGTCACAATCATGACATTTCAGTTGATGATTGCCACAAAAATAATCCCAAATACCAACTTAAAGACCCTTTTTCACAGCAACCATTTCAACATGAAAAAATAGAGTAAATACAAGGATATTTATTAAGGTTCCATTCCATTCAGATCAGAGTCATATCACACATCAATATGTCTGCGAAAAAAGAGTCTCTTTTCTGTTCATCTTATGCCACTGTAAGTCCAATACATTTTTCTTTGCTTTTTAGGCTTTGTAAGCAAAAATTACACCTGCCAAATATGACATAAATAATAACTTAAATATACAAAGAAATTACTGACATGTCCAAAATCATTCACTGCTCACTACTCACTAACATTAATTACATCATTTCAGTTATTTTTCTTTTAGAGTAAAGCATGATGGTATATAATGCTTGGTTAGTCGCCATCAGTTGTATGATACTTTTCAAGATGGATTGTGGGATACTTTGCATTCTCTATCTAGAGTAAGATAGTTCTTACTATACATTTGGACACCACTAAAAAATGACAAACTCACTGTATAGTGAGTATGTAGTGAGTACTGAGTGATTTCGTACACAGCCACAGCCGTAGATTAGCTAGCTTGTTGTGACAAAGTTTTTCTTAACATTACTGAACTTAAGATTTTCATATCTAATGTTTTTCCAGCCCCCCTGTTTTAACCATCTTCAAAATTTGTTTTTCTTTTCAATCTTGACAAGCCTAGCACATAGCATATCTAAGTGCACAAAAGAAGAAAGCTGGCTAAGGCACCAAGCTTGCTCAGAGCACAGAGTGAAAAGGGGTGGGACATAGGAAGGGCCAATTGCTATTATGTAGTAATTGCGACAGGCTTAGCTGAGACTCTTACACGCGCAAACACAGCTAGAGTTACCCTAAATGTGACATTATAAACCTTTCAGATGCACATGTTCAAGGAGGCAATGTATAATTTGTCCATATACTCAGACAGGTCAGGGTCAGAAATCCAGCAGCTTTGTTTTTAAAGCCTGAAGTCTTCAGGCTGTCCTGAGAGAAAGGATTTTTCAGTTAAATATTCATGCAGCAACAACAATACAGAATGCTTATGCCGTGGATTAAAAATAATTACACTAGATTATGAAAGAACAGTACCTAAATAATAATAATTTTGTTGGTGCAAGATGAATTATTTTGTGGAACAATAAGGGGAATAAAATGTTAAAAAGCATAAAAGAATGGTAGCCTTATCTCCATATTCTGTATAACTCCCTTTCTTTTATTCCTCTAAGGAAATGGGTGTCTAGGATGCAAAAGGTCACAATGAAAATGACTCGGTCTCACTCTCAACCTGCCATTTCTATTCTTTCCTCTGCCTAAAGGTGTGATTCTGCCGGTGGAAGAGTCGGCGCCCTCCTCAGCAGGACCTCACTCTCACACTTCGCAGCCAGAAAGGGATGGACCGAGGTCCCCTGCACCCGCCTGGATAAGGGAACAACCTTCCTACCACCCTCCCTGCGCACCCGATCTGTTCCCATCATCCCTTCGCTCCAAGCGTGTGACCTCGAGGCAGGGAATGTGGACATGAGTGACCGCAACCAAGGGGGGCTCCTCAAGTGGCACCCCATGCTGGCTGGAAAGACAGCAGTGCCCATTAGCAATTCTCCCTCTCCCCCCTGTGAGACTGTTGTGCTGGCGTCTGCTGTTATGCCCGGCAGTGTTAGCTCTCCTGCCACCGCCACCACTACGCTGGGGTCGGAGAAGAATCTCAGCTCGGCACAAACACCCTGCTCCATTGAAATCACAGTGGAACTCGCGCAGGAATTAAAACAGAAAAGCCTTTCCAGCCCCATGAAAATGTCTGGGTCTCACAGCGAGATCCACCGCGGTGGCACAAACACTCTGGAGGCTGGGACTGTGCAGGAGTCAGAAGGGAAAAGTGTCCAATATCCAGCTAGAGTTCTGCACACGGGCAGTGGGACCAGGGGTTTGAAGGCAGCAGGCCAAAGAGAAGCCCAGGGACAGTGCCAAGGTCAGGCATCCCTCGTGTACGGAGGCGCAAACTGCTCCTTGGCCACCAAAGGACCCAGCTGCAGAGGAACTGGAAACGCTTACGCCAAGCCCTCTGCAAGCTGATTGGATTAACTATGTAAAGCTTCAAAGACAGTGTTTCCAATAACTGTATACCTTTGCTGGTGGCACAGGATGGTGGGAGCAGGTGGGACCATCTGTGTGGCCACACGGACCAATGACAGATGGCGGCCGATTTTGAAGGAACACAAACAGATTGAACTGCCGAGGAAAAAAATATTGACACAACAAAAGACATCAAATCATAAAGAAAAAGAGACAAACAAACACACATTGTGAATAAATGTGACTCAATAAGGAAAAACAAAAAACGTGACTTGAGTGGAAGCTTGACTTAAACAGTGTATTGAAAAAAATGCCACTATTTAAAAGGAGCTTCTACTTAGAAACCAAAATAGTGTGTCATCTCTATGTTGTTTCTCTATTGTAAAGAAATGAAATTATATACTGTATGTCATATAATATATGTCATATAGACGTATATATATTTGACTACAATTGTGACAAAATAAAGACTAAGATAACAGTGTTAATTAAGAAATTTGTTCATCTCAATCCATTTTTACGACATCAAAGGGATAGTTCGGATCATTTGACGTGGGGGTGCATGAGGTGCGTAACCATAGTAAGTGTTTTAGTTACAGTAGATGGTGGTCAGCAAGTTCAGTTTGAAGAAGCAGCAGAAGTACAGGAGTAGGAAGCTAAGCAATGTACTGCTGTGGACGGGGTCAGCGGCAAAAGGTATTTCAGACACTTAAAAAAGGCCCACCTAAAGTGCAAGCTATATTGAGAATATTTTCATCACTTATACCTTGATGTCAGACAGTCTTTTCCAACAGGAAACCACTGTTTAATAAGACAAACCTCACTCTCTCCATGCATCCATGGAGTTGCTGGCTTACCACTGTTATATTGTAAGACTTTAGTGGACAATCATCAAAGGCACATAATAAGACAAACAAACTAAAAGCTCAAGGCTGTAGACCAGCAACTCCTATTTTATGTAAAGTAAAATTGCTAATGGAGTCTGGTTGGTTTGGAGAGAGCAATATTTGGCTTATAGAACACTGAATTCCCATCAGAAAAGGCTGTCTTAAACTGATAGATTTTTTTTAGGTGGACTTTTTCTGAAGTGGATAAAATAAGTTTTGCTGCCGACTGTCACAGATGTACATTACTGAGATTCTGTCGTGGCGATCCTCTGCTTCCCCAAACTGGGGGCGTGCCGACCGTCATCTACTGACTTTCAATAAGTCAAATAGTGCGAACTATCCCTTTAAGAATGATCTAAAGAATGCCAGTGCTTGTGTTTGTAAGCTGTTGTCTTTAATATACAGAATAATCCATATAAATACCAACAGTGTTGAAATCCCATCTAACATGAAATATGTCAAGGTAAGGACAAATTTAATCTAGATTTTCCCTTCATGTCCATGGCAACAGACACCTGTAGTCTGTCAGGATGGATTAATCATTCACCAGTTTATCTATCCCCATTTGCCCAACCCTACAAACAGCCAGACTAATTATAAAGCTCATTATTTTTGCTTCTGATTCAGGTAGCTGTTCTCCAGGTGAGCGTGTGTGTTGGTGGGGGGGTGGGGAATTAACGAGGGAAAACATGGTCTAATAGGAAGGAGAAAGTCGGCCCCTGACATGATCTTTTCCTCTTTTATTCTCAAGTTTTAAAAAATACATTTCTGTCTCACAGTGAAGGTACAGTATGAGCAAAGGATAGCGGCTAAGGGTTTGGTGACGAAGCATTAACACTCAAGAAAAAATGTATTTCAGACTACGCTCATTATTTCCCCGTGGTGCACTTTATGATGTATCCATAGGCTATAAACACAAAAGAAGATCAACTTTGCTATTTTGAATTATAACAATGGCCGAGAGGTTTGCAGATGGAAATGAAGCAGAGCAGCATTCGAGCCGAGCACAATTCTTTATTTATGCCTCATTTACGTCAAATTCTGTATATCTGAGTTCCCTCCCTTTCAGGTTTGCAATGACTGCTGGCAAGGTAAGTTGTACAGGACTTACAAATGGGTATTAGTGAGATTTCTTCATCACTGCTCTGCAGAATAAAACTATCTTGAGTCTATAAGAAGGTTTTTATGAAGATTAAAATGAACTTCATTGATCCCCGAGGGGAAATTGAGTCAAGGCAGCTGCAAAGGAAAGATAAAATTACCATAAATAGAAAATATTTAGGGTTCTAAATACATACAGTGACTGTTGGCTAGACTGAATTCACCACACCTTTCAATGGATTTTCAGATGTTTACAGATTTACATATACTATATTTAGCCTGCGGTGCAAGACCATAAAGGGAAGGTGTGCAAATTCAGGTGAGTGCCATGTTTAAAGAAAAATATGAATCAATAATTAGAGAAATATAATAAATGCAAATTCTTCTATATGGGGCACGTGAGGTCACTGAATACTTTGATTACTGGATCTCAGCCCAACTGAACACTTACGGGAGATTTCACATAAGGGAATATCTTTAGGAGGAATTCATCCCTCCAGGTGTAGAATCTATTCCTAGGAGCACCAGAGCTCCCCTTGAGGCTCATGGTAGCCCTCCATCTTACTAATACACTATCTCTATGCATCACTGTACATTCGCAGTATAATATTTATGATTCAGATGCACATATTTGCATCATTTGCTATTCCTGATGTTAATAAATGTAAGCAATATGTGAAGAAATCCATGCAAGAAGTGCAGAGAAATCATCTTTAGCATTTATGGTAACTTCTGCATATGCAACATCATCATTAACAAGAGATAAAATACTGAGAGCACTCAGGGTACGAATACGAATACGAATACGAATACGAAATACTTTATTGATCCCCAAGGGGAAATTCATTTGTCTGTAGTCTCATCTATTTGTATAAGAATTGTAGAGTCTGATGGCAGTTGGTATGAAAGATCTTCTGTATCTCTCTGTCCTACAACGAAGAGAGAGAAGCCTTCCACCACCATTATTTCTTTGGTCCATCAAGGTGTTATGCAGTGGATGATCCATGTTGCTTAGGATGGCCTCCGCCGTCCTCATTGTGTCTCTCTCCACAACTTCCTCCAGAGAGTCCATCCTTACTCCGATCACAGAGCCAGCCTTTTTCACAAGCTTATCCAGCCTCCTTGCTTGCTTTTTTCCCAAACTTCCTCCCCAGCAGACTGCAGCATAAAATAAAACACTTGCCACAATAGACTGATAAAACATCTGCAGCATCTTACTGCAGATGTTTAGAGATCTGAGCTTCCTTAGGAAAAAGAGGCGGCTCTGCCCCTTTTTGTAGAGTGCATCTGTGTTCTGGGTAATATAACATAATATAAATTAAATGCCTTCATGTCCAGCAGTTAATATTTAAGCACTTCTTTGTTCAACATTATATCATTACAAATTCGCTAAAGCATTTTATTTAATCGAACAGATGCATCATTTTTGCGTATTGTATATAAAATGTTTTCTTCATTTCATTCAAAAACCCAAATCTTACATGTGCACTGCCACTTTTGCTGTAGAATGTTTGCTTTGGTTTTGTTTCTATTTATGAAACGTCATTTTGAGTCTTTACAAATTCAGATTATAGCATAGAATACAGCTTATTTCAAAAGAGGACAATGCTGCAATGCTGTGTGTATGCTGTATGCAATTGTAGTATGCTACAAGTGGGCAGTCATGTATAACTCTGGATACCACGCATCCGCTCCAAACATCACTAGTCCCTTCTTACAGAAAACTGCCAATTGTGACAACACATCATTGCTTTTAATCCCGTTCCATTTGTGTAACAGAGCCTTTCCAGTGAGCCAACATGCACAGCAGAGAGCACCCTGACCCAGTTTGACTTGAGTGTAACAAGACCTTAATAGACCCTTCCTTTCACTTTCACTCTATGAAATTCAGAGTAGAACAGGGTAAAGCATACAACAAATATATAGTTATTTACACATACAATACATGTATATATTCTTGTGATGATAATATGGTCAACATCTTCACATAAAAAGTTCAACGTCTGGGAAATATTGTCAGTCCACATTTGAGCACAAAGCATCATGATGTAAGTTTGTCACTGTTCACGATCTGCAAGCTAACTAGCAAACCAATCTACACAAATCATTAGCTAGCTAGTTAGCCAGTGTTTTGCTAACATTAGCTAACTTAAGATGCAACTTAATATAATCACTTTTACAGGAAAAGGAGAAAGTCAACCAAGGTCCCAAGCTCGCTCAACTGTTATTGGAGAGCAAAAAGGTGTGCGTCTCTGGAAGGCTCCATTAGTATCAGCTCACTTTACCTTACTACTTCATATCAAAATGCCTGCTGTGAAGAAGGTATATCACCTGAATCTGCAGTTCCCTTATTAGTAATTTCAGCTCATTGTTGAGTTGCGCAGCCCAAATGTTGTGGTTCCCTCTCACTGCTCTTATAGCATATTTCCTCCTGCAATCGGCAGTTGTTTTCTGTGAGAAAGCTCCAAAAACCCACTGTACTCTATTTGCTCAGTGCCAAATAGACAAAGTTAGAGATTAGCTGGTGAACATAGTGAGGCATTTGGCAGCTAAAGAGTCAAATATTTCCCTCGGGAAGTTGGAGAGACCAGAAACAGAGCTAAGAGAGAGTGAATATTGGATTTACATTCACCAGGTGGTCAACACATGACTGTAAATGAAAGGTAATGTAGCTCCATAACTGCTAAATGTGTGAAAATAAGCAACTGTTTGCCAACAAGTTCACCAAAAAAATGACATGCCAATGTTGCGTTCACTGGCTTCCACTGCCCTCAAGTGGCCAAAAAAGCAGCAATTGAAGGTTTAATTGGTCTTTAAATATGTAACAACCAAAGCAAAAGCACACAATAAAGTCTTAGCAGATCTGTAATGCAGTCAAATTTCAAACTAGGAAACGATGACACTATGATAGACTCCCGTCAGAGAAGTCTCCTTCCTAGTGTGGCACTAATGAGAGGCCATGTGGATTTGAAAGGGAAGGGATATGTCTTTGATCACAGCTCGCACTAAACGCTGGAAACACTGTTTGAAGCACCCTCAAAAGATTCCCAAGCTCGCTGTTTGCTGAGTGGGTTCTCCTACTGAAAAAGTGAGCCAAGTAACCAAGACAAAACCCGCCTGGAGCTACAGTGACTTGGTGAACTGTCGCTGTAATCAAGACACTGAAAAGGAGGACACAGTGAATGAGCCGCAGCCAAGGTTCAGTCAATGAAAAATGGGGCTCTGATATCACATTGTTTCACATTTTTAGGTCTATATTAGGGATTTTAATGGATATTTTCCCAAAGTTTTATGCTTTTGTGTCTATGTCGAATGAACATCTTAGCCAAAGCTTAACAAATGCATGAAGTCACATCTGTGGGTCAGAGGATGCTGACACTGTGAGGGGGCTGCAGATCACACAAGCAAGGACAACAATGAAGAAGATTAAAAAGTAAGTGTTCTCATTACCTGAAATGAGCCAGGTTTGTCGGGGGTGGGACCTTGTAGCCATTGGATTAATCCTCACCGGTGTTGACTCTTTTATGTTTCCGAGGACTGTCACGCACACACACCACACACACACACCACACACACTGGCCTCCCTCGCTCAGTGTGAGAGGAATACTAATGTGCCAGAGGTGCAGGGGGACAGTGAGGTTCCCTACCAGATGGCATGGAGATTATGAGGACAGCAGGCCAGCATGTGTAATGCAGCACAACCAGTGTGGATGTCTGCTAACATCTCTCACCAGCTCCCCTCGACGTGGGATATCAGGTGATATTTAACATATCCAGTGGCTGTGTTAATACAAGTGGCAATTTCCTTCCCTGCAATGAAATATGATTTGTTTGTTTTTAGGTGACAACTGCTGTGCTCGGCTTACATGTGAGAAGAGCACATTTATTAATTTAAGCGGGATCTCATATGGACCTTTTTCACTGCAGCAATTTTGACATGAAATAGTAGGGCCAACAAACACACCAAAAACATTAAAATAGCAGGCTAGTCTGCCCGTGCAAAATGCACTGATGTGGCTTCTTTCTAACACTACTGCATGTCTAAAGCATGTTTAAACGTGCAATACATGAACGTTTTAGTTTAAAATGTTCAAAAATGAGCAGAACTTGCCACCAGAATGTGAAGAAATAATGGTTAAGATGTTATGTCAGACATCTATGTATCTACTGAAGTTAGCATGTTAACCAGGAATCCCAGGACCATCCAGTCTCGTATTGCCACTTTATACCTCAAGTACACGAGTAGAAAGTGTGCAAGTGGTGAGTTTGCTACGTTCCACAAGCTCTCTAAGCTTTTTTTAATCTAATAAATAAACAAAATAAACTCACAAAATGCCAAGAAAGAAAATATTATTACATTTAGATTTCAAATACAACTTTATCCATCTGAATTCAGTTTCTCTCCTTGCTGGAGATGAGTTTGATTGCCTTGTTTAAAAACACTGTAAAAACCCACCCAGGCCGAAAGACCGACAGTTCAAAGCTTCTGTGTTGGCAGTGTAAACCCCAATACTCCCTCAGTGCTCCGAGCTCCCAATCCAGGCAGACCTGAGCCAGAAATAGGACAGTTAGCTGCACAGCTCACTGAGCTATCCAGCTAATGGCAGCTACAGTTAGCAGAAATGCTCTAGTATTATGCTGCCCCCTATATTTTGAAGTATAAATTCAACAGGTGGCCAGTTCTTACATATTGCACCTTTAATGTGGTAGAAGTTCTTAAGTTTATTTTGTTTTTCTTGCCTTGTCTGCTATATGTCTCATCTTGAACCAAATTAGAAAGCACCAACACCAGCTGTACTGTCCAGTGTGGGAGGAGAGGTGGGATTTTCTGGTCATATACAAAATATGTAGCTTTCATAAAGCTGTTAAGTCCTCTGATATTACTAAATATTTTAAAATGACTGCAGAAAAGCAATGGTTTTAATGTTTTATCTGTGCTAGCAATGTGGTTCTTGGGATGGCAAAGTTGTTCGGCTGGTTTGTTGCTCGAATGTGACCATCAGTTGATAGGGTCACAACTTTGGTCCATACTGAAATACCTCAATAACGATTTAAAACATTGCCACTACGTTTTGCACAGTGATTTATCATCTGCAGATGATAAAGTCTAATGATGTTGGTGATGATCTGACTTTTCCTCTAGTGCCTAACCTGCCATCCCCCCTCTCCATCCCCTAATAGCAGAGAGAATGTAGGGGCAGAAGGGTTCGCTTAGTTTAATATGTTAGTTTAGTCTGCCTGACTCATTGATCCTTTATCTGACTGAGGTCTGTAAGTTAGAATCTATGGCCCTGACCATTGCTCTGAAATATCAGCTGCCTCACTGTGCTCTTTATTGATAAATCTATGACACTGTCCGTGGTGCTGAAGTAGCAGACAGATTTGTTATGGTGCCTTTTTCCCTCAGTCAGTTTCATTTTGGATCTATAATATTTTCCAAACTGATCAATTCTACACTATATTGTAGCCTATATAATCTAAAGTAGTGTCACCTTTATGATCAATGTGTCAAGTAGCAACTTGTAGTCACAGAAGAGCGAGAGGAGAGACATATTCTATTACAAAGGAGCCCCACTCTATGAAGGGCAGTCTTACACACAGTTATCTTCCAGCTATGAGGAGTGGTCACTGGTTCAAGAGACCTAATGGGGCTTTCAGTGTGTATGAAAACCACTTGTAACCACTGCTTCAACATTATATAACAGAAGGAATGTCTAGATCTGAAGACAAAGTGCATACATTGAGAATCAACTTATCAAATGCAGCTCCCTCTATGTGCGTACTGCCTCACCTGCCCATGTGAATGTTTTCACTTTGGGCGCACTAAGAAGGGTTTAAAGATATAGTGCCAGAACTTAAATATGCCATAAAAAGTAACGATGTAGATTACCCTATGGCACATCATTTCCACAAATGTCATAATAGTAATGACAACCTTTTTGACAGTGGAAGGAATTGGGGTTGAGGAGCAGTCAGACGATGATCATCTTAATAAATCACTTTAGAGGGAGAATTATTGGATTTTTCAAGTTGATGCTTTGATGTATCCAGGTCTAAATGAGGAAATAGATTTCAGACCTATATTACTTTCATTTTCAAATGTATGTATTAATGTTGTCTTTATCGCTAGGGTTATAATTATGAATATGAGTATGAATATGAACTTTTTTCCACTCATTGTCTATATAAGGCATCACAACATTCCACTCTGGTTGAATCCTCTTCCCAATCACGTCCTGAAGAAGACCCAGTGTGGGTCAAAACTGGCTGGCACGTCCTTTTGTGGTCTTTGATATGCACTGATATAACCAATAAAGGCTTTTTAGCTATATCCTTGGATTGTTGCACTGAGGTAAGGCCACAGGAGTATTCCTATAATATTCCTAAAATATTTCTATGATCATTCAGTACAGTCTGCTGCTGGCCAAGTGACGTCTTTAACAAAATGTTTTAGGGAAGACATGACTGCAGATGAAGGAGTTGGATTAGTATTATGTTGGGTTAAGGTTTGGGCCATCCTTCCTGTTAAAAATTAACAAACCATCGACTGACTGTATATATACAAAATTTAAAAAAAAAAAAAACAACAACTTTACCTTTTCATATATTAATGGAGAGCAGGCAGTAGAAATAACTATCACACAGTTCAAGAGAAGGTCACAAAACTTAACTAATCTGGTGTCTGGGCTTTTGTCTGCTTTTAACATAAAAGGTTTCTCCCTGTATGACTTCCTGAACAATTGCGATTTTGACAGGTCACTTTTTCCCTGTTAAACTCTAATATAGCTGCCCAGGAAATATCTCAGTGTGACATCTCATCATACTTAAAGACATTTGTCTCTGCTGATAAGACAAGGGCTCATTTTTCCATTAGGAAACTCTTGCAGGCATCATCTCATGTAGTGTATTCAGATTCAGAGGGATTAGTAGAATAATATACAGTAGTTAACATGTTGTCAGTTTATCAATGGAGAAATGCAACAGCACCTAACAACAATAGTCCATCTGCTCCGCCTTTGCTACAATGTTGCCCAGACACTGTGGGCTGGAATCAATAAACAAATGTTTACTAACAACAAAGAATATGAATTGCCCACAGTCCTGGTATACTGGCAACACAGTCTCATGTGTGACACAGCAAAAATATCACAGAAATGTTTCTGATGTGATTTGACCCTGTTCAGAACAAATGTTAAGCACTTAATTTGAAGGGGTGTGCATAAGACAGTCATTAAACTGTTATAACTATGTCAAAAACCTGTCACAAACACGAAGGAGTTTTTGCTTAATTAATTTATGATTGCAAAGGTGACATAATCTGTCAATGTCTTGACATTAACTATGACAAAAAAGGTCTTTATTATGACAATTTGACATTATTGAACCTAAAGAAACTGTTTAGCTTTATGTTTTGACATTACTTTAAACCGTCATATGTGGTTGGTTTTGACACTGGCTGCCATAAGACCATCATAAGTGTGTCATGAATACTTAGCATGACCTCAAGTAAAGTGGTACATTTTGGAACTGTCATAAAGTGCTATTACGCCGTTAAATGCTTTTGTAACGGTGTCATGAAAAAATTCCTGGACTTCTGCAAAAGTGGTTCCATTTGTACTGTCATGAAGATGTCATTAAAGGTTATAAGGCCAGTTTGACGACAGAGTACAGTACCACAGTGATTTAGCTTACAGAGTTAGCTGATGAACACACAGCTTGTTGCTGTGACGTAATTGACTGCATGACAATTTAATCACAACAGTCCCACTTTTTATCAACACAACTTTAGGTATTTGGCAGAAACACACTGGCATCCTTGGACATTTATGATTTTAGGTATCTCATACTATTCGCAACCAGTATGAGTCAAACTTGACATGAGCTCTGTCTGTCAGTCAAGAACCAGCATGCCAATTTCTCCTGAGGTTTCTCAGTCCACAGTGCAAAAGCCCCATGCATCTTGAAGCATACTCAGATCATTAAGCACACCATTAGGAAGCATATTTCCATATTTTTTAAACAACTTTTGACATCATGCTGGCTTAATGGCCAGCCTGGACATATGGACGGGGAAGAACTAATTAATACATTCAAAAACACCCTTTAAAATTATTTGGTTTTACAGGGCTACTTCCTTGAGGTTGACGGTTTCAATTTCCTGCTTGCAAAATACCAAAACATGGTGCCTCAAAAACTCGCAGACAGAATAATGTCCAATATGTTTGGGCTGTTTCTAAATCATTAGGATGTACTGACACACACATCATTAAGTGATATAGAAAGCAGTTTTCTTTAAGTTCTTTAGCTGCTTGGCTTGTGAATAAACTTGTCCCATACATAATGACTTGCAGTGCTTGATATCATCGTAGATTTTGTTGGAGTTTAGTTGAAAGGTACAAAAAAAGTACAGGACAAAGTAACTTTAATAAACATGCTGGAGGTGGTAACAGAAAAAGGCAGGGCAACACAAAATAAATAAAAACAACTGAGGAATCCAGGTAAAAACAAGCTCGCCCAACAAAGATAAAGCCAACAAAACAAGAAAGAATAATCAAGAACGTAACCAGGAGCGAGCAGAACACAGGAGAAAATGCAGGACTGGGGAACAGACACAGACCACCTGGCAAATGAGGAAAAGCACACATACTAATGATGCATTCCGGACAACAAGGAACTCAAAAATTTCAAACCTCCTACTAGGGAAAGTACAGTGGAATGCCATTCAAAGTCCAAGTTACTACTTTTGAGCTCAAATCCATCTTCCTGACTTCGTGAAGAAGCAGTTGTCTGACGTCACACAACAATGGAAGCAACCATGAAAGCCGACTGCGTACTATCATATGATAAAACTTGTTTATCACATATATGATGTCAAAATATGTTGCCAATGTTATTAAGTCCTGTAAAAAAAAGTTGGTAAGTCTTTACAATAAGATACACAACATTTTGAGTAGTTACCAACAAACAAATGAGGAATGAATGAGGAACTACGTGCTAGTGAACCATTAGTTAATGAGTAACTCCTAATCAGATTTTATAGAGGTTCCAATGATTAATTAATTATTAGTTAATGAAGAAACGAGTGAGGAACAATTCAAGAACAACTTAGTAATTGATGGATAATTAATAAGTACTTCCCTTATAATTCTTAATGGAGAACTATGTAGTGAATAATAATGATTAACAAGAGAACAGACTGGGAGAGCCGATATTAATCAGTCATTAGGTAGTGATTAGTTCATGAATATCTGTGATCATGTCTTAATGAATTGTTCCCGATTAACCTTGAACCAGCTAGTGAGCAGCACAAAACTAGTAACTCCTCAGGATTACTAATTGCTTAAACATTATTTACTCTTTTTGTGACCCTTCAAGTAAAGTAACCATAATATGAGTAGTTAGTGAGTAGTCCCTCATTGCCTTAAGATTACTTACTATTTTTGTGTCCTCTAAAGTAAAGTGATACATAATACTTAGTAGTGAATCATTACTTCATCATTACTTGTCCATTAACTAACTGTAGACACATAATCAAAACTGTAGTATAGTTTGAAAAAAGGACACATTTCTTCAATATCACTGTAAGGAAAACAAGTTCTCATAAGTAAATAAATAAATAACAGGGTTCTGTCAGAAATAATATATTACTTGGTGCATTATATAAATACAAACATTGAAAATGAATAACAAAAATGAGGGGGTGAAATGTGGAAAATAAATGCCAATAAATTAACATATTCAATATTCATAACTAATAACTAATCTCTACCTAAATTCATTAATATAGAATCTCCCAGTTTGTCCTCAAGTAACTCATTATTAGTTTATAGGAATCATAAGGAAAGTACTCAATGAGTCACCAATTATCAACTTGCTCCTGATTTGTTCCTCATTTGTTTCTTCTTTATTCTCCTTTATTAACTTCTTAATTTTTTATTAACTTACTCATGAACTAATTATTAATATAGCAGTCCATTCCTCATTTGTACATTATTTGTTCACTGGTAAACTACTCAAAATCTTGTGTACCTTATTGTAAAGTATAATAGTGTTTCTTACCTCATGCATATTTTTTTCTCCTCTGTGCCGTTTATATGCAAAGAGGCTGCACTGTTAAGGGTTCGGTTGTTAAGGACTAAGGAATTACCTAATGAAACACAGATGACACAGATGAAAAGGACAAATACAGGGAGTAAACTCAACAAAGACACACAAGAGAAGACGCAACGCCAAGACTCAATTGTCTGACCAATGAGAAAAAGGTTGGACAAGAGCAAACCAACCAAACAATCAACCAAATGAAATAACTAAACTGAAACCCCGCACCATAACAGATTTCAGATATTGTTATATGACATTATAGCATAAGTGTGTGTAATGATTTAATTTTCTGAACTTACCAGACGGTTCCAGCTGTTCTATTTGTTGCCTTTACCCACATAGTCATTATATCCACATTACTGAAGATGATCAAAAGTCTCATTGCGTTAATGTTTTGTAAAAGCACCAGTAGCGATTCCCCACAGTAATGTCACAATCTTGATAAAGTATTTAAAATATTGTGATATATGTCGACATTGCTCGGCCCTTGAATGTTTACATGTAAAAGGTCGAAAACTGTTGACCTATAGAGAAGGATAACAATGTTCCTTTTATCGAGCAGTTTGTTGTGTCGTTTCTGGGTTTAATGGCATTCAGTTACATGCCATCTTTGCCCCAACAGGCCAAAGACATACAGTATAATGAGGACCAGATGCCTCACAAGGATTGCAGTCAAAAGGGCTCTGTCTGGGAAACAGTAATAATGCTGGTACAGTCTGGTGAAGCTGGTAGAGCAAATAAGTGAAAGGTCAGAAGCTATGTTACCTCCAACAGTGTCATAAAATGCCTTGACAAGGCAGAGAGTAGAATAAAAGACAAACAGTAGAGAAACTTGGAAGATGACAGCATGTTAAAGCACCGCCTTTGAACACAGGGTGGCTCTATACTTAGATAAATCTTTTCCTAATGAGCATAGTTACACAGATGGAACCAGTGTACTACTTCAGAATCTTTTAGAAAGAACAATGTGGCAGCACAAGACTTTTTCTTTAACTTTCTACTGGTTATTGGTTAGGGAGAGGAATTCTAAGTATTTATGGTCGTACTTAAATGAGTCACAAACTTTTTCAACTCAATAACAATTGAGTTTAGACTACATGTGCTTTCCTCATAGACCTCACTCTATGAACAAACAAACGACAGATTTTCTGTATAGCGAAGCAAAAAACCTCAAATCCATCAAGACTACCGCAAAAACCTCTCTCCTCAGAAAAATCCTTTAAACTCTGCTAAACTGCTGACAAGCAGGAATGACAGGCATGCTTCATGTTTTCATAAGGATTCCCCACAGCACATATAAACCCCTCAGGGTGGTTATGATTGCTGGGGCATCCACAGGCCAAGGCCCTCCTCATCCTCTGGGACTCCCGAGTCAGCCTGCAAGACAGATTGCGGTCCTGACCTCAGACTCTGTTTTGGTCCCTGCTATAATCAGGATGCTCCCTATGCACAGACTGTCAAAATGCTCACTTTGGTATTCTGCGGAGTTCAAAGTGGAAGAAGTTCACGATTTGACAATTGAGAGACAAGGGTAGACAACATTTTTTAAAATTCTACTTTTCTGTAAGATTTTCTGAGCGATCATTATAAGGTCAAGGCCGCTAAAGATTAAGTTTCATTACATTTTGAAGAGACTAAAACTATTGTCTTGAATTGTTGAATAGACTGAATGGTGATCATGACACCCCCAAATATCTCCATTTCAATAATTCTTTTCCCAAACATCCCATGTGTTTGCATAATGTCAATATATTTGAAATATTTCTTAATCTTTGTTGTTTTAAAGCAGTAGTTCAAAGTTTGGAGAAATAGGCTGATTTGCTTCTATGCAGAAAGTTAGATCAGAATCTCAACATGACAGTCATATCTGTCTGGTAAATCAAGGAGGCTTAATGCAGCTTAATGTTGTTCACTATTTCAGTGTTCAGGATTTTTCGGGTGGACCTGAAACACAACTCGGTGACGTGCTGGAGCCATGGTCCCCCAACACTATATAATTCCCACAGACTGACAATGACTGACATGTCCCCATCATTGGTAACGCCTGTGTTTACTCCACTATTTCATGTCAAAATGGCTGCTGTGAAAAAGGTCTATTTTACAAACTGTAGGTGGTGAAACTGCCTTGCTTAGGGTAGCATTATATCATGACTTTGTTCTCTCACCTCATGATAGCTCCTAAGTCTACCTGGATTTTCTTAACCTCACCTACCCTGCCTTGTCCTGATTACTCACCAGCTGCTGATAGCTGCTCCGCTCTATTAAAAGCAGAATCTCCTGACACGTCTTGTCAGTTCATCAAGTCCTGCCGTCGTTCTAACTGGGGAGGGGGGCTATTAAGCAAGAATCTCCTGCTCTGTTTCTGATAACCATCCAGCAACCTAATTTCCACCAACTGTCCACTCTTGCTCCTGCCCGCAGCGAGTTTTCTCCGGTCCCCAGTCAAGGGTCATCCGTTTTCTCAGTTCTCATCTGCACTTCACTAGCACCTCCAATCTCTTCAGTCCATCCCTCACTGCTGCTGCCGGCCCATCTTCCATTTGCAGCATGCTTATCTGCTGTGAAGCCTGCATGTGTAGGACTTAGAACATTTCTGACTTTAGCGACTCTAAGTGGTGGTATCAAAAAGCGTGGTGGCGGACAGCAATGCAGGCTGTTAGTCCTCCGTCTTATCTCACCCAGGGCACCCTGAAAATGAACAGGCTAAGGAATGTACTGCATAGTATTTTTCATACAGTAGCAAAAGGCAAGAACAAGTATGCTAATAATAAAATATATAAAAACAAAATAAAACCTAGAAGAGGGCACTCAAGCACTTGTTGATCATTTTGAGCCCCTGGTGGCTGGTTAAGAAGGTCAGAAGTCAGCTGTCAATAGTCGTATAAAACCAAGCAGTCATTTACCACTATACTGACCTGTAACTGTGAAGCAATTTAATAAAAGGTATTCATTTATTTCGGCTCATTGGAAGTTATTACTATACATGTCTGACTCCAGTGAATAATTTCCAGTGAGAAACATGCTGTGTTAACTTTGAAACTATTTTTCCAGAGAAATACAGAGTCAACTGACAACTAAAATCTAATCAGTCCATCCTTGAGTCCAAATGGATGCTTGTACCACGTTTTTAGAAATCCCCTCAAAGCGTTCCTGAAATATCACCTTCATGAGAACAGGACGGACATGAGGTCACAGCGACCTTGACCTCTGACCACCAAAATCTAATCAATCCATCCTTGAGACGAAGTGGTCATTTATGCCAACTCCGAAGAAATTCCCTCGAGGTGTCCTTGAGATATTGTGTTCTCAAGAATGAGATAACCCAAAAATATAATACCTCTCTGTCACTGGCATGGAGGCATAAGAAAAAAGGTTTTTCAAGAATTCTGACACACAGAGGTCCTTCAGCATACAGTCATGAATGTGCACAAAGAAATAATTGGCTGATCAGTCCAGCAGTATGAAAGATTAGCTGCAGACAAGCTGTCGGTCCTTTCATCACACACATGCATAACAAAGAAAGACATAAAACAATAAAATATGTCAAATATAAGGGCAGCAGTTAGTTAAATGCAATCTTGTATAAATAGGTTTTCACTTGTCATTTAAATATGTTGACAGAGCTCATATCTCTTAGGTATTGTGTTTCATAGTCTTGGTACAGTAAGTTATCAATTATGAAAGCAGTCCCTCTAAAGGCAGTGATTTTTATATTATTATTGCATTAGGTCATTATAACATTAGTGCACTTTTAAATGAAGATTTGCCTTTGCTGGTGAAAAAAAAAGATTCTGCACTGAGTTCAGCTCTGATGACCAGATTCTCAAGCCCTTTTAGAAAAGTGTGGACTGGAAATTGGTTTTATGTTGGCTGTGTGGTCGATTACACTCATGATGCTTAATGTAGGTCAGACGTAGGTCTGAAGAGGGATCATCTCATTCCCACTATGTGGAACTTGAAAAGGAGGAAGTAAGTGCAAGAGCATGTTTCTGCCACCTTTCAGCCCAGTCAAGTGGCCCTGTTACTCAGGTTCAGGCCCCAGAGAACCGAGAAGGAAAATCATGCAGGATCAGTTGGTTAAAAAAAGCTCCAGAAGCAGTTAAAGGTCTCCATTCTTATTACTGCAGGTCAGCAGGGGGAAAAAGCTTGAGGGCCACTTTGACTTCTATGAGAGCATGTCAACATAATATAATTCCACGAGATGAGTCTCTCACTCAATCCCCCGATGAGAAATCAATATGACAGTTGTTCTTTCAGAGCAGGTAATATTAGTGAAAATGAATGGTAGGATGACTTCCACAGGAAAGAATCAAAAGAAATGCTCAAGGACTGGTCATAATGGTCATATTGGTGATATTGATTGCAGGGAAAGAGTGGAGAATCCTCAGTGATATATCACACCGTCTCCATAGTGAATACGAGTTGACCCTGACTGAGTGACTTATTTTATGGATAGTTCATATTATATTCAGTGTAAAACAATAATAGTACAGAACAACTGATAAATGGTGCATATAACCCAAACAGTGAAAGCAAGAACAAGATGTGTTTTCCTGATATTTTTAGGACTTTTTTAAATACAATTTTCTGTCTGTTTTATGCATTTTTAACGATCATACATATTTAATAGGGCTCTTTTTTGACAAATTCAGTGTTTTGTTTTCTTCCCTGACACTAGGCAATTGGTCTATTAGCTCTCTGGCTGTTTTAACTGCCTATTTTTCTAATGAGAATGAGGCTGTTTAGCACAGAGCGAACACTCTGTGAATATAGTTGCTTGTGTTCGGGTCTTCACCATGTCCTTATGCAATGCTCCTTACGCTTTTTAAGTTTATACCTTACATAATAATCTAAACTTACGATTTCATTGTGTTTTTCTTCATAGAAATGGATGAAATGCTGTGATATAGGCAAGTTTTCTTAGTTGGGCATTTTAATATGGGAGTCTATAGGGACTGACTTACTTTAGAACCAACCTAAAGTGGCCACATAGAAATACAGTTTTTGGCACTCCTGCATCAGGTTCATTTTTTAGCACTAGAGGTTGACACCAATGAATAATGTAATGTATTTTCTGTTGTGGTTGTTATTTGTCTGACTGTTGCCACAGACACAAAGAGAAATTCTAGGAGAATAATACTGATGGATGTTAAAGCCCTGCTGCTGGACTCCAGATCTCACCATAGTTGTATAAACCAGTGACTTAGGTGAACAACTTGATACTTTTCCACATGGTTGACAGTGACGTTACTGTAGGTATGACACAGAACAAATTGCTGTTTGTGACACAGGATGTAATTTACCTCGCTGACAAAGTCCTCAAATGCCCTGCATTAATTTACCAATAGCCTCAGAGTACTTGGATAGAAGTGACACGCAAATGGAGTGTGACTCCATAAGAGTCATGTACCAGCTGGATATGTTGCCTTCATAAATAAAGCAAGAGCCAAACCCAGACCCTGTAGTGTGAACAACCTGAGCTGTTCTCTTTTTCCCCAGACTAAGAATGCCGCTGCCACGCAAATCAATCAGTCCAGGAGAGGGAACAGGGGACGCCACTGTGCATGAACTGAGGGCAATCAGGTGTAACCCAGATGGCACAATGAAATACAGGCTGCAGCATTGTCTCCCATGGAGTCCCCTCCTTTACTGTGGGATGAGACACAGCAGCACAAGTCACACCACTTTGTATGGTTGATAGTATGACATGCACAACCTTTGCGACCCCAGACAAACAGATAGTAGTTTCAAGAGGTATTATCCAGCTGAAAATTTAAATGTGATGTCTAATTTCAAGGGTAGTCTGCAAAAATCCTTTGCACATTTCATTTCTGTCACAGTAGTTTCCTTTACTTAGCTCCTCTTTGTTCGGTAGATAAACATTTGAACCTCAGTGACTTTGTGCTTGGCCATAATTCTCTTGTTAAAAAAAATCAGATTTATATACATTTTACACCATAATGCAAACTGTTATTTTATTATCTCTAATGGGAGTGTTAGAAATCGTGTCCTTAAGAAGTGTGGTGTCATTAACTACTCTTTTCACTAAATCATTTTATTGCTTATGTTTTTTTCTTTGCTGATGCATTTGAATTGTACTATAAAACATATTTAATTTTCTTTCAAATAATTTTTTTGTTAATTATGTGTACAGCAGTAATCTCATCCCTGAGCATTGCAACCTAGGGTGATAAAGACAGCTACTTGCGCTGTACATCACCAACCCCTCCATAGAAGGGATCATTGGCTCCAAATCTTTTCAAATTCCTCCAGCCTGTCATTAAGGATCCGTCAGATTCTCTCCAGGTAGAGAGTATCAGTCAGTGTTGTTATCCAGGATTTGAAAGTCAGCAAGAGAACAAGTTTCTTTGCACAAAAAAAGATCTTAGGACAGGAGATGATGCTGTGCACTCTGTAGGTTTTTAGAGGTTTTTTTGATGCAGCCAGTACAACTGAAAGTGGATCTGGTCTTATTTTGGGCTTTAAAATCCTTGAAAAAAACAAAAAAAGAAAATATTGCAAACCAGAATTCTTGTGTCACTTAACTGCTGAGTAACACAACCTGTGTACATTTTTAAACTGTGTCAAACAGTACTAGTAACCGAGTTACCAAGCAGCAAGGCATTAAAGGAACAGGTATTAACATATTTTAGACTCTTGTCCCAGATGTCCTCTCCTTTTTCTGTCCCCTTTTCTTATTTCTAATCCTCTTTGATACAGTTCAGACTTGCTTGGTCCTGCAATATATCTATATAGTATATAAATAAAATTACATGTTTTTCCACTATATAGTCTCTCAGAAACTGGTCCAGTTTGTCAGGTGTTGCACTCTCAAAAGTGTCTAATCTGGAGGTATCAAAAGAAATGTTTGACAGCCCGTATTTCTCCTGAAGCTGCCAAAACAAATCAAACATACCCTGAATGTGTAAAGCCTCAACACTATACAGTCAAACATTTTATTAAATTATCATCATAATATAATTTATTTTTTGTAATCTCTCTGGGTCATCTTTGGCATCGGGTTTTTGTATCATTATTCCTCTCATATAACCCTTTTATGCTTCCTATATAATGCTTATGACAGCTTATCAGTAGAAGCTTCAGTATTTGTGCTCAGTATGTTCTTTATGTATTGAAGAAATTCCATATGGGTTAAATATTTTCTATTCATTCTCCACTTCCAGAAGAGTCATTACACCTTATCTGATATAACTACATCATGATTTTTTTTTTCTTGCCAAGGCCTGTGCCTGGTATAGAACAAATATCTATTCAGCTGTAGGTTTCTTTAGAGTGTGAGTAATATGTGTGGTCTACACTGTTTTTATTACACATTATGTGTCATATATCCTGTAGAAGAAAACTCAAAAAGTTTTGTTAGTGGGTTTACTGTCCTACTTTAATATGAACTTTCATGATGTCTGTTCAAAAATGATATTAAAACCTTCTGCAACACAACAATAAATTAAATCGAATTCTGCACACAGGCTTGAGTGTTTTTTTTTTTTTTTTGAAGCCTGTCACAGAAGCGCACCTTACACTCCTCTTTTTGACCTCTGTTGTGCTGTTAAATGTTTTTCCACCTCTTCTTGGTGGTTTGTGTCACCCTGGCTGATGGTCACATCATCCTGCACTGCAGTGATGACAGGAGGTTCATCAGGTGGGATATGAAGAGGTGGTGGAGCTGGAACCACAGCAGAGTTTGTTTCATGTCTGAGCTCTGGCACTTCCATTGCTTTACTCAGGCTATACTTCGGGCCTTATTGGATGAGAGTGGTGGCAAGAGGTTCTCTGCTTGATTCTGTGTCCTCTTCACCCTCGACTAAATTTTCTCTGAGGGTACCTACAGCCTCGGTATCATCTACCACATATGATGCCCTGTGTGAGGCTGAAATCAGAGTTGAAACTGCACATACATTTGCCCAACAGAGGAAAGATTTCATCACCAGGGCATTTTCAGTGCAACCTTGTCATATTTCTGCTCAAATAGATGGAAGATCAGCTGTTGGAGCATGGTGGACAGAGTAGTGGAGATGCAGTCCAAACCTGCCTTTGTTGCCCCAACAACCATTCCACCAAGCCCTTGGGAGGGCACGTCTAAATAGGAACACCCAGAGGTCCCACAGGACTTTGGGAACCAACTTCATCACCATCCCTCCAGGGCCAAGCATCTTGTAGCTGGGCATCTCCTGCTGCTTCTCCTATCAGGCTCCTGGCACATTTCTGAGCCCCATTAATGATTTTTGGATGTTGAATACAGGGAGGGCTGGCCCCTGGTGAGTTCAGAAACCTCCTGGCTTTGAATCCGATATCTCTCATCTTCATGCTGGTGTTCACCTCCCACAACCAGAAGAGGCTTGGCATCTGCATCATCAAAGTCTTCAAGTTCAAACTGCCAGAGCTGCACTCTCAGTATTTTTGCTCTGCTCCACCAGCATGTCTGTCATATCCTCAACAGTCACCCCCAGATGGGATGCTGTTTTTCTTCTGAAGCCTGGCAAATTTTGCCACTGGTGCAATCTGAGCCTGGTAAGAGTTGATGTGCCAGCAGAGCTGCAGAGCACGTTCACATATGGATATGCCAACCAACACCCTGATGGGTCTGTGAATGCCTCTGTTCCCTTCAGTGAGCTCCATCAAAATTCAGTTCCTTCATATTTCAAGACAGAACAAGCTAAAGTGTCAAAGTGATCACCAATTTGAAATATTGCACTTTGTATTCATTACATTTATTTGACAAGTTACTTTGGGGATGTAGATTAATAATACAAGATATCAACAGATATGATTTATTGTTACAGGCTATGATAAGACATTGTTGAACCCAGAGGGGAAATTTAAAAGCTACCCAGCAGTTTATAAAGTAATTAAAATTACCCCCACCTTTAGCAGCTGCATCTTTTAAGTCATGTATACATTAATAATGATCATCCAAAGTACATTCTTCCAAAATGGCTCAGTCTGAACAATGAGTATTTTTACTTTTGGTACTTTGATATATTTGCATCAAAATATAGAATATTGCAGAAATGGAATATAATATCCATAAGTAGTTTTCATCAGCAGCTGCACTTCATGGACATATTGTGCATGTATTTTAATCTGTACTCCATGGGCATATTTCACATGTATAGAATAAGTCTATTTCATTCCACAGACATGTTGCGCATGCATATAAACAGACTGTATGACTTTAGTGTTTGGCACAGTACACAAGTATATTCAGATTACACATTCCTGGTTACTGTATATTGTGTTTGTATTTTTATTTACTTTTGATTCTATTTCTATTTTATAGAAATAGATCATTTCTCACTACATCTCCCCTTTCACTGCTACTTTTTTGCATGCTGTGTCAAATCGAATTTCCCCAACAGGGGGATCAATAAAGGTAAATCTTGTCTTATCTAACTTATTAGTGTATAATCACCTGAAAATAAGAAAATGTTGTGTATTTGTCACCTTAGACTGAGCTGGTGCATGTTGCACCACCATGGCACAGTGTTTGCTATTGCACGCTCATTGCTAGATGCCACTAAAACCTACACACTGCTCCTTTCAGTAAAATTTTGAATGTATATCTTTTACTTGTAACAGAATATTCCTATACTTACTATACTATTAGCACTTTAATTTACAGTAAGTAAAATATCTCTGTACTTACACCACTGGTATCTATTTACACATGAGCTCCCAGGCCGTTTTTAATTTTTGCATAATTATTCATATTAAAGTCACACCAATTATCTTCTGAATTTTATATAGGTAGGCTATTTATCTTAGTCAATGTACATTCCCAGAAAAAGTGAAATTTTAATATGTATGATTTACCTCATGAGTCTTTATGTCCTAAAACAATCTTGAAGAGACAATAAGGAAATAAGTAATTGTAGCATTTTATAATCATTTTAGTTTTTTAAAGTTTTGAAATGGCACACAGGATCTTTGTCTTAAAAGCGTTGATCAAACATTAGAGCTGCTTTTATTCACGACTGTCATAGTCTGTTCCAGCCTTCCAGGCCCAGCGCTGAGATGAGGTGACTGTGGGGGCTGCTAAAAATTGCATTTTTTTTCATAAAATAAAATTCAGTGATTTAACCATGCAATAGTCTCAAAAAGGCTACGGCTACTGTTTTTAAATCAGAGGCTACATTTATTAATCATAGCACACACATAGGAACATGTCGCTAGCAGAGTGTCAAATATTTTTTGAATTTATGAAGAATTCTCTGTCAAAATCAGCAGAGGGAAGCACTCAGAAACCGTATGCTGTTTGCAGCTCTCTTTCTCTCTTTGACTGTGGTTGCGTTCCGATCACCCAGGAGTTCACTGCGAAAAAGACTGCAGAGAAAGTGAGATTCCAAAATGTAGGGAGCAAAAAAATGCTCAGTTCAAAAAGAACTGTGTTCTGTGTAGGGAAGAACTGAACAACAGGTCTTTACTTGGCAGGAAGCACAAGTCATTGCTCAAAAATCAAACAATATAGCTCACAGAGACATATTTTTGTCTTTTATATTTTTGTATGAATTAAAATGATTAATTTAACTAATTAAAACGTGATAGTTGCAGCACAAGGTAACAAGGTGTTTTACTGACACGTCTGTGTTGTTGGTGATGCTGCAGGATGTCTCAAATGGAGGAATGTTGTCAAGCAAAGTTCCCGAAACTGGCAGTCACTGAGCAGGCAGTACTGAGTTCAGTCTAAGTACTCTGTGGATTGGAACGCAGCTTCTGTCTTCATTTCCCTGTCACATACACACAGCAAACAGTGCTGTCCATGGTACTGAAACTACAGTAGTGCTATCCATTGTTCTGAAAAGCTCAGCCATAGTCACGTATATCTTAGCCAATAATTTAGCAGTTTTTTTCTATTTTTCTATAAATGCATGAAGCTTGAAGAGAAGGGGGTAAAACATACAACTTCCTCAGCAAATAGAGTTGCTCAGTTAAACGCATGACTTTAGTATGGAGTTCCAGTCACATAGGTGTGTGGTGTGGAGGCTTAACCTTGTCTCTGTTCAAAGACGGTCTCTGCTTTGAGATGTGAATGTCCTCCTTGATCTCAAAGCCTCCTTGATCTTGAAGATTCCCATTTTTCTCTACAAATCCTGAACTGAATCATACTTACTTACAACCTGAGCTCATATTGAGATGTACAGATGACACATGAGATTAGATTAGAATCAGAAGAAAGCTCCTTTTTTCCCTCATATAATCACTTATACTCCAGCTTTGCCTAATACCAGAAACACAGTACCAAATGAAGATTATTCATAGCATTCACTAATTAGAAATAGGGTCATGTGTTTTGTTGTAGTTAAACTGATGATGCAGCAGTAAATGCACCCTAGTAAGACTCACATTTTATGTTCTGGATGAAGCAAATTCACAAGAGACCTTCTGCTGTCTTTGAAGTAGTCTGGCTACTGGCTTAGACTTTGAAATAAATAAATGACTAGCACAGGGAGGGAAAAACCGTTATGGATATTCCCTCAGAATCAATTCTTGGTTTACAGAGTCAGAAATGCAGCTTTAAAGTCCGTTTAGCCAGTTGGAGACATGTGACATAAGAAATCTGCGCATTAAATTCTGCCCAATTCTTTTAGTAGAAACAAAAGTAAAGTTTATTCTCTGCATATAGGCCCATATTCCACATGCTGTGAAACTAACCCTAAGATTTAAGGATTTAAGGTTTAAATGTCTTCATTTTTTGTCATGCTTAGGGAAAATACTGTCTGTATATTTTCTTTAGGGTGGGCTGTAAATGTAATAATTTGGGGGCTTGTCAATCATAACTCTAACTCCAAAACTTGTGGGTTTTTCTGGAGAATTAATGTGCGTCAAGATGCTGCCGGTGTGTAGGACTTTACATAGAAAACAACAGACGTGGGTGTTTTGATGTTCATCATAGGCTGTCAGCTGCACTGTCTTGAGAAGAGAATTGTCCCATAGAAAATGAACACAATTATGAACCAGGCTTCTCCACGCACTGCTTTTAATTGTTCACTGCTGTCGCAAAGACAGCTGAAGTTTCCTGGACAAGCTAACGCTCTGCAGCTCGCCAGACAGATTTTTTTCTATAAATTTTTTATTGACATTCAGCAAACACATTTCTATAAAGTGAGTTTCAAATATTGTATGCATGTATCATCCATTTATGTATGCCTGAAATGCCCCATTTGAGATTTGTAACAAACACAAGGGAAAATAAAAACAAAACTAGAAGAGTGCACTCAGTAGAGCGCAGATCTCTGGCGGGCAACCCGAAAATAATATTTGGATGTAACCCCTTTATAATCACTAACATTTTGGTTAGTAACTGTAATTCAAACAAATGATTTTTGTCAGTAACTCTAATGGATTACAATTACATTAAGTTTGTAACTTAACTGGTAGCATGTAAATAGTTACTCTCCAGTATTTTATTAGACATTTGTGTGAAATTTGTCATAATTAGTGTATGAATTCTTGAATTATGGCCAAAAATGTGTTTTGTGAGGTCATAGTGACCTTTGACCACCAAAATCTAATCACTTCACTTTGAGTCCAAATCAATATTTGTGCCAAGTTTGAAGAAATTTCTTCAAGGCATTCTTGAGAAATCACAATCACAAGAATTGGATGACCCTCTGTGTGAATCACAGAGGTCCCTCAGCATACATTCATGAATGCTGATGGGTCCAGTAGTACGCAAGATTAGTTGCAGACAAGACACAGGTCCGCACAAAATCACATGATCCCCTGACAGAGAAGACATTACCATACAGTAAAATCACAGATTTGTAAAAAATGTTTGTAAAAACTACTTCCAATTTTGTGATCTGTACATTTCCATCGACGCATCTACAATATTGTCCATAACATGACTATCCCTCTTTCTTTCATGCATTTTTTTAAAATACAAGGTTGAGCATGTTTTAAGGTGCAATAGCTCTTATATACACCACCACTACCAGTATTTGAATTATATGCAGACTACAACATTTGAATTAACAGCAACCAAAAACAGTCTACACCACAAACATGTGGTCAAAGAACATCCTGCATCAAGTGGTGGTGAATCTGTAATTTAAAAAATAAATTTAAAATCAAAACTCTGAGGATCTATTCTGGTGTACCCACAGTATTAGTATAAGCTAGATCCTGCAGTGGAAGAAGGATGCCAGGTAAGATCAAGATAGCATAATGCTTTTACAGATTTGAATTTTTATTCATACTGAATTTCATTCGACCTTTAGAGTTGCAAATGCATCACTCCTTCCCTGTTGTGGATGATCTAAATGTATTCTGAAAACGTAACTTTTTTAAGTCTTGCGATAGAATAAGTTACTGATCACATTTAGGATGAAGTCTTTAACATTCTATTTTTTCAAAGTAAGTTCTGCCCAACACTGGCAGCATCCTGCCATTACAATATCCCTAGGGGTTGTTGACAAACATGAAAGCGAGCAGCATGGGCCTATTTTCCATAGGAAACTCAATTCCTGTCCTGCAGTGCTACAGATGAGAAGGGCATCAAAGCATGTGTGGTATGCAAAATGACTGCTAACGCCATATTTTACTTAGGTAGCGTGGTTAACCCTGATTCAGGGAGAAGTCAAGAGAACCGAACATATTGAGTGAGTTGCAGAGCACTAAATCAAGCTAAGCTATGTCAGCTGACAGCAGCTAGCCCACTACACCCATCACATCTCATTGCATTGATTCTGATCAATTAAATGCCCCTTCATGCTCACGTTCTGAAAGATGATCTGCTTTTTTACTGCTGATGCGGGTGAACTGCTGTGGAACATAAATATATATATATATTGTATCCATTTGGGCATTGTCTTATCAGAGGAATGGCCACAAATAGATTCCACTTACTTGATAGTATGTTGCACTTAATGGGCACAGGGGATTGGCCACATGATGGCCCACACATAGATAATTCCATGTGATGGTAGAGTGACCTTGCTTTACCCTCCATGCATGGCTTGCATTTGGGATATCAGCAAAGCCACATGGTGGATGCTCCGAGAAAAGAGAAAATATAGAGCAGCTTCTAGGAGCGAGTTTGTTATCAATATTCTCTCAGATTGTTGAGCCCAACAAGATAAAATCACATCAAATTTGTATGCAAATTACAGTCTGCACAATTCAGATTTAACTTATTTTCAGGCCATCGATGAGTGTGGGTCCATCATCAAGTGAACTGACATATAAAGTACCTTTAAGGTGAACTATATGCTCACAGGGAGTGTCAAGTTCAGAGCAACGGTAAAAACTGGCATTCACTCTTTGCTCGCATGTCTGACAGCAGCATGACTAATTCATGCTCAGATCAGCATTCAGCATCCGATGATCTACTCAAAGACGTATGTGTATACTCTGATCACATGTGGGGAAAAATAATATTGGTGTTCCTTTTAAAGCGAAGCTTTAAACTGTGTGTTTGAGGAGTGATATGTTCAGATCCTAAACACCAAACGTCAGTGCTGTACGTGCTGTCATTCATTCTCAATAAATCTGTTCATATCAGCAGTCTGACTGCAATGCCTTTAGATGACAGATCACCATAGCAACAACTAGATGGTATGAAGATGTAACATCCAACAAAAGGTGTAAAGAACACCTACACAATCAACATACCTGAGTACAATTCTGAGGTATTGCTATTCCACTTGCATATTTCCTTTTTATGAAACACCACATTCTAGGTGGAAATATGCACTTTTGGCCCATTATTCCTGTGTCTGAATGCTGTAACTACCTGCACAACAGCACTTACGTACACAGTGATCATCTCATTAAATATGATTGCACTGCTTAAGGTGAGAGTACCCAACTGTACGTAAAAGAGGTCAAATTATTTCTCCCATTTGCCAGCTACAACATTAAAATACTGCTTACACTTGAATTTGCCAATACCTTGTACCCTGTAAGTGGTCAGTCTTCAGAATATACTGTATGTACGTAAACTAACAATGTAAGGCAATAGTTTCACACTTTGGGAAAGATGCTTGTTTCACTTTCATGCCCAGAATTAGATGAGAAGATTGACACAAAGCTCACATCTGTCCACCAAGCAGCTGGAGATGACATCTGATTAGCTCAGCATGACATAAAGTAGGGGGAACAGTTTGCCTGACTTTATTCAAATGTTAAAAATTTGCTCATTAACATGGTCTTCTTTTGTTTGTGTCCAGTAATATGCCACAAATTAAAGTGTAAAAAAAAAATTCAAGTCGTGGTTTTATGGAGAGTTATGTGCCGGAACTACTTCTTTTCAGGCACAGTCTCTTCCTGGTGTGTCTACCTTCATACTTAATGGACAGATACTTGAGTGTTGTCCGTCTTCTCATCCAACTCTTGGTGAGAATGAATAATAAGTTTATTTCCCAGGAATAGTATGAGAACTTGTCCAGATGTGTGGTATTCTGAGACATTTTCGAATCAAGTAAGATTTATTTATAGAGCAAATTTTAAGTTATGTGTTGTCCTAAATGCATTCCAGGGAAATTTGAAATACTGATACATAACTAAAACAAAAATATATAGGTCCTAAACTATTAATCTGTGTCAATGGTATTAATGTAACCACTTGTTATCATATAACAAAGTTGCCTCTGCAATGGTTTCTAATTTTTTAATAACAACTAAATAATTCATAACTCTGAAAGCAGAGGTCTAGAAAAAAATCAAATATGCAAAGTAATATAAGTAATTAAGTCAAACAATAATAAGGATTGTTTGAGTTTGTGTAGTCTACAGGCAAGGCTTCAAATCCAAGTGTTTATTTGCTTAAATATAAAATAAAAATTTAAATAACAAAAAAATAAAGAAATTACAGCATTTTGCTAGCTTCAACCTCTTGGCTAAAATGACACTGCTGGGAACAACTATTTGATATTAAGACACTAACTAGCATACTGGCATCTAACAGCTAGATGTCCTCATGTGCGGTAAAAAAAAAATCAGGATGCATTCTGGGACATGTCAGCTATGGATACCGTGCTTACGTGATGCAGCATTGCATAGTATTGCCCAAAAGATATTATTTGCAAGCCCTTGTGGGCCACATAAAATGAGGTGCTGGGCAATATTAGACCCACGGGCCTGGAGTTTTACACATGTGGTGTAGGAGAAGAAATCTCACTTTTGCATTTTGAATTAAGCCTACATGAAGGCCAAGGCGAGCTGGGGAAGTCTGACTGACTCCCACATAACAACAGTTACAGCAGTCAAGATGAGATGTTATAAAAGCATGTAAGACTCCAGTCAGGAAGAAAAAGTCTTATTTATATCAGCCTCATATGGAAAAACTACCACTGATGACTGAATTTATTTCTCTCTCAAATTTGAACTCAGAGTCAGAACTGACAACCGTATTTCTGGCACGCAGACAGACAGAGGCCCAAGAGAATTGGGTAGACCACTGGAGGAATTTTCAAGTGACAGAGAGATGTAGCAGCAGTGACAATAACGTTTTGTGGTCTTACTACTAGTCCCCACGCAGAGGTTGTTGTGCTGCAAGCTAGTCATAATTCCCCATTTGTGTCATAGTTTCTAGCCATCTGACAGACCATGTTACATTATCAAATGGATGATGTCACTGAAGATTATGGAAAATTGGAAAAAAAAGATTGATAGACTTCCCAAAACACAAGTAGTAATTTGTATTCTTTATGTATATAGGCCATGATTTAACTTGGACTTCAATGAAAGGCTCTCAGGGATTCTAAAAAGATGGTTTGAACTCATTTGCCTGAATATGGTGTGCAAGAAAAAATTGAAAAGACAAGTGAAGAGCATTTAGAGGTAAAGCTCACAGCATGGCCCATAGTGCATCGTCTCTATTTAGGCTGAAGTCCCCTTTTCTGTGTCAGGTGTTGAAATGCCCTTGTCACATTAAGTGGCAGATCTCAGGACACTTAACATTCCTCCCCACCCCCTCGGCAGATGCAGTGTTTTTAATGACATTGTCTGCTTCCTGTCAAGTCAGCTGGGGGCTGATGCGAGGAAAGTCACCTGTGGAAGGACGGCGGAGAGAAAATGTCTTGAAGGGCGGCACAGGAGCTCTGCAGGGTTCTGACTTCAGTGTGAGGGTTTCTGAATCAGGGCTGAGGCACACTGCACTGCACAGACACTAAAACTATAAAAATTTAGGGCTGTGCGTTTTTCCGGTGGTGTGTTTTCTCTAACGTTTGCTCAGTGCTTTTAACTGGCCTCATAGGAATTATTCCACCGCATGATTGAATGGTTTATGAAAATGTCCGAAGGGAAATATAAAAATCTTTTCATCTTCTATATAAAAGGACAAAATGTTCAGATAGGAAGGTACTTAACTAGAAAATTGTCAGGAAAGACAGAGGGTTGGGGTTGAATAGCACATGTGTGTATGTGTGTGGCAGCGTGCATACATGCTCACACGTAGCGCCTGCTTCACAATTCAGGTGTGCTTTGCTTGCTTAAACTCTGGTCAGCTTAATCTTCAATTCAAATGAATCCGCTCCCCTCAGGCACTTGTCTCACCTCTTTCTGTCATTTCTTTTTCTCTTTAATTTTCTCTTGCTGGTCATTTTTCACAGAGAATTTTCTACAGGCTTGGAAAACGCCTGCCAAGGTAGGGCAGAAATCTGGGCAGGAGGGATGACAAGATGAGAGAAGAGCTGGTGGTGAGAATCCCCTATATAAAAGAGCTGACACGTCTGCCTCTATTCGGAGTTCTCTGCAGGTGGAGCTATCGTTTCCCACACGCCAGTGACCACATGTGGGTACTAATGATTAAAGACAGCACTGAGATAGGGCCTCTTGAGGGTGAAATGGGAGAACAGAGTTCTTGGATGAAGTTGTTGAAAAAACTGAAAATGACGTGACATGGTCAGTATTCATGTGGAGCCACGGCCTTGCTTGTTAATTTGACACAACTAAACAGAACCTTAGGTGGGCAATGTTGAAATTATTGCCCATTTTAACATTCTTCAGGACTGTTTGAATTGATAGCAATTACAGAACACAGCCATCTTCACTTTGTTCTCTTCTTCACCGAGAAAAACACCTCATCAGTTAAAACTAGGTCAGGTGATTTGGCCAATCATCATGGGTCATAGATGGATAAAGGATCATGTAAGTGAAGGCTGCAAAACATTATTCAAAGGGACACTGACTACAAAGAGACACATTCTGAACAGATGCAAAATGACCACAATGAGACACAAAACCACAGCCAAAGAACCAAAATGACAATAAGGAGATGCAAATAACCACAAAGAGACATAAAATGACTATAAAAAGAGACCAAAAAAATTACAAAGAGATATAAAATGACCACATATAGACACAGAACGACCACATGGAGATGCAAAACGACCGCAATAAGACACAAAACGAGCACAGGAGATGCAAAATGAGCACAGAAACAAGAAACAACCATAAGCAGATGCAAGATGACCATGAAGAAATATAAAGCAACCATGAGGGGATGTAAAGTTACCACAGATAACTAGAAAAAAAATCACCACAAATAGACACACAAAACAAAACAACTAGAGACACAACAAGGGACAAAATCTACATAAAGATGCATGACAACTACAAAAGATGGAAAATAAAAACAAAAAAGGCACAAAACAACTATAAAGAGATGTAATGCAGCTACACAAAGACCAAAACTACTGCGAAGAGACGCTAAAAACCACAGAGACATAAAAATACCACTAAATGACCACAAAAGAGACACAACAAAGATAAAGCGTCACCACAAAGGGACACAAAACTACAGAAAGTTGTATAACCACACAAAAAGATGCACAAAGGCACAAAAGGACTTCAAGAAGATGTAGAGAAAGTGAGGCAAAACAACCACAAAGTCTGTGTCTTGCTTCTTTGTAAGAGAGATGACGGGGCCTTTTACATGTCTGTGCCCAGGGGCCCATTGTCTCATAATCCATCCATGCTAATCATGAACATTTTACTGTTTTGCCCATCTGAGTTGTTTTGTGAACACCTGTTTTTGGCCAACACGGGCAGCAGAAAACAAGCTCTAAATGACCCAACACTGACACCTTTTAAGTTAATACTGTGAACTCTACACTTTGAGCAGATAAGAAGCAACATTAGCATTCATTTAAGAGTCTTGTTTGTGTCCCTGGTGAATTAAGTGCAATATTCACTCTTTTTTGGCCCTGTTTTGCTCTTGCTCTACAACTGCCGAGGGAAATATCTGGCTCTTTAGTGGCTAAATGCTCCGCTCTGCTCGCCAGTTAGTCTTTAACTTTGTCTGTCTGCTGTTTGGTGCAGAGCAGGTAGTGTACATTGGGTTACTGGAGTTTTGTTGTTGTCTGCTGTGGCTGAAAACAACACAGGTGAGACTGGTGAGAGAGGATGAAGAGTTCCGGAGTTATAGGACAGGAGACTTAGCTTTCGTAGATTCCAACACAGACAAGGAGATCTGTAGCTTCGTCCGAACAGGTCCAAAGAGGCAGTTGAGGATTAATCCAAACCCAATCCAAGGATCAGAACATTTCCAGCAGAGTGGTGTTTAGTTGTCCAGGAAAGTTCCATAAATCCATTCTGTTCTTGGAAACTTGCCACCCTGTTTACTTTCTTAAAAGTCTGGTTTCTTTTTATAGCAAATATGTCCAGGACCTGGATAAAACCTTTTATTCGCTCCTCTTTTTGCCACTCTTACTCTTCACTCTGTCTGCCCTCTTCCATGTTGCCTTTGTTCAGTGTTCCTCTGCTCAGGTGTGCTTGATTCATCTTCTCCTCCCCCTGCCTTTCCTGTCCAGGTAGAAAGGGTTATTCCGTGCATTTTTTTTCCTCCTCTCTGCTACAAAGTCACATTTCTTATCCTCAGCACTCATGGCTGGTTCCTGGTGGAACTCTATGGCCTGTAACCCTTTGATGTACAACATGGATCAAAAAGTTGAGTTTTTATTTTCTATATCTTTGCAATAAATTAGTTTTTGATCACCACAAATACATACTTTCATTTTTCCTTTCTTACTTTCTGAATAGAAATCCTTTTTGTGTCACTAACCCTCATGAGCCAAAAATGACCCATATTCTTATTTCATGCATGACTGAGAGTTGCATTGTTTTACCTTTGAAATAAATTTATTTCATCATTGAGTTTGATGGTGATCTTTTCCTAAACATAACCAAGTAGTTTTGTTGCCTAAATCTAAACCTGGGAAACAATGAACACCCTGCAACACCCAGGAGGAGAGGCGTGCAGAGGGCCTCCGCCTGGGCTGTGATCGCCCAAATAGTAGTAGCAATGGGTGATGGGTACAAAAGGCAGGGACTTAATGAATGCAAGTATATGATCACACTTACTGGGAATTCCTTGTTCAGGGGAAATAATTGCAATCCCCTGAGTGGGGTTCAGAAGGTTACCCACACTCACAATCAAAAGCAGACACACACTAATCCACTCAGTGTGACGTGTGTTCAACCCCAGACATTTAAGGGCATCACAGACCTGTTATTGCTCAGTCTCACGTGGCTGAACGTCATTTGTCCCTCTAAGAAGTTGGACACCCACTGCATGGGGCCATGTAACCAGTCAGCATGGCAGCCACTAACCAGACAAACTGCTCCACCAACTAAGAACAGCCATGCAACACTTACACGACAGATACACTACAGTTCAGTTTCTTCGACAGATTTTCTTCAAACTTGGTACAAATGTTCACTTAGACTCACTGATTCGATTTTGATGGCCAAAGGTCAAAGTTCAAAGTCACTGTGACCTAAAATCCATCTGTCCCATTCTCATTAGCACAATGTCTCAGAAATCCTTGGAGGAATTTCATTACATCTGGCACAAAAGTCCACTTGGACTCAAGGATAAACTAATTACATTTTGGTGATTCGCTAATTTGAACATTTCACACAAATATCTAATTGGATAAAATGATGAAGTGATGATGTTTTACATCCAGAAGGTCAAAGGTCAACTTCACTGCGGCATCATAATGTCCAGGTCTCTATCAGTCCTCTGTACTCCTCTGTAAAAATAGTGCGTCAGTGAAGACAGCATGTTTCTCACAGGAAATCACACATGCCAATATACAGATTGACACCTCTTATTAAATTCCTTCATAGTCTTCACTACATATAATTTACAGACACGGATGCACACTAGAACTTGTCTGGTCTGTGGAGGTACACAACTGCAAGGCAGTAATTCTAGTTGTTCATAAAATAAGACAGGAAAATGAAAATAATCATTTGTGGTAATCAAAATTAAGATAATGCTTGCAAAAGATATAGCAAAGAAACACTCAGCGATGCATGAAATAAGATAGGAATTGAATATGGGTGATTTTTGACCCATGTTGTGCATTAGAAGGGGTTTGGATAGCTTGTGCATCAAAGGGCTAGAATAGATACCACAGGGGATCTTATTACTGAGTATGAAAACAGCAATCATTACAGACTATTTTCAGTATTTAAAAGAAATAATATGACTCTCATGATCCTTGGCTGCTTCTGTTCAGTATTTGTGATGGCAGTCAGCCCCTCTTGTTCTCTCTCTGCTGGTGCCACCCCGGCTGGAATAAGGGCTTTCAATACAAGACAAGAAATATTTTACAAATTTTCTGAATGAAATCAAGTCCATCAATCTCAAGAAATATCAGATATTTGTATCCACAGCAGAATTGCTCTCAGAAACTCAGCAGCGTTAATCTCTCTGATCTTTTCCATCCTGACAAGGTTCAGCATCAATAAATTGGAAATTAAAATTGATGCAGAAGGAGTGGAGAAGGCATGCTGATGAAGAATATGCCATTGGTGCTGTGAGGTGGAGGTAGACTCTGCCAGAAGAGGTGTTAATGATGAAAACACCATACCTTGCTCAGGATTTAATACTGCTTTTTACTGGATCAGAGATAACATTGTGCAGTAAGGCACAATATAACAGCATGTTCTGCGGGAGAATGTAAAACTCACCTCTGCTCTTCTGCCGAGTACCGACTCCTTAACCAGTCTGCTCACCGTGTTTCAAAGTGTCTCACTTTTTCTGTCAAATGTGTCAGGCATTTCTCACAAAGGGGGTTGTGTGTTGTGCAGAGTATAATTAGACATTTAACCCACAGGAGACTTTCAAAGCTTCCCGAGTCATTCTCCATATAACCCGATTAGAGGAACCCAGGAAGAGGATTGTGGTGTTCAAATCAAAGACGTACAGCGAGATGAAAGGGTGTCAGAAGAGTACCAAAACTGTAGTGATTTAGGGAGAGATTAGATGTTACTACTTTGGTGCTCTGATGCTCCCCACACCTCGTATTTCTACTTATCACGGCCAATTAAGTATGTAAGCGATGAATTTCTCACCAAATGTGTAGTTCGGGATTAAGCCGGTGGAAAATGTTGGATTTGGGAAGAGAAAACTGCACTGATCTCAAGATGGTGAGTACACAGATTAATGTCTGCATTTAAAGATTAGGGCCCTTGTGGTGACAGAATTTCCCCTGCGGTTATTTAGGTTGGCTCTACAGCACAGTATGTGGTATAAGCTCCATACTTTTGTGTATGATAAATGAATTAATTTGGTGCAGTAACGCCAAGTGTAACATTATTTGTGAATCTCACATTACTGCTTAGCAGGCAACTTTATATTCTGAGCAAGCTAGCTGATAGGTGGTAGTCATAATCAAAAGGATAGTGTCATACTGTTGTTTTCCAGGTTTCAAATCATATAAATGGCAAAATCTGACAACTCGTTGTGAATTATCAGCTTTATATCGTATTGTGTAACACTATCAAATGGTAATGTTACCTAGGTGGCTGAAGATGTTGTTTTAGCTTGAAATATGTCCCTCCAAATTTTCACTGTCCAATCTTTACAGTTGCTGATCGACCAGTAAAAAGCGAAACGATAACACTTTGTTAGATTCTCTACATTTACACAACTTGCAACCTGGAACACAGCAGTATGACATTTTAGCTTCCCACCCTTAATGTGACGTGGGAACAAAATGGCAGCTGTGTGAATATGGCGGACTGCTGAAGTTTCACCATTTCTTTCTTACACATTGCTGTGTCATTACCTTCAGGGCATGCCTGTCAGGTAAATTCACAAAGGCACACACACAGGTGAGAGGTTCACAGAGCAGCTTACTTGTGCTTACAACAACAAAGTTAACCCACCTCATGCTGCATCCGACTTCTCGTTATTTAGTCAGCTTCAAAAGAGGCTTAATGTTGTAATGTCTAAAATCTAGTCTAAAATTGCTCTAGCTTGTGGAATAGCCACATTCTCAACGTGCTAACGCTGAGTTCAACAGGTTAACCTACGAAATAAACACTAAAACAGCATAAAACATGGTCAAACTTGCTGCTTCTGAGTTTGAAGTCGGCTCACAGACAGCTAGTGTTGATCCATCCTTGAGCTTGAGCTGATATTGGCCCTTGTATTGCTCGTCTTGCATGCTTTTTGAAGCATTGATTCATTCATTTAACGCACATTGAAGTGTAAAACTACAGGGGAAAATATAACAGTGGGCCGCAGTCGCTTGCCGTCCCCTGCAGTTAGTTTGTCAATAGTGCTATATTTCAAAATTGCGACAGCCTTACTAAAAACAGAAACAACACAGGTATTTTAAAATGTCCCTACCTAACAGTATGTCCATGTGATAGAAACTATTCAGTTAAGTGACAGTAGGTTGATTCCTTAATGAGTCTACTGACCAAAAAAAAAAAAAAAAAAACAAGCTGCACATCTGATAATTATTTCATGAAAATGAGCAAACAAATGTGTCAACCATTTGTGAGTTCCAGCTGTTCAAATGTGAGCATTTGCTGCTTTTCTCTATTTCATATCATCACACAGTAAACTGAAATTGATATTTGGGATTTTGATCGAACAAAACAAAATCAAAGGCGTTATCTTCTTTTGTTTTTTTTGTTTGTTTTTTTTGTCTGCCCTCTCTAAAATAATGCTTGGTTGCAGCCTCGGTCGGGAAGTCTACTGTATAACTGAGTGGAAACCGCCAAGAAAAGTGGCACCACAGGCCCACTGTGCTGTCTTTCACACCTAGGTTTTGCGTTGGCGCCGATGTGGTAGGAGTAAATGATGGAGTAAATGGGTTAATGCAGATTACATAACAAATTTTCAAGGAATAAACCTTTCTGGCAGGGCTTGGTTTACATTGTAATGTGTTTATTACAAACAACATCAGACTTTGTCAGTGATAAAACAATACATTTCTTTGACTTATTAGGGCCCGAGCACCCTCGGGTGCGAGGACCCTATTGGAATCGAAGGAATTATTATTATTATTTTTCTGCCAAATGAATTGGCTTTTTGAGGGCTTTATCATATTCAAAAACTCACCAAATTTGGCACACGCATCAGTCATGGTGGAAATTTACGTGTGGTATGGTTGTTGGCAGTGGGCGGTGCAAAATGGCTAGGCCACGCCCCTTAAACAACAGCCCCAACTGCATGTTTCACCGAAATGCACGAAAATTGGGACACATATGTATCACACCCAGACGCACAAAAAAGTCTCTTGGACACATGGGCTAAACCCAACAGGAAGTCGGCCATTTTGGATTTTGCGGCCAATTTTGGCGTTTTCCACGTGTTGTATTTTAACGAACTCCTCCTACAGAATTAATCAGATTGACTTCAAAATCAGTTTGTGCGAGCTTGACAACCTTGTGATCAAAAGTTATCAAAGGATCTACGCCACCTTGAAGTGCACGCCCGCTGCGGAGGGTCAAATGTTGATGTCTCGCCATTAAAAACGAAATTGCTATAACTTTCAGGTTAATGGTCTGATCTGCACCAAACTTCACATGATTCATTATAGTCCAGCCCTGAACACGTCTACATACAGAAATGTTGTAATTGTCATAGCGCCCCCTGCTGGCGACAGGGAAAGCAATGTTTTAGACTTTGAGGTACAGCTCTGAGCATGTTCAACATATCCAACTCAAATTTGGTCAGACAGGCCTCAAGACCTTGGTGATGGTATGTTATGAAAATTGTGAGTTATCGTCAAACGGCGTTGCGCCCACAGGGCGGCGAAGTCGCCGGTTCGCCAAAACGCAGGAAAGTGGCCTTAACTTCAGTGTCCTTGGTCATATCTGCCTGAAACTTCACATGTGTGTTAACGGTCCAGGCCTGAACAGGTGATATGAGTTTCGTTGATGGGCGTGGCCAAATGGCTTGGCCACACCCTTTAAACATCTGCCTCTGCGGCACGTTTCACCGACATGCACGAAAATTGCTACGCTTATGTATCACACCCAGACGCACAAAAAAGCCTCTGGACCCATTGGCCAAACCCAACAGGAAGTCGGCCATTTGGAACTTTGCGACCATTTTTGGCGTTTTGCACGTCTTGTATTTTAACGAACTCCTCCTACAGGATTAATCAGAACAGCTTCAAAATCACTGTGTGCCATCTAGACAAGTGTGTGATCAAAAGTTATCAAAAGATTTTTCCCTCATTGAAGGGTGTGGCCGTGAGGTGGCAGCGAAGTTTGATATCTCGCCATGAAACACGAAATTGCTATAACATTGGATTTAATAGTCAAATCTGCTCCAAACTTCACATGTAGGATAAAAGTCCTGGCCTGAACACATCTACATGACACTCAGGAGTCAGAGTCATTGTGCCACCTAGTGGAGGCGGGAAGTTACATAACATTCCTCCAATGATGTCTGAAGGCCGTAAAAATTCAGGGCTTCTTTGACTGGGATGAATCAGGCCACGAGGCCACGGACGCAAGCACCACGAGTGGCGCGGGGGTGCGAGGGCCCGTTCAACGCTGCTTGCAGCTTTAATTAGGGCCCGAGCACCGTCCGGTGCGAGGACCCTATTGAATTTCAAGGAATTATTATTATTATTATTATTCTGGCAAAAGTAAATCGCTTTGGAGGGGACTTTAACATATTCAAAAACTCACCAAATTTGGTAATCGCATCAGTCGTGCTGTAAATTCAGGTGTATTAGAGTTGTCGGCGGTGGGAGGTGCAAAATGGCTAGGCCACGCCCCTTAAACAGCGGCCCCTGCGGCATATTTTACCGACATGCACGAAAATCGGAACATTCATGTATCACACCCAAACGCACAAAAAAGTCTCTTGGACCCATAGGCTAAACCCAACAGGAAGTCGGCCATTTTGAATTTCGTGGTCATTTTTGGCGTTTCGCACGTGTCATATTTTAACAAACTCCTCCTACAGGATTAATCAGAACAGCTTCAAAATCACTGTCTACCATCTACACTACTTTGTGATCTAAAGTTATAAAAAGATCGCGCTATCGTTGTAGGGTGTGGCCGTGAGGTGGCGGCGAATTTTGATGTCTCGCCATGAAAACCGAAATTACTATAACTTTGGCATACATGCTTGGATCTGCACCAAACTTACTATGTTTCATAATAGTCCCGCCCTGAACACATTTCAATGACAATAGTTTGCGCTTGTCACAGCGCCCCCTGGTGGCGACAGAAAATGTCATTTTTTACACTTTGAGGTGTTGCTATGAGCATGTTGCCCGTATCTCACTCAAATCTGGTGTCTAAGTCCAAAACAAATTGGCAATTCTATGACGTGAAGGTCGTGATGTTTCGTCGAAGGGCAACGCCCCAGAGCATGGCGAAGGTCGACGTTTCGAAAAAGCGACGTTTTTGTCATTAACTTTCGTGTATAACTTCGTATCGCCAAGTCATTTCCCACGTTGGTAACAGGTCCCGCCCTGGACATGTGATATGAGTTTGGTCAGTGGGCGTGGCCAAACGCATTGACCACGCCCTTTAAACTGCAGCCCCCGCGCCACGTTTCACCGAGGCGCACGAAAATCAGTACACACGTCTATCACTCCAGGACGCACAAAAAAGTCTCTTGGACCCATAGGCTAAAACCAACAGGAAGTCGGCCATTTTGAATTTCGTGGTAAATTTTGGCGTTTTGCACGCATTGCCTTGTAAGAGTTCCTGCCTACAGTATTCATCAGAACGGCTTCAAAATTGCTGGATACCCTCTACACTAGCTTGTGAGTAAAAGTTATCAACAGATTTTGCCTCAGTTGAACGGTATGGCCGTCAGGTGGCGGCGAATTTTGATGATTCGCCATGAGACAGGAAATTGCTATAAATTTAGAAAAAACGGTCCAATCTGCACAAAACTTCTCATGTGTGATCATAGTCCAAACCTGAACACAGCCACATGACAATATTCCATGATAGTCATAGCACCACCTGCTGGCGACAGGAAATGACATGTTTTAGAGTTTGACGTACTGCTCCAAGCGTGTTGACCATATCCAACTCAAATCTACTCAGACAGGTCTTCAGACCTTGGTGATGCTATATTGTGAAGATCTTGAGGCCAGGTCAAATGCCGTTGCCCTGAGAGCGTGGCGAAGGTTGACGTTTCGCTAAAACACAGGAAGGTGCTTTAAATGCACTGCACCTGGTCAGATCTGCCTGAAACTGCACGTTTATTGACAGTCCAACTCTGAACATATGATATAAATTCCGTCAATGGGCGTGGCTACATGCCTTGGTCACGCCCATTCTTAAAAGTAGCCGCAATAGGACGTATCACCGATATGCACGAAAATCGGTAGACATATGTATCAGACCCAGGCACACAAAAAAGTCTCTTGGACCCATAGGCTGAACCCAACAGGAAGTCAGGCATTTTGAATTTTGTGGTCAACCTCGCTGTCACCCCATGAAACAGGAAAAGGCTATAACTTTGCTATAAATGGTCTCATGTGCACCAAACTTGACAAGTATGATAAAAGTCCCAGCCTGAACACATTTGCATGACCCTCAGGAGTCATAGTCATAGCGCCACCTTGTGGAGACAGAAAGTAACACCGCATTGCTTCCTACAGCATCCAAAGAGGGTGAAAATTCAGCACCTCGTCTGCCAGTCAGCCTCTGGCGACAAGGTCACGGCCGCAGCAGGCCCCGAGTGGTGTGGGGGCTGCGGTCGCCAGCACCCTGAGTTGCCGGCAGTCCGAGTTGCGTGGGGGTGCGAGGGCCCGTTCAACGCTGCTTGCAGCTTTAATTTTCCTTGTAGTCCCTGTTTTTTTGTTTTGTTTGTCAAAAGTGATGCATTTTGAGATGAATTTAAATACAAAACTGCCTAAATTGTGGTATTTTCTGATTATTCATGTCTCTTTTGATAATAGCTGCTGACTGTTAGTAAAGAGAGGTGCTTAGGCCAGCTGTTCGACACACTTGTTGAAAGTATACTGGGCTTTTTTAGGATCTGTTCGTTGTTTGTCTGGAGAAAAAATGGGAAAAAAGAAAAAACTCCAACACCTAGAGACCATATTTCCCAAAGCCACTAAATTTAATGGATGAGTTTAAATTCACATCCACTGCTCTGCCTCCTAAAAATTAAACATCCAGATGGAAGAGCTATAACAACCAATTTTAAGTTCCAGCCAAGAACACCTGAACAATGCAATGAATAATCAAAATTCAAAGAATCGTTTTTCCTCTCACATCTCATGCTTACTTTTTATGCTTAAAGCTTCACTTACAAACCACACTCATATGAGCTTGTATGGACTCTAGCCCACACCTAATTATTCTCTTCTGTGCCACTATCAGGCAGCTAACCACTTTTACATCCACATTTCTTGCTACCGCACACTTTCATGTAACCGTAACCTGTAAGACAACTTAATGAAGTTGACAGTGGGGATGCACACTATAAACATTTAATCCAAGTGCAGTGAAATTTGAGTTTCAAAGTCTGTCAGCATAGATCACCTCCATAATGTTTTAAACATGTCCTGTGCACTGAGAAAACTGCCTCGGCCAGAGAAGACAGGGGAGGAGAACGGAGGAGAGAAAGATCGAGTAAAATATGTTTTGTTATTCCTTTCATGTCTAATCAGCGAGGCTGTCTGTCTGTACTGGAGCACTTTAGACTGGCTGCAGGACTGACAATCTATGGTGTGTTATTACCAGCTATGTGGCAGTTTTACAAATGCAATATTAAGCTGCTACCCTCACAGTTCACCCACGTTTCATCAATAAGTGAGCAATAGCAGCTTCAAACATATGGTCTGGCCAGTGGTGTAGAGCAGGGTATACACAGGTTGACAGAGGATACCCACTTGTTTTTCAGGGGTATGGCATATACCCACTTCTAATTCCTCTCTGATGTGCATCATACAATAGTGTGTGGCAAGCAATTTTTTTTTTCAAGGATTGCAAAGACATGACCTGTCCCATTATGCCTCTGAGTGCTAATACTTGTTACCATCATTGGTTGGGTGGGTCAGGTTTAGGCAGGAGCCGTGATGGGTTACAGGGTTAGGGTTACAGTAAGAATATCAGGGCCAATCTGAGGTGTAGTAGTAGGGCAAGTCATTTCTTTGCTTTGCTATCCAAGGAAAAAAATCGCCTGATAAAAAAACTAATCTGTCACTGAAACACCTTTTTTGCCTCATCTTGAATGTATCTAATATTCGTGCATTAGGCCAGTAATGTTTGCAAACTGGCCCTTCACAAATAATGTTAATTTTATAACAGCAGCACATTCTGGCCCACAATATCTGTTGCAAGATGCAAATCAGCTGTTCCAAGAGACACTTTGCAAAATAAACTGGCCTATAGACAGCTTGCAAATTGAGAGAACAGGATAAGGAAAAGTTCACTCAAAATGCATATTTGACCCTTCCTACATTCCGCCCCTTTTCATTCTGTGTTCCAATAACAGTTGAGGAATCTTGTTACCTCAGTCAACTTTCTCCTTTTCCTGTAAAAGCAACATCTTAAGTTAAGCAAAATGCTAATATTAACAGAACACTAGCTAACTAGCGTTTTCTAGTACTAAATGCAAGTTAAATAGTTAGTCTTGATAGATCATTTGCTAGATAATTAACTAGCATTTTGCTAACATTATCTAACTTAAGATGTGAACATATGTCCCTTTCACAGGTCCCCAAGAAACATCCTTAAGTCATTTTCAAAATGTGGTTTTCTTTTCAACACAGACAAACCTAGCACATAGCATATGTAAGTACAGGAAACAGGAAAGTTGACCGAGGTACAAAGCTTGCCCAATTATCACTGGAACATAGAGTGAAAAGAGGCAGGATTTACCAGCAGGGACACAGAACTCTGACGCATGACTTGACCTCGGTCTCCGGTGAAAGTTCTGTGTTTGATTATGCAGACTCACTCAGACACACTCTTTATACTTTTCCTGTCATAATTACTATGTCCACTAGAGGTTGCCACCATAAACAATTAATGTTAAATAATTGATTATGTATAATAAACAGCTTTGACAAGGGCAGAACGCATTGGTCAAAATAGAATCTCAGAACCGATCGGTTATGTCTGACGATGATTTAGCATTGTATTAGCTTTTAAAAAAAAATAATTCATTCATATGCAGATAGCTGTTTATAGAGATTAGCCTCCAGCTCCACTCTTGCGTCTCAAGTTGCTAATTGGAGTGTAAACAATGATGAGCACACTGCAGAGGAAGCTTTAGTCCAGATATCTATTCTCCATTATTCGGATATCCGCTGGCTATGCTGGAAGCACCAAAACAGTGGCCAATGAGTGTAAATCGGCATCAGATGATAGCTGATGGGTTCTGAGATTGATTAAGAGTGTACCCACTTCTCTAGGCACCAGTACACCACTGGGTCTGGTGCACATATACAGAAATCATAGACTTCATAATTAAGGATGAAACAATTACTGTTTTCATGCTAAACCCCAATAAAATTTCCAGTGATTAGTATTACTCTCACTAAATACTTTCAAGCATTGACTAAAGTTAGCAACAGTCTACCAGGCGCAGGCACAGCAAGCAACGTGGGATTGTTTTGCATCAGTGAAAACACTGACATTGCAAAAGACATGATGCTATTTCAAATTGTTCAGAGATTTTCATTACAAAACTTGGTGGTGGTGTGTATCAGTACTTTATGAACATCTTCAGCGCATTTTAACAACAGCATGATAGTGATATGAAATTTTCATTGCGCTTCATCTCTATTTATGACCCGTGTTTGATTCAGTATTTTCACCAGCCCGAAAGAAAACCCAGTACATATTCATGATGTCAAGGCACTCTGCATGTGTACATTCTTGGCAGCTGCCCAATTAGCAATGGTAAGTCAGCACACATGCACACACACAGAGACACACACTGTGCCTCAAATGATAATACAATTCAAGGATAGAAAGATTTACTCCCATTACACATCCAGCTGTGCCTGGTGAATGATATAGAGACATGAGTTTATAACTAACTACTGATTTCCATAATTGTGTTGGTGAGACATCAGGTAATTTACTGCCTGCCAGGTAACTAAGGTTCATATCAGATGTAGTGTCATAAAGTAAAGTAGTGAATCCAGTTTCTTTATTTGATATTAACCAGTGCAAGTTGTGTTTTTGCTTCAGAGCAGACAGCTGGGAAAGTTTAATTTTAGTTAAATGATTTTTTTATGACAACAAACACCTGAGCATCACTTCTAAACTGAGTATAAGCCTACAAAGCAGGTAAGTTGAGCAATAATTTGAACTGACTGAAAACCAAAGATGAAAATATACTCTTGTGGAGTAAAATGGATATGAGATAGCAAAAAATATAACCAACATAACAAAAGGTTGACATGATGGACTAAACATTTCTTTGGGTGTTTTTGTGCCTTTCATGATGATCCCTCTTTGTTCTTCTGTTTAATGAGGTGTTTTGCGCACAGTCCTGCCTCAGAGAGCATCAAAATTGCAACAGTCTCATTTGCATGACAGGTTTTGGTAATTGGGCAACAATGTTGCATGTGCATAGTGATTTGTGCCTTTCTCGGTACATGCAGAATGAGGAGATCGGTTTCGTCTCTGTCATTAGGATTCCGGCCAAATGGATGACCAACATTTTTGCAGCGCTGTTCAGAGTGGGAGCAGTTTGGCAGAAGAGAGGGCTCGGAGACCTCACTGATTGTGGAAAGAGGCAAAGACTCACCCGACATCACAGTCTGATGTAGATCATTCTTTACACTAATGATGTCGACTGCTTAAGCTCTCTCTTGACTATGGCAAGATTCTTACAGTAATCTTTCATCCTCTTAAGATACGAAAAACTTTGCCTCAGAGAGTTCATAAGATAGATCACCATTCATAGGATGTGAGATTATCCACCACAACTTTCCAAAGGAAAAAAAAAACACGAGATTTTCAGGCAAGTTGTTAAAAAGAAAGAAAAAAGGAAACGAAGAAGCCATAGGGTTTTTTAGTTCATGTTTGAAATGATGTAAGTTGACTCACCTCAGTCAAAGAGAGAAAAAAAAACCTTTTAATGAAATTTAGTGATGATGGGAACCCTTATGAGTATAATCTCTGCAGCAAAATGCTTTTCTTTAATTTTTGATCTCGGTCTTTTGTCATATTTCAAGGTATTTAACTCCAATTTGTGTCAGTCAAGAGCGTGATTGTCTCTGCGAGGCTTCAGTAAGAGCACATTTCACAGTGGTAAGGGCCGGCCAATTGTGCCAATGTAAACTCCCCCTTTCTCTCTGCTGACAGGACACTTGATCACAGATGGCATTCACTTGATTCTCTGCTTTACGTTTGCTGCTCATTAGACATTCTGGAGAACTGTTAAGAAGCAGCTATACAAACCAAAGGGTCACATCGGGCAATTCACCATTGCAGGCTCCACAAATTAATGGTTTCCCATTTTTTTTTTGTCAGCAGAGATGCTCAAAAGTCATTTTTTGCAAGTCCAAGTCAAGTCTCAAGACTTTGATCACAAGTCTATGTCAAGTCTAAGTCTCTTATGGCTGTAATGATCGTTCTATCATTTGCTGCTTGCCACCCAGTCTGCTTAGAATACTATAGCTATATCTAAGAAAACAGTATCAGCAGTTATTAGTTGTGGTGTACAACAGTCTGTTTTTCTGAATATAGAGAGGGTGGCTAAAACTGGGATATAGACTAACACTCCTCAGGTTAAAAGGAAAATCTTGCTAAAATTATACAATAATAACTGAAACCTATTTTTCAACAACAGTTAATGTGCAGCCGTATTTGCAAAACCGACCCTTCCTAAACCTTGCCCCTTTTTGTTCTGTGCCTCCAATGACAGTTGAGTAAGCTCAGTACCTCGGTCAACTTTGTCCTTTCCTGTTTCCCGTACTTAGATATGCCATGTGCTAGGCTTATCTATGTTGAAAAGAAAGAAGATGGTTAAAAGACATTGTAAAATGCCTTCAAAAGTGACATACAGTCACATTTTAAGTTAGCTAATGTTAGCAAAATTCTTGCTAACTAGCTAGCTTATCTGCATCAGTCATCAGCTTGCTAGTTAGTTAGCGTTTTGCTAGAATCAGCTAACTTAAGATGTCACTGATACACTTTTCCTGTAAAAGGAGAAAGTAGTCCAGGGCAAGTTTGCTCAACTGTTATTGGAGCACAAAGTAAAAAGGGGCGGGACTTAGGAAGGGTCAGTTCCACTAACGACAGCCTTTAATCTGCTGTAAATTAGCACATCCCTCTAGCTTCTCAAACCCAGTGTATTTGATCAACAATAAACTTGTAACCTGCCTGTACTGTTACAAATTAACACAGTTATGTTCTCATGTTAATGTTATCCAGCAGGTGGTAGCAGCAGAACATGGATGATTAAGTTATGCCAGCCAGTGTCGGGAACAAACAAACACTAATCTTTATAAAATATTCAGCAATCACCAGTCTTATCAGGTCAGTAGCAAGCTAACTTTAGACAGCTGGTGCTGAGCTGAACAAATACTTACTAACTGTCTATAGGCACTAACGTCAGCTTTCACATTAAGTGACTCACCTATCCAGCTATTATAGTTATTATAGCCAAAGGTTATGACAAATGGCAGTTGCAGATGCGCTCGTCACGATGTTGCTGCAGCAGTATTCTGTGGCCGTGCGCACCAGGTCTGTAATCATAACAAAGACCATATATCTTAATAAGAAATAGAATGACATTCAGCTCATCAGACATTTACTTAAAGGACCAGTGTGCAGGAAGAATATTATATTCAATTTCTGACGTATTCTGCTAATAAATCCTTGTTAATCTTACACACTGGACCTTGGTCAGTGTTGTGGATTTGATCATATCTCATGAATGCAATGCTGCCTGGCAGCTGACCTTAAACCTTCACTCTAACCAGCAACTCAGTGCAGTTTGAATTGCATTCCAGTAATTGAAAATGAAGTCCCACATACCAACAAAGCAATACATACATTCACTGATGAATAAGGTAGAGTAGCTGAAGTAAGTCTCAAGGCTGCTCAAGATGATTTTCAACGCCATGGCCAACGGAGCTAAATAAACAGAAGTGGCCAAAGTAGTGTAGTATGCTTTGAAAAAATATTCTCCTGTGACATTACGAATGTCTTAAAATATGCAAACGCAATGGTATGGTCTTTGTAGAAAAGCAAGGCAAACGTTATCATCAGTGAATAAGATGTTGTCCTTGTAGGCTTCCACATGCAAAGTGTATTTAACAAATTCAAAAGCAAAATTAAAATTGTGCAAAATATATTAGTAATATTTTCAAAATTGTATTTAATTCAAAAGTTTTGTTTGCAGAATGATCATAAATCTAAATGTGATTATTCAGTTTGTAAACAACAACAACAACAAAATAATAATTAAGTGAACTGAATGTTTTAGGGTATTTTTTTTATATATTATACAGAAAATTGAAACCACATGAAAACAGATAACTTTTCAGTCCAGCAGCCCAGGTGGTATGATTGTTGTGCTGCTGCGACAGAGACAACAGGTGTTGTGCCATATTCAGTTTTCGCATCAATAAGTTATCCCCCTATTTTCAGCTGCAGTCACATGCCCCTCCCACAGTCCCATTTCCCAAGTTGGGAACTTCAACGTGTTTGCGAGCTTGTAAGTCATGATGTGGAAACAACACCGACATTACAAAGGGTAGGGTTGTTGTACTTGTTGTTCTTGGTGATGGTTTGGCTGAGATGATTGTCCCAGTGAAGATTCATGTTGCTGTCCAAGTTTGCTGACACCGTTTGAAGATTTTTATACAAAGTGATTTTGTCCCAGACTTGTTGCTTCACCAGTGCACTCCCTAAAACCACTAAAATATAGCTTCTTATCAGGGTTAATACAAATAAATCTCTTTTCTTATTAATCTAGGTCACTCTGTGTGGACAACAACAGTTACAACCTAACACCATAGTGCAAATTAAATGTGATCCAATAATATATATGCAATACACAAAGATAAACAATTTATTCCATCCATCATATTCTTGTCTATATGATGTCAACAGACAACAACTTGGAAAGTTGTGTAACAAAATTTTTGACAACTCTCCATGTTGTTTTTCCGACTCGTGGGGGCGCCGACATGAATTTTCCCAGTAGGGAACTCACTTTTTTGTATTATTCCGGCACCACATGAAAGCAGGATTACTCTGATATGACTAAACATATCTTTCTCCACAACTGTGGAGAGCACCTCATAGGAAACACTATCTGAAAATACTTTGAGACAACACCGGATTGCTTTCTGTTTCCTCAGACTCAGAGCTTAACTCAGTGAATACCACTTTGGAAATAAGAAAGAAAGAAGTATGTTCACTGAAGAGGTAAATTGAAATGTGAAACAATTTTATATTAAATTTGTGAACAGATGCAAGCATGGTAATGATGTGCATTGTATAGTAATAACATAGTTTGAGTAAAGAAATTACTACACTGAAAAAAAACAACAACTAGACCTACTTAAAAATGTAATTCAATGGATAACACATAAACACACATCTAACTTGTTGACTGGATCTGAAAAAAAATGGGAACAATTTTCTTTTTTCAGTTTACAGCCAGACTGAACAAAGTTAACAACTTAAAAAAATGACTTTAACTGGTAAGACATAAATTATTATTATTATTTTTTTTTGCCAGTCAAGTTAACAATTTAGATTAACACAGTGGACTTGGGGGAAAAAAGCTGAATTTATCCATTGTGTGTCACCAATTGAAGTTTTTGTTTGTTGGTGTTTCTCAGAGAAAAAAAATATAACAGATCAAGACAGTAATGACATGATTTTGAATTTGTTTTTTATTTGTTTTTTATGTTGGTCCAACAATTCTCTTTTGTTCAGTGTACACAGGTTGGCATTGGGTGGAGTGGGGAGTAATGTTAAAAGAAATCATTAATAGAAAAAGCATGGCTTTGTTTAATCATGTAGTCTAGAGACATCATTTTCCTGGGAAAATTTACCATTACACTGTGCAATCAACATTAACTTCATAATTGTAAGTTAAAGCAAAAAGTTGTCTATTTTTTAAATCCCAAACATAAAAAGGCCACTGTATAGATGTTAATGTAGCAGATGTGTCTGATTGCGGGTGGTGATTTTAATTTATTCAATCCGGGATATCTTTAACAGTAGTTACTGAGACTTAGATGTGGATGTTTGAGTCTTATCTGAGACTTACTTCTTGGTGATTCAGACTTGACTCATCCCCGCTGTAACAGCAGGGTGCACAGAGCACAAAAACGCACACATGGGGACACGATATAACTTACATTAATTCATTCCCCTGCTGCTGAAAGTGTAATAAACTCTCAAACAGTGTGCACTTGGTTTTTCTGTGGTAGAAAGCAGAGCAGTTCATTAGCCTTATCTCTGTTAAATTTGCCCACCATGGAACAGCATGGGGAAATCAAGCCTGGAATCCGTCTGAGTTGGGCTTGGCAGGATTTGGTTGTTCATTAATTACATTTTGTAATGAGTATTTCTGTTGTACATGATTATTACACTGGTGGGATAATGGCTGTTTATTTTATGGCAACACAAAAATATCCATCCCGTCCTTTCCTAATGTCATCGGGTGGAACATTTAATCAAGCTTTGAGGGCTTTGAAAATAAGTTTTCTTTCTCCTTGAAACATAGAGGCCCAGGGAATATCTATTAGGCCGTTAATAGATTGCAAACTCACGGTCTGAGTCACATCTCAATCTTTCCAGCTTTCTCTCACTCTGTTCTCCACCACTCCGGCTCGTTGGCGTGTACAGTGGGTCATAACATGCATGGCTGTGGCTGGTTTTGTGGAGGGTGAAGAGCAATGATTTAATCATCAGACCAAAAAGGTTCCAAATAAGAGCCGTGAGTTCACAAGGGCACACGCAAAGCGAGGAGGTGTGGACGCAAATGTTTCTCGGAGGATAAACAAATGTCATACAGGCATAACAGAGAGAGAGAAAAAAAATAGATGTTTAATAGCAGCAGCATAAATGGTGTGTTCATTTCAGCAACTGAAAAAAGGCTGCTGAATATCTCCAGGGTGTGAAAACTGTTTCGATTCTAGTTGCAATCTTTAGTAGAAAGTCGTTGAGGCATCAAGGGAGAAAGGGATGGAGGGAAGGGAAAGAAAAGGGACAGAGTGTGAGATGATAATGGAAAAAGAAAGCTGCACGAGATAAGAGATGAATGAGGAGAAAGAAATAAAAAGTGATCAGGACTGAAAACTATTATTTATCGTATTAGTCACAAGTCTCCGCCACACCCAACTCCACACAATGCTTTGTTTTATTAATATTCAGTTAATATTGGGGTGTTTAATTGTTTTGTATTGCATTTATATTAGATTCCATGTGTAATAAGCCCTGAGGCTGCATTAATTGATGTAAATGAGTAGCAATGACCTGATTTGCTTGATTAATTTAATGTTTTGTTTATTGATGTGCTCTGATTTGCAGGTTTTTGGCAATATTTCTTTTTTACGTATGGAAAACATTATTTGCCATAACTAATTAAGTCAAATAAAGTGAACCCCGGACCAGATGTCCTTTGAGCCGATGCCACCATCATTGTTGTTGGGATTTTATTGTGTGACGCTTATTAGCAACCCTATAAGAATGATATCAGCATATGGCATAAAATAAAAATTAAACTAAAAGAGTAAAATCAGTGGTGCCTCCGGGATAGTCTTTAAACATTCACAGATAAGGTCATGATGAACCTATGCCCAAATAAGGTCAGACCAAACACATCTACAGCATATAGAATTAGCCGATTGGTCTGCAAATCCAAACACGGGAATTATGAACACACAAGGTCTGAGACCACAGCTTAGCACCCTTTGCTCCCATTAGCTCAGGGTCAGTGATATCCAAACCAGATTACAGTTACGTCTTCTCCATTCAGAGAGACAAGACAAACATATCTCCGACTTTAGCCGCCATAGCAACACTATCATGTTGTTCCCTTGTTTATCTGAAAGGAGAAGACAGCTGCATCTACTATCTGGAGGAGAGACAGTGTGTCTGTTAAGAATTAGTGTGGGCCTCTCAATGACTCCAAGGCTTTGTATGATACCTAAGATTGGAAAATTCCCTAACACAAACCAATTTGAAATGGCAGATTTGACATTGTTCATGGCAATGTCTTACCTTCTAGATAGAAATTTTGAAGGGTTAGTTCAGAATATTTGATGTGAGGCTGTGTGAGAATTGATACTTAGTGTATTACCTACAGGAGATGCCGGTCGACACAACCCCAGTTTGTAGAGGCAGAGAGGGTCACCAGCATGGAAGCTAAGCAATGAGCTGCTGTGGACGGGGTGACGGCAAAACATACTTTAGCCACTTAAAAAAATCAATATCAGTTTCAGTGTGCACTATATTTAGAATATTTTCATTGCTTTACATTGTCATCAGACAACCTTTTCTGAAGGGAAATTGCTCTTATACAAGCCAAATATCGCTCTCTCCTCACCAACCAGATTCCATGGGCAAAATCAGTCATTTTACCTCGCAGAACACAGGAGTTGCTGCCCTACTGCTGCCTCAAACTGTTGGTTTGGTTGGGTTATTGTGTGACTTCATTGTCTTAAAATGACAGCTTGGATTCACTGAAGTCACACAATAACACAAACAAACTAACAGATCGAGGCAGCAGTAGACGAGCAACTGCTGTGTGCCGCAAGGTAAAATTAGTGGTTTGGCCCATGTAGTTTGGTTGGTTTGGATAGGTAAGAATCAAACAGTTGCTAATGGTATTACAGCAGTGAGACTGTGTAAAAACAGGAAAAAAGTAGATAACAGAATATTGTGATATTGTTTTGTTGTGGTGTTAATGGTTGGATTCATGCCTGTCAGTGTGCAGCTAAAACCAAAATAGTGTGGGATCTTACACTTTACACCATTCAATTTTACATTCAGGTTAAATGAAACATTGTAAAAAACAGCAAACCAGTGAGAAGAGCACAGACACAACAACCCAAACAAAAAATCTCTCGTGTGAAATAACAAAACAATGTTGTAACTCTTGCAGAAAATTGTGTGTTCATGTAGGACCTCAAAATAAGCTGTTTGAGAAAATAGGTTTTCAGGACCTTTGAGGTTTGCTACCAAGACAAAATAGTATCAAACTCACAATCCATCCATCCCATACGTGCAGTGATAATAAGCCAGTATACAGGTGCATTCCCCATCAAAAAGAACTATAACAGAGTTGCCTGGTCAAGCTGGGAAACAAACAAACATGTTCAAAAACAAAGAGAGGTTAAGAATGCCCTGTCATGCATACAGGAAACGTCAGCAGGATTGTAATAGAATTGTGCAGCTGCAAAACTTAACATGCTCACTCATTTCCAGTCTCGGAGTGCAGACTGCTGATCTGTGGGTGGATTTCAGCGACAAAATGAACTTGAAACAGTCAATAGAGTCAGTGAAGGCTTTACTTCCAGACCACCAGCCCTGCCGGTGTGTGCCTTCTCATTCTTTTATTCGTTAAGACGTGAAAAAACATGACTTTGTTTTTTGCTCAAACACGCCCGAACATGTTGCGCTGTCTGCATCTATGGTGAGCACTGCGCCGCATCAAAGTGTTTGTAAACATCTGGAATCATGATGAATGGATGGATTATGCATCTCGCTTTGTTTTATGACACTTGAACAGGTTTGCGCATGCTGAAATCTCTGTTTTGAAGTTTGAATTAGTTGATTTTTTTTTCTGTTTAATCCAAGTTGAAGTTGTTGGTCTGAGGAAGCTCATTTTCCGTAACTTAACTTAATCCTTTCCAGGGTCACGGGGGGCGTCAGCCTACCCAAGATGTGAGACTGCGAGACATCCTGCACAGACTACCTGTCTAGACTGATACATTAATACCTATGTATAATTTAGAATCTCCACCCCTCCTGACCTCTATGGCTGGGTTTCACTGGCAAGGATTAATTTTTAAACCCAATTAAAATCAGGTTGAACTTTAAATTATGTTGCACCAAACATTAACTACTAAATGAAGAAAGATTCATTTTAAACCTCTATTCAGTTTTAACTCTAATCCTAGATTAAATTAAATTCTGTTGCACCATAACTTTAATATCCAGTATTACGTTTAAACTTATGCTTGAGGAAGGTTTAACTTTAAAAATGGCTGCCCTTTAGAGATGGAACTCAACCCAATTGAGTTTTATGAGGTGTCTCTTCTTTCATTCACTCCAAGTTTTTCTTTAAGTCGGAGAAACTAAAGCTTCTCTGCCGAGTCATCATGAGTGCGCTGACCAGGCTAACTGACTTTTTAGCTAGTTAGAAACAATATAATGATATATATGTTAAGAATAATATAATATGATATTTTGGTTTAAATCACTAAACTTTACTAAACTGAGATCTCATTTTTAATTGTGCAATACAGCTCTGCTTAATTTTAAATCTGGATTTAATTCATTTTAAATCTAGTTTTGCTTATCTCTGATTAGAGCTTATCTTAGTCTGTGTGTTTTGAATGTAGGAGGAAAATATAGTAACACAGGAGAATGTGCAAATTACCACTGTTTACCAACTGCAGCCAAATTTCATTAAAGTTTCATCTGATCTGATCTAATCTAGGTGATTTGGTTTATGCATTTTATGGCTCTCTGCGGGGCACAAAATCTTTTGCACTGATAGACTGTGTGCCTAGCCGGCACTAGCCGGTACAGTGCAGTGCTAATGTAAGCCATGACACATGAAGTGTGCCTCTCACAGGTCAGCAACCCAGCTCCAGGCAATAGGAGCACAGCCCAGCAGTGATGCAGGGCAGCATGAGGTCTGCTATAAAGTGATGTAGCTCCATGTGCTCTGCTGATGATTCCGACATGGCTCACCGGGACACTGATCCATCAGCCAAGCTCCTCCCCGGCCCTGGTGAGAAAACCCTGGGGGCCAGGCCGAGAGCCTGGCAGCTCTGTGAATCAACGAAGAGACATTTTTAATGCTGCGCTGTCCAGATAAATTACAGTCTTCCTGCAGGTTTCATACCTAATCTCAATTAGTGACATGTTACTTGTCGTACTGTTGTCTCCCTGCAGTCTTTAATTAGCTGGCTGGACAAGCCAGGTGGGAATAGTTTTTCAGCTTTAGCATGTGAGAGCTGGCTCTGAAACTTTGGTGCTCCATATCAGGAACGCTCTTCATGTCTCCATCTCTCGGCTTCTCTCTAGGGGCAGAGTTAAAGATACCTTGCTTTGATGGTACATGAACAAACTGCGATCTTAGGATAACCCTTTGCACAAGCAGGACATTACTGACTCAGACATGAGATGGCCTCCTACTGATCGACACTGTTTTGTTGTTTCCTCAGCTAGGAGTGGCTGCTGGACAGTTCAGTGAAAACAGCCAACCGTAATGACTCAAATTAAACAATAATTCTGTATAATTTTATGAATTTACTCAATTTTTGACTCATTTCCAAATGAAAAATAAAAGTGCATTTTTTAAGTGTACATTATGTTTAAAATATTTTCTTTTCCATTGGCAAACAACCTTTATATATCCTAAATATTGCTCTCTCAGCGACTCCATAAAGCTCAATAACACCGCAGACTCCTTCTCTATCTTTTAAAACACTGGCGTCACACAACAACGCAAACAAAGTGAGCAATTGAGGCAACGGTAGACCAGCAGCTACCGTGTTCTGCAAGGTAAAATTACTTATTTCACCAATGTAGTCTGGTTGGTTTGGAGAGAGAAATATTTGAAGAAATATTTGACATCTATTGTAGGTAACACTGAGTATCATTAAGTACCTCATACAACCCCAATTCAAATATCCTTTTAGCATGTTGTATATATACCCTGTAGCCTATAGATTTTGCCCTTCAATTAAACAAAAAATTATACTGATCAGATATTTTTGATGAGCACTCTTCTCCTACAAATACAGAACTTCTATGAATAGTCTCCCAATTTACTGCAATTATGCCAATTTGATCTTTAAAATTTGAAAAGTATGGTGTATACAGTTCAAATTCAAAGTGTATTTCAGCAACATGAAGCCAGCTTTCACTTTTTGATATGAATTGCAATTCTGAGTAGTGTTTTGGATGTTAGAGTACACACAGTTCACGTTTGTCAACCACTATTGACATGAACACTCTATTGACTGCGAGCAGTTTTCATCTAACGCACAAATGTAGTCTGCCCCTCGCCAGTTTTACTGAATTTGTTCCTCTGCAAAAGCTTTCAAGGCAAGGTCAAAATCAACTTACAAACAAGTTTCCAACAATGAATTACTTTGGTTTGTCAGATCAAATCAAATTCATAATATTAAAACTCTGGCATATTTTGCCCTCAAATGAAAGCGAGGACAATATTTTCAACTCTGAACCACAAAACCTTAAAAGGATTTTTAGATTTATCAGATTTGCACAGATTCTCCACAGTCCATAAAAGCATAAAAAGTGAAAGGATATTTTTACAACAAAGGAATTGCAGTACTGCATTCAAGACTGGCATTTGATTGGAAATAGATTTCTTGCACCGCTAGTGGAATTATTTATATGCTGAAAGGATAACTTAAGCATTAGATGTGAAGGTATTCTGGCTGTACACTCTGTTTCTCCCTGCTGCTTCTCTGATGTCCAAGGTTTATTACAGGTTAATTTTGACCAAACAAGAGTTGGTGATTGTTGGACCAGTGGAAAGATGAACCAAGACAATTTCGTGAGTTTTATGCTGTTTCTGTTGAGTTTGAATTGAGCGTGTTTGACAAAGATAAATTTATTGTTTTTGTAATGGAGTCTCGTGGCTTTGGCGAGAATGATAAATTGTCTGTTTCTGGATCTTACTCTTCAACAGAAGGTCTATCTCTGTAGTGATCCTTTCCATAATGTTGTCAGATACACTGAGCCTGTCAGTGGCAAAACAAACAACACTGACTGTTACCAGTTGCCCATAAGGATTACATTGCAGCCCCTGCTGATGCTGCAGTGCTCTCACCCAATACTGGACCAATTTCAAAAACTGCTGTCACCATTAGTGGGAAAATAGGGTCCAGGTTGAAAAATATCTAAGTTACCCTTTAAATGCCCCTGTGGCTGAATCCACTCTATGTGGAGAAAAACAAGGAGACGAATAAAAATTTTGATCCTAGAACAAAAAGTGCTCTAAACAAGACGAGTTCAGCCTCACATGTAGAGAAACCGTTTCTGGAATAAAATCACACATTTTCCTGGCAGAAAGTAAATACCCCAAAATGAAGAGGAAATCTAGATTTGCTGCTTTGATTTGAAAATAAAATTCTCTTCACATTGATACACTGACTGTGATTAGTGTGCATAAATCAGCAATAATAATTAAAATAGAGACAGTGAAGAGGTAGGTTGATTTATTGGACATGTTTTCTTGGCTCCCTTTCTGATCTTACATGAAATCTACAAAGACCATGCTATTATTAGTGCAATCCAAAGAATATCAGACAAACAGGTGTTATTTTGATATCTCATTTTTAAAATTTTCATAAATCATGTTTTTTTTTTTGTTTTTTTTTTTATTGTGCACTCAGGGGAATATCAGTCAAACTGTGCTGGTTTATTCATTTAAAAAATGATGTTTATTTAGCCTCGGAACCAGATGAATCTGGCGAGCTCATGTTTTTATTTGCTCTGGCAGATACGTTCTTTTTTTTTTTTAACTCTCTAGTTCCTTTTTAAAATGTTACCGTTCATGTTTGTAAATGAGTGTTTATCTGTTTTTGCAAATGAACTCTTCTAATATCGTACCTGTAATAACTGCAAAGTCTGCCACTTGACTTGCTAAGCACACAACATGAACTGTTGTGATAAAACATGGACAACACTACTATGGTCATCAGATTCTGACTCTGTTTTCAGATTAATTTGGGAAGATGGTCACTGGTTTTTCAAATGTAGATAGCAACGATGCAGTTATTATTCAAATGTAAGCGCAGCAGTGTAGTTCATGCAAAGTATGTAATCCTAAAATTCATCACAATTAGCCTGCATTGTCCTACCATTATCCTTCCCTACAACAGGGAAAAAGCACACCACAGTCGTCTTTCTGAGTCTATTCACTTCTGTGTTTTTAGGCCATACACACCTGCAAGACAACTTATGATTTATGTAGGCTACACACTGACAGCCAGTATCCAAAACACATTGCTACACCTACTGGGACTTTACTGTTCATGCTTATTGTACACTTTTACATTTTGTGCCATATTAAACCCATCCACCCATCTTTTGGGGATTACTCTTGCATATTTCAAATATTCTTTTATTTTACTACTTTTGCACATTCCCTGAAGAATAGACTACTTGGCACAAAACTGTACAGATACATGTTTTTAAAATAATGTTTTTCCATATTTTATTGTCATTTTTAAAATGTTCTGTTTTCTTCTTGTTTTGAAGTAATTGCCTTTTGTCTTTATAGTGTTCTTCTTACGTATAGACCTATATTTATTGTTATACAACACTGAGGCAAATTTGTTATGTAAGGCATTGAATCTGATTCTAATTTCTAAATGGTCCAATTTCCTGTTGTAGTCTTTGCACTATAACCCCATCTACAATCAGTCATGATGTCTCTTCAGACTGGCCCACAGTGCTTTGCTATTACCAAATACCACACAGGAAATATACGTTGAAGCAGTTTCCTGGCAGCGCAGTTTCCATTAATGGACATTCAATGTCTCTCTAAACGTTCCTTAAAGACATCGTGTTAAATTGTTGTTACCGAGACACACACACGCACGCACAGCACGCACGCACGACACACACACACACACACACACACACACGTTAGACCAGTTTGGGTGGGCAATCCAGTTCCCCTCCGCCTGTTCGCTTCATCCAAAACAGCGGACAGTCCGGCGTAAGAGATCGACCAGTCACTGAAGACCGAAAAAAACGTTAAAAAAAACAATTCCCTTACTCATTAGATTATAAAATCTATATTAAATAAAGCAAAACAATATAGAATGCTAGAATATTAAATTACCTCGACATAGAAGTTTTAAAATCGCTATACTTTATGCACCGCACCGCCTCGAGACACCCTGGAATGGTAAACATACGCACCCCGCTTTACGTTACGGACATGACGTCAACGCGCTGCAATTCAAACTTCAGGAAATGAAAGCGTTTGGTGAGAAAACGGTCACAGACTAGTTTCAGGAGGTATTTTCAGTCCGCTCTATCCGTAAGTGTCAAACATTTTGTCTTTATGTGTCAGTAATCTTTATTTTCATTGAAATAGACTTCAGTCAAGACGATGTAACGTTCATTTGTTAAACGCTATCAGCTGAAGACAGGTGCAGAGGATGTAACGTTCAATAACTGTCACTTTTGTTATCGAGATATCGGTCTAATAAATAATTCCTTCCAATTAACATTCAATTATCTCGACAAATGACATACATGTATTTTTTTTTTCCATCAGCGCACATTAATAAACTTCTATTAATGTTAACAGGGCTTCAACTCACCATTATTTTAATAGTCGATTAAATTGTTGATTATTTTCTTGATTAAATCGATTAGTTGGCGAGAAAAAATTGAAATGTCAAACTCACAATCAGGTCTTCAAATGTCTTGTTTTGTCCATAACCTAAGGGTATTATGTTTATTGTCACAGAGCAGTAAAAAAAAAAAAAAAAACGATTAATCAATCATCAAAATAGTTGCCGATCAGTTTAACAATTGATTATTCGATTAATTGTTGCAGCTCTAAATGTTAATATTCAATAGCATGTCTGTATGCCAGCATTTTTGTATTTAAGAGTTTAGTGTGGTGAACTTGCCTTTCTGTTTGATTATTATTGTCTAATTGAAAGTAGGGCTGCACATTAATTAATTATATACAGTCAACACTGCAATATAGCCATCATCCTGATTTTCACCGAAAATAATTGTAACATAAACGATCATTCCTACTAATCATAAATCATATCTCAATCACAATATCTGTCAAAAAAATTGAAATATATTTCTTACCATATCGTACAGCCTTAATTGAAACTAAATATATTCTAATGAATTATACATAAAAAAACCAAGAGTCTGTAAAATGTCTTGTTTCCCCATAGAAGTCCAGATTACTTCCTCAACACCAACAAAGCAGCCATGACATCTAAAGGTGCTAAAGAGACCATCGTCACCAGGTTGGGTTTCAAATCCAGCAGCTCTGCCTCCAAGGCTGAGGCGGAGCTGGAGAAAGTCAGGAAGGAGAACGCTCACCTCCGGAAAAAGATTGATGAACTGGCCAAACGACACATCAAACCACCCGACTCAGACAAAAGCAAGCTGCTGGAGGTAAAGGGAGTGTTTGTTTGTTTAATTTCCTGCATGACTTTTTGTCTTTTGTCTCTTATTTTGTATTTTAATGTGTTTATGGTGTCTTGTGTTGATTATTTCAGAGGATTCTCTCCCTTGAGACGCTGCGAGAGAGAAACAATCAGCAGCTTCTTGTTAAAGAGCAGGAACTAGAAACACTGAGGCAGCAGCTGACAGCCAGAGGAGGAGAGGTGTGTACACATGGCATATGTCTGCAGAAATATATGGCTACAAATCACATTTACAGTCAGTCACTATAGATACATTCATCCAGGAGCTCTCTGTAAACAAACATGGACACACAGAAACAAGATCTGGACACCCCAAGGCTGCAGTTTTCTGTCCGGGGTGTGGAGCTATACCTACAGCTATGTGTTTTTTCAAGAGTACTCTTCAACTTGTGAACATTTGTTGCACTTTTGGCATCGTATTGGTGGCATATGTATTGCTGGCAGCAGACAACTGTCAGGAAGAGGGGAAAAAATGATACTAGAGTTTCTCTGAGCTGTCACGGGAACAGTTGGGGGGAAATAGCTTCTATCCCGTTTTGACAGCAGCTCAGCTAAGTGACGTTTAGACAGCCAGCAAAAAACTGCATACTAACACATGGTGTGTATGCTGTTCGCTTGATATTTATAAACCAACCATCTTTCGCTGTAGTGGGTCTGTGTACATATTAGCATTCATGCCCTTTTGCTGTGTATCGCCCTGCTGGAGAAACTGATGCTATCTGTTGTGAGGTTCTTATCCTTGTGAAATCTTTTTCTATTGTTGCAGAAATCGTTTTCTAATTTAAGCTAGTCACAACGGCATCAGGCTAAAACTTGAAAATGGCATGCTGGTAAATGGAACAACAGCTATTTGACATTGTGAATGCGTAATGTGATTTAATCACACTTGCCTCTTCCTCATTAACTTTCATCAACAAAAGTGCTAAAACCAGAGCTGCTCAGTGGGCAATGCCAAAAGACTGCCAGCCTTGTCATGTCATTTGTGCAAAGCAGACAATCGCTCAGAGGAGATTAAATGTCCTCGGTAAACTGTCTCTGCATAAACAAAGGTAAAAAAAAAAAAAAAATACAGGTTGACATGGTCGATTCATTTCATATTGTGGTGTATTTCAGGTGGTAGCATCACTGCAGGCCCAGCTGGAGCAGCGGAGGAAGGAGGCTGAGCAGAGAGACGTGTTGTTCCAGAAGTTGTCACAGGAGACAGAGAACCTGAAAAACCAGCTGGTCACTGTTTCTACCCGGTGCCAGTCCCTGGAAACACAGGTGGTGGTAGGTGGACCAACTTATACTCTCAATACATGACTGGATGCCCTCATTAACAGGCCCAAACAGAATCTTAAAATTTATTACACTTTTCAGCTGTGCTGCAGAATGAAAATCAGCAGTATGTTGTTTTTGTGTGATTTTAATGTGATAGACAATATAGATTTCAAATAACAAAGATTGTTTTGGAGTAAAAATAAGCACACAATACATTAAAACAAGCTAAAATTACCCAAATCAGGATTGACAGCCATATTTAGTAGATTATTGTTGAAGCTTTTAATTTGTTTTGAACTGTTGGTGTGAACTAGGGCTGCAACTAATGATTATTTTCATTGATGATTAATCTGTGGATTATTTTCCCAAGTAGTTTTTTCCTTTATAAAATTTCAGAAAATGGTGAAAAATGTTGATCAGTGTTTCCCAAAGCCCAAGATGACGTCCTCAAATATTTTGTTTAGCCCACAACCCAAAAATATTCAATTTACTGTCACAAAGGAGTAAAGAAACCAGAAAATATTCACATGCAAGATGCTAGAATCAGAGGATTTGGGCTTAAACCAATTAATTGATCATCAGAATAGTTGGCAATTAATTTAATAATTGATTAATAGTTGCAGCTATAGCGTGAACATGTAGGAAACATGGCCACTAAAATGCAATGTTCCATGTGAAGCAGATGGAGCAAAAATTAATTTGTGAATCTATTAATGATTCATCTCCCAACAATTATCACTTCCACACACGAACAAACAAAGGCATTAATGAATAAAGAACTGGTTAGGTGCTTGATAACAGATTCACAAGCAGCATCTCTGTTCGTTTAATATCTGCAGAGGTTTCGTCTCAACTCTGCAGCCACTGATTCAATGTGGGCCTGCTCAAGTCTTCCACCCAACCAATTAACTTAACAGGAATATGTCTTATAATTATGTTGTTGACCTTAAAATGTGTTTGGCTGACTACTTTTGCTGTTGCAGGTCCTGACAAATGTTATTGGTATGATGTTGATAATTAAAGTGTGTAACCTATCTTTAGTTATTGATGACTAGCCCTAGGATGTTCTAAATACATTTATTTGTGGTTGTAAAGTAACAAATCTGTGAAGAAATGGGAAAAAATCTAGATGTTTCTGAGTAGTCCTGAGGAAGAAGTTACAACAATGTTTTCAGAAATCACTGATGAGCAAAGTTGGTTGAGTTGTTTTATCCTTTTCTCTGACAGCATATTTTTCTCCCCCTGGCCCAGGATTAAATCCTGCAGCAGCTTTGAGTCCTCTGCCTCCCATTCTAATATTTTGCTTATCTTTAGTGCTGATGCAGTAGGAAATATTTTTGTTGGATTGTAATATTTTTGACAAATCAAATTCCATTTTAATGATTAACTGACTTGAGCTCCATGTCTGAGCAGAGGTTCTTTTTTTTTTCTCAGCCAAGGACCCCATACAAGATAGAAAGTATACCAGAGACCTCCTCATGTATGTCCCTGGGAATAGTTTGATGTAGCCTATTTTTTTACACTTAGTTATGTTAAGGAACTAGAGACTCTGGAGATGCGATGCATATTACAATATGTTTTTTTATGTTTCAATAATACACAAGCATACATAAAATAAAATAGGGTTGCAACTAATGATTATTTTCATCATCAAATAATCTATTGATTATTTTCTCGATTAATTGAGTAGTTGTTTGGCCCACAAAATGTCAGGAAATGGTGAAAAATCTTTCTCAAAACTCAAGATAATGTCCTCCAATGTCTTGTTTTGTCCACAACCCAAAGACTTTCAATTTACTGTCACAGAGGAGTAAAAATAGAAAATAGAAAATACTCATATTTAAGAAACTCAGAAAATTTTGAGCTTTTTTCTTGAAAAATTACTCAAACCGATTAATCGATTATCAAAATAGTTGCTGATTAATTTAATAATCGATTATTCAATTAATCGTTGCAGCTCTAAATAATAGCATGTCTGTATGCTAGCATTTTGTATTAGAACTGAGATGTTTCATAAGGGATTATTGTGGTGAACTTGCCTTTCAGTTTGATTATTTATTGTCCAAATTAATTCAATCAAATTGAAAGCAGGGCTGCACATTTAATCAAAATATTATCAATATTGCAATATGGCCAAGTGCAATATCCAAGAAGCTGCAGTTTTTTGATGAAGGAAAAATGTGTGACAAAAAATTATAATAATTAATAGTTGACAACTGCTTGATTATAGGTGGGTCTATAAATTGTTTGTGGAAAGGAAATGGGTAATGATTGCTGGAGGTGTTATCATAAATAAATGCAGGCTGTAGTAAAGCCTTTTGTAACAATAAATAAGAAAAAAGAATAATGTCATGATAAATAAATGAATTAATCTTTTCATGCACGCCCAGGTAAAGTGCCATGCAACCCTATTTAAGAACCAAATAGAAGCTAATGTATAACTTAATCCAAACTGGTATGATATTTGCCTCTGGTCATAGTTTTGTCATCATCATTGTGGCACATGGAGCTAGTGACCCTAAGATTGATATCCTGTTTATTTCAAGAGGTTTAAATTGCATTTCAGTCAAAATTGTTATTTGGTGAGTCTGCTCCATTTGTTTGAAAGATGTATGCATATGTAGTTATTAATGTGCCCACTAGGTGGCATTGTGTGACCTGTGATTGATGTCCTGCTGCTGACATTACCTTCTCCCTGAAGCAGCCTTACTAATTTGCTGTAATGAAAGGCTTAAGTCATACATGTCTCAAATTAAAACACTGTAAATCCAAATGTACACATGACTTATAGTAGTTTTGTGAAGGATAAAATAACAGCTTTGTCCAGGATTGTATAATCAATAGCATCAACAAAAGGTTATTAAAAAAAAAAGAGGGAGAGAGAAAGAAAAAAGATCCCTTGGTAAATCTGTGGTTGCCACTCAGTTCCCTCACAACCATAGGCTCTTATTCCTTATCAAAAGGCAGCACTGATTCCCTGGTCAACCCTTTGATGCTTTGAGCACAGCAGGCCCTCGCTACACCCTTAGAGAGCGGTCATCAGGATTCTCCTTGGCATCTAGAGAGGCACAGGCGGCAAAATCACAAGTAAAGACTTCAGGAATTCGGATGACTGAAGATCCTGAAAAGCTGCCCAATTTTCCTGATTTTCACCCAGTTTTCCCTGGAGCTCTCCTTCAGTATAATGTCTCCTGATTTTCTTCTGTCTTTAATCAAAATTCAGTACCCGTTTGGGTGAAGGAATCTACGTGCATCAGCTAACAGAGTATAAAGCGTGTCTTGTTTATTCTGATGAAAGCATTGTTTCTGTAGAAATGATAGATGCTGCACCTCATTAAAAGTTCCTATTATTTAATATAATTAAAAACTCTCAGCCCGTCATCAGTGATGTTTCTAAATTAGAGCTGCAACAAATAGTTGATTAAGCTGTTAAATATTAAAGGAGGAATCTGTATTTTTTTTTCTGTAATAAACCACAAAATGACCATGATGTGTCATCAGAGATGAAGAAAACATGTTCAGTTGAAATGCTCTAAAACCCATAACTTGGGTTTTTGTTTGCTCATTCCACATTATTTTTTTTTCTCTCAAACCCCGCCTACTTGTGCCGTCCTGCATGTCTCCAAAGAAAAAAACACATCAAAGGCGACACAATTGTAGCTTACTGGCCGTTATATCACACAGGGACATGTTCAATCTGAAAACGCTGTGCACAGTTTTGCTACGGTTTCCAGACTGGACGACACATTTCCTTAAAACAGTGCGCAACGGTCTGTCAGACACATTTTCTCTCGTTTAATGGGTGTGTCACCATTGTTACCCAATCAGCAGCGACGTTTATTGTATAAAAGCACCACCATTATAAAAATGCGGCGCATTTGGAAGCGTGACCTTAAAATCCATAGTCAAATTGAATGTGGATTTGGAGAAACATGACACCCCTGTATTGTTTGTTTCTTTTGGCTAGAGCCAAAGGAACAGGGGAGTGGGAGACAGCAAAGTGCAGGTTTTTACAAGAAACATGTAGATACAGTTTTTTAAAGTCCCTTTTTTGTTCCTCATAAAGGTCACCACAGCTGGAAATGCTGTCTTTGAATCTAAATGTTCTCAGATTGTTTGCATAAATCCTACTTTGGTTTTAACGTCACTACTTTTAAACTCAAAGTTGGAAAGTATTAAAATGCAGACTATGTATACAAAAGAATATTTGCCACTTGTAGACATATTGTCCTCTGTTTAAATCAGTGTCTCTCAGCTGCAACTGCATTGGATTTCCTTATCTTTCTGTCCCAATGGTAATTTTCCAGGAACACTCTCCACTGACCAAACCCTTGGCTTAGCTCCTTTCGCATTACTAGAAATAAGCTGACCAACAGACCCTGACCCACTCTTTCCCTCGTTCCTGGATACACAAAAGCTATTAGCAGACTTGGCTTATGGGACATACGTTTAAATCCATCTGGAAAAAGTTGACAAGCTCATGTCTGGTGGTGGAAGAGCTCACAGAGCCTTACTACAGAGCCGATCGTTTAGATGTCTACTGTAGTGCTTAGACGTTGGGTGGGATCAGACGTGACCTCCGGGTCAGGGTGACAGAATTATGAGATGACTGACTGTCTTCTAAGGATGGATGTCGAGGGATTGGCCCCAGGGATGGTGCCCTAGGTCATGTGGCCAAGACTCTGAAAAAGTAGTGCACAGATTGATCATTTGCTTCAGTGTTTTTTCCTGGCATTATTAAAATTTAAAAAAAGATGAATAATTTAAACCTGCAAGCCTTCGAGTGATTTTAAGCCTGTGGCAAACCTACTGTTTTTAGTGTCTGCTGAGATTTTTCCCAGAAAACGACAGACACGAATAACAACATGGAGACAAAGGTCTTCCAAAGGATGGGGTCCATCATTCTCTTTTAGAAAAAACGTCATTTATTTTGGATTAAAGTTGAACAGGTACCGAATTGTGTTGTTGAATATTGATCCAAAAGCCTTCAGCTCTGTCCCGTTTTGCTTGAACTTAATTGAACAGTGGCAGTCGACATGCACAGCTGTTTTTTTGGTGCAGAACACATGTAATTCAGCCCAATCTGTTTCATTTTGAAACCAGTGTAACCTAAAATATAAATGTCCAGGGTTGGGAGGGTTACTTTAGAAATGTATCCCCATACACTTACCACTGTAATTACCAGTGTAGCTAACATGTAGCTCTAACTGTGTAACACTAACTGTGTAGCTAACATTGGCATTTGTTCTGTGTGGTAAATGTTAGTAGTTGGTCTGTAGCTAAGTGCTGCGTTAGTTAGTGTGGTGTAACAATGTATGTTGTCTGTGTATAATGTATGCATTATAGTAGCGGTTAAGTGTTAAGTATGCGCACAGTAGTATGTCATTCTTTATTTTCGCATGAATTTTAAAATTGTAATCCTGATAATAATCCACATTTTTACTAAATTTATCTTTACCCCGATTATTTCTTTTTTTCTGTAATTGTAGTGGAATACATTTACCTTTCTTTGTTTCCTAATTACGTAATCCTATTACATGTAATCTGTTACTCCCCAAGCCTGTAAGTTTGTTTTGTTACACATCAGAGTGTATATATCTGACTTGGTTTTTATCTCAGAAATGTGTTTTTCTCTCTCCAGAATGGACAAGTACCTCCTGGAGATTTGGCTTTGGTACAAGATCAGCTGAGAGACGTGAGTCCTGTCGCTGATTTGTTGTGTGTGTTTCTGCAAGCTTGTTTGTAATTTTGTTGATATTAAAAGATGTTTTTGTACTGCAGCTTTGTAAGTGAAATACCTTACTCCATCGGCTAAAGATTTTAAGCTTTTTATTCCATTACACTCTGTTCAGTGCCAGGGGAATTAAATCATTCTCTGAAGTTCATCAGTCAATATTTCCAAAATATGCAGGATCTATTTCTATGTTAATATCAATAGTTACTATCAAGAAAGAACACACTGGGTATTTTATTATTACTATTTTTGGACAGAACAAAACATGTTGAAAGTAAAAGCAGTCTTTATAGTTGTGATGAAAAAAACCCTTGTCACAAAACCAAACTCCTATCCCTGAGGAAACAGTCTTTTCCTTGCTTGTCTTTGATTTGAACAGCTTTAATGTCCAAATACACATAATACAGTAAGTCAGTTTGGGGCTTGTGCATCTCCACCTCCAGGCTCTTGAGAAGAACCAGCAGTGGCTGACGTATGACCAGCAGAGAGAGGCCTACGTCCAGTCCGTCCTCGCCCGCACGCTGGAGCTGGAGCAGCAGCTGGTCCAGGCCAAGCAGCAGCAAACTAAACAAGAGGCCACTTCAGATGGTGAGAACTACTTACCAAACGGTTTTGTGCTCTGATACATACAGAATTAGATGTGAAAATGGGAAATTAGGGAAAATTATGCAGTTTGATTCAGATATTAGCTTTTTAGCCACAACATTAAACACTGAAAATGCATCAGGCTTTGAGCTGGAAAAGGAGATGAGAGAAGACTAGAAAAGTTTTAATCTGTTTGGCTTGGACAATTACAGTAAATGGTAAAATGTTCTCCCAATCTTCTATGTAGACAATGATTAGTACCAAAAATGTTACATTTAGATTCAGGGAATGAAAGAAAGTCTTAAATATGAATTTGACAGGTCTTACAAAATCGAATTATGAGGTTAACATTACTTTTATAAAGTAGGATTTAACATCAGCCTTGCTTTTAAATGTGTTTTTTGGAAAAAGAATTGTATTTCACATTGTAACAAGTACAAAACAAGACCAATCTTGAACCATGAAACACTAATGCAAACTATGCATGTACTTGTTTGCCAGTATGGAAATGAAATTGGTCTCAAATGAATTCAACAATGGTTTTAAAGATATCTTTAAGAGTGTTAAATTTGACTTGTTTGAACATGTAGATTGCAGTTGATGTGTTAGATTTGCTTGTTTGCCTCCTAACACTTCTTGTCACAGCTCCTGCCACCTCAGCAGCTCCAGAAAAGGATGCTCAACTGAAGAGCCACTATGACCAGTTGCTACTGGGGTTCAGAAAGACCTGGAGACCCAAAAGGATCAGGTCACCAGAAGCCAACAGGAGCTCAGTGTGCAGAGGGAACAGGTAAAAGCTAAAGTATTTCATTTCATTATTATTTACTCATTTAGACTTTCCAGGTGTAGGGATTCCGGTTCATGTCTAATGAATATTTGCTCCACTAATTTTTATGGCTTGTGCTGCTCATATTCCTGAGAAACCTTGCTGTCTTTTTTTATAAAACCATGTACAAATTAATTGCCATGCATTCCATTCAAACATTCAGGTTAGCACTGAATCTGAATGCAACTGTGACAACTCTGTTAAATTTCTGCATTCCTTAGATTCAGGCATCTTCATAATTAATTTGAAGGACTCTATCAGAGAAATAAATAGACAAAAAGCGTGCAATGTTCTGAAAATTTTCATGTGGGTCTGCAGGCCATAAGAGCTGAGGCTGAGCTGCAGTCTCAGAAGGAGCAGGTCACCAGGCTCCGGGAGGAGATGTCGGCACTGCAGAGGAGGTATGAGGACAAGTGCAGCGAGCTGTCCTCTTTTCTGAGGAAGTACAAAGAGAAGAGCAACGAGCTGGAGGAGGCCAAGATGCAGCTGCAGGCAGAGCGACTCAGCAACAGGTAACAAGTCTGCTCTCAGAGTAGAAATCAAATGGAAGAGGCTCTCAGATCAACTCAGTTTATCTTTTCAATCTGAACGGTGCAAAGAAACTGCACAGGCGTATGATTGGAAAAGGTCAGCCTGCTGATTTATTGGGACACAACTCCTGCCAAAAACCAGTGAAATGTTTCACTGACCTTGGTTGATGAAACCTTTATAAATGTGCTAACAATAACCGCAGTAAATCACTTTCAAACTAGTGTGTTTTCACCGTTTAAAGGAGCAATATGTTGTAGTTTGTGTGCAAAAACAAGTACAGCAATCCAAATAATAAGATGGCACCATAGCCACTGTATATAAAATAGGTTGAAATGCTATTTAATGTAATTATGGTTGAAGTGAGTTGTCCTCCCCAGATTTGGGAAAGTCTTGGCATGCTACAGGAGCACTGCAGGAGTGCAAGATCCATACAACATTGTTAATTGACAATACCAAACACTGTAACCTGATCAGCAGTTTATAACTGTCAGTTGTCTGTCGATGTAAAGTTAAGCCCATTATCCTGAAAACAAAGTTCACTGCTCCAGAAATACACACTCTGGAGTTGGTGTTCAGTGGCTGCCTGCCTCACTGCCCACCAGAGTCATCAACATATTGCTCAGTTTAATCGTTCTAAACACTGACGCCTTCTACAAGATTCTTGATGACTTTTTGCGATTCATAAACAGACACTTTTTCCTGCAGTGAACATTTGGCATTAATTTTAACGCTAATTAACGTGAAATGGGAATATGAAATTGGTTTTTCCATACTGGAAGAGCAATTTTAAATGGGGGGATACCATGGCTGTAGTGTTGTTGGAGAAGCGAAAATTTCAACTTAAAATGTTTTCTTGATCTCTGATGACATATCATGCTCATTTTATGATTTATCACCATAAATGTATTACAGATTTCTTCTTTAAGTACTGTATGAGTAAATAAGTTTATTCTTGAAAGGAAACCAAAAAAATCCTACGTTCTAGTGCACACCAAGATATAATGAAAAAACCTCTGTGTTTAATGTATTCTGGTAATAAAATAGTGTCAATCCTAGTATCCTGGTGTGCGCTGCCTGGGATTTTTTTGGTCTACTGTGGTGTACCCTGCACCAGCCGGCACCCCAGAGAGAAGCACACTGCTGTGCATGGCTTATCTTCAGCTTGTTTAGGTTTATTTTTAATATTTATGTTACATCAACATTGCATCCAGAAATGAAGTGTGTGAGGAGAGAAAGGTGTCATCTGAGCGGGCAGACAGGATGAGAGCGGAGCTGGAGAGTATGGATATCAGATTGGAGGAGGAGAGGAAGAGATCAGCTGAACTTCTACTGCAGGTAACACTCGTATACACTGTCATGGTATCTGTAGTCTCTCTTGTTAATTTCTAAAATTTATCCTCTCATAGTATCAAAGCACTAATGAGTCAATAGCCGTGTTTCCCCCAGAGGAACTTTTACAGGGACTAGGAACCTTTCAACGAACTCTGTGCATTTCCACTACAGGGACCAGGGTCTAAATTAAGTTCTGGGGACATTATTTTACCCTCAAGTCCTTGGTTGGGTAGTACTTTCTGAAAGTACAGAAACATTGGGGATTGGTTGAGTACTTGCAGCATTTTACTTCATCCATCTCTTTTGTGGCACCACCATTGCATAATTGCAAAAATGACATGTCACTGGACTAATTTTCTCAATCTTTGTGGGTCTTTAAACGGTGGTGGAAACACAGATGACATCCTGAAGGAACCTTTTAGTTTGAAAAGTAGTTCCTGGGACTAAAAGTTCTAGGTATTTTGGGGGAAAAGGTCGTTAATTTAACACAGAGGCCTCTATATGAACCTACATAAGCAAACAAGACCATCAGAAAGAAGATTAGCTATTTCTCTATACTTAAATCTTAAGGCATGCCCCTGGGCAGATTCTCTTCGAAATCAGATGAAACAATTTACAGGATGAAGGCCAGAAGAGCCTAAGTTTACATTTTCCCTAGTCAAAGTTACAGAGAGTAGTACTCAGCCAGTTAAAAAGAAGCAGGAGGATAGTTTTCCTCTTTTTGACATTATATTTTATGGTTATGGCAGAGGAAACACTACTGTACTTTGTTTTGTCCACAGGGGCCTCCAAATCAATATTAAAGTTCCTTATAGCCACTTCAAATAAAATTGCATCCCAGGTTTATTTGACTGTAAAAGGATTTAAATGTAGAATTTTGTTCTGCTGATAATTTGTCCTTCACAGGTTAACATGCTGCAGAAGTCTCTCCTGAGTCAAAATGAAGAACAGAGGAGAATTGCTGCACTGGAGCAACAGGTAAAAACTGTGAAACTATTTGTTTTCCAGAAAAATTGTCCAAAGTCACAGTCCAAACAAGCAAAACATCTGTATCAAACGGTGCGAAATCTTTATCCCAACTACTGGTGCAGTCTTTGCACATTATGTGAAGTGAGGATTCAAAGCAGATCATTAATTGCCAATGACACAGTTTAAATGTTTGCTGTCCAGTTATGAGTGGAAAATCCATCAGCTCAGCCCTGTTATGTAGTTGTAGCATTTTTTGAGGGACTATTATTTTGTAAAAGTAGTGATCCATACTGATCTCCCCTGTGCATTTTAATACATTGAGTCCTTGGCTGTCTTCCTTCTCATATATTTCTCTACCACCTCAGATCCAACTCTCTGCCAAGGACTTTGAGAATGAAAAGATTGATCGCCAGAGCATGCAGCACCAGTTACATAAGGTGCTGAAGGAGCTCCGCAAGGCCCGAGATCAGATTGCTAAACTGGAGTCTGCCGTAAGTATTACTGCATATAATAACAGTAGCTCTTCTCCCTGGCACCTTCAGTAGTAATTAATGGTTTTGCTTTGGTACCATTTTAAAAATGTTTCAATTGCTTTATTTGCAATTAAATGTAAAATGCTGAAAGTGTTATTTTGTGTTTCAGAAACAGCCAAACTCCCGTTTCTCAGAGCCCAGTTCTTACAACAGCCTGGAGTTTGAGCGTCTTACTATTGATGGTCCCACATCTCCATCGAAAGTCACCAACCTCCTGGACGAGAGTTTCCTGGAGTGCCCAAAGTGTCGGGCCCCTTATCCCACCAGCCGCCACCGGGAGCTCCTGGCACACATTGACTACTGCTTTGCCTGAGCTAGAAGAGAGTCTCGATCAGTGGTTCCCAGTCCTGTGTGTTGAGATCCCTCCTCATCTATGGAGGCTGCAAGATAGCAAAGCAATAAAAAAAATACATTTATGCAACTAGCTATTCTTCTTTTCCCCCAATCTTTTTGGACCTCTCCACCTTAAATTGTTTTCAAATGAAAAGGGAAAAAAAACATTGTTTGTTTAACCTGGTCATATTGACATGCAGTTTGTGTGTGTGAGAGTGGATAACAAGTAGATATATATATTTTTTTTAATGGGCCACAACCCAAGTAGGTTGGGAATCACTGGACTAGATCACAAGATCCAGTCAGGAAACTTAACTTAAAGGGATGTTCGAATTATTTGATGGAGTTGTGTGAAGTACTCTTCCATACTCAGTGTATCACTTACAGTAGATGGAGGTTGGGACAACCCCACTTTGGAGAAGCAGAGAGGAGTTCCAGCACAGAAGCTAGGCATTGTACTACTGTAGACAGGTCAGCAGCAAAATGTATTAAAGGCCCACCTAAAAAAATCTCTTATATAAGGAAACTGCTGTTGTATAACCCCATTATGGCTCCCTCCAAACCAACCAGACTCCTTCAGCAACAGTAATTTTACCTCACAAAACACAGCATTTGCTGGACTACCGCTGCCTTGACTGGTTATTGTGTGACTTTAGTATTTTAAAAGGTTAGTTTAGATTCACCAATTTCACACAATGACACAAACAAACTAACCAATAAAGGCAGCAGTAGACAAGCAACTGCTAAATTCTGCCAATTCGGTAAAATGACTGTTTTTGTACAAGGAGTCTGGTTGAGCTGTCTGAGGGTAAGACTGCTGACCCTGTACACAGCAGTACTTGTCTTAGCTTCCATGCTGGTACTCTTCTTTGCTTCTCCAAACTGACTACACTGACTATCAATAAGTCCCTATCCCCATCCAACTATCCCTTTACCCCTTGCGTTGTATTTTACACAGAGGCGGAAAATCTGAAAGCCATGACAAGGTGGTTCAGGACTATATGATGCATTTGAAAAATCTGAAAACAAATTCGACAAACAGCACTCTCTTGTGAGCAACAAAGGTGAGTAAAAGATATTTTTAAACTCATCTGGAAGGCTACCAACCAGTTCTTTGTTTTAACATCCAAAAGCTGGTTTAACTGCAAGTGACTGAGGCTTCATTCAGGATGATTAGTTTGAAAAAAATACTCCTGCTGTCATAAATATCACTGGATACAAATATATGATACATTCAATAAGAATGATATAAACATTGTTTAATTCATTATGGAATAAGATGTGGTGAACCGTCATTTTGTCTTCACTTGCTCTAATGTGGCTTGAGATCCAAATAGCTGGGATTCTTTAGTTCTTGGTAAAGACACAAGTAAGATGTTTACACTAATTAAGGGACATTTTAAAGTGCTGCATATTTTCTGTCCAGATCACTTTAACACTTAAAATTTAAAAGTCAGTTTCATGCTAAATGAGTGTGACGGTTTTACTCCAGTTCTTCTTCCCTTACAGTACCATCAGGCCAAAGATTGATTTGATCATAAATTGAAAAAGAACTATTATATTCCTTCCATATGTTTATTTCTGCAGTCCTCCAGCTGGATTTTTGCGTGCGTTAGTGTTTTTCAGTTTTGTTTTGAAGCTCTTAGAGAATTCTGAATTTTTTTTGTTCATTTGATGTAATTATTTATTCTTGGGTTGTTTTTTGCAAGTGAACTACTGTCTTTCTAAAGCTTTTATCTTCTTTCAGTAAATGTAAGCAATGAGAATTATATAGTACTGTAAATGCGTTTATGATTGCCTTCCTTGTATTGTCATGGGAGGTACCTTTTATTGTGTTTTATATAAAGTTTACACTGTTCTTCCACTCCTTCCACCTCAATAATTAATAACCGGTGGTTTTGTGTAACATTTTCCTCAGCATATTTAATATTAAGGCATATTTTGCATTGTTCTTATCCCTATGCATCAGTGGTCATTTGTTATTTTGACAGTATTGAGGTGAAGGACAAAATAATAGGGAAAAATATTTCTATACTCCAGCTTTTTAAACAGTTTTGGGAAAAGATCTAATTAGGCTGCCATGTGTCGCCTGTTAAATTCCTGGTGGTTGTGTTCCATTACAAAGTGTAGCAGTGTTTCTCTGTCTAGTTTTAAACAAAGTGTGTGACTGTAAGCATGACCGAGATCCATAGTTTGATTTGCCAAAACCCAACCTGACCAACTTTAAACATACTTCCTCCTGAAGCTTAATTGATCTCATGGTGCCAGGTTGTCTATGTATTCTACCCCGATCGAATGAAGCTCACTTACATTTCCACCTTGACTTTTCAAGCCTGCAGCCCTGTGAGGCTGCAATGAGATTGCATGAGTTAATTCCTTGTACTAAACTATTTAAGGCAGAGGATTAGTGAAGGTCCTCTCTGTAGGGGAAAAGGGGTTAAGGTGCCTTTATTCCTGCAGCCTTGGCAATGTGACCACATAGACTTAAGACAGACAGACAGACACTGATATACTGCCAGCTTTTGTTGTTTTGGTTTTTTTTGGCTGTGTTTTGAAATATATTTTTGTTCTGTTCTAATCATGTGCTCCAAAGTTGTTTTGCCATGCACTGTACTGTACAAAATGTGCAATAAAGATGTGAATCTCCCTCCAGTGCAACAATCTGTTTCAGTTACTAAATGGACAGAAATAAAAAGTCTATACAGTACAATGTGGCCAAAAGCATAATTTAAAACTATAGTTTTCATGACACTTGTGGTCCACAGTGGAGAAGTGATGGCTGAGACAATGATGTTCAGCTTGGTGTGTCTTGGCTTTGTATTGTTCACTGAACTGTGGTTTGATACTGAAAGGATGAGGCAACGTCAGTGTATTCCATTTACCATCGAGAGCTGATGTAACACATTCTGATGTTTCCCTCCATAATTAATTTTTAGCTTAATCTACAAAGTGACAAGGTATTCATGGAAAAAACATCAAGTCAATCTTTATAATCCCCTGTGACCCATTAGATTCTGTGATGCTAAAGGCTCAGATATAAAAAATACAAGAGTCTACAACCACACTATTGGCTCTGTCAGGCTGAGCTTGAACACATTGTTGCTTTGAGCTAAAGGCTCATGTATGCATGCTAACATGCTGTTTAGCAGGTATAATGTTTACTATGTTATCATCTTGGTTAGTTAGTGTGCTAATATTTGCTTAATTAGCCCGAAACACTCAAGTGTATCTGAGGCTGATGTGAGTGCCATTAGTCTTGCAGTTCATGTATTAGACAATTTTAAAGACCCACCCTGGATATGTTTTAACGTGTATAATTTACAATTTGAAAAAATTGCATCTGATATGTTCTTTTCACAGTTAAATTATCTTGTTTAAAATCTTCGAAATGGCATCTACTCGATTTTCAATGAGGCAAGGCAAGTTTATACTATGTCACCGTTCAGACATGAGGCAAGTCAAAGGGCTTTACAGGAGCATAGAAATACTTCAAAATAAATGACGCATAGAAACATTCCATTTTCAGGAGATGAATGTGAAAACGTTCTTGTAGTGTCAAACTGCACATACATCGTGAGGCTTAAACATTCAACCGCAGGAACAAGAGGAGAAACAATTTTGTGTGGATGCAAATTTCACATTTTTATGTAAAAATGATATAAAAAAAAGTTTAAGGTGGACATGAATGTCTGTGCCAGATGTCAAGGTAATCTATACAGTGAGACATTTCTTACAAAACCACAACTGCATGGTCACTCATATAGTCATATAGGCACCACATAGTACCCTATGTGGGTTCTTAATGCAGTGCTGCCTGAGGGGTCGAAGGTCACAGGCATTCATTGGTTTTTGGCTTGCCCCTTAAGTGCAGAGATCTCTACAGATTGCCTTAATCTTTTAGTAATATCATGGATTGTAGATGGTGAAAGCCCTAAATTCCTTGCAATTGTGTGTTGAGAAACATTGGGCCTCATGTAGGAACATATTTGTATTCTTACCTTTAATTTTTCTTACTTTTTTCGTACAAACGGTTCGTACAAACATGACACGTCAGATTCAACCAACGCTCCTAACTTCAGCCAACTGTAAATGATCCACCTGGGTATATTTGAGTGCACGTGCATGAGACTTGTAAATTAGCATAATTAACACCCCAATAATACCATATAAGGCTTCGCTTCCTGACCCATGTGTCAGGAAGGGTTCATTCATGAAAATAGCATCAAAAAGAAAAAAGAGGAACTTTGCGAGTTTGGAGTTTGACGTCCTGCTTTCAGAGATCCATAAAGGAAAAAACTGCCATTTTATCAGCGTCAACAGTGAAATCAAAACACCTGCTAAAGCAAAGAAATGGGAAAAGCAAATACTGCAATGGCGTGTTACCGCAGAGCCGGACTGTCACTGAAATAAAGAGCAAATGTCTTGATATAAAAATGACTTCAGAAAGAAAAAAAAACTCACAACAGGTACAGTAAGGGTGACTAATAACTGCAGCAGGAAGAGGAGTTAAGGAGAAGTTTTCATCACTGAGATAGAAGACAGAATACAGCCAGTACACCTGACAGCAGGTAATAACAGATCATTAATTGAAGATGAGAGCTTTATATGTAAATTTACTATTCTATTATTATTTGAAAATGTAGTCAAACAGGATAATGTTGACATAATTATGAAGTGTAATTTATTTTCACACTCAAAATGTCTTCAAATTAATGAAATATACAGTCACTGTTGAAAAACTTCGGTTTGGATAACAGCAGACTGACAGCACATGACTCTGCGGCAGGTCTGGACTGCTCGTGAATTGTGTTCGTATCTTAAAGACAATGCAACAGGTTCTCCTAAATCACTCATATGCACCACTTAAGAACAAATCTGTTCCCCATCCATGCTCATGATGACTGAGCCTTTCGAGGATGCCCCTTTAACACCCAATCGTGGTACTATCACCTGTTTACCAAACAGGTGTTTGTTGAGCAATCCACAACGTTTGGAGTGTTTATTTACAAAAACAATAAAGTTTATCAGTTTGAACATGAAATACCTTGTTCTTGTACCATATTCAATTGAATAAAGGTTTAAAAGGATTTGCAAATCACTGCATTCTGTTTTTATTTGTTTCACATGACATCCCCGCTGTTTTGAAATCGGACTTGTACATATATGTTTCATATATTTTGATTGACTGAATCCAAAGGCAAACAATATAAATTTGTTATTTGCAATCCAGGAATACAGATAAATATTTCAAGGCAATCAAAAATTGAGCGAGCCAACACGGTATGAATGTTTTATTTCAAAAACTGGATCAAGAAGTATACATCATACAATCAAGAAACAACCAAACTAGTATGCGTATATATAGCACATGACGTAATAGGTATGTATCAAGGTTTATAAACAGTGCCTGCTTTTGTGCTACAAGATACTGTAAGTCTTTCAGTGTAAAAGCAAAGCCAGTGGCTTGTGGACCTGTTTTTTTTTTTTTTATGTAAACATGGTGGTTATAGTCTAGAGCTGCAGTAATGCTGAAGGTTCAGCTTCACTTGAAACAGACCATTTGTCACATGGGCCTGAAAAGTTCCAGAAGTTGTTTTTCAGTGATCTGATATGTACAGAGGGAAAGTTCCACTGATTTCCTGTTGAGGATAAATTGTTAAAAAAAAAAAATATTTAAAAATTCACCATTTTTTAGTTTATCTGGGCTACTTTCTTTAAGATAGACAAAAAAAAAAAACAGCAGAGAAGAGAGGACTCTGGTGGGATTGAGTCCAGGAACAGAAGAGGGCATGCAGTCCCAGAGGCTGGTCATTATTGGGTGCAAAAGCCTGTCATGGAGAGAAAACACAACATTTTGCTTAATAATAACATTTCACGTGAGCATAAAAACACATCATTGTGTCATGCATGTAAAAATCTTATATTCTAATGTCTTAAAAATATGGTAAAAAATAAATGTAGCAGCTGTAATAATGTTGGCGATATTAAAGCTTCATTACTGATAAAGGATTTCATGTTTTCAGTCAATCATGTTCGACAGTGATCACAAGGACTTATGCAACTCAGTTCAGTTAATCATTCACTTGGTATCTCACCTTATTGAATTACACTGACTCACAAAATGCGCGGATCAATAAATCACTGCATAACAACTCACCAGTGTGTGCAACACGTCTGTATTTCCCCAGCAGGCAGAGTTCACTCTTCCTCTGAGTGACAATGGGCTGGTCCTCTGGCCTAAGACCGGTCGGATGACGAGAGAATATGAAGGAGTAGCTGTCCAGGCAAGTGCCATCGCTATCTATTAGTCGGCAGGAGTAGTGGACGGCGTAGTTGTCATAGTCGGTGTCAATCACCCAATGGTCATCGTCTGCAAGAGGAGAGGGGAGAGTTTAGATTTTTATCAAACCATCCCTTTACAATTTGTGAACCATTTTGTAAACTTGCACGTTGCTGAAAAAAGTACGCTACACATTACAATGAACATTTCATGAGTACTTATGCCACCTTTTCAGTTAAAATTCAGGTAAATTTCCCTCTAACATGAAAAAGATTTTACTGTCCTCAAGCAACCCCGTGCATGCATGGAAATATGTGATTATTTCTCTCTCACATTGATTATTTTCTCTTGAAAGTGGATGTAGTGATGCAGTCATTTCCGTTAAAAACAGCAGTTTTGGGTCAGGGTCACAGAGAACCAAGTGCAACAGTTGATGATTAAATTAAATCAACAGTTGTTTGAAGGTCAACATAATATCGACTAATATCGCCAAAAGCTAACACTAAGAAGGTTTCCTTGAATTTTTTTGTCAAGCCCAGTGTAAATGTTACACAACTCACTCCCAGTCTGCAGGTAGGATGCGACTCCCCAGTAATTCATCCTGAACTTGGCAGGGTCAGGGGTCTCCTCAAAGGTGGCCACCATGTCAGCGCACATTTCCCAGTTGCTGGAGGTCAAAGAGAGAGGAGGACATTACAAAAGATGTGACAAAATGGAGGCATTAAACAGAGAAAGAAGCATACTGATTTAAGCAAATGAAACACTTCACGGTAAAGAAGCGAACTCACTTGAGGATGATGACTCTGCCCTTAGCAGTGGCACCCATTTTGCCATCTGCTTCGATGGTAAAATTGGCCACAATGTTGTCAATTAAGAACAAACCCTCTGGGTCCTTTTTTCCTACAGCATACCATTCCCCTGCATACTGTGAGAAAGAAATACACCTCAATGTTTTCATAGCATAAAGAGTCATTTAAACAGAAGTCACATTCTAATCTCCATTCAACAAAAACACTCTGCAGATTATATGACACAGCTGATAAGAATCATACAAATTAGTACATTTCATTATACTTTCAACTCACCCTGGTCCTGTCAAAGTTCTGCATAACCTGGATGTTGGCCACTTGGCAGTCCTGTGCCCAGGACACAGCCAGGAGGCAGAGGGCCACAACGTACAACAGCATTGTACTTCAGGGGAAGGGAGAAAAAAAAAAAAAGACAGAAAAGACATAAGTCAGGAGGAAAGTGGTTTGGAGGCACAGCAGGGAATAGCGATGCATTTGTCAGCCACATTTCCAGATCCTTTCCAATCAAGTCTTCAAATCAAATAAAGTATAATAAAATCCCACAACTACATGCTGCAAATTATTTGCCAAAAAAAATCACACTTTGAATACAGGAATTAAAATGATTTAAATAAAAATGTGTGAGAAAAAAAAATCCATTGTTAAGCGCATACCTGGTTAGCAAAATGTGGACAGTTCAGAGATCCTCTGGTTTTCTGTCAGGTTTTTGGCCTTATATACAGTTGGCTTGTATTGCATAATGACTTCTGGAGACCCGACCCTCCCCTGCTCTTCCCATTGCTAGCTTGGCTTTCATTGGACAAACATTTACATAACTGCAGCCCCTAGTTCTATTGATTTGTGTGTTCTGCACCCTTTGGCCCACCACCCCTCCATATCCCCCCCCCAAAAAAATGTGCTTTCCTTTCAGAACTGCTGAGGAGCTCTTGGTCTTATGAAAACAACAATCTTGAATAAGCTGTACAGCGTAGATACAAACACACATTTGTCACACTCCAAAGTATACTCACACCCCTTTAAGTTCTATCCTTTGTCATTGGTAACTGATGACTGATTTTTGCAACACCCTGCGTGTTGCACATGCACAGGCACAAAACTACATTTTCACATCATAAATCTAAGTGAAGTGTTTTTGTGTGCATGGACTGACTGAACCCCCTCTTTGTGTGGAAAAACTGGACTGCACTAAATCCATGTTTGAGCCCTTTCATTTTTAAAGCTGCTACAAAGAACTTACTCATTTTGTTGATTTTGGAGGCCACTGAGAACAAAAAGGGAGTGTTTCTACTGAAATAGCCAAATATATATATATATATATATATATATATATATATTGTGATCACCTTTTATTTACACCCCATGGGTCTCCATATTAAGTTAAGTGACAATTACAGCAATTCTTTAATTTTATCTGCCATCTCTTGCAATGCAGAAATAGTGCCAGCTCAAGCACCATGCACCCTCACCACTGAAAGCTCCATACTGAATAACCCCAAAATATAACATCAAAACTAAAATTATCAAAAGAAAAATATCCTTCTATTTCTTTGTAACTGGTGAAAGTACTACTCATTTAACTTTGCTTGGGAAAATGTAAACAGGCTTGTTTCATCTGGTTTCAAGGACAATTAGATCAGTGGCAGGCATTAAGAACAACTATATAAAAAGAGTCAGTCGTCTCATGGATGGTCTTGTTTGGTTATAAGTCATATAGAGGCATCTATAGTAAATTGAGACCGTTTCATAACTAGTTCAAAATCTCCTTGTTTGCTTAAATAAAACGTCACTAAAATGTTACAGTTGGCGAGCACGTTTCTCAGCAGCAACCATATTATTGCGTCAGCTGTTGACTTGGTCACGCTGTCAAGGGGACTCTTTTGTGACTCCCAGCACTGTTTGTATAAATGGTGGACAGAGTGCTCAAGTCCACTCACAACAGAAAATAATCAATGTGAAAGAGAGATAATCACATTCTGTCCGAACACAAGGTCTGGAGTTTCAAACATAATGTGATCACATTGATGAAATCTATCGCAGTGTCATCGCCTTCAAAGCATTGTTGTCATTCAAGGGATCAATCAGGGATCGGCGGTATATTTTTGTGAAAATGTTTTTATGAAAATGTTTATAGCACTAGAGAAAGCTAAGTAGTGATTTCTGTGAACACTATGCCAAAGCAAATGGGTCCCATACTGATTTAATCTCAAACACAAGAACCTCTTTATTTCCTTTAAAAAAAAATGCTGTTTTCCCAAGACCAGGGTCTAATACTACTTTTATTCTGCTGTTCCAGGTTGCACAGTTAAAATGCACATCATTCACGGTGCTAACAAGTTAAGAGAAATACCTAAACTATTCTGTAACACAGGTCTGTGTTTCATCAGACTTAAATCTACTGTGGCAGACTTTTATAAGGTAGTTTGCTGTTGTTTTGCACTGAGTTCATGTAACCGCTCCTCCGAGGGCCTGGTTGAATGAAAGAGCACAGCAGGCCAAACATCTGCAGCTTGCATAACCAAAGGCCTGGCCAATCAAAAACAGCACAATCACTCACTTTCAGGAGAAATAATAGCAGCTGGAATGTGGCAAGAGCCAGTGCAACATTTCATAATGGCGAAGATTGGCCAAGAAAATACGTGTTACACTACCAGGTTTGTGTGTGCATTTAATATTTTTGGGGTGGTACTGTATAGCAGTAAATAGTAATGTCATGCTTAAAGCAGGGGGGCAGTTTCTTGGTTTGATGGGGGGAGAAACTTAAGTAACTCAAGAGGAGGCTGGGAAAAACATAAAAATTAACACAATCTGGAAAAACACTTGAAAAACATAACTGATTCAATTCTGTTAGAAAAGCACTGGAAAAGGCTATCGGAAATATTTCATCATTTATCACTTTAATCATTACATTTGGGAGCCCGTCTGTCCGCCTGTCTGTTTTGCCAGTCTTTCCTCTTTCACACACTAACACCCAACCAGTTTCTCCCACGGTGAAACGGGCCATTTCCACAATGCCTCACATCCATACACCCACACACACACACCTTTTGTAGTTCTCCCTTGATGAGCTTGCCTTAATCCCTACAGCAAAAAATAGTGGGAAACTCCTTGTCTTGCCTGCCTGCCAGCAGCTAACCAGACAGTGCGCTCAGTTAATAATAGCCAGCCATCTTTGTTTAGGTCCTTGTTCTCAGACATCCCAGTCTCACTAATTGGCCAATTTCCAGTTCTAGAATTGATACCTCCATGATGGTGATTTAATTAGAGCGCACAGGTAGGCCCACACATTTGGAGCATTAAGTAGACGACCATTATGGCTCTGAACACGATCACGATGCCAGTATCTGACACTATTTAGGTACTTCCTCTGCAGTATAGCAACAACAACCAGGATAGAACACTGGTAATGAAGTGTTGGCTCGCTTGGAGGTTGCTTCTGGCAGAGAGAGCTGATATGTCTCCTACTTTACCTTAATACGTTTAATAGACCTTTTTCACAGCAGCCATATTGATATGGGGTAAACACAGGTGTTACTAATGATAGTAATTAAAGTCCCTCTCCATTTAGTGTAGCAGAGCCTTTCCCCAGCCCCGTGACTCCTTGAAAAGACATTTAAAAAACAATCATGGTCACTGGTCAAAAAGACATTGATTGAAAGTTCAGATTTAGGCCATTTGTATCTACAATGTGCAAATCATAGCCTATCGTCACTTTAGGCCCTCACTACAGAACTACATCCAAATTTCTCAGTTGCCAGAAAAAAAGTCACATATAGGACTCAAACCCCGATCACTTGGATGAAAGTAAACGTCTTTGTTGCTCTTTATACTACGTCCCGGTGCATATATCCTGGAGAAGTCTCTCATTGTGATGTCCTGGAAGCTTCTTGTTGGCAGCACACAGCCTGTTTAGTTTGTACTGATGACATTTTATATGAAACTTTAAATGTATTGAAGTTAGATGTTTGTGTTGTTGGGGCGGCACGGTGGTGCAGAGGTTAGCACTGCTGCCTCACAGCAAGAAGAGTTTGAATCCTCCAGCTGGCTGGGGCAGGGCTGTGCAGAGTCTGCATGTTCTCCTCATGTCTGCGTGGGTTCTCTCCGGGTTCTCCGGCTTCCTCCCACAGTCCAAAGACAAAGACCCCCCCCCCCCCCCCCCCCCCCCCTCCTGGCCCTTTGGGAATAAGTAGTTACAGAAAATGGATGGATGGATGTTCGTGTTTTCCAGATTTCACCTATCAATGACTTGGAGAGATGCCCTCTCGCTAATCAATATCGTGTCTCTTTCAACTTAGAAGTGAACAAATTATCATACTGACTGAACAAAGTTGTGTTTTGTGACACACTGAAGTTGTAGCCTGGAGCATTTTAGCCGATTGAAAAGAGGACGAAAAGAGGTCTTAGATGTTCAGACCAAACATCAACCACTTTTTTAACTAAATCAATGTTGAAATCCCGATTGATGGTCACTGACTCTGTTTAACCTGAATTTCCATTTGTAACATCTGTTTTTTTCCCTACTATTTTATGTCAAAATGACTGCTGTAAAACAGTCTGTTAATAAGTAAACAGGTTTGACACAATACAAACTATGAAGGGCATGGTTTTGCCTTTTTGAGGGGACATATAGTAGAGCCCAACAGATACTGGATTTATGGGGGTAGATGCTAATACTACAGTCTAAAAAAATTCTGATATCGATACATCGGCCAATATTCTTTAACATATATATATATACATATAATCTAAATTGAAATAGTAAGCTTTCACTGGTATTATTTAACAATTATATATTACTATAAACTAAAAACACACACAAATACACAAATACAACTTGAATTAAAAAAGGATCATACAGAAAAGTTGAGTATAAAATTTTAAAAAAGTAAATAACGATGCTAATCTTCAATATATTCTGTAAAAATATATCAGACAACATATATGCTGATACTGATACAAATGGCACAATTTTCAATTTAATGTGAGTTTTCCTTTTTATTTTAACACATAAGTATTTCAGAGGTGGCAATCTGAATCACTCAAAGGGGCCCATTCTCTGTCCAACCCATTGTTGAGGGGCCCCCTCCCCTCTCTCTATGGTCCCAACACCCCATGGTAGAGTGACAAGACATTCTCCGTTATCCCCTGAAATGTCCCCATTTTTGACTGTTTTAAAGAAGACTGGATAGGAAGAAGAGTAAAGGAGACAGAGGAGGAAATGTAAAGATATGATTACAGAGCCTGCCATGTTATTGTTCCAAACAATGTTTTTGAGATAAAATACAAAAATGAGGCAATGGGAATCTGTTAACACAAGTATTTTACTTAATAGTGTACCGGTTATTATTTAAGATTGGAGAGGAAGGAGAAGCCCCCGGTGCTGTAAACTATGATTTTCTGACACCATGGTCAAAATACATAAAACTGGAATTATCATCCTTTTCATTTCAGAAATCTGGTCATCTTACCACAAGGGCCCTGGTGCATCTGTATCTGTCTGCTTCTGTATACTGACACCCCTGATAAGGGAACTTGTGAAAACCACCTGAAGAGGCAGGAGCTGTCATTTGATCATTTCATCACTGCTCTCATCCCCAGGCTTTCCTCGGGTAACCCCATGCATCCCACCTGGCGTTTAACCTGACAACAGCCTCACTCTCTCCTGCCTCCTCCCACATATGAGGAGGATTGCCCAATATAAAATGATCAGCGTTGGGATTTGCGGGTTAAGGACGCTTAGAGCAGGGCTTTTAATGTCATGACGTCACATTAATTAGCGGCCACTTTGATCCTTTCAGCCTCTAAGCCGCACTCTGTCCTATCCTGTCCGTCGGTGGACACGGGATGTGCAGTTAGAGACTCCCTCGGGGACCGTTGAGGAGGATGCTACTGATCCAACCAACCCTGTAGGCCACAGCTCAGCTCCCCTATACGCTTTGCACCTCCAGGCAGGTGATGCTTTTGTGAAAAAGAGAGCGGGAATACCAAACTACACGAGTTCAACATGGCAGACAAGGATAGCGTGGAGAAGTACCTGGAGAACAACCCCCAGTTTGCCAAAGAGTACTTTGATAAGAAAATCCGTGCTGAAGCCCTGTCCGCCGCCTTTTCTGCACCCGTCGACGTGAAAGACACCGCTTCCTTCAAGGATGTTAACTCTGTCCAGGAGGCCGCCATCATCTTCGAGCTGGTCCAGGAGATGCAGAAACAGGGGCCCATGGAGCAGTCCCTTCACAAAGTGTTGCAGAGAGTTGCCCTCATCATACAGGCCGACAGGGTCAGTTACTACATGTCCCGGGGCAGGAACGGAATACTTGAGCTCGCCACCTGCCTCTTTGACGTGACACCGACCTCCAAGTATGAGTCGAACCTGGTCGATCCGCAGACGGAAATCGTGTTCCCGCTCGATATGGGCATTGTCGGCTTCACCGCGCAGTCCAAAAAGCCACAAAATGTCCCCGACGTCTCCGCGGTGAGAACTTAGAGAGTTGTGTGTGCGTGGCCCCTGAAGCTGTCAGGAAATACCTTGTCTGGAGATATTTGTTTCTGCAGAGTTATTATAAGTGAACAGTTCTTTGTATGGAGATATTAGTGTCTGCACAGCTTTCATCATTGAAACATTTCTTCTGGGGGTTTGACTGTTTATGCAAATTTAATATTAGTGCAAATTCTCTATTTGTTTCTGCAAAGTTATTATTTGTCAAAACTACCACTATAACCTTGGTGGGCGTTAAAAAGGTCAAACTTAATAATAATCACCATTAGCCAGATAAATGGTAAATTAATAGTTGCTAAAATAAATGTTAAAATGCTAACAATGTTTAGAAATGCTATGTTTTATCATTAGTTGATAACACTTTATAGTAAGCATCATTTATAAATGATAAAATGATAATTTAGTTCAATAAACTTTAGTTAATAGTAATTTCACCGTTAAAAATAGTAGGTTATGTAATTAATAATGTTATCATTTGTTCACAGATATGTACTTATTCTTTTAATAATAATAATAATATTGATAATCTTAAATATTTTCTGTAAAAAATATCAGACAACATGTATGCTGATACTGATACTTTTCTAACCTAATGATTTTATACTACACTAACTAATGGGTAACACTTTATAATAAACTTCATAATTAAAAATTGTAAAGTTATAGTTTCTTCAGGTTAAGTTAATAGTTATTTTACTGTTGACAAACGTAATTATCATGAATACATGAATTTGTTAGCTGAAGGTCATTTGTAGGACTGTAGGCTACTCAGATCATTGTTTTTGAAGTAGCTATATAGTGTCTTTATAAATGTTCACAGTACAAAGTACAAAGACAGAATAATAAGGTACCACCACACTTGTTTCTGTTCATTCATTTTATGTGTTTTTTCAAAAAGCAGAAAGATAAACTATAATGACAGGATGATGACATGACAATGAAGTTGGTTTACAAAAGATTAAGAAAAAAAGAAAAAGAAAATAAATAAGTAGTTACAAAATAAATTTATATATACATAGCTAACTATAGAAATGCCGGTTAAAATTGTAGGCAATGAAGAATCATGACAGCAAGAACCACTTAAATTTATTTAATGCATAACATTCATGATGAGGTTCTTGCTATTGTTGTTTTGAAAATATCTTCAAATGTGGATATAGTGATACAGAATTAGTGTGAGAATCAAATAGGCAGAAACGTTTTTATTTTGCATTACGTGATTTGATATATTTTTAATTACAGGATTCAGTTTTAGTGTGCAACAGGATTTATGAAAACTCTACAGATATCAAAATGATTTCTTAAGATTTTTATCGTGTTCATGCCTGCCATCCCTGTTAAACATTGCATCAATTAAATTATCAAAATGGTCAGATGAAGAAAGTGTGATGATATAATGACCCATCTTGTGAATGCAGCAAGTGTAGGCTATAATAAAATATTGATCATAGAATAAATAACAAATCATAGTTTATTCATTTTAAAAGCTCAGACAAGATGCTGCCCTCTGTTTGAAAAAAAGTCAATATTAGGTACATTGTGAATCTGAATTGTTTGATCTGACAAGCAGTTAATGAGCACATGAAAACAACAATGAACTGCATAGAATGAGTTGTTGTTTTATGTCCACCACTGGATTCAACCAAACCTGATGTAAACCTTGCTTTTTTTTATTTCTCTTGATGCAGAACAAAAAGTTCTGTGACTTTGTGGACAAACAGACTGGATACAAGACTAAATGCACGCTCACGTTCCCTCTGATGGCTGAGAAAGAGTGCCTTGGAGTCGTCATGGCACTAAACAAAATAGGAGCGGATACGTTCTCTGCAGAGGATGAGACGGTAAGAATACACACTTAAACATGTACGTTCACTGTCATCAGTAGTGACTTCCTGAGTGAGCTGCAACAGGGTTGTGTTTTGTCACACTGACACTGACTGTTTCATAAATTAAACCATAAATGTAACTATTTTAGTTTTCTTATTAAGGCTTTTTTGTCTTAAGCAGCTAAAATACACCATATTTTGTAGGAATTCTGTGTTCATTGTATTCATAGCTGCTTATCTGTGTGCTCTGCCATTTGAAATTTGCAGCTAAATAAAGATTATTGCTGTAATTACATCTCATCAGCAGGGTGCAAAACACTCCCATTATGTCAGTGGGAGCCAATCAGACCTGACTGCACTTGATGTGGTTGCTTTTGAGTATTCAACTTGGAGGGAAAAAAACCCATAATGATTTAACTGAGAATATGTTATCTCTGTAGTCTGTATCAGAGAACATTCACTACTGTCTCTTATTATTCAGACGCTATAAACTCACACTGAGGCGCAGCTCCATAAAGCTTGAACTGGGTCAGATGAAAATGATGTTTTTACATACTGGGGAGGTTGCTTCTCAGTTGTATCGAAGCTGAAAACTGAGAGTAAAGAGATCTAAGGAGAGGATTGATGAAAATGATGCCCAGGATAAAAGCTTTCACTGCATTCAACATTCATTACAATGTCTGATATCTGTGTATTCTCTGTCAGACAAATTGTTTATATGTGTTTCTCTTTATGTTATCCCTATTGGGTAAAAAAAATCCTCAGTAATTAAGTAAAACACACTCATGTTTACCTGATCTACCGTCAAAGGGTTTGGTATTTGCAAGTGTAAATGAATTTTATCAGCCTGAAAAGACCTATGGAATGTATTTCTACATAAATCCACCTGCAAAATGAGTGTAATGTTTAGCCAAGCATGAATTTAATAGACTTTTATATTAGTCAGTACTTACTGAGCCTTCAGATCAAAGTTTCATCATTTGTGTGCAATATTCTACCTCTTCTAGACACATGATCTATGCATCCAACATATTATTCATACACATCTCACTTTAAATGATACATTACATCTTTGCTCTTCATGTGTCTTAAATCTGCTGTTGTGTATTAATGAAACCTCTGATCTGATTTGGTCTACAGCTCTTCCACAAGTACATGAACTTTGCTCAAGTCATCGCCCTGCAGCATTACACAGCCTACATGTTCAATGTAGAGTCCAGAAGGAGTCAGGTAAACAAAACTGGGGCTATTTTATTATTATTTATTTAAGGTTTTTCACAGATTCTCTAAAAAGTCTTAAATCTAGTAATCTGAATTTTAGGTCTTATCTGTCTCATGATTTTGACAGGTCTTAAAAATTGTTTGGATTATGAACTTAACATTCATTTTACAAAGCTGAGTTAATTTCAGTCTCACTTTTAAGTGTTTTTGGGGGAAAAGTGTATTGATCACACTGAAACAACTACACAATGAAACCAACATGGAACCAATAACCACTAATGACCTTTAAGTGTAGAAAAGGGACAAGACCTTTTGGATTTGGGATTGGCAGATTTCATCAGTCTGAGAGATTTATATATACTAATGAATTCATTAGAGATTAATTAATATACATTTTGCAATAAAACTCCTAAATTTAGCTTGTTGAAACCTGAAGAAACCCTGTAAATAAATGCTTTAAGGATCCTTTAAGTCAGGAAAAGTGGGTGAAAGTGGGTTTAAAATACTGTGATATTATCCAGAGGGAAACTCCCTTCACTTACCTGTTGGTATTTCTAATGCAGTGAACAGACCTCATGCTGTACACTAAACGTGTGAGTGTTTTGCTGCTAGGTGCTGCTCTGGTCGGCCAGCAAAGTGTTTGAAGAATTGACAGACATCGAGAGACAGTTCCACAAAGCGCTCTACACTGTAAGGACCTATCTACAATGTGAGCGATACTCAGTGGGCCTGTTGGACATGACCAAAGAGAAGGTTAGTCTTGCAGAATAGATTCAATTTAACAGACAGGATTGAATGGGGAGCATTCACTGCTACAGGCATAAATAAAACTATGATTCTCTGTGTCTTTTTTACCTCCTGCAGGAATTCTATGATGAATGGCCGGTGAAACTGGGAGATGTGGAACCCTATAAAGGACCAAAAACACCAGACGGCAGGGTAATAAACTCGATTTTCTACTTTAAATCATACTCTCTTCATCTTTTTTATTGTCTAACACAGTTTGAGGATGATCAATAATTTCTAACAAAGCTTCTGCTTTTTATACAGGAAGTGAACTTTTACAAGATCATTGACTATCTCCTGGAAGGCAAAGAAGAAATCAAAGTCATACCGTGAGCAGCATTAGCTACAAATCCACTCAGAATAATATATTACATTTCACAATACAGCATGAAAAACTGAACATCAGGGATCAAAATACGGAAGGGGGTAGTTCACACTCTGAAATGTCTTATTTCAAAATAAAAGCCCTAACTGATGTTCAGCAAGAATCTGATCTCACACGTAATCAAATTAACAAAATTTAAAGCTACAAAAATTGAGGCATCCTATATATTTTTAAATGCATTAAGCATTAAGCTTGTTCAAAGACAATTCTGGGGTTTTTCTGATGAGTTGTCAGGACAGAAATAATTTGCTCACTCCAACTCACACCACTCTGTGTGTTTCTGTCGTTTCCAGTGGTCCGCCTGCAGATCACTGGGCTCTGGTTAGCGGACTGCCGACCTACGTGGCAGAGAACGGCTTTGTAAGTCTCCCACAGTGGCTGCAGGGCAGCTCATTATCAGAATCACTAGAATTACAAAAGAATGAAAATCAAGTGGAGTCTGACTTGTAGAACAGGCCCAGTGACTTATCAACATCTAATGTAGCAGCATAAGAATGTAGTGAAACAAAGGACGCCAGGCCACATTTGGTGCAATGTGATAATAACTGACATATCACGGGCAAAAGAGTATCACTTACTTATAAATACTTAAATTTTGTGTAGAAATAAACTTGTGGTATGTAGGCTGGGATACTTGGAGTGCCAGATGTTAATGTTTTTAATGTGACTGCCTGCAGATCTGCAACATGATGAACGTGGCTGCAGATGATTACTTCACTTTCCAGGTGAGCAGACATTTACGGTCCATCCACACATAGGACACGCACAGTTGTGTATGGCCACCATGGTATCTAGCATGTAGCTGATTTCACATGTGCACATACAATAGAATACACATCAGAATCAGTTTAAAGGTTCCTCCTGTACAATGTGAAGCTTTTATATCATGCTGTTTTGATGCTCGCCCAGAAAAGATATAGATACATTTGACTAAATGTTTACATCCCTTATCAGAAACTAGTCAGTATGTCAACCCAGACAGAAGATCTGTAGTCATTCTTTTCTTATATATGTTATATATATATATCTATAAGAAAAGCATATGTTTCTATAACTGACGAGGGATGTTTAATAATTAATCATTAAGAATTTAACAGATTAAAAATGTATTAATTGATGATTAATTTCATCGAGAAGTGACAGTAATTGCACCTCATTTGACATTTTTTTGTCTGGTGGGGCCATTTGTTGAATAAAGGCATTAAAACTTAAAATGAAAATAAAAAATGAGGGGAAAAATTAGAAAAAAAAATGTGTTTATTATCTCATTAGTTATTCATGATTAATCAGTTGTTTATCGGTTAAGGAAAATGCACAAAATTTGCAACCCCACAACATATATAATGTTTCCTTAATTCATACCTTTAATTATGCTGTATGAGCAAAATGCAAAAGTGGCCACGTTTATGAGTAAATTATAGTATGAGAGACATAAGTCTTATCAAACATTTACCTTAGGAGACTACAGGAAATTCTTATAATTTTTTTCTATTTCCTTTTCATGTTTAGGAAGAATGAAGCCTTGCTTTAAACATGATTGCATGGTTTAAATGTATTATTTTAATGTATTTCAGAAAGACCCTGTGGATGAAACGGGTTTTGTCATTAAGAACGTCTTGTCGCTGCCCATTGTCAACAAGAAAGAAGAAATTGTGGGAATCGCCACTTTCTTCAACAGGAGAGATGGCAAACCATTTGATGAACACGATGAGCAGATCACTGAGGTCGGCATCACACAAGCTCTTTTTGTGTCTTGTCACCATCATACAGTATGTCTCATTTTGGGAAATCAGGTTTCCTGCACAAAGGGGAAGATTTCTTCTGATTTTGGAGCCTGTTGCAGCATAAATTTGCATGTTAATGAAGAAAAGCAGTAACTTCATAATGCTTTGAGATATGGGGTGTGCTGTAGTACCACCCATGTGCTAAGTGATGAAAATGATCTATTTACATAATGAGATAATAACGATGATTAGGAATGCATCGGTGGTGGCTCAGTTGCTTGTTGTCTGGATGAGTTTCTTCCCTCTCATTCTTTCTCACTCTCGTCGTTGGTACCAGGCCCTGACACAGTTCTTGGGTTGGTCGGTGCTGAACTGTGACACCTACGACAAGCTGAATCGCATGGAGTACAGGAAAGACATCGCCCAGGAGATGCTAATGTACCAGACCAGATGCACTAAAGATGAGCTGCAGTCCATTCTGGTCAGTATCAACCTGACTTTCCTGCACATATTCTCTCCCGTTTGATCAATCTCGGCATTTGATCAAGAGGCCACTCACACAGGAATTAAAAGCAAGTCAAAGGTTAATGTGCCGCAAATAGCTTTTTGAGTAGCAGTCCTCCATAGCAGCAATTAGAGGACTAATGAAAGGTCTGATGGATCCGTTCGGCAACTCACATTTGAGACGATGACACAACAGTTTACAGGGTCACATCTTGGAGCACTTATCTGAAGTGTTTGCAACCATCTTGCATGTTCATGGGTTGAATGAAAATGTTATGAATGATTGTCCTCTCCTCTCCTATGACCAGAACACCAAAGAGAAGTTTGATGCAGAACCTGAAGACTGCGACACGAAAGAGATGTACAAACTATTGGTATGTTCTGTTTAAACCTTCAAGACAAAATATTGTGAAATTAAACACACTGACGCACAAGATTATTACATTACACTCTTAAAAATGAAGGTGCTAACTGGAACCATAAAGGGTTCTTTGGCTTGTCCCCATTGGTGAACCCTATATGTTTCCTGGTTGAACCTTTTTCACTTGGGTTTCACTTGGAACCCATTCAGAGAATCCAACAGAACCCCCTGTTAGGGGTTCTACAGAGAACCACTCTATAGTGTAATGGTTCCACTCAGAACCCTTTCTGGGTGTTCTATCCAGAACTGTTCCACCTTCTAAGGTTGTTTTTTTGTAGAACCCACCCAATGGGTTTTAACTGAGACCCTTTTTATATTCCAAGGGTTTTACCTGTAACCCACCATGGGAGTTTTATAGAGAGCCTTTTTAGTGAGAACATTTTTATATTCCAAGGGTTTTATCTAGAGCCCGTCTAGGGGGTTCAAGAGTTCTTTGGGGATTTCAACAATCCTTCCTACGAAAAAGGTTCTTAAGAAGCAAATGGTTCTGGGTAGAACCTCAGCCCTCCTAGAAGTACCCTTATGGAACCATTATTTCTAAGATTATACTCACTCAGTAAAGCACTGGCATACCATATGATGTATCACTACCGTTAAGTATCTGGAGTCTGTAATCATGTAGTCATCTGCCCTTCCTGAGCCTTGAATGACTCATGGATGTCTTCTGTGTGAATTGCGTTGTGTTTTCGTTCAGAAAGGAACGTGTCCGCCAGCTGACAATGTCAACGGAGAGAATCTGTACCTGTTCTCCTTCAGCGACTTCCCTGTCTCAGAGTTCGACCTCATCAAAGCCGGCATTCGCATGTTCTTTGAGCTCGGCGTTGTGGAGAAGTTTAAAGTTCCCCCAGATGTGAGTCAGCTGAATCTAACGAGTTGCTCTTAATGGTGCTGGTGGTGCGAAGGGTCCTTTGTATCTGGAGAACATCCCAGTTTGTTTCTGCAGATGTTGTTATAGTCCAGCTTGGATATGAATATTTCTGTCCACCCCAAAAAAATCTAGGATTTTATTAGTATTTTTTAAATACTTATGAAAAAGTGGGAATTGATTAGATTAGAGAACCTTTGAATGCAAACATGGGTCATGTGTCTATTTTTCTGAGAGAATACACATAGATGTGATCATGACTTGAAAATCTGAGTGATACTTGGTGATGTAGCTGTGAAGGCAGAGTGGTGTTTTTTTTTCTCACCTGAAAGTCCTTTGTCTCCTCTTTGTCTCTTCTTTTCTGTGCTCTGAATCCCACCTTCCCTCCCTCCCTCTCTCCATCCCAGACACTGACCAGATGGATGTACACGGTGAGGAAGGGCTACCGTGCCATCACCTACCACAACTGGAGGCACGGTTTCAATGTAGGCCACACCATGTTCTGCCTGCTGCAGGTAACGCCCACACAACATCTGCTGCCTCAATAATAAACACTAAAGCTGCCAAATGAACAGATGAGCATCTTCTAAGTTGTTGTCATTTCATCCTCCTCTCGTTATGGCATTAACATCTCCACTTCACAGCTGCAGACTGCTCAGTCTGTTGAAGAATACAACGTTACATCTCTATGCACCTATATAGGCTCATTACATGTTTTATTTCTTCATGAAGGTACTTGAGAATTGAACCAATGCAGGTTAAATATAGTCCACGTTGAGGCTGGTTTGCATCAATAAGGATTAAGTGTTGGTTCAACTTTAAATTATGTTTTCCAAACTTTAAAACTAGCTGTATTTAAGAAAGATTCAATTTAAACGTCTCCTCAAACCCAAGTTACGTTTTTACTCCTAGATTGAATTCTGTTGCACCAAAACTTAACAGTTCAATTTAAAATGTGATCAAGTATTATCTTTAACTCATGACTGAGGAAGTTTAACTTCTAAAATGGCTGCCTTTTCGAGATTGGTTTAAGCAAAATAATAAAGTTTGTTGATGAAAGTTAAGGGACAGACTCAACCCAACTGAGTTTTACTTTGTTAGTTTACTCTGCAGTCATCCATTTTTTAACCTTCCTTTGGCCAACTATATTTTTCTCACAGGAGAAGTTACAGCTGCCAAGCTACCATGTGTAGGCTAACAGGCCTACGAACATTGTTGCTAGCTAGCACACAATGTAGCTTTTTCTTAACTTTTTCGCTACCAAACAAATGATAATATTTTGTTAACCTTTTAGCTAGATAGCAAACGATGTCAAAGTATCACAAGGAGGCTGACTAACTTTTTAGCGTGCTAGCAAATAATGAAGTTTTGTTAGGTTTTTAGCAACCTGGCAAACAGTTAAACATTTTCTTAACTTTTTAGTTAGCAAGCAAACAATGTTGTTCTTTCCTTATTTACACTTACATATATTTTTTAATTAATTTTGAATTGTGAAACAGAGCCCTGCTTAACTTTTAATCTGGATTTACTCATCTTAAACCTAGTGTTGCTAAACTCTGATAAGGAATTATCTTAAATTAACCTGTTGGTTTATGACATAAGAGCATTACAAAGAATTTAAATGGTCTACAAGCAGGCTACAAATGGACTTGTTATATGTGGTATCCATACCTGTACATACCTGCACATAAGAGTCCACCATATCTCTTCCACTTACAGACAGGCAGGCTGAGGAAGTATTACTCTGATCTAGATGCCTTTGCCATGGTGGCTGCTGCTTTTTGCCACGATATCGACCACAGAGGGACCAACAACCTCTACCAGACAAAGCAAGTGAAGATATTTTATTTTGCACGTGGAAGAACTTAATATGCATGTGTGTTACACATTTTGTCAACTTATTTTGCAATTTTTGTCTCCTTTGTTATTTTCATAGGAGTGCGCATCCTCTGGCTAAGCTTCATGGCTCCTCCATCATGGAGCGGCACCATTTGGAGTACAGCAAGACGCTCATGGCTGAGGAGGTATGACATGTTATTGGACAATAAATAAAAAATACATTGGACTTAAATGGTACTTAAGAAAAAGGACACATATTTTGACCACTTCTCCCTCTTTCTTACAGACCTTGAACATCTTCTGCAACCTCCAGAAGCGCCAGTTTGAGCACGTGCAGCACCTGTTTGACGTTTGCATCATTGCCACTGACCTGGCCCTTTACTTCAAGTAGGCTTTATGACAACAGCCACAGTTTGTGTCAGATGTGAAATAATGCTGATGTGGCTCAAAGGTTAAGCTGCAGCCGATCAATGCTTGTCTGTCCATCCATATACTTCTCTTGGTGGACATGTTTTATGAAATCAATTTGTGTATTTGCTTAGTTCTGTTGGTTTCATTGACTGTCTGCTATCTCCTCTGTTTGTCCTCGTGCAGAAAAAGAACCATGTTCCAAAACATTGTGAACGCCACAGAGCCAATGACAGATGAAAAGGAGGCTATCGCCTTCGTTTCCAACAACCCCACCAGGAAGGAAATCGTCATGTATGTAACTGTTTCAAGCAGAGGATAATATAATATAATACAGCTGTTGATAGAACTCTGTCAAGTTTTGTAATATATATATTCTGCCACAGCAGACCCTTGCACATTATCTGCATCAGTAACAGCAGGGTGTCATTTTGCTCTTTCTGCCTGTCTCTCACCTACAGGGCCATGATGATGACAGGTTGTGACTTGTCGGCTATCACCAAACCCTGGGAGGTACAGAGCAAGGTGGGTGGCCTCCACAGCCTTCACATGGGCTGATTAAAGAATATATAGTAAAGCTAGCAAGAAGCAAAGGATACACAAAAAGCATAGGTGCAAATTATCATATAGTTTAGACCAGCTGATACAGTTTTACATGGCATTTTTATCCTGCTTGGCACTCAGTCTTTAATCAGGTTTATCAGCCTGAAATATGTTTGGTTCTAGCTCAATAATTTAAAGGTCCAGTATTTAAGATTTAGAAGGATTTATTAGCAGAATGTGAAAGAAATGGAATATATTTATAAGTATGTTTGCATTAGTGTATAATCCTCTGAAAATAAGAGTTGCCTTGTTTTTGTTACCTAAGAATGAGCAGTTTATATCTACAGAGGGTGTGGTTCCTCTACGTGGAGTCCACTATGTTGCACTGCCATGTTCCTACTGTACCCCAGAATGGACAAACCAATCACTGGCTCTAGATACAGCCTTTCGTGTTTTTCAAGTTTTCACAGTTTCACAGCCACCGTAGGTTCTCCTACATATTTGGAAGGGAAGGGGAGGGTGAGGAAAGTTGGTTGCACTCTGCAAGCTCACTGCTAGATGACAATACATACTTGCCTTAAGATGCAATTAAAAACATAGATCTAAGGGGCTGCAATTATTTACTTTTTTTAAAAAATAGGGAAGTTTAAAACCAAGACAACAAAAACAAACTGGGTTCAGTAGTCCACTTGCATTCGAGTGTTACCTTGAGGTAACACTTTAATGTTGCTATGTTATAAAATCTTTAGAGAACGTCAAAAACAAGTTTCATATTTATTGCTAGCAGAAGAGATCCTGTCCATCCTGTGTATGCAGTAGGCAATTTCTTAATTCTAAACAGGAGGGATGGACACGGTTCGTTTCGTTCACCGCGACTAGCGAGCAATCTCATGAACGACTCTTTTTCCAGGACAAAACTGACAGAGGGACGGGACTTATAGAAAAAGTTGCACTTACAATTCTGCCTTATTCAGCACCAGTGATGGCACCATGGATTTATCAATACACAGCATGGTTAGGCTGCCGATATTTCAGAGCCATAGATTCTCACGTTTACAAACCTCAGTCAGATAAAGGATCAATGAGTCAAGTCGACCACAGTAACATATTCATTTAAACAGCCCCTTTGGCCCTGCACTCTCTCTGCTACTAGAGTGGGGATGGCCAGTAAAAAAGAGGGATGCAATTTAGTCATTTTGCTAACAAGTAGGATGGCGTACACTCCCCAGCACACCACCTACTACATCTATGTGTAAATACTGTTGATGGGAAAGCATTGAAAATAACCCTCATAAAATCAAGCAAAGTCCTGAAGGGGGTTTATTATATTTTTTGCTACTCATTCACAATCCTTTCCTCCCCATGTTTGTCTTTTATTTCCCCATATCATTCTTTGTTTCTCTGTTTGTCTGTCTGCTCCTCTCCAGGTGGCTCTGATGGTCGCTGCTGAATTCTGGGAGCAGGGAGATTTGGAGAGAAGTGTTTTGGACCAACAGCCAATTGTAAGGGTCATACCCCTCTTGTGCCTTCCCTTCTTTTCACATGATTATTTTTTTTTTTTTTCAATTTCTCAGGATTGTTTTTCACCTGAAACTCTCTCCTCTGTCTCCCTCAGCCCATGATGGACAGAAACTGTGCCGAGCAGCTACCCAAGATGCAGTGTGGTTTCATCGACTTTGTGTGCTCCTTTGTATACAAGGTAACAAACAGCTTTTCCACTACACAGCTCCACCATTTATCCTCAGAAAAAGTATGATTATTATAAACAATGTGGGGGAGGTGATAGTTTGAAGATGGATCTAGAGGCAGAGGAGTCTGGCCTGTGCTCTGTGTTGCAACAGTTCATCTGTAACTGCTGGAATTTCAACACACCCACTGTCTAAGAGGGGTGTAATGATTTAATCCAGCTTCTATTTGATTTTGATTTTCAGCAAAGCGAAGCAAATAAACACCGTAAACACCTTTATTCTGTCCTCGAGTTGTTTTGACTCAGCTCAATTTAATCGATTTTGATACGTTCAAAGACTTTAAGCTCTACAAATGTAAGTAACTAAACTGAGTCCTTAGCTTTACTCCATAGTTTAAAGTGTGCCTTCTCTTCTCAGGGTAACAGCATTTATTTTCAAGCACCAACTGTGCAACAAATCCTCATTTGTAAAGCTTGGTGTGCGTGTAATGAAATAATGAAAACTATGTCTTGGTTGCACCAATAAGGATTCCTTTTTATACCCTTCATAAAACTTTAAAACTAGCTTAAAATTAAGAAAGACTTTATTAACCTAAAGTTTAAAGTTGAACTTTAAACTTACACTTGAGGAGGTTTAACTTTTAAAATGGCTGCCTTTTTTAGATGAATTGAGGAAAATAATCAAGCTACTTGAAGAAGGTGAAGGGACAAACTAACCCAATTGAATTTTATGATGTGTCACTCCAGCTGATCCATTAAGTCCATTAAGAGTTTTCTGGTTGTTGCCAGGCAGTCCCTTTTCCCTCATTGTGCTATTGTCAGCTTTTTATCTTTATTATTTGGCCATTTTCACTCCATTAATTTTGCACACAAGTTTTTCTCAAAGGAGGAGAAGTTAGTTAGCAAGCTAGCAAACAATGTAATGTTTTGTTAACTTTTTAGCTAGTAGTCAACAATTTAAGATTTTTTTTAAAGAATATACACAACGAAGATAACAGTTCCCCATCTTTTACAATTACTAGTTATCAAAAGCATGCATTAAAAAATTGGGTAATCAAGCATCTCCGTACTGATTAAACTTTATTTAACAAAACATAAATAAACATGGATTTACTAAACTGAGATTAGTTTTAATTATGCACGAGACCTCTGCTTAATTTTAAATCTGGATTTACTCATTTTAAACCTAGTTTTCCTAGACTCTGATTACAACTAATCCTAGGTTAAATCAGTCTGTGTCGATGTGGTTCCTACGGACGACAAAATGACCTTTGAGTTCTACAGATGTGCTGTTGCAGCTTCAACCATCTTGGGCTAGTTAACAGGATGTATAGATGAACCCGTTGAACCCAGCTGGCCCCGTCAGGAATGTCAGTTCGCTGTTTGTCAGTTTGACAGGATGGTATTTGGACAAGAACACACATCATCCATAACTGGGAACATGTGTCGGTCTTCCCTGTGGGTTTGTGGTCTAAGAGGCATATCATGTAATTGCAACAAGTTCTTCCTCTACAGTATGCATCCCACAATGTGAGTAACATATTTTACATCCAGTGTATTTTCTTTCATTTATCAAGGAGTTCTCCAGGTTCCACAAAGAGATCACGCCCATGTTTGATGGTCTGAACAACAACCGGGCACACTGGAACGAGCTTGCCGAGGTATACAACGCAAAGATGAAGGCCATTGAGGATGAGAAGAAGAAACTGGAAGAAGAGGAAGCCAAGAAAGGTAAAAAAAAGATGTGTATCTTGGTCCAGTTCTCTACTTACACAATATAGTGTGATGTATATCTATTTTACGAACTGCACGTCTGTTTACTTCCAATGACAGCTTGTCTTTGTTCAACACAAAATAACATGAATATAACGTTACATTAGAGATTCAAACTTAGAGCCACCAAGATTGTCAGTGTTCATGTGTACTCTGTCTGTGCTGGCTTACGTTACTGTAACAATGTTGGTGAATGTTATTTTAACGTTAGCTTTACAGCTCGCTTTTGTAAGATGGTGTAGGCCTATGTCAGTCACTTACATTTTTGGCAGCTCTTCGAAGCACCAAGTGTAAAAAAGTGACATAACATTAGCTAAGCTGTGAAAATTAGGCTAACATTGGTTCTACAGCTGTTGTAACAAGTTACTCTCCAAGGATTTCTGCCAGAAAGCCCTTTTAGTTTAGTTTAGGGGAACAAATCCGGGTAAAATACCAAGATTTCTGTCCAAAAGGGCTTTCTGGCAAAAAGCCCTGAAGGCTAACTTATACTAAGGCAAGCTGAGTGACTAGCTAACATCGCTAATGATTATCTAAAACACTGGGGTGATTATCAAATAAATGCTATATATGAAAAACCAATGGTAAATGCAATATGGGCAAGCTGAAGGTAAAAAGTCAAGAAACTAAATTAAAAATGAAAAAGTACTATAAAGTAGTCACTTTGGAGGCACAACGTAACTGTAGAGTTAACAGGAAGTAACCAGACACACACTTGGTAAAATCCATATATGTGGCACTACATTGCAACCTGATAGAAGTGTTGATACATCTTTGTTTTGTTTCTGTGTGTTTATGTAGCTGGAGGAGGCGACGGAGGGAAGTCAAAGACTTGCACCATTTGCTAAGTTCCTGCAGGGCTTCTGGATCTGGACTGATGTGCCCTGGTTAGGACTAACCAAGGCTATGCTAGCCTGACAACTAGTCTAGTTGGAGATTGACTAGGCTAGCTCGGTCTGGTCTGATCTACACCGGCGTAGTTCTCTCTGGTTAGGTGCTGTCCGCTCTGGCGCAGTCTGTTCCAGCCCTGTTTGGCCTGGTCAGGTTCAGTCTAGCCTAACTTTAGTCTAGTGTAGTCAGGTCTGGTCTCCGGTCCAGCCTAACTATCCACAAAGGAGGAAAGAGTCAGAAACATCACCAAGAAGTAAAGTTGGGACTCTGACTGCAAGAGAAGCCATTTAACACTGAAGACGTGATGTGTCTGAACTTCCTCTGCCATGAACATTTGAAAAACAACATGGACAACATGTTTTCCCCTTTAACATAGCAATAATCTAAACATTTCTGACATCTTTGGTTTGAAACCATTTTTGGAGACACTCATAAGCTATAAGCAAATGTTCCAAATCAAGCTAAAGTACAGATACAAACTCTTCAGAACAGATAGCTCAAATAGGGTGCTGCATGTGGGGTGTATACATGCCAAAGCAATAGTTTTCACACAGTCAGTATAGCAGTACTGTAGCTTGCACAATGCACTTAGCTGCTGCTGTTTTGGCAGTGGCAGGCCATGGGTGGAAGCACAATAACCACGTAACTTTATACTTACTGGGATCTGGGTTACAATTTTTTGGTGAACAGTTAAAGTAGCACGAGTTGTAGAATTAATTCCTTGAACACGCACGCAGGAAACTGCAATCCGAAGCGTCTGTTATTGCTGTTAACAAACCTTCAAGCCCAGATACTCAATCAACAAGGGCTCTTACCTCGAAAGCGGCCGATGAGTCACGTAATGGTGTATTTATATTAATATGCAATCTATCTATATTTTTTTGGATTCTTTGTCTGAGAATTTTGTACTTGAACTGTCTTCATGGATGGAGAGTTTGAGAAAAGAGGGCGTTGTGAATCTAGAAAATGTGAAACTTTTGATGTCAGCTTGGAAAAACACCTGTAAGCTGTTATCTTTATGTCCAACGACCTGGAAAACAACTAAAAAGCTACTATACATAATATTTACACCAGTGTTTAGAGCAAAATTACAATTCCATATCAATTCAAAAAGATAATGTGCATGATTTCACATGTATATAGTTTATTACATAGAAAATGTAAAATGTAAATTGTATAAACTTACAGAATATGACACATAAAACTGATTTGAAGGATGTACAGTGAAAGCAACCTTTGTCTCTTCTAAGGAGGAGGCAGGAGTCGGAGTCAGTCAAACAGGGCACGGTAGATCTACCTCTCCTGTAAGAAGATTTGATAGGATTTGATTTGATTGCCAGCCAGCGTTTGAGATCCACACAGCTTTAGACTTTAAATACCCTTCTTACAGAGGAGGTAAAGCAGGCTACCAAAGCCTTATGTGTGTGCAGACGACTTGTGTTTAAATGTGGGAGATGCAGCTATAGCATCATTGATTGTATGATACAGGCTTCTCTCTTCACTGATGCAACAGCGTGATGAATCGTGCAATAACTGACTGTTTGATGTCAACTCAGTGTGAATCTCCCCCCTCAACTCCTCTCCATGTAAACCTGAATTGAACGTGATCTGGTCAGGCATTTGAGTTGACAGCACCCCCACCCCCGCAGTGAACTTTCTGAAACACTTTTAGCAGTGTCCCTCGTGGGTGCAAAGGCAAGCTCTCGACTTCCTGTTACACAATGTCATCTCCTCTAATCAACGGAGGCATCAATCAAAGGCACTTAATCCTATCAGAATGGCTTTGGGAGTACCTGGAAACTCCTTTTGTGCTGCTTGAGGTGAAGCGAGGAGCTGTTGTGATTACTGGAGCCACAACTGTGCAAAAAAAACATTTACTGAACCAACCCCTGAGTGATGTTTTAATGATTTAACCATTTACCTCACTGTTCCTTTTGCACACATTTTATATGAATGGTTACACCACCAGTGATTAAAAAATGGCTCCTTGCTTTTCCTTCAAGGACCCTTTGTGAGATACTACATAATGCACTGTATTATGGCTGCAACTAACGATTATTTTCATAATCGATTAATCAGGTAGTCAATTAAATGTCAAAAATTTTTGAAAAATGTCCTCCACAATTTTTACTTTTGTTCAACGACAGTCCAAAACCCAAAGACTCTGAATTTACTTGCATAAATGACAAAGAAAAACAGTAAATCTGCACATTTAAGAGGGTGGAACCAGCAAATCTTTGAAATTATTGCTAGAAAAATGACTGAAACGATTAATCAATTATCAAAATAGTTGGCAATAATTTCTTTTGATTAATTGACTGTTTGATTAATTGACTGATGGTTGCAGCTCTACTCTGTATACGGTCTCCTATCAACTGTCATTGAGACATTAGAAATCTATAATTTGATTGTATGAAATGACCTGTATGTATGTATGTGTCATGAGATGTAATATATGTAAGCAAATAAAAGGAATTTATGGAGGTGTAAGAATGAGTATGAAAATAATAAAAACACTCAAAAAGGTGATCTTTTATTCACACTTAATTCATGCACATGAAGGGTAGACGGAGACAGAATGAACTCATAGAATGAAACCTTGGGCTTAGCTGTGGCAGCGCTCGTTCTTAGTCGTATATCGTGCAGGGATCTTAGAGGCTCCAAAGCTGGATGAGCCGCCGGGGAAAGAGGATCAGTGGATTGGTTCTGATCCCTGACCGATACAGTGTTGTCTGGCCATGTTGTTCAACATCCCGTGTCCTGCCTGTCCTGTCTGCAAGTTCTGCATGTAGAAAACTGGAGTTTTCATGGTGTGTTGCATTCGTCATCATTTGGAAGACAACAAACTTCCTTCACAGGGCCTCAAAATGTTAAATTTAAAGTACCCTTTCATTTGAAAATGTGTTTTCCTGACTGTTACTACCTGTCAATGTTTAAACTTCACTGGGCAGAACGATATTTGTGCATAATTTGACACTAAAAGGCTATTTTACTGTTCATCTGCTGAAGGGGGAGAGTGTCTCTTGGCTCACAAGTAGTTTCAGAGCCAATCCAGTATGCTATTTACAGCGGTGAAATAAACTTTTTTTGAAGTGGGAGACAAGTAGTTACCTTTAAACTAGCCAATTCTACTTTTTGTTGAAATATCAGACCAAACACAAGAGTTGCTGCTATTTAAAATTCATAAATTCCTCCCAAGACATTCGTATATGTGAAGGCAAGAAAATTTCACAAAGAAAAGAAATGTTGACGAGGCAGTTGATCAACTATGCGTCCAAGTGTACAAGTATAGCCAGGGGCCTAATCATGAACACGAGCCATGAATGAATAACAACTACAGACTGTTATTACTTAGTGCACCAGTCACTACGCTTAACCACCTGTTAGCTCACATTACCGTGAATCACAGAGTAAACTACTTCTCCTGAAAAAGCAGAGAAGAAAGTTATAACGAGGCAGACTGAGCATTAAGAGGCAAAGTAATTGTCTTTATTTAAGCCAAGGTCTATAATCTCCCAGCAACCTCACGCAGTTTCCTTCTCTGGACATTGAAGTGAAGGCAGCGCTTCAATCTGTCCTTGGCCAGCAGGACATTGAGCTAATCCTTGTTGTCTTTTTTTAAGAACAGAGTGCTTGGCTCTTTTGTACTTCTATTTCACATAGGAGAGCGTACTACTATGGGAAATTTATCATATCCACAGTGCAAATTCCAATTAATAAGAGATAAGTTAAAGTTTAGGTAATTCTAACAAATTAAAACAAGAACTAATGAGTCTACAGCCATGCTAACAGCTCTGTAAAGCTGTACTTGGGCACAGTGGTGCTTTGAGATACATGCTGACATAATGCAGGTATAATGCAGCCTTAAAATGAAACTTCCTACTGTATTTCGTGGTTATGACATAGGAAGTCACATACACCATATGCTTGACGTTCAAGTGGTGAAGTCATGAGAACACCACTGCAAGGCAATGGCAACATGGATGCCAAATCTATCTGCATCTAAAAGCCACCAACTCACGAACACAGTAAAAACGACCCCACCTGAAGGCAGCATTACATATTCACCATGTTCTTATCAGCATGTTAGCATGCTCACACTTGCTGGTTGGCGCTAAACACAAAGTATAGCTGAGGTAAAGAGGCCAGATTTTCTAAATGAAAATGAGGGCATTTCCAGTTCAGCAGCAAATATATCATGTTATTATGATAAGGTTAATATCTATTATGATAATGATATTATCTATGAAATTAAACAAGGGGGACAATTATAGTTTCATGTATTTTTACCACAGTAATGGTTGTAGTTTAAATTATGGTGCAGGGCGACTGATAAAACTGGATACAAAGTAGTTTTGTAAACCATTTCAAATAAATCATTGTTTACATTAGCACAGTGTTCTCCTTCCTCTCATGTCTTTATTAATAAATAGCGCGCTATTAGATAAAATACTTATCGGATTCCCATGGCATGCCTCATTTTTGTCATTTATCATGAAAAGATTGTAGGGAATAATAGCTCTGTAATCATATTTTCACCTTTCCTCTACTATCTCCTTCACTCCTCTTCTCGTCCAGTCTTCTTTAACACACGGTTAAAAACAGGGACATATCCGTTAACAGCTCCAGCTGGGGACAAGGCCACCAAAAATGGGGGCTGTCACGGTTGTCTGGTCACCCTAAGCTGAGGCTAATGGGAATGTCATTAGTGTTTCAAATATGTGTTTACTAACACTAAAACTTACTTACTAAAAAGTATTGGACAAATTGTAATTTCAACCTGCCATTGGATCCAGATGAAATGTTAAGACATCACTTACGTGATTACATCCCAAAGAGACATGTATATTTGTACCAAAGTTGCGGACCAACCAACAGACAGACATTGTCATCTCTAGAGCCCCACTGCTATCATGGCTAAAACTATTTTCTGCTGCTTTCTGCAGTGATAGTGGTGGGACTGAACTAGTGCGGGGACAGACATGTAAATCAAAGACTCTGACAGGTACAGGATAAACATTATGTTTATTTCTGTAGCAGTAATGAGACATAGAGTCAAAGAGACCTACATGCACACAAGACTCAAACGGAACACGCTTAATGTCAGCGGTGCACAGGAGGAAGTGTAGTCACAGCAGGGTTGCCGCCAATACCAGCCGAGTCAAAGAAACATGTCTTCAAAGTACTCATCAAACTCCTCCTCCCTAGACAGATAAAACATCCAAAATCACAAAGGTGTTCCTGTCATGCATGGTGCTCACACAGACTGTTAAATGCTTTGTATGGGTGGCCCCTGACTAATTCTGGCAGTGTTAGCTTTTTGATTTCATTTACACGTTATTGAAGCTCTAGTCTAGATGATATGAAAATGATGGTAGAGAATACAAATAAATAAATAGTGGCGGGCTGCAAAAAAGACTAAACAAAGGCAAGAATACTTCAGAAAGGCACCAATGTTGGCGTAACTGAATGTAACAAAGGAGCAGGCATTAATGTGATACTTGTGAAAGGCATTTCTTTATGTTTGCCATGATGGTTCTGTTTTTACATTTAAATAAATACTGAAAGTGAACCCCAACATAATTGTCATAGAACCATAACTTATAAAACCCAGCTAATACTGTGCTGAGGTAATTTGTACTCAGTGCAGTGAGTCAGAAGCACTACCATTGCAGATATATCTTTCTGAGAGCAGAAATTCAAATGTCAGGAGTAGCGTGACAGGAGCAGGTTAAAGTTTAGTGTCTTTCCTGACAGTTCAGAACAGCTTTGTGCAAGGTATCTTAGTGGTCTAACTAATATGCTATATAGGGATCTATAGCCAATATAGGTTAAGTGGTAAAGACTGTCTCTGATGGTCTTAACAAAAGCTTACTGGGGTTGGTTTAATATGAACATTAGCTGTTAACCTCACCTTGACTTTTCCTCTACTGCCGGGGCAGGTCCCCGCCAGTGGTCAGCTTCTGATTGGCTCTCAGGCTCCTCGCCAGCTTCGGAGTCTAGCAGGAGAGTTTCAGAGACTGGTCAGTCACACCTCCAGGAATGAAAAACTAGGCCAACAACCCTTGCTCATCAGTTTCAATGTCAGGGTCGTCACTAAAGTCTGCATCAAGTACAATTAACTATCAACTCAGGCAGGTCCTTCATTGCTACCTAATCCTGTGGCACTATATTTGGGGGTTAATAGGGGCCCAGCAGGGGCAGATTCTGTCATTTTGGGGCTTAAGGCAAAGAGGCATGGGGCTCTCCACAGCCTTTGTTCACATTTTAGTCCTTGAATAAGTAATAAGTCATAAAACTACACTTTTATTTATAGTGAAGTGTGAACGATGAATTTAGGAGTCTCAGAGCCTCGGGAAAGAAGCTGTTTTTGAAATGGTGGTACTGCAGTGGATACTTCTCTACCTCTTGGCAGATAGCACCAGGGTAACCAGGTGTGGCTGAAGTAGCTGTTGTGTTTTAGTATCCTCCTGTGCAAGTTCTTCATTGCTACCTAATCATGTGGCGTTATATTTTGGGTCAATCGGGGCCTAGCAGGACAGATTTAATAATTTTGGGCCAAAGACAACATAGGCATTGAGCCTCCACATGCCTTGTTCTCTGACTTTTTCACCCTTGAATAAATATTAAGTCATAAAAATAAACTTTTCCTCATGGTGGAGTGCTAAGGATGAATTGAGGAATCTCGCAGCCTCAGGAAAGAAGCTGCTCTGTTGGTGGTACGGCAGTGGATACTTATGCACCTCTTGCCAGACTGCAGCAAGGTGAACAGGCTGTGACTGGGGTGGGTAATATCTTTTAATATCCTGCTAATTAGCTTTGCTTCATTTCTCAACAGTTATTCAGAACACCAAACAGTGTGTTTACATAGGTTGGCTATTGTCTTCCTGAATAATTTCTTCAGATGCGCAGATGGGGTGCCCTGAGACACTATGAATTTAGCATTCTGATGCCAGTGTGTGGATTTTTAGAAAGACATAGCAAATTAGCGACAAGTTTAAAAAAAACTTTCTTAACCCTAACTTTGTGAGGTGTTTTATGGGAATTGGTTTATTGGTAATTTGGGGACTAAGGCAATAACTGACCTTTGCCAAAAGGTAAGTCCCCCCTGGGGCCTAAGAGCCTATTTTTTTTACCCCCTAAGCTGTTCAATATTGCCATGGCCAAGCCAGATCACTTTGTACTAAACAAAAATTGTGGCTTAGTTTTGCCAGCCCTCCTAGATGCAGCTGTAATATAAAGTTCCCCTCATTTTCCAGGAGACAAAGTGCTTCCATAACCTCAAAGTCCCTTCTTAACCTTCCCTGAACGCATCACTCGCAAATTACATGATGTTCTGAGGATTCCTACAAGTCAAATTCAGCCTTCAACAATGTGCAACTGAGGCAAAGACAAGAAAGTGTGAGTGTTTGTGTACAGATTCCAATGCCTGTTGAACTCAATGACATAACCTTTGGACACAGGACGTTTGTTTTTGTGTACTACTTCACCGACCTGTCTACCTATAACCCATCCATCCATCCAGACAGACCCCAGAACAAACAAAACTGGGACACAGGGGGCAAAGACATATTTCATTTCACGGTGCTCACAGTGAAGGGCAAAGAGATGAGCTAAAAAAGCAAAAAAGTCCAGGGGAACGGGGGACAGACAGTTGAGAAAAAGCAGACCTGCTGTCAGCCTATTATTATTCACTACAGGGCAAATGGGTGTGTTTCCAGAAAGGACTATCGGGGTGTTTTTACTCCAGAAGTTTGGAGGAGTGTCCCAGCTTTGAGGCCCAGGGGAGTAGATCATAAACTGTCCAATGTGTGTGTTTTTTAAAACAGGGGAGGTACTTCTGTGTGAGAGAGGGAGTGAGTTATGAACACTACCTTTGTCCGAGTCCTGTGACTCCTCTGAGCTGCTGGAAGAGGAGGAGCGATCTGAAGAGAAAAATATATTTCAATAAAAAGGGAGTCTTTCCAAAAAAATACTGTCAAACACAAGAGAGAAATTAGAATTTTATCATTTCCCAAAACAAGCTATAAATGCAATGAGGAGAGGAGAGGAGAGGAGAGAGGAGGAGAGGAGAGGAGAGGAGAGGAGGAGAGGAGAGGAGAGGAGAGTTGTCTCACCTTTGTGCCTCCTGCGTTTATCTTTGTGTTTGTGTTTCTTGGAGTGTGAAGATGATCTCTTCCTCCTCTTCTTACTCTTCTTCTGTGGTGGCTCCTGGTTCTCCTCTGATAACCTTTTAGTTTTTGTCTTTGCTTTCACCTCCTTCCTCCTACAAACAGAATCACACTGTGAACAAACCATATTCACATTATAAAGCAGCCAAATGAAGCATGATTTGGGAGACAACCTGAAATCCTTCAGGACCAGAGGCACTTTAAGAGGCGCATGAATGAATCTTGGCAAGAGCTTTTAAATAAAAAAGAGCTTTCTATATATTTTGCTACAAAGTCTGCTGGAACACTCAAAGGGACTTTTAAAATCCTAACCAACTGTAAAAAGCCTTGGCATCACATATCTAATGCATGGATTTGCAGATTTCAGTCATCTTTATATGGATTCCTATCCATAACCAGCAACAGCAACAGTATCCCATTCAGTTGTCAAGATTCAACTTGTGAAAATAACAAAATGTGATATATAATCATGACTGGTACGAGGAAGGTCAGACAGGAGAAATCGTGGTTTGAATCTTAAAACCCTGCGTGCTACAAAATAATGCGTGCTGACTGTCCATGGTGACCTGCCCTACTTCTAGCAGACATCTACATCCTTAAAAATCATTCATCACGGGCAAAAAACGTCTACATTTTTTATGGCTTTTTAATGTCTCAAAGGTGAAAAGTATATTAGCTTACTTGTGGTGGAAGTTGAGTTTGAAAGAGCACTCAGGGCATAGTCCTAGAAAGAAAAACAACAGCAGGATTAGGTCAAAGTTGAGCAAGATAATCTATTTTTTTTAGTGATTGTGTCTTTCTATAAGGGCATATATATGTATGTAAATGTGTTTTGAAAGAAGTTCTACTTCAGAAATATAGTATTCCTATTACTTTAGTAAAGTATTTCCACTAACTTTTATATTTTATTTGTCAACTTTGTCAACATATTTTTTCACTGTTTTACCTTGCTGTCAGACAGCCTTTTCTGGCAGGAAACCACCATTATATAAGCCAAATACTGCAGAACATGGGAGTTGCTGGTCTACTGATACCTTTATTTGTTACTTTGTTTGTGTAGCTGTGTGTGATTCCAAACAATCCTTTTAAAACACTCAAACAAGTCATACAATAACACAAACAAACTAAAAGACTGAGGCAGCCGTAGACCAGCAAGTCCCACATTCTGCAAGGCAAAATCACTGATTTTGCCCATGGAGTTTGGTTGGTTTTGAGAGAGCTAAATGTGGCTTATATAACACAGTTTCCTGTCAGAAAAGGCTGTATGATGGCAAAGTAAAGCAATGAAAATATTCTAAATATAGCCTACACTTAAACTGTTTTTTTTAGGTGGCATGAATACCCTTTGCTGCTGACAGTGCCCACAATAATTCATTGCTTGGCTTCCATGCTGGCACTCCTCTGTTTCTATAAACTGGGGACATGCCGACCGCCATCTACTGTGGCTAATACACTGACTATTGCTAAGTACATCATAAAACCCTAAATCAAATAAGCTAAACCAACTATCCCTTAATCCCTTCCCTTCTGGTGAGGAATGAGTCCTGAATTTTTGACTCCATTTTTTTTTTTAAACTTTTTTTAAACTTTCAATTCATGTTGTTACCAACTCTAAATGTTGCAACAAATGTGTGTAAACAATATTGCACGCATACATCTGGAAGCCTCCTCCTTGATGCGATGCTTGTAGATAATATAAAACTTAAGAGGACCAAGGACAGAACCCTGAGGAACTCTCATTTTTCTCTGTCATGAAGAGGATTTCTCACTGTTTATCATAAAACACTAAGACTTGAAACTTTGTAAAATTTAAATGCTTAGGTGTTTGGAGAAATGTATTCTTTAATTCATATTCATTAATTCACAGCGACATCATTCCTATCTATTACAATTCTCCATGTGGCTTACAAAGTTCATGCTCCAGGGTCACCAGACCATGTTTCATTACTGTCTGTCAAAACATTGCATTTAGAATTACTACAAATTGGATTACATTTTCAGTTGATGAGGAGAAACAACTTGTCTGGATGTGACCTGTTGCACTTGCTTGTTAAAACAGTCTGTCATTTCTTGCTTGACTGAGTTCACTATGACTGGTGGGTCCTCCAATTATGGTAATTATTCTAACAGGATTTTCTGCAGTATGATACCTGAAGGAGGATTATTATAAGCATGGTCTTAGACGGGAACCCCCACCAGGCCGCAGCCACACACACCCATGCACACACATACATACACAACTTTTACAAAGAGAAAATACTGAGTATTTACTGAGTTTGACCAACGCATTCCTCTTTTCGCCATGTTCCACGTAGGCAAAATTCACCTCCCAGCTTTTCAGGCCTTCCTGCTTCTCGCAACGTTTGTTTCCACACTGGAACTGCCCTGGAAGACAAGAGAACACATGTATTGTATAAATACAAATACATATTTCAATTACATTTACATTCTTGTGATTTTTAGTCATCTATCTCTTATCCACAGCCATTTACAATGTTTACAAGCAAATAAATTTCTTATTTTTTGATAATAAGTTAAAGGATAAAACAAACATGCCACAGAACCCTGACAGTGAATGCACAGATTTTTTTGTGTGAAAATTTATTATCTATGCAATAGAACGGAAGAATTAAAAAGCAGAATTGATGCTGGTAGAAGAGAATAGAACAAAATGCGAATGATTTATTTCAGTTAAGAATCAGATATAAATTCCAAGTGCTTCATTCAAGTAGCAGCTCGAACCTGTAGCTCTCTTCCTCCCTCCATCTTCATTTAGCCACGATCATCACTTAATCCCCCTGCTCCTTCTCCATCTCTCTTTCTTCACCCTCCGCCTCATCCCCTAGCTCCCTCTCCACTCGCCTGCACCAGCCCCTGCCCCAATCCTTATCCCTAGAGGAGCTTAAGGTGGCATTGATCTGGTCTCCGGGGTTCCTCCAGATTGTAGCAGAGGGAGCTAGTGCGTCAGAGCAGTCCATTCTTGGCAAAGGTGAGAGATATGCTCCTTACTCTGCCAGTGGAAAAGTGATGCCTGCCCTCACCTGACAAAGATCAGGACTCTGTAAACACTGAGGTGAAGTAACGCTGGGCGTCATGGTTTGGGCCACTTGGACCATACGGCAGACATTCCCTTCACGTGCTGTATTAGATTAAGGATCGGTGACGTCAGCTAAAAAAGACACTTCTGGCCCCAGTCCCAGTTGAAATTAGGATGGAACAGCCAATGTGCCACTGCAGCTTTAAAGCAGAATATTCAGCAGAATATTGACCAGATGGTGGTGCTAGATGAAAAATCTGGGAATCATTAAAGTTATACAATTCATCCAAAGAGGGACATGAATGCTTGTAGCAAATTTCACAACATAGCATCCAAATTTTGAGGGGATATTTCACTCAAAACTACCCAAGATTTCAACCTTGTGGTCCTCCACCCTGGATCTAATTGACAGGCAGATCGAGTGACCAAACTTAGACCCACACTGCTGGCATGTCTAAACAGTACTCTCATTTTTAAGTCAACCAATTCCTTAACATATAAACATATTTGATGGCTTAAAATGATGACTTGAAAATGTAAGTGCTTAGTTTGTTTGTTCTTTAGCAAACACTAGTCACACATTTTGAAAAGCAGCTATATGTACAGACATGCACAAATTTGTTGATACCCTTACATCTCTTTGAGAAAAATTCTTCATTCTTCCTGAAAAGAGAGGAAATTAAAAGCTACTTTGTTATGTGTACTTGCAAACCTTTGGTATGTAACAGAATAAAGCAAAGAAGCTGTGAAAGGAGTTGAATTATTTCTAATTCTAGAACAGACATTCTAAAATGGCCTGGACATATCTGTTGTATCCCTACAACAAAGAAAATAAATAATTGGATTATATTGATATTTCAAACTAATTAGTTTCTTTAATTTAGCACATGTCTCCAATCTTGTAATCAGTCATTCAGTCCATTCAAAAGGAAAAGAGAAGTCACTTTGCTGTTTGGTATTATCGTGTGCACCACACTGAGCACAGACCAGAAAAGCAAAGGAGAGAGATGTCTGAGGAGATAAAAAAGAAAAAAACAGAGAAAAATGGTAAGAGGCTGAAAGACCTTCTCCAAGCAGCTTGGTGTTCCTGTGAGAGCAGTTGCAAATATTATTAATAAGTTTAAGGTTGTTGGAACTGTAGCCAACCTCCCTGGCTGCGTCTGCAAGAGGAAAATCGACCCAAGAATGAACAGAAGGATAGTGCAAATGGTAGAAAAAGAACCAAGGATAACTGCCAGCGAGATACAAGCTGAACTCCAAGGTCAAAATACGTCAGTCTCTGATCGCAACATCCATCGCTTTTTGAATGAAAGTGGGCTCTGAGGAAGAAGACCCGGGAGGACTGCACTTTTTAAAGAAAAACAAAATAAAGCCAGGCTGGAATTTGCTAAAATATGTATTGACAAGCCCCAAACCTTCTGGGAGAAAATCATTTGGACAGATGAGTCAAAACTGGAGCTTTTTGGCAAGTCACATCAGCCAACAGACGTTCACAGACAAAAAAAATATATAAATAAATAAATAAATAAATTAAGCTTTCAAAGAAAACACCATGCCTACAATGGAACATGGAGAAGGCTTGGCTAGGGTGCCCTGAATCTTTGCAGGGCACAATGAAATCTTAAGCGAAACATAGAAACCAGTGTCGGGGAGTTTGAGTTTCTTACCCAAGAATGGGTAAGAACAAAACACTGGACTGTTCTGAAGTGTCCTTCCAGGGTTCAACCATAGCCCAATGACCCTTGGCCACAAAAGATTCCTTTGTAGCCACCAAATAGAAAGCTATGTTAAGTGGCGTTAAATTGTCTTCTCTGAATTGCTTTTACCATAAGTATACATTTGGGCCACCAAAAATCTACTTTGGCCACCAAATTCAAGCATTGGTGCACCATGGGATCAGTGCTTGAAAATATTAGTGCCTATCCCTGCCTTCTATGACTCCTAATATGAATCCTATTGAACATCTACATTAATAGCTGAAAATTATAGTCTGGAGAAGACACCCATCAAACCCTAAGACTGCTAGTGCAGCTTGCTCAGGAAGAGAGGGGGTAACTATCTGTTAACGGGTGCTTAAGTCATTCAGAGCTACACAAAACAGTTTGATTGCAGTGATTGCCTCTAAAGGTTGTGCAACAAAATATTAGGTTAAGGTCCCATCATTATTGTCTAAGCCATCTTCATCTGTTTTATTGTTTGACATGTTATGTTGAATAACATTTTTTTAAAAATTCCAAAGCAGTCTAGTTTCTATTAAATATGGAATGTGGATGCCAATTAAATTAGTCAGTTTCAAGTTGTTTCAAAGAAAATTGTGCATTCTTAGTTTTTTCAACCAACTTCCATTTAAAATTCTTAAAAGTTCTGAGTGAAGAGAAACTGCAGATGGCAGCGTATCCCTTTAAAGCCTTAATGACTGGTCTTTTTTGACACTATGGGTGTGACTTGGTGCACTGCCATCTTCTCAACTCTGTGCCAACATGACGCCATGAGCAGTGCCTGGTGCCTGGAGAATCTTCTTCACCATCACCAGTGACGTCAATTACAACCAAACTGGAATTCTCCCATGACATCCTACTTTCTCCATCACGCACATAAAAAAGTCAATCAAACACCTGCTGTACTGTATGTTCAGCAGTTTTCAGCAGCTTTCATCTGTAATGAAAGGAGGTGAAAGCCTGTGCTTTGCCTACACAAATCTGAGTGCCCTTGAACAAGGTGCTGAATCCCCTCACTGCTGCAGAGAAACAGCTCAGTGTCGAATATAAAAGAATGTGATATATTCGAAGGTTGCAACATGGAGAGTGCGAATGTGTCTGACCCTCCAGCTACTGACAAGCACAACCCTGACAGAGCGGAGTCAATAGAAATCTGTTTTTGGGCAACCACTTTTGAAATAAATGTCAAAAACAAAATAAAATCAAGGTCAGGAAACAATTCTTCACTTATTTCTGATCGTTTTCAGCCCCTTGGTCCCACATTTCCCCTCCTGAAAGCTAATAAGAACAACTTTTGACAGTGGCGCTGTGCCTAGAAGGCAGATTTTTAAAATAGTGCCACACAGAGGATCCCTGCTTTACAAAATAAGCCTTACACAAAAGCTCATGTCTGGTTCTCTAGTGAAAGTTTTTTTAAACAAAGGAAGTAGCGGGTATCCTGACACATCACGTGAGCATCACATGCTCCATGAAGAGAGCTAGCACCAGGTCGGCTGAGTAAACCGGTTAAGAGAGGAAACTCCTGTCCGTCCTACGTCAATGGTTACTAATGCCACCATCCAGCAGCCTGAGATCAAGACGGATACACCACAGGACAGATGGCTTCATGATTAACATTCACTGGATGAAGTTACAGGGCAGTGACCCGAGTCAGTGATCTTTCACTTTCTATTCACTCTTGGACAGCTATTAAAAGTTCACAGAGGACACAGTCTTATAAAACCAAGCCTGTTTTTATGAAAATATTGTAATTTGACATGCTAAATTCACAGGGGATGCTGACCAAGGGAATATGCTATTGCTGTTAGACCAAATAGGTCAGACCTTATGAGACCATAGACTCTTACTTAAAAGAATAGCTTTTCATCTTGGGAAAAACATTTATTCACTTTCTTGCTAAAAGTTAGATGAGAAGATTGATAACACTCAAGTAAATATATGAGCTGGTTAGCTTAGCTTAGCATAAATACGGAGAACAGAGGGAAACAGCTAGCCTAGCTCACTCAAAAGTAACTATATCTAACAACCGGTCGGGGCTTGGAACAATTTTTTGTCTGGCACAGTCACTTCCTGGAGTCTTACCATAACCACAAGGTTGAGAGTCAACCTGGACAATGAAGTCACTGCGCCTGGCAAAGAAATAGTGTGGAACATAACCCACCGTAAAACCACAAATTGAGGTTTCTACACTTGTTTCTAACAGATTTTGTTATCTTCAAAGAGAGGCAGGATAGCTGGTTCCCTCGTTTCCAGCCTTTATGTTAATCCTAGCTAACTGGCTGCAGCTTCGAGTGTGATATCAATCTTCTGATCTAAATCTCAGCAAGAAAGCGAATAAAATGTCACAGGTTTGTCACAGCTGCTATTGCAAAACTACACAAATTTCCCCCAGAAAGCTACCTAATACACTTCTCAACTTATATGACTGGCGTCGTATAAGTGGTGGTGTCACAAAGCATCAACTATGTCACTGACTTTGGTGAAACCAAAAATGTGTCTGGTCTTCCCTCTGATGTCCTCTGGCTGCTCTGCCTCAACTCTCTGTGATTTATGCAGTTTCCTGATGGACAGATAGCTTTACTTGTTGCTAAAGTAACTGCTACATGCTGGTAACTGTAGCACCTGTTAGCTAGTTAGCTCAGTAGACACAAACACTAGCACACAGAGCAAGTGTTTGTGTTTACACAGGAGTTTTAGACTGCGGGGGGGAGGAGGTTTTCAGGCCTGGGGCAGTGGGGACTCAGCGGGGAATGCTAGCAGGGAGCAGCGGCAAGAGTAAGGACTAAATCTTGGACTGTTTTTTCTTTTTTTCCATTGACAAGAGCTTTGCAAAATAAAGGCAGCAAGATAGATGCTGAGCTGGCTTTCTTGCTGATGAACTAGTAATATTAGCTGGCTTGCTATGTCTTGTATTATTGCACTTGCTTGATGTTTGCCTGTGTTATCAAAGCTGTTGACTAGTTTTCCATCATAAGTAATGTAATCATAACAGCTGCATGTGTATTTACGACAGCGGTGCACAAGTGCAAAAAAGAAAATACCAATTTTGTTGCAGACTTGACTGGAGGGTCCATCAGATTACTGCATTCATGTGCAATAGCTATCGAGCTTATGAATTCAGAGCTGTTTTCCAGCCAGCTCTTGATACTCACCACCCCCTACCCCTGCCCCTCCTTCAGGTTGACCACCTTTAATAAATTCTTAGCCTGTGGGAAACCCTGAACGATCCACACTCACTGGCCCCAGGCAGATTTTTCAAATATTGGGAATGTAACTGGCATCCAAAAGACTGATTCTTTTTTTCCAACAACACAGGCCCACCTCTGACTCTGCATCAGATTTAGCCTTTTTATGTCTGAATTTCACATTGACAAGCAAAACAGACTGCTGACCTGAAGTTCAACACTATTTTGCAACTTTTATTCAATCCACAGCATCCTGTTAACTAAGTAGACCAAAGAGCATTACATACCGCTTTTTATGTTTATGTTCTCTGCTGTATCTGTCTGCAGAAATGTGTTCCAGCTGTCTCTCTTTCTGTAAACGATTCAGAAATACTCATATTTCTTAATTTTAATGTGCAATACCCTATACACACAGATAAACACATTAAAACAATATAAATGTAAACACTGGCAGCCTCTATTGTTGGACTGGGCAACTCTGAAAGCTTTATGGGCCGTGGGCTAATGAGCTATCATTTCTAACACTTAGAATATATACTCAGTTACTTCTCCAAGGCTGATTTATTTTGTCTGGCATAACGGAGCCCAGCAGGATATCCTTACAAAGCACAAATCCTGTTGATGTTGGGACCCAGGCCAGGCTAAAGCAACTGAGAGGATCTCATCCTTAAATCAGGCTATTTTATTTTACTTTAAACTGAAAATTAAGGGAAAGTGAAAATGTGTAATAGAACGTGACAATGTTGAAAATCATTTGTTAAAAGACTAAATGCTTTATAGGAACCTGACAGGAGGATGGAGCAGAGTTAGGGCAGGTAAATAGAAGAAAACTCAAGAGAGCAAGCAAAAATGTCACAAATTGAAATCCAAAAAAACAACAACAACACTGAAAATGAAATAAAATCTCAGGTCAGGAAGTCAGTAACTTACGGAAAGAAAAGTGGAGTCACACTCCAGCTAACAGTGTTACCTAAACAAAGGTGGCAAAGGTGGGTCAAGCAGGATTTCTGCACTATAAGTAAAAGTGTAGTAGTGAACATGTTCAAACCATTTTTAAAGACAGGAAAGTTACATAAGCCAAGACCACACACCATTTACTTTGACAGGAGGCCCACCAAAAATAAAAAATACAACCCTGGCCTCAGCTACCTTTAGTCTTTGACCTCCTCCTGACAGCAAGACTAAAGCTCAATTTATACCAGAAAGGAAACCCACGGAAAAACATGACTTGGAATGAAGTGCCTGCAGGCCTTACAGCCCACATGCACATGCTGCAGCAAAAAGACCCATGAGACACATTTTAATATCCAATATGTTCATTCAATGAGGGATTTATCTTATTACAAAAACATGCTTCACATTTTACTGGAAGCAAAGATGATATTTGGCAAAATTCTCCCATCATCAGCCTTGCATGTTGATGTGTAATGAGACCAGCGCACAAGGAAGAAATTGCATAGACTTCGGGTGCAAGACTCAAAGGTACCATGTGGAATTTTGACCACTTTGATTGCTCTGGAGCAACGTTTTTACAAGCAAGTCCCGTTTTGTTGTATAGTATACATGCATATGTACACAAATGAGCAGACAATGTGGTACATAATCCTGCAACCACTGTCATGTATCTTACTATCAAAGAAGGAATCTCTGTCTGTCCGTGTATGTCCTCTGATTTTCTCGACAATAGCTCATCTGATCAATTTCACATTTGGTGGGTGTACTGCTGAGGACCCAAGGGAGTGCAGTGTCAAATTTTGTGCAATTTGGCCAGATGGTGGACTTTAATTTTTTGGAACCGTAAGTCTTAGAAGCTAAATTTTCTTCTTTCCTTGATTTGGTGGGTACAGACGAATTTATCCATATAAGCCATGCCCATGTGCATCTTGATTCATTTTCTTTTTTTCGCTACAAAAGTTGGAGCAGAACATCTCTGGACAAAAACATAAAGAGTAACTTTTTTGATTTTTGATATTTCATACAGTTTGGCTACAGCTGGCCCTCCAGTGTGTTCAAATGTCGTTGGCAGGGATTATATTACAAAAAAAGATGCATCTCCTTAATGCTTTGTGTTATTGCAATTACATTTGGTGGACATGTGTAGATATGATATGAGAGTGACAAGGATAAATTTGTTGCCATTTGGCCAATTGATTGGCACTGTAGAAGCATCTTCTAACTATATAGGAAGGACTCTCTCTCCATGTGTATGTATGTGTGTTTGACTGTCCTTCACATATCTCTAAAAACGTTCACCCAATCGACTTCACACCTGGTGGGTGTATTGTTGAGGACCCAAGGGTCTGCAGTGTAAAGTTGATCGGATGAGCGGTTCTTGGGAACGCAGCAAGCAGCAACAACAGGAGCCAAGCAATCGGTCAATTCCCAATGGGATATGCTTTGAACAGCCACTCCCCAAATGGGCACTGCACTAATTTCAGTAATCAACAGTGGCAACAGTAACGCACAAAGAAGCACTGCAAGGTGCCAGTGTAGGTAAAGAAGAACTGAAAGCTCTTATAAATGGACAGAACAATGATGGATGTTTTGCAATATGCCGAAAAGATGCATGTCAAATCTTATATAAGAAAATACATTTAACATTTTGAATAATTTGTTAGACCTCAAAAAACACTAATATTACATGTTGTTTACAAGAAAAAAAACACCAGACACATTTAACTTTATAGGTACTATTTATAGCTCAAAGACTTTATGTTTCCTTCATACTCAATTGGGAAAATTCATGTGAACCTTTCAGAGGTATGTTTGTTTCTGGACTAGACATCAGGGAGGAGGATGAGCATGAAGTAAAAGTAAATCTCATTCTTCAAGAAATCATCCAATAAGATGTAAGGAAACTTAGGACTCCTGTGGGAGGATAACAAGTGATCCTGCTCTTATGTACTTGATTCAAGGACATAAGCTTTTCTTTCTTGTTCTCCTTCCTTCATCTTTTAAAAGCAAAAAAATATATCAATCTCTAAGAGAAGATAGAAGGAAGGAACCTTTTAACACTGCACATTCTTTCATCCCATAGCACACTTCGGTCATGAAAAGAAAGGTCAGCGCTCTTGGTAATCCTCCTGATTGGGTGAAGAGTAGTCAGCATTACCTAATACCAACATGACCTGAAGTGCACAGATAGCAGAAGGTGATAAGGCGATGATTTACAAAAAGGTGTCCACGGCAGCGTAGAAAGCACAGCGCCCCTCACAGGGAGATGAGGACAAGTTCAGTCTTGTCTAATTTATCTTTTAGAAGAAGTCTAGTCTGGACACCTTAACCAAACAACATTTAATCAACCAACTGAACAGTAAACCAAGCTTTCTTGGTGATGACTCATCGACAGTTTGTACAGATTTTCCACTCAAGTGCTTGTGTTTGAATGATACTCTTTATCAGCCTTCAAATCAAATCAAACTCAAATCATTTTGAGCTAAACACTTCATCCACCTTTAACTTACAACACAAACTCTTTTAAGTGTTTTCTCCGCCTCTGAATGCAGGACATTGGGTCCATCTTACAGGATTAGATTAGTATTGATTTCACTGGTGAGTTTAGTGTCCCATGCTCTGAGTGTGCTTAAGAAGAATTTCTGAGTGAATCTTTAATGTACACAAATCACAGACAGCTGAAGTGAAGTGTCTCTGACCTGATCTAATCCCACTCTTCCTGTAGAGTATTGCTACAGGGGCTGAACTGTCAGAGACCAGGATTACACAGTCTTAATCTGGAACAATATATTGGCTTAGTCAGCTTTCTCAGACATACTGTGTGTGTCTGTGTGTGTGTGTGTGTTTGTGAGGCTGCATTCATGTAAACAAAAGTTTATGTGTGTGAGTGTGTGGGGCTCAAAGCATATCAATGAGCTAGCTGTCAAGACAGGTTTCCCCTCACGAGTTAGCTGATATTGTCCTTCCAGGTAAACCTATAAATATCTGCCACTGTCACACGAGGGAGGGGAGAGACGGAGTGGAGGTGTTGTACTAATCCCGAACAATGAATAGACAGTAATCATCAAAGCACTGCCAAACTGTCAAAGGTAGGCTTCATCACAAGAGCAGAGGTAAAATGAGGTTTTGCTTTGGGTGTGGGAGAAAACAGGAAACCAAATGTTGACAATTTGTGGATTAAAAGATCAATCCTTAACTGAACAGCGCAAATGACAAGAAAGAACAAGAAAACACAAGGAACACTAAAGCGAAATGTAAAATACTTCAAAGGTTTCTGATGCCATTCTGACAAGCAAATAAATCAAAACAAGGGGGAAAAAAAGCATATCTGTGTAATAGTCTTACATGAGGTGTGTCTTTTGTTAGGGAGTATTCACAGTGTGTTCTTTACTGCCTGAGTTCTCTTTATCTCTGTCGCCATCTAGTGGAGGAGGTTGTGAAATGTTTTGTGGGCATGTTACCAGGAGACAGCTGAGCTATGTCCCAAATCCATACTATGCACTAAGTCTACACAGTATACTTCAGACTACATACATCATCAGAGTATACAGTTTTTTGCAGTTAGCATACAAAAAACTCAACATACTTAAAGGGATAGTTCAGATTATTTCATGTGGGGTTGTATGAGGTAGTTATCCATAGTCAGTGTATCAACTACAGGAGATAGCGGTCGACACGTCCCTAGTTTGGATAAGCAGCAGGAGTCCCATTGTAGGAAGCGAAGTAATGTATTGTTGTGACTATGGATAAGTACTTCATACAACTACTCTTCAAAAAAAAATCAGAGCTAACCCTTTAACTGCTTTCTACTAACATGAAATGACAATAAGCTTGACTTTAGACTGTCATTTTGTCGTTCATTCTGGAGTTTTTTCACCACCATCCACAATACATCAGACCGACAATATGTCATCCAGCCTGAGTCGGTCCCCTTCTGAGGGAAAACTCACAGTTTCATATAATGGGAGAAATAGGAAAGCGCAGAAAAGCTGCTGGGTAGCAGGTTGTAAAAGAAATAAACATACAAATCCATCCTGATCTCTGGTTCCCCATCCTTCCTGGAAAGGAAAGGGATCCCAAAAGGAGAGCAGTAAGAATTTATGAGCCCCCAGAGAACAGTAATTGTTCCGACTGAAGGAGAGCTAACGTTAACTTGAGTGGGAGGCTGATGCAGTTCAGTCATAATGTTTTGATACTGACGTCTCTGACTAAATCTCAGCCTAGCCTAGATCAACAGATGTCTGTTGACAGGTTTTGTTATTTACAGACAACAAATGACACCTGTTAATTCAGTATTAGTAGTGCGTGGCCACTAATGGCTGACTGATCCACTTGGAAGGTAGAAGAAAGACGGGGGCACGAAGGCTGACTGATTAACATTAATTTATTAAGATACTGTGAACACTTCAGTTCAGGGACGGTCACAGAATAATTATTAGACAGGTCTATGAAACAAAAGTTTGTTTAACTTGACATGAATTCATACAAACTTTTAAAATTGTAGTTTAAAACCACATAAAACTGCAGTGTTGTTTATGGGATTTTATCCCCAAAAAGGAGGCGCAGCCTGACATTTTGGCGAAGCGCCCACATGTGCTGGTCCGATGTATGGATCTTTTCACGGCAGCCATTTTGACATGAAAAAGTAGTATAAACACAGGTGGTAGCAATGATACTAATTAAGGTTCTGTTCAGGTAAAACAGAGTGAGGGTGCTGCTGTTGTGCATATTGACTCACTAGACAGGCTCTGATACACTAAATCCAACAGGATGTTTTCTCAGCTGTGAGCAGCTCCTGCACTTTCTTTGCATTGTGGGAGAACAGTATCTATCAACAGCGCACTCTACACTGTATTTACTGTGTTATTCTGTTTGGTTTGAGTATACTTGTACACATTTCCAGTGTGAACACGCTAGATACTAAAAACCTGCCTAAAATGAGTCGTATGGACTCGGGACACGCTGCTTGTCTATCCTTATCTTGTCTATCTCTAATTAAGATATAAATATTAAACTGCATTGTGTTTTGGTAAAGCAGTGCATAGAAAAATATTTAAAAAACATGCAAAAGTATAAACTCAAAATTAGGATAATGCTGGGCTATTCCATACCTTTGCCGGAAACAACTTCATTCTCAGTCCGCCAACGAAATCCAAACTGTTGGGCGACACATTTAAAAAGATCCATGTAAATCAGCAAATTCATTTACAATGAAACAGAAAGACACAGAGGATTAATCACAGTGTTCTTCTTAAATTAATCCTATAAACCTAAGCTTCATGCGCTTAAAGGTGAAGTAAGCGATTCTGGAGAAAGACAGTTGATGGCTGAGTCTCATTCCCAAGCTGTCAAATTAACGACGCTTTGGATTGGTGGCTCGAAGATAGTTGATATTTAGTCTCATTATTCGGGTCATTGAATATTTACATTTTGGGAATGAGATTCAACAATCAACTATCTTACCGACCTGTGATTGGCCTAAGTCTTCCGTCTTGATTTCTAAAGCCTAAGAACAGAGCCAAGAGGGGGAGCAGAGGTCTAGTTTTCTCTCAAACCCTTTTTGAATCACATTATACTCACAGATTATTATGGAACTTTTGCCCAGTGACACCAAACCCCAACTTTAATTTAAGAAATCTGACTGCAACTCAGTATTTGCCCTGTCTTTGAACAGTCATTACTTTTCAATAGCAGTTGTTTCAGTGGAGTAATTCAGTGTGTCAGGGTCTGGATTACACAGGCCAGATGTAAAAGCTCTTCAGAACATGTAAAACAGCTACCACGCATATTAAGTGTCAATATCGTTTATACATATCTACATATGTTTTCTTAAAATATGGAAGCTTTGCTTGCTGTAAATGTAATTTGGACTGTATGTACACAGTCTCACCAGCAGTTAGACAGAAGCATCAGTGAACAGATGAAGCAGTCATTAGTATTTCTGCCAGTGCCTCATAGCACACTCTCTGTCTGTGGATTCATCTGCATGCCGTCACACCTCATTTACCCAACACAACTGATCAGAATTTGACTAAACTTGTGGGAATGATGCAACCCGCGCCTACATTTGCAATCATTAACAAATATGAATAATTTTGAGAGGAAATTTGGATTTCTGTAGCAGTTTGAGTAAACTGGACTGATAGTGTCAGAACACTTCAGCGCCTCTAATAATTATAGGTCAGTCGGGGTGTTATGTATTATATAATATGTCATCTGTCAGAGATTTGACAAGTTGACGTGTGAAATATCACATGGCTTTGGAGGATATTTGAGTTCAGCATCATCAGACCTAACAGTGCAGCCATAAGCACGCTGCCCTTGGGCTTAACATATTGTCAGTTTTAAAGCCTGGCTTCAAACCAGAATGGGCACAGTGGTCACTAGAGACAGAACACAGTGCCAAAACACATCATACCCCTAACATTTATCTAAAATGGACCGGTGGTGGTGGACATTAGTGTCTGAGTTATGAAATATTAACCTTTACTCGTGGCACCACCACTGGGACAATTAGTGTCGTTTTGGAGCACACTGCAAAAATGGATCATCTTGCCAAGTGCTGGCACTGGTGCCTGGGATGGCTGAGGTGTCTATATGCATTGCATTCTTTTCTTTGTGTACATTCTCTAGTTACAGGATGTTGTTGTGGTTGACGTTTCCACCTGCTAATGCCAGCCTTCTAATGAAGTACATAACGTACCTATGTAACCATCTGGATTCTGTCACACTGTCATTAGTGTCTCTGAGTATTCCTACATTAACTAAACCTCACAACATCATCCTTTACTTTCTTGTATGAAACTGGCTTCTTACTTCAGCATTTAATTGCTAAGAAAACTTCAAAATGTTGAGCTGCTATATTTAATACAGTCACTGATCATCAGGCGACATGAGTCACCTGTTACCATATGTGCTGTCACATTCTTTGACATTTACTCAACGCCTACTGCGGCTGTTATTTCTGTTTAAATCATTTCGTCCATTCATCCCACCTTGTTTTCCTTGTATCTGCTGAGGTCAGCTATGCAGTACTCTTTGAACAGCTTGTCGTAATACTTCTTGGCAAGTTCTTTTTCCCTGGAACAGAATAAGTACAGAAGTAAGTAGATAGCTCCCAACATGCTTAGAACTCCATCACAACTGAGAATTTTCATAAAAGATCATAACAATAACCAAAAGCACACTTAGTATTAAAGGGAAAGTTCAGATATTTTGAAGTGGGGTTGTATAAGGTAAATTGGTGAATCCGAACTAACCTTTTAAAACAACAAAGTCACAATAACTCAAACAAACTAACTGAACGAAGCAGCAGTAGAGCAGCAACTCTGGGGTTGTGAGAGGTATAATTACTGTTTTTGTCAGTCTGGAGGGCTTGGTGGAGAGAGCGATATTTGGCTCATATAACAGCGGTTTCCCTCAGAAAAGGCTGTCTGACAGCAAGTTAAAGCAGTAAAAATATTATAAATGTCGTGTACACTTAAACTCATGTTGATTTTTTTTAGGTGACTAAAATACATTTTGTTGCAGTTCACTGCTTAGCTTCCATGGTCTGTTCTCCTCTCTGCTTCTCCAAACTGGGGCCCTGTCGACCGCCATCTACTGTAGGTAATACACTGACTGTTGGTAGGTACATCACACTACCCCACCTCAAAAAATCCAAACTATCCCTTTAAAGCAGCCTAGATGAATAGATGGACTATGGACGCTCACCATGTCATGTCATCCTCATCCTCGTCCCTCCAGAGGAAGCGATGATTCTCACGCAGCACATCCAGATCTGTTTTGTCTTTGGCTCTGAGGGAAATGAAAGATTAAAAGATAAGCCTTATAATCACAAATATGCAGATAAGGAGAAAATTACTAGTAGTATAATTCATAATTAAAAAATGTTATTGGATGATAATAATGCATAACCAGTGGTTTGTTATGGTTACCATATTGTATTTAGCCTAGAGTGACAGCAAATGACTGATTGTGAAGTTTGACTGTGAGACAGAATACTTACTTAGAGCGTTTGAAGTCGGCCATCTGTCCTCCATAATAAAGTATGTAGTCACCGACAAACTTCTTATGTCGCTCAAACTGGAGACATCTGCTTAAGGTCAGTCTCACATTGAATGTTAACTTTTACACACTGTGAACTGCAAAAATGGCTCAAATTTCCCACATTCCTTAGTTCAGTGAAGGCAACTTAGACAAACATGAAATGAACATACTCTGTGGGATTGTTACGTAATTTTTTGAACACATGTATAAGGTGCAACATATGTAGTTTTATCAATCTGCTTTCTTTATTTTACACTGAAATCATTAAAAACACTGAGGAAGGTCAATTAAATAAGGATACAGCATTCATTGATATCAGGTGGGCTCTTCTGTTCCTGGCTTCCTCTCTGAAAAACAGAATGAGAGTGAGCTATGACAGACAAAGCACACAGTGTCACACACAAAAAATGTGACACCGTACACTTCAGCTGTGTAAATATCTAAAAAGACAGAGCACTCAAACTATTCCAGCAGTCAGTTTGGCAGAGTTTGGCCCAGTGTCTGGGTGCATTTTAATTAAACAAGTATTGAGCCTTTTAAATTTTGTTTTTAGTATTTTCCATTTCACTGACTGTTGTGTGTTTTGTATTGTGTATATTATATATGCAGAGATATTTCTGTTTTTCTGGTCTGTCTGTTGTTGGTATGTGTTGTTTTTATTCATGCTGTTTTTTTTATCTTGTGCCCCGACTGCAAGTCAAGTTTCCAACTTGGGATCATAAAAATTTTCTGAATTGTCTGAGTCTCATTAAAGTCCCTCTAATTTTTTTTTTTTTGGAAACATGAATCAAAAGTGAGAACAATGGACTGACAGGAAACTATTATAACACAAAGGAAATAGGGTTCCATTTGGTTTTTATTAGAAGCATAAATTAATATAAACACACATCCTCTCTGGATGGTAATGTGAGGACAAAGGGGGAAATTTGTTTAATTTTGACAGTAATAATGAGTTTTCAAACATGAAAATTAAAATTGGATTTCTCTCAATTTGCAAATAAAATTGCAGCTTGATTGAATGAGTTAATTTTACTATTGGTAATTCTTATATATTTTCAGGGCTGACATTAACTGCGATGTGAATAGGTAAAATGCATTTGACTGAAAAGGAATAACAATTACTTTGAGATGAGCTACTGAAATATTTGACAGAAGTGAGCAGGAAGCTCTGCATTGATTATAGATAAAACTAAATGTAAAACTCAGTGACTTGTATATTTCACTGCAACTGTACTGTACCTGTCCAGTTCATTTGAGTGTAAACTCCGGTGAGCCACCTTTGAGTGCCGCCCTTTCTGGAACGGTTTCTGTAAGATTTCCTCCTCACGTTTCCTGACAAAGGTGCAAATAAACACAGAAGCTTGTGTTAGTGGGTGTGCTTGTCTAGCTGCATCAGGAACGTACACTGGAGGCAAAAGTAAAGATGATAGATGGTGTTTGCCTTTGAATGACTTCCTACACAGTTTAAACCCACTTTAGCATTTAGTCAGCACAGATACACAACCCCATGAATTTGGACAAGCAAAATTTTGATAAATTGCTTAATGTATTATTGAGATCATGTAATTCTATAGTCTTTAATTTTACCTTTTAAGACCTCTCTCTGAGGTCTCTCCCTGCTCATCATCACTGAAGTCGGAGTCATAGCCGCCACTTCCATGCACCTGAGGAAACACGGGAGAATCACTTCTGTTCTCATCACACGTGGTGTACTTACACACACAAACACATCTGCCTAGAGAATTATGCATACTCAAAAAAAAAAAAGCAGAGCTGCAGTAAGTAGTGAGTATCACAACTTGTATATCAAAACACATGCAAGGAACTACACTTTTCAGTTGCTCGCAATCAGGGATGTGTAGCAAGAACCAGTGCTAAACTGGTACCAGCTCCTAACTGGCTGGTACCAAAATACTGATTGGTTTTTAAAAGGTATTTATGTAATGTCAAAAAACAACTAATAAGACAAAATGTTCAAAAGTGTACTAAATTTAATGAAAGTGCAGCTAAATGTAACAACCCAGGAAATAACTTAACTTGTCACTTCATTAAAAAAAGTAACAGCAAAATATCTGTTGAGCCTTTTCACATCTTTTCATGTCATATCATATTTATTGTAGCAAACGATGGCGAGTAATGTCAATAAAAGCTAAGATAAGCAGTATCAGTTAAAATCCTAACAGTGTCTCTCCCTCCTCTGAATGTTCTCGATCACAGATCCAAAAACAATTTACAGAGAATACAGAAATATGCAGCTATGAGCAAAGTCAACAAAGCTTAACAATAATATGTTAACATATGTTGTAAACAACACAAATAGCACAAAGCAAAGCAAACACTATAATATCCGCTTTATAGCCACAGAGCAAAATGTCTTTAAGGTGCCGTTTAGTATTTTGCACTTAAGTTAAAAATACAAAGTCACATTTAGTTCTAAGTGTAACCAGACTGAACCACAGCACAGTTAGCTGGTAGTAAAGATAACACAGCAGGAAACTCGCTAATTTATCGTTCGGCTAATGTTTCATGCTAACTGGCTCGTAACAAAACACGAAGCAATAAGTATTTTTTTCCGAATCCCTTTGCGTAAAAACAGGTTGTTTTTTTTTACTTCAAAACATATACGTTACCTTCACAAGATTATCCATCAGTTCCCTCGCGACCGCTTTGGAAAATGTTTACAAAATGAAACAGCGCGTCGCCGGTTGATGACGTGCCACCAAATCGCGGCGTGATGACGTTTGGTTTAACTTCATGAATAATTCTGAGAGAATCTGCGGAGAAAAGATGAAAACGGGTCTTGGTGTCGTTTAACATAAATATTAATAGGCTGCATTTGTGAATGTAAATGAAGATGTTGTTTTGGTGATATTAAAAACTGAACGTCTTAAATCTCTATGGAGACCAAGAGAAGTGCCTCTGTTTTTTGGTGTGGTTTCATTGTGTCTGCGGTGACTTTGTGTGTTGTGCTTTCCTCATAGTATGATATATCCCCTGTAATAATTTCTTCCATCGTGTCCATATGGATAGCCTAATTCATCCATCAAACTATTTTTCAATATTTGGCGGAAGGCAATTATCACAAAACATGGTCCGCTGAATAATCTATTGAAAGAAAAAGACAGAACAAATGGCCCAAATTACACTGATTAATTGTCAATTTGGGATCATTTCTTTCATTTCCGCTGAGGGGGAGTATAGAGAGGATGTATGTAGGCGTTTGATGTGTAGATAGACAATAAAGAGGGTATTGTGCTGTTTGAATGTGTCTGTATAATTGAGTCTCTGGGTTATTTGGGGCGGCAGAGGTGAAAGTTCGCCTCGGTCTGGGGACAGAAGTCCAGTGTTTCATGACTTTTCCACGACCCACTGAACTCGACAAAGGACTCAATGTGGGACTGAAGAAGGAGCGGAAGTGACAGACAAACGCTATAAAGTGTATGAATGACTCTCCTCCTTTGTTGTCTTAAGATATTTATGAAATTCAGTGCTGCGTTATGCCATGTATCATGTATGTTATTCCACAGAGCATTATCATGAATTCATAATTATATTCATTTTTCATACTGGGCCTTAATACTCTGAGGAAATTAAAAAAAAAAGATAAAATAATACTTTAATTAGGCTATTGCTATTCCTTTTAAGGGTGTTTGCCTAATGAGAATCTTCAGGAGGTCATAATTTAACCATTTTTCACACTACAATGTCACTGAATTAATATTACATGTTTATTTTAAACTATACGCCATAAACACATCTTCTTTTCACAGTTAATGTCATTATTATGCCGAAGCCGGGAAGAAAAGGCTGTGAATGAGTGAAGCAGGTGCATTTGCACAGAGCCTCATGAATAGCCGCTTCCCATTAACCATGCGCGGCTCTGAAGCGCGCATAAATAATAGCTGGCACTGCTGATAAAAAAGCGCACCTTGGGGCCTCTCCCCCCCTCTCCTCCTCCATCTCTCTCTCTTTCTTCCCTTCTCTTTCTGTCTCGGGGGAATTTACGCTTTTTATTTTTTTCCTTTCATGACTGCAACACAAGAAGAACTTATTTGTAAGCAGCAGCCTAATAAGAAATAGACTTAATTTGGAGCAGCGTGTTTCATTTTGGAGATAATTCCTTTTCATTACAAAAAAATCTGAGACTGCTCATGTCCTGTCTGTCCCGCATTTGTAATCCTGCGCCTTGCAGAACGAATCCGCTGGACTGGTGCCTTCCTATTGAGACGCAAGAAGCATAGACACAAGCCTGCATCACAGCGCAACAACACCAACAAACAAGACAGACGAATATATATAATTTTTTTAAATCCAAAAACACTAAATGTTGCTTATTTAAACCCGGCGTTACAAATCGTGGAGAATTTTGCCGAGAAGTTGCATGTGCAGGAGTGATTGTCCTCGACCGGGACAGAAGGAATGGGATACCCGGGCAGAGCAGTGAGAGGATGGAGAGGCTGGAAAGGATGGACGCTCCTGGTTTGGGTCGCCGCTGTCAGCTTGGCTTCAGCAGATGGACGGAGAGTGAGACAGCCCAGATGCCCCGTTGGATGTACCTGCACGAAAGATAATGCCCTGTGTGAGAATGTCCGATCCGTGCCTCACACTTTCCCATCCGACGTCGTTTCACTGTAAGTGCCCCTTATTGTGTCATTTAATATGGTGTATTGTCAGGAAAGCTTATGGAAATACTCTGTCTCTGCCTCTCAGTATACACAGGTCTGTTCTTTATTATACTTTCAGTTAAATTTGACTTTAATATATCTTCTCTCTTCATCCATATAGATCTTTTGTCAAGTCTGGATTTAATGAAATCACAGGAGCAAGCTTTGTTCACACTCCTGCCCTGCAATTGCTGTGAGTATCTATCTATCTATCTATCTATCTATCTATCTATCTATCTATCTATGTTCACTGTTCAAACAATGAGTCAGGAGCTCCCCAGAGGACTTGTATTGAAGCAGATTTAAAGGGGGATTCTCTGTAATGGTGTCAGGATTATGCAATAGACCACATGGCTACCTCCACTAACAGCAGGGGCTGGGGAGAGAGCAGCTATGTGTGTGTTTGCTGAGAAAATATAAAGAGATAAATAATTAACATATTCTTTTATTTCCAAATATAGCACTTATAGAAAAGAGAATAATAGCAAAATCATAGTTGCACACATAACTATTTCTTTTAGGCCAATGCTATTAACACCCAAGTGTCACCAACCAACTATGCTATTTGCACCTGGGGTGTATTTTGCCAATGTGGTTCTTTACACCTGCATGTATATAGCCTAGCATGGCAGAGAAAAGCACCCATAGTGTCCATAGCCAACAATGCTATTTGCACCTGGGGTGTGTAGCCAGTGTCGCTATTTACACCCAGGTATATGTAGCCTACCATGGCAGAGACTAGCATCCAGGTGTCCATAGCCAACAACGCTATACATTGTGGCTATTTAACAGCCAGATGTAAATAGCTTAAAAGCCACAGAGTGACTGTTGTCATCTGGGTAAAAAATAGACATTCCGTTTCTATTATACATCTCAGTAGAACTAGATTCTATTGAGTAATTTGTTTTTGCAATTCCACTAATAAACAGCAAGGTCAGGCTTAACTGTGTTAATCACACTTAACAGCATGCTGTCACCAAGCATCACTTTGTCTCAGCAGAACATTTTTCTGGCATCGGTGCCTCCATATGCTCAGATGACACTAAATCAGTCTGGATGTGCATGAAGGTTCGTGACCAGAAGGAGGATACATTTAACTGTAAAGTGAATGAGTAGCACTGGCCTCTCTGTCATTATTTACTGCCAAGGTGACCTGCAGTATCTTAACCTCTATTAGAGTGGTACTTAATCAATTAGGCTTCCCTGTGGCTAACATTGTGGGTGTAAAGGGCTGCTGGTTTGCTGAGTGAGCAGTTAGCAATAGACATGAGGGGTATTTCCAACATTTTGACATCTTGGAATTAAAAGGTCTTGGTTGTATTTTGGAATATAAATGTTAAATAGTTTGAAATATTACGATTTAACTTATCGTGAGGATAGATTCAACCAACAGTGGACAAACATTTCCATTTGACTTACAGTGTTTTAAAGGAAAAGCCTACAAGTTCTCATAATAAGATACAGTGTAGGTGTACAATATATTGCTGGTGGCCACTATTCTTACATGAGTGGTTTTAAGGACGACTCAGACACATGTGGGAGGAGGCATCCATATCTCTCTTTCATTCATTCCATGAAAAACATGTAGGAGTGAGCTGCCATTTCTCTGTATCATTCATTTAATTCATTCTTTAACCACATACTGTGGGTAGAGGTGCTGAATGAGTCTGTTGTCTGTTACAGTCACTCTCACATCCTATGTTTCTCTGCCTCTGTCCAGTATAAAATTTATAGGGATTTATTGGCAGAATACGGCAGATATTGAACATAATTTTAAAAAGTATGTTTTCATTAGTATATAATTTCCTGAAAATACTTTAGAATGAGCTGTTTATATCTTCAGAGGGCACAGGCCACCATGTTGCATCACTATGTTTCTACAGTAGCCCAGAATGGACAAACCAAACACTGGCACTAGATATGTTTTTTGTTTTTTTTTTTTTTTTTTTGAGTTTTGCAGACACCATTGGCTCTCCTACATACTTGGAAGGGGAGGGTGAGGTGAGATATTTGCAATCTGAAAGCTCACTGCTAGATGTCACTAAATCTTACACAGTGGTCCTTTAAAGGAAGTGATGTTGGTGTTGGTAATAGACAATAAGATCACAGTACATGAGTTTAAAGATACACTGCACCAAATAGCACCCCCAAATCTTACTGTTTGATGTTTTTACTGCGCTGTAAAAAATAAGTTGAGACAACTTAAAATGTCAAGGCAACTTACTGCCATGGATGCTTTGAGTTTTCAGCCCAGTTCAGATTCTTAAGTTTTGACATTTCTGACCTATAATCTTTAGTTGAGCTTATTTATTTTTCTTCTTTAGATAAACTTTGAGTATTAGAAACTGTAAGTGAAAACAATATACACAGTTAGCTGTGAACCTGATTTGTTATTAGTTGGGTCCCTGAAAATTAAATGGTTTTAATTGAAAATAAAAATATTAACATCATCACTTTCACTTTCAGTTTCATTCATGAGTATACCAATTTTTAATACATTTGGGGGGGGGGGGGGGGGTCGCAAAGATTCAAGTTATTATGCAAAAAGTAAATTATCTGAACAATAGACTAGTAGTAGGTAAAACTTTTCAAAACTTTAGAGTTAAGTTGGGCTCCAAATTCAAAAATCTATTGCAGTAAGTTGCCTTAAAGTGTTCAGCTTTTCTTGTTTTTACAGTGTGTAAGTTCAACCCAGTTCACTACTGACTTTTGAATCTTGAACAACAACAAAGTTTGGGATTTAGGAACACTGTGGGAACTCTAATAAAACCTAGAACTGTACCCTATCTTTAAATTATACACTAATTCCACTGGGTTTTTTTTTTTTGTTTGTTTGTTTGTTTGTTTTCTTCACAGATTGTTCACAGCAAATTCATTTGACCTAATTGATGAAGATGCATTCCTGGGTTTACCACATCTTGAATATCTGTAAGTATTTATAATTAATTTTTAAATATATAAGATAGATACATCTGTGTAATGAAGGGTTATAAAATGTGCAAACTGTTTACCGGTTGCATACTCTAATGTTAGAATTGTACTAATGGGAACTGATGCAAGGCTCACAACAATGAACATTAATCAAACACACCTTTTCTGTAGTAACCTGCAAGGTAGTTTTCCCTATAAAAATTGAATACTGTTTTTTTTTTTCACAATATGTTTATTATTGTTTTCTTATAATATCCCAGCAAGAAACAAAAAATAGTTTGGCACCAGAAATTCTTTTCTTCTTTTTATTACATAGACACACACACAGGTGCAAGTACAGTGTATCTCTGCTTGCACCAATATTGGATAAAACACAAATATAACAATATTTCCCTACATTGTTCACAATTTACTTCAAAATAAAGCCTGCATTTCCATTTTTCATATTATTTGTGAGCAATTACCACCCCTAGTTTCAGTCCAGACTGATACAGTCCGAAAGCTCACTTATCCACAGTTTCAGTGATGGTGTGTCCACACTCTTCCGACATCGTGCAGCAGCCCTCCTGGCTTGATAAAGTCCAAAGTCCTGGCCTGGGTCCAGACGTTCAAATCCACCCACTCCACTGACTTGATTGAAGTGCAGGAGTTGACAGTTCAGTTTGATATCAGGCTACCAAAGTTGAAAAGTTTAATTTGTTTGGATGTTTATACAAAAACTTCTGAATATATTCCAAGCACACAGAGTTTGACATTTCGAGGGGCTTTTGAATTACGTCTCTGACAAACATTTCTTAATATCTTGCCAGAAGTTTTGGATCATTGAACATTTCCATAGATGGTGAAATAGAGTGATTCATTATGTTATATATTTTATTTTATTTTTCATTTTAGCTGCAACTCCACATTAAATCCAAGCAATATCGGCATGTCCGCTGGCTTTTTTTTTTGTTCATATATTTTGCTGACCTTATGTACAGTAATACCCAGCCTAACTCCACCCAACACCAACCAGAGCACAAGTCTAATTAGCTACGGTAGAATAAACACCAGTTTTGTCGTGGAGAGCCTTTAAACTATACATAATTCATTTGGACATTTTTTTCCTGTGTGAATGTAAAAGGAAGAAGACATGCAGAAAGTTAAAGGATTTCAGTTTTTATTGTCACAATATATTTAATATCGTGTGTGATTGTTTACATAGTGTTAATCTGTCTTAATTTATGGAATGCTAATGAAATATGTCTCATTCCCAGATTTATTGAAAATAATAAAATTGCATCGATATCTCCATATGCGTTCCGGGGCCTGAAAGCACTGATACATCTGTAAGTATTTTGATTCTGTCATGGCTAAAACTTCCTTCCTTCTTTGTGGTAACTTGCTTCACTGTATCTGTTCATTCTTCCTCCCTTTCTGTATCTGTATCTAATCATTAACGATCTGTGCAGCCACTGTCATATCCTCTGGTTCAGTTTTTTCTCAATGAGAGAGGTAATGTGATCTTAGTATTTAAGATATTCTTGCATAAAACGGTGCATCAAATTCCTGTTTTCTTTCTCTGTATCACTTTGTCAGTGTCTGAAATGCAAAGGTAGGCAGAAGTTTTGCTGCCAGTGGTGATGTCCAAGGTTACTGGCTGAAGGTGTCAGCTGGATCAGATTGCTGAGAGGCAGCAACCAGCAGTTGTTTTTGTTTTGTTTTTTTGTTTTTTACATAAAAATATGACAGACTTTGTGACTTTAACTGCCATATAACTTCTTTTTTCTTAACATGTAGTTATTGGTATTGCTTTTGAAAACTAATGCTGTAGATAATGCTGTGGGTCTATTGTAAATGAGATAAGTAATGCTTAATGTATTTGTGTTTATGGTTTTTAGAAAATATGCACTAACATAGCATCACTTGTTTACAGAAATGATAAGAAAACCTTAATACAGAAGTCAGATAAACAACAGTGTTATTGTGAACACTGTTTCACATGCCTGAACTGCAAAGCTTGCCAAAACTAAAGATAGGTGAGAACGTGAGTGACCTGTAGGTCGTGACTAAATATAGCTGTACCGTAACCCTAAACCGAGTGACCTATAATCTGCCCTTTACTCTCTGGCAGGCTGTTCAGAACATATTTTGGGTTTCTGCAGCGAAGCAGCCAAATTTACCTGCATTATATGTGACTTAAAACATGAATAGATGGGTGACTTTTAACTCTTTCTCTCGTGCTGTGTAGAGGAACAAACTCAAGAGATGTGAGAGGTTTAACACTTTATCAGCATTTATTCATGCAGGCTTTAGGTGAGAGAATGTAACGTAATGGGTTTTTTTTATTGTGCAGTCGAGTGTTGTTGGTTTGTTTTTCTAAGAATGACATGTATCTGTTTTTGCAAATTAACTCTTCATGTGCAATATAGGATGATAAAACAAAGACGCATCATTAAAACCGCAAATATTAGTGTTAGTTGCTGCACCCAGCTCACATTAGTATCAGACTACCTGTGGAGGAAGGAAATAAAATTTGTTAGATATAATTGGATATATCAAAAAATAATAGGTTAAACACATTAATGTGGGAGTGTCCACGACTTCATAACTGTCTGCATTCATTTGTAACTTTAGCACTGAGAGACGATTGACACTGTCTTTGGTGACTGAAGCTGTCACAGAGCATGAGGAATTGTTGCTCTGATGACTCTTGCAGCAGACATCACAGTAATAAGGGTACATTCAGGCCAAGAAGTGCTGCACAATTTGAAATGGATCTGATCTTTCTGAAATTATACGAAAAAATCCACTGTAACTGTAGAAAAGATGCTAAAAGAGATGCTAAAGAGTTCTGTACCAAGACTTTTAATATCTCGTATTGTTAAAGGCATAGTGTTAAGAAATACGCTTACTCATTTTCTTGCCAAGAGTTACCTGAGAATATCAATACCGCTGTCAATCTGTCTGTACAATAGCTACAGCCGTTTTATGTAATTTGTTTAATCAGTACAAAAACGTGACAAGTTGTGGTTTTATGGTGGGTTATGTGCAGCAATGACTTCCTGGAGGACAGAGGTCAGAGTGAGGTTGCCAGGCAGCCAGCTGTGACTCCAGGAAGTCCCTTTCCTGATATAAGACAGTTTACCTCATCTAAATTACTCCCCTTCTAACAGATTTCCCTTTGGGAGGGAGATTTGATTTTCCGCAACTAGTCACTAGAGGCCAGCATAGACGGCGTATAGCTTGACAAAGCTTGACAATGATATTAGCCCTGCCCCTAGCACTGCTTGGCTAATCAGCCCTGCGACACTCACTGGATCAATTGCTTTTTCGACCGAGAAACCGCTGTTTCATGTCATGATGATGCCAGATGAATCAGTCAGCTCAGTGGTGTGGGTGGATTCAAAGGTCTGTAACCAGACAAGGAAGTCACGCTTCCAGCTAAGAAATAGTCTGGCACATAACCCCCATGTAAAACCACAACTTGTCGTTCTGTTTATCTTCAGTTTTTGTACAAATAGAGGTGCTGGTTTTTTGACTTTTTTTTGCTTTTGGATGAGCCAGGCTGTTTCCCAACAGAACGTATCATTGATAAAATAAGTAGCTAAACAAAGAATTTCCACAGGGCCCATCGTTCTGTTTCATTGTTACTGTGCATAATCATAGCAAAGCAGCAACTTTACCGAGTTCCAGTGGGAATCTTGTTACAGTACTAGAGCAGCCCATAATGAATGTTTGGACAAGTCTTATCCAACCTTCAGTCTAGTCTCATATGTAGGACAGCTACCAATGTCAGCTAAGATTTACTACTAAGATCAGTTTGACATGACTCAGACTTGCAACCACATGGTGAGATAAAGTGCTCTTTTCCTGTTCCATGGATACTTGCACTGGCTTTGGAGGAAAGTAAACAAACAAAAATGGTGAATAAATGCATCCAGGCCTTTTAAATGCCTCACATACAGTAAATACATTATTAAAGGGCACAGGCAGCGCTCTGCTGCTCCATCTCCATCTGTTTGGAGAGTGTGTTCTTGCTCAAACCCAAAGCAAAATGGCCTCTCTCCCTGGAAAACCGACTCTCAGATAAATAATGCAGCCTTCATGAATTACGCTGACATTACATTTCACTCACTTCTCCTTCTGGTTTGAAGTTCAGTCCTTTGCTCACAAATGAAATGGGGCCAGTTTTGGTTGGTTGGTTTTAACAGGCTGGTAGGGATATTATCCAAATTGCAGCCTCGGAAAAGAGGAAGAGCACAGTTTAAGCTGGTTATAAACATAAAACAGTAATACTGCTTTGTATGTAAGTATTACCAATATTAAGGGAGTGAAATATTACCATCTACATATCCATGTAATGGATAGGCTTGGAACAGCATGTCACCCATTTTTAACAAATTATATTCCTTCCCTGTACTCAGTGTAATTGCTGTCCCTTGATTCATGAATCACTAATGATTTAATTTCCTTTTTATTTCACCACTTAGCCTTTGCCATGAATATTGTCAGGGCACTGAGATTCTGACTTGTGCCCCGCTTACATTTGGCTTATATTTTTCATTGGTATAAGAATTTGTTTATTCTCCTCTTGCTTAAGCCAGCCGACTAGACAAATGAAAAGCTTTTAATACAGAGTAATGACTCAATGTCAATTATGTGCAGAGACTAGAGACAGTCTGCCTCTGATTCAATCACTTGTGTATTATTTTTTTTCTATTTGTCAATTAGGAGTCTGGCTTACAACAACCTTGAGACGCTGCCCAAAGATGTCTTCAAGGGCATGGACGCTTTGACCAAAGTGTGAGTTCAGGCTGTCTTTCACTCAGGAGGAGGCTTTGTTGAGACATGGACTGTAAAATTAACCATTTGTTTTAACTTTAAAAAGCTGGTGTTCAGGCTTTTCTAAAATGTGAAGTTGACTGAATTTGAAAAAGACAAGATGAGGTTATTTTGTAATGATTCAAAACAAATAAGCTTTTTAGTCAGATGTGCTTGATATTAATGCAGTTGAGCATGTTCATTAAGCTGGAAGTCTGCTTATATGCTTATCATGTCTCTTTCTTTCAACTTAATTTAATGAGCTGATTTAACTCTATACTGTAGATCATTCAACTCACCATTTCAAGTCAAGATTTCCAGTTAGAAAAATTCACATTTTTAAGTTCTGAAGTGTCCAAAATAAATTCTTGAAATTTTAAGTTTAATTAACTTGAATAAATAAAATTTTGATATTTATGTTAAGTTAATGAGAAAGATTAGTTGATTCCACTCAATTCCTGTGTTTTTACAGCATAATAATGATTTAAATAATATGTTTCCTTATATATTGATTCTATAACATCCATGTCTTTAGATTAATAAGTGTGTAACTCAATAATAGTAGTGGAACAATAGTACTCAAATAATATTTGTTGGTATCCAGGGTGAATCATTGGGGAGGAGTGGGAGCGGATTTATGGCAAATGTTGAGCATAATCTTCATTTGTCTTCCTCCTTCTTTTTTAAAACTATGGGATTAAGTACAGAAATATTATGAGGCCATGGTGCCAAAAAGGAGAGGAAAAGAATTCCCACACCGGAGGACGTAAAAGTAAGAAGGCTGGAAAGAAATAAGAGGAAACAGAGTGAGAAAATAAAAGATTGTGGAGGAAGCAATTCCCTGCTGCAACAGAGAAAAGTAAAAGAAGATAAAGATGTAAAGGAGAGCAGAGGAAAGCTTGGGTTAGAATGCCAGAATGTCAGGGTAAATGGTAAACAAGTCAATTACAGAGAAAAGAACTGGATCCTCGCTGCCACAATCAGATGGAATAACGCAGGCTACAGGGTGTGTGTGTGTGTGTGTCTGGATTCAATACACACATCCAAGGTCAACAGCAATTCAGACTGAGAGTGGGCGACGCGAACAGACTACTTAGGAGATAGGACACTTGTTGTGGCTTCTCTGGCTGGAAGCCAAAGTACAGCCAAGGAGTGGAGAGACAGAAGGCAGAACAGTAAGCGGAGACGAAACAGGGACTGGAAATAAAAAACATATGTTTAAATACATGGTTTGGTGAAACTTTCATATTATGGTCCTTATAATAAGCATTAGTTAATTGGTAGTAAAGCCCTAGTGCTCATTCCAGATGTGCGAGCTACAAAAAGCATAGTTAACTGTTAATTAGTGTATAATAAAGGACTTTTGAACATTAATAAGGAAATTTTCTCACTTTAGATCCGGTAGATGTGAAAAGCAGTAACTGTTAATAAGTGCATAATGAAGGACTTCTGAACTTTAGATCCAGTAGCTGTGAAAAGCATAGTTAACTGTTAATAAGAACATAATAAAGGATTTATTAAGCATACTAAGGCATTGCTCTTGTGTTAAACTCAATAGCTACAGAAACATAGATAACTGCTAATAAGTGCATAGTTAACTGTTAATAAGTGTGAAATAAATGACTTATTAACTTTAATAATCATTGTACTAACTGTAGATCCAGTAGCTATGTTAATAAGTGCATAGTTAACTGCTTATAAAGGCATAATAAATTATGTATTGATCTTAATAAAGCAACCAAAAAAAGGTTAGGTTAAGCATCTTATAAGGAGCTATAAAGGGATCCATTAACTAACGCTTATCACAAGTACCTTGATATATACCTAACACCTATATAGTCACACACACATAATGTTAATAAGCATCTTATAAGGCCTTGTCAGAGCCTCATTACCTATTACCTAATGCTTTATAAAGACTGTAAGGGCCTTATTACTTATTAATGCTTATCACAAGGACCTTAACATAAAGTGTGACCTATGTTTCAATGGTAAATATTAACAAATACATTTGTCTGTTCACTGTTGTCCATGTGATCCATCCATACATGCAGGGATCTACGAGGCAACAACCTGATATGTGATTGTAAATTGAAGTGGTTGGTGGAGTGGATGCACCACACTAACGCCACCCTGGACCAGATCTACTGCAGCGGTCCACCCATTCACCAGGGGAAAAAGCTCAATGACCTGCTGCCACACTCTTTTGACTGCATCACAGCAGGTATCATCTTCCTGTGTCTGGCCACCTGCCATAGAAGTTTTATTCTAACAATGCATCTCTATTACCTGTTATCTGCCATGCCCTTTTCATGCTGCTTTTCTTACTGTCATGTCTTCTTTCTTATGTCTCATTCATTGTCAGAGTTTGCCTCCTATCAGTCACTGAAGTTTGAGTCCATTTCAGTGGAGGCGTTCAGCTTTGGCACGGATCAATTTGTTGTGTTTGCCCAACCATTTGCTGGGACGTGCAGCTTCCTTGAATGGGACCATGTAGAGATGACCTTCAGATTATATGACACCATTGAAAGTAAGTTCATTAACAAGTAAAGAGCATTGATCGTAAAGATGTCATTAAGTTTTATTACAGTGTCATGAATAATGTTCTGGACATCAACAAAGATGGTATCATTTGGACTTGTCATAAAGATGTCATTAAATGTTATAAAGCCAGTTTGACAACAGAGTGCAGTACCAAAGTGATTTAACTTACTAGACTTACTGGAAGGACAGATAGTTGTTAACTAGTTTACTTGTTGCTAATGTAGGCTAACCACTGGCCTTAATAATGACATCTTTATGACAAGTCCAAATGTTACCACTGAAGTTGAAGTCCAGGAAATTTTTCATTACACAGTTATAAAAGTATTTGACAGCATAATAAATCATAATGACATCTTTTTGACAAGTTCAAATTGTACCACTTTACTTGATCACAAGGAAAGTATTGATGAACAGTTATAACAGTTTCATGATGACCAGTTTCAAAAACAAACCACATATGACAGTTTAATGTAATGTTAAAACATAAAGATAAACAGGTTCTGATAATGTCAAGTTGTTATAACAAAGACATTGACAGGTTATGTTGTCTTGGTTATTGACAAGTTATTATAACAAAGACATCTCAAACAATGTCAACTTTGCAATAAAAATTATACAACTGACCAAATGACACTTACAGTCATAAACATTCATAAAAACTCTGTCATGACATGGTTATGACAGTGTAATGACAGTCTTATGCACATCCCTTCAAATAAAGTGTTACCAGCAAATGCTAGTAGACTACATATTACTTTAATATTACAGTAATGATCATCTGTCTAGTATTAATACTCCTCTTTTCTTGTTCAGGTACCTCCACTGTGGTCTGCAAGCCCATGGTGATCGACAACCACCTCTTTGTTATCGTGGCCCAGTTGTTCGGGGGGTCGCACATTTACAAACGTGACACCTCCGCCAACAAGTTCATCAAGATCCAGGACATTGACATCCTGAAGATTCGCAAACCTAACGACATCGAGACATTCATGATCGACGGAGAGTCTTTCTTCGTCATCGCTGACAGCTCTAAGGTTGGCGTCTTTTTGGTTTGTCTAGTACTCAAAAGGAATTCAATTAATCGGGGCATAAAGATGCACTTTATGGTATCTGATCACATTATAATGTGCAGGTGTTTCTGTTATTGTGTCCAGCCTCTGCATGCATACTGCTCCTCTGAATTAGTCTTCCCAGTTCCCACCATGTCAGGCAGTCCGTCCCCCCGGCGTCCTTCTTTGCAGCATGTTGGTTTGCGTCTGCTCTGGCTGATTACACTGGCGTTGCCAAATGTTCACATATGCTCTCACATATGTTTAGGGACACTCAGGCGCGCACACACACACACAACACACACACACACACACACACACACACGCACACACACATACACACACACACACACACACACACACACACACATGTTGTGTTTCCATCACTTCTGGGGACATTACATTAACTTACATTCATTTCCTGGAGACTTATCCTGACTCTACCCATCACACGACCCTGCCTAAACCTAACCCTAACCCTGACCTTATCCTAAACCTAAGTCTTCACCCTAAAATTTAATGATTTACCTAATGGGACCTTGCAATTTGTCCCCATAAAGTAGGCGAGACCCCACAATGTGAGTGTGTAAACAGATTTGTGTCCCCACAACAATAAGTAATACACGTCCACACACACACATATACACACACACACACACACACACACACACACACACACACACACACACTCATCTTTGGCCCCATACTCTCAATTCTTGTTGTGTTATTATGACAAAAAATGAGAGTATGAGGCCAGTTGTTGTAGATCACCCTTAATCACTTAGCCACCTGTTTGTTACAGTGACCTTTTTTACATATTCCTCTCATAGGCCGGCTCCACAACAGTGTACAAATGGAATGGCAATGGTTTCTACTCCCACCAGTCCCTTCACCCATGGTACCGCGACACAGATGTCGAATATTTGGAGATCTCCAACAAACCCCACTTGATTTTGTCCAGCAGCTCCCAGAGGCCTGTCATCTACCAGTGGAACAGGAGCCAGAAGCAGTTTGACCGCAGGACTGACATACCAGACATGGAGGACGTCTTCTCCGTCAAACACTTTCGGGTCAAAGGTGAGTGCTGCAGCTTGAATAGCAGCATATGTACACACACAGGGTTTATTTTTGCGTACTTGTGCAAACTGCATGCAATTTCTAAGCATATAGCATCAGTGTCAGCTGGTGGGAGTTAGTTTGCCCTTGGAGCAGGATACCGCATATACAGTACATGTAGTCTAGATGTCATTTTTTCATTTACTATTTTATAGTAGATGTAGAGACAGCTCCTTGTAAGCCATCCTACACCTAAAAGTGTTGCACTCAGAATTTGTCCCAGTGGCTTTGCTGACCCGTGTTACCGATTAGTCAAGTCAACTAGGGGTTTTACATACAAATATCTGATACTAACCCTAACCTGGAGTGCATAGAAGAGGGAAACTGGACTGGTTTTCAAGAACAGTGAAACAGCTGGAAGGTGGGTTAGCTTACTGATTAGCAGACTAGCAGTTAGCAGGTCCTTAGACTCAAGCCTTGACAGCACTGGTCATTGCTCTCTTGAATGGCAAACTCCGTCTTACAGTTCAGCTTAGGTTGATGATGGATGGATCCCGAAAAACAAAAGAGCCCACTCCCCTGAGGTGGGTAAATTTACAACTATACCCCTGTATGAATCACATTTCTACAATAATAAATTTACCGTATTCATACAAATGTGCTTTTTTTTCTGTGTACAATAGTACTGTACATTAATGACATTTACCAGAAAAGTTTTACCTACTGTTGAAATCTGAATCTAAAGCTCAGTGCAATACACCACAGTATTAGATAAAACGGACATTCTTGCATAGTATAGTAATTAATCAGTGTCGACCAAAACTAGATTGAAAAAATAATTGTTTAGGAGAAACATTAGCAGGATTGACTGTCATGGTGAAAAAACCTAAACCTTTTGAGTAGTACAGCTCACATGATGATAAAACAACCTTTCATTTTGGTGGCGTTACTACCTTTTGCAATAATGCAATAAGGTTGTGATGCTCCATGAAACAGTTGTGACAGCTGCAGATACACTTTTGAGAAAGTTAAGACTGTTTCAAAAAATGAGCCAAAACAATTGAGAAGAGTCTCACAGATCAGCAAGCCACATGCATGTGGTTATTGTGCAAATTTCTTGACAAATTATATATACATACATACAATGACTCACACTCTTGGCTGTAATTTATTACCCTTCAATTCCTTATTGCTCAGCATGTCATAGGCATTAATTTTTAAGGTGGTAGGGGGTAATATAACCGTCTACTGCCATAAAATCTGCCCATAAATCATTACTGTATAATATTCTCTGTAATTTTTCTTTCTAAAGGGACAGCTCATCTATTAGTGACTCTTTCCTAATAAGCTATGAATTATTTTGGATTTACATAAACTGTTTTGTGAACCTTTCTATTTCAGATCCAGATTTAGAAGCTGAATGTTTAAACTAAACAGTCCTGTGAATACTCTGTCCTTTTCAAAGGTGAGCTGTTTATATGCTTGACAAGATTCATCGGGGACTCCAAGGTGATGCGCTGGGACGGCGCCATGTTCAAGGAGGTCCAGACATTTCCTTCCCGTGGCTCTATGGTGTTCCAGCCTGTCTCCATCGGCAACTGGCAGTATGCCATCTTGGGCAGCGATTATTCACTGACGCAGGTCTACCAATGGGACACCAAGAGGGGCCAGTTTATCCCATCTCAGGAGCTGAATATACAGGCGCCTCGTGCATTTTCTCTGGTTTCTATTGACGACAGGGTGTTCCTGCTCGCATCCAGCTTCAAGGGAAAAACTCAGATATATGAGCACCTCATGATCGATTTGAGTAATTAAACCCACTGTCAGTTTGGGACAAATTATGTACACTACCATTCAAATGTTTTCTTCTGTGATTCTGTTGAACTTGTCACTCCCGTTAGAATCCACCAGCAAATCCCACCGAGGATGTTTCAAGCATAAGCTCAAATTATCTAAAGTGATATTTCAAATATAATTGATCCTTCCTAAGTTCTGCTCAACTTTCTCCTGTCCTGTTTCTTGTAGGCGTCTTAGATATGCTATGTTCCAAGGCTTGTTTATGTTGAAAAGAAAACAAAATTTTGAAGACGGTTAAAAGATGCTGGTGCACCTGTAGAGTAACATATAATAACATCTTAAGTTAGCTAATGTTAACATCACTCGTAAGATAGCTAGTTAGCTAGTGTTTAAGATGTGACTATATGTCGCTTTTACAGGTTGCTTAGCAAAATCTTTTAACCATCTTCAAACTTTGTTGTTGTTTTTTTTTTAACATAGACAAACCTATAGCATATGTATGTACGGAAAAAAGGAAATGACAATGTGGACTGAGGTTAATGGAGCACAGAGCAAAAAGGGGTGGGTTTGGAAGGTAATTCAGACTTCTAAGTCGGTGAGATTAGGTAGTGTTTCTTATTTGGTTATGTCATACAATCACTTCATTTTGATGATATCCACGTATTTCCATCTTGATTCCTCACCATTTGGGAATGCCTTATTCTCCATTTCAAAAACTTAATTCCACTCAAAGTGCGAGCTGACTATCTTTCAGGAAAAACAAGCTATAAAATCACTGCTTTTTGTCTGTTATTCAACTGCAGGATTACAGAATATATCTGCAACCCCATACATTGTTTTTTATTGCTATTGTAGGAATGTGATAGCATAGATTTCAGAGTTTGGTAGTGCTAATATCCATGCAATAATAGGAAAATATTCTCGAGGGAAAGGGGCGAAAGGGGGCAGTTTTGTAGAAAAACTACAGACACAGGAGACAATTTTTCTTTTCCCTTAAGCATCTTTAATTTAACAAAGTACTTCAGGAAGACTGATATCAGACTAAGATGTCATTAAAAGAGATTATTCAGAATGGACTGAGAGGTATGTGAACGTGGTATACAATTTGGGGTTGTCTATGTATGTCATCTGCTATTAACGATACTGCAGTCGAAAACATTTCACCCTCAGTTTTGCTGAGTGATGTGCCAGGCATTTAAATCTCTCAAGGCATTACAAAGACCTTGAAAATAATACTAGCTTCCAACCAAATGTGGTTACAAATTCGACTACTTCAGAGTTAAGCCATTCTTGCAAAATGTGGCAGCCACTGAAGCTGTGTTCCATCGGTCTATTGTAATTACTTAAAGAAGTGACCCTGGTATATAAAATGGAGAATCCACTACACAGTGTGAGAAAAAAAAAAGACTTCTCTGTCCTGTCTACTCTATGGCCATCAGTTAAGCAAGACTGTGTGCATGATACAGTGTTGAGTCCTGATGAATGACTCGCTAGAAGCGTCCCACTGTGTCACCTAGCCCTCCCTCTTTCACTGCACTCTTGCCCCTTTTCTCCCTCATTGACAAAACCATTGTTGTCTTTACTCCGCAACTAAAAAGCCAACCACTGTGCAGCACCTAGTACCTGTGCTTTCACACGGTCCTCTTATTCTGACACAAAGGAAGCAGAGTTCTGATAACAATTAACAACTTCACTGACAACAATTTGCCAAATATAATGTTTACGTTTTTACTATACTGTGTAAAGTAATTTATATGATATTGCTTTTGTATGTAGAGGGGACCACACTCAATGTTTTATTTTCATAGATAGAGAATTTTGTGTAGATATAGAAAAAAAAAACAAGGATCACCTCCTTAAATGCTGTGTAACATGCTACTTCTGCAAAACAGTAGGCTTACTTGTGTCAGTCTCATTAGGTAAGGATAGAGGATGTTAGCCATTCCTTTGTCGTGTTGCTCATTGTATTTTATGTACAGTAGGAATAAAATACTAAAACTCAAAACCAGAGATGTACTTCTTTTATTACTGCTGTTGATTTCCCACTAAAATTAGGTTTTATTTCTCACTGCTGTCAATAATCATTCAGTTCACTTGTTCTGATTTTCTGTTTGGGTTTATAGACTTTTCTTCTTGAGTTGATATTCAAAGTGGCTAATAATTACAGTTCTCTACACAGAGTCAAAGTGTTGTGGGCACCCCACTGTGGTGTTACAAAGAAAGGGTTTAGCTATGAATTAATCTGTTATGGGTCCAAATCCAGCTGTATGAACAAAAACATCAGTTACTTTCAGCAAATGCCACAAGCCATCTCTGTGTAAAATTTTGGTAAAAAAGAATGTTACATTTCATAATTATGTAATGTTACATCATAATGATGATGTAAGATTATTATTTACTTCTTAGTTTAGTTTAGTTAATATTTAGTTTGTTCAGCATCCTAAAACCTCATTAATAGGAGTTAAAAGTCGTAATGATGTAACACTAAGTCACAAGTTTGACATATCATGGTTGTGGGAGACTTATTAAGTCAATTTGACTTTAAAAAAAAAAAAAACACTATGCAACTTTAATTCCTAATCGTGGAAGGCAATTTCCACAATATGATGCAAAAAATATAGTAAGTCATTATAATGCAAAACTCTATTGAAATAATGACTTACTGTCTAAAATAATGAATTAGTATTTCAAAATGATGACTTAGTATCTCAAAAAATTAGTTAGTATCTCAGAATAGTAAAGTAATCATTTATTAGGCTACATCTCAAAGTAATGAGTTCGAACAATAATGTGTAAGCATCTCAGAATGAGAAACTTTCTCAAAATAATGAGACAGTATCACATAACTGAGCTCTCAGATGAGAAACTTTCATTAAAAATGAGTTAGTATCTTAGTCTCTTTTTTAAAAATAAAGTTTCTCCTTACTTTAAGACACTAACTCATTTAGTTAAAGTTCCTCATTAAAATTGACTTTCAGAATCTGTATTTTCATCACGTTAGAAAATGGCTTTTCATCTATCATGAAGACAACATTTTTGTACCATACAGAGACATCTCAAAAGTGTGTACACCGAGTGCTGGTTGGCTCACTTCTCTGCTAGGGGCGTGACGTTGGGTAATGTTTTAGTTGTCCAGCAGAGGTAGTTTGGGTTCAGTTCTGCCCCCCTGTGGGTAAAGTAACCACCGCATGGGAGTTTGCGTCCTGCCACCAAGGTTAGTCATTAACCTTGTCTTCTTCTCAGTCACTCAGGGCACCAAAGGAGGTCGACACCACTCTGTCCGAGGCATGCTGTCGCCCAGCCGTCTCATCTTACCATGGACGACTGTAACCAGTGCACACACGAGCGGGCCGTCTTCTCCGGAGAGGACGACATCACCGTAGTGTTTCACAAAGTTGACAGCCACCGCGGCTTAAACAGCGGCCGCGACGACCACGATGACGAATGCGGCGACGATGAACGGACGGCAGAGAGGATCCACTTGCAAAGAAACTGTCGTGTGTCGTGTGAATATGATGATGATGATGATGCTGAGGAGCGGAAGGAGGAAGCGAGAGGAGGCGAACATTCACGGGAAGGCAGCGAGAGGAACGCGCTGTGCCCGCCGGCGTTTTGCGTCAGAAGCGAGGCGGCGGCGTCCCGAGAAGAAAGCGCACGTCAAGGTAGTGAAGAGCGCACGTACTTTAGCTGCTTCAGCGGGTTTATTTATTTATTTTTTTTACTCAAGTGATAACTGTCGCCATCCTTACACCGGTGTCGGCTGCTAGTGAACTTTGTGATGGGAAAAGATGCAGAAATAACGCGAAAAGCTGAAGCAGTACCGCTTCCGACGTAGCCTCACGTTGCACAACGTCATGTATCAGTAATAATCAGTGCTGATATCACGTGTCGGCTGTTAGCCTATGAGCGGGGTTGTAGTCGAAGGAAAGCACAGTTAAAGCCACTTACACATTTTATTATTATTTAAGTTTAGAGACTTTTCTCTGTCTGCAAAGCTGGTACAAATAACGCAATTTCACGTCATTTAAACGTAATTTCATAATATGTTTTACGTTATAGTAAAGTTGGACACCGTACCCATATAATGTGGGCTATAAGAAATCAGTTCATACAGAAATATCTTTTTTTTTTTATGATTGTTAATTATTCGAGAGTCCAGTTTTGCCACCTGTAAGGCTGAAACAAATGTCATAATATACTTTACGCCACAATAAATAAGAGTGTATTATTTCAAGGTGCAGTAAAACAGTATAGATGGTAGTGCATATATATGTATGTAGGTAGATAAATAGATAGATAGATAAAGGTAGTATTTGTTCCAGCCTTACAGGCAGAGAAAAGTGTCTAAACTTTAGCCTATAAAAACACGCAGTGACTTTAACTGAGCTTTCCTTCGACTATGTGGCTGTTTCTCCAACTACAGGCACCTTTCAGTCCCAGTACATTGTTATGAAACATCTTGTCAAAAAAAAAGATTAAACAATGTGATTTAATAACATTTATGAACCATTTTGTGGGTCCAAACACCACTTTGTTCATGTCCCAACACCTGTGGTCTCAATGTTCAGATACGTGAAAGGAATTAATAAAATTACATTCTGACATTGTTCCAAGTGTTTCATAAAGTTTAGGCACCTTTCTCTGTCCTTCAGGCTGGCACAAATATAACTTCACGTAATTTAAACGTAATCTCACAATATGATTTATGCAGCAATAAAAGGGGACGCCACAGCCCGATGCCCAAATGATGTGGGCTATACTTAAAAAATAATCTTCAATGCAAATGTCTTTTTTTAACGATCATTTTTTATTTCATAGTGCAGTAAAACGGGAACACTTTATCACACTTGTAAAGTCACTTAACACATTTTTATAAAGTTTAGGCACCTTTCTCTGTCTATGAGGCTGTCACAAATTACATCATTTCAAGCAGTTTAAGCATAATTTTATAATATTTTTACATCGCAGTTAAAGTGGACACCATAGCCCACTACCCAAATGTGGGCTTTAATAAATCATGTTCAATGGAAATATCTTTTTTTTATGGTGGTTTATTATTGCAGAGTGTAGTAAAACAGTAACAGTAGATGGTGGTTTGCCTTACTCGGAGTCCAGATGTCTTACATTTACATTTTATGCCTAAAAAGACCTTTTTCACAGCAGTCGTATTGATATCAAATAGTAGGGTGAGCACAGGTGTTGTCAGTTATACTAATTAAGGTCCAGTTCCATTTACTGTAGCCTTTCCAGTGAGTCAGCATGCACAATAGGAGCTGACTCTGTTTGACCTGACTGGAACACAACCTTAATCATCATCAGTGATAACACCAGTGTTTACTGTACAAAATGGCTGCTGTGAAAAGGTCTTTAACTCTACTATTATGCACATTTTCACCTTATAATGTTAATGTCTGATACACAGTATATCAACAAGTAGGTTGATAAGTGTGTAGCTGCTGAAGATAAACTGCTGTAAACCAGCTTATGACTTGCATCATCCTTAAAGAGGATGGATGACTGTGCACTTTTACAGCACCAGGGCAACAACACCTGCAGGCTTTCAGCATAATACACTTGTAAATAAGACATTCTTTTAAAACATTTCCATTCGTACAAGTTACAATGATAATCTGAATATCTTTAGTTTGACACTCTTGTTCAGTAAATAAGAGCCCATCAGCCAAATAGGTGTGGAACTATTTGGGAGTTTCTCAGTGGTGTAAACTGGTATGAGGAAGAAAGGAGATTTGGCTTTACTTGGGAAGTTTATAAGGAAGTGAGAAATGTACTGAATGCCCCTGGACATCAGTTTCTCGTTATGTGCCAGTTGTTTCTGGTGAAAAATGATGTGTGAAAGAGAAAGGTTGACACAAGTCCCTCTGTAAATCATAGGTCTGCACACATCCTGACTGTGTACATGTCAGAGCCTAAACGGTACTGGATTTTTGGGGCCAGTGCTGATACTTTTATAATCATTTTTTTATTTTATATGAAAAAAAATCAGATACAAACATTGGTCAGTATTCTTCTTAATACAGACTATAATATACAGAATGTAGAATATATGCATAAACACACATTTTTTGCAGTGATGGAGGCAGGATATGTTACAGTTTAAACTCGATTGTCCAAAATGACATCAGGGCACTGAAACAGTAAAATCTGACTGATTTTTAATAATTATAAATAACCATTAGTGGAAAAACACACATAGAACAAGAATATATACATATTAAACTTGAGCTAAGAAAATGGGTCAAATATACATAAAATGCTGCCTATAAAGCTAAAAATAAAAGAATGTGCATTATGTTCTGTTAAAAAAAAGAGTTTTCACATTTGTGCATCATCTCTGCTGATACCAAGATAGCTAGTAGACCAAGATAGCTGTGATAGGCCAACATCAGACTGATATATAGCTTGGGCTGTAGTACAGATGTTGTCATTAAAAAAAAAAGTATTATTTTAGGTTTATTCTTTATTTCAAATTGAAAAATAAAAATTCCACTTGACAGCAATTTGTCAGTATTGTTACATTGTTATATAATAAAGTGATGATATAATCATATCATGTTCTAAAAAACGTGGTCCAAGTCATTGCTTCCAAGCAAAATGTAATAAAATATTTGTGTACTATAATCCTTATGCAGTAATGTAACACTGTCATAATCATCCTACCTGTGTTCACTAAGCATTATAGCAAAAATTCTCTGTAAACAAATCTGATAGCACAGCTGTAATATGACTTAAAGGCTAAGGTGGGCAGATGAACATCCGTGTCCTCAGCTTGGTGTAAGGTTAAGAAAACAACACCGTATGTGATAAATAGAATGGTAAGTAGACCACACATTGTGGACGAATTCAGAGAAAGACACCCAAGTGACCTTAGGTTGAAATTCCATCTCCCCCAGCATGTCCGTTTATTTCTCCACAGGTAGGATATGCTATCACTAAACCACTGCCTTTGCCAAATCTTTTATTGGTCTTTTTCTCAACTGAAATTTGACAAAGGCCACGTGGAGTTCAATAACACACTCCCAGCTTGACTGCTCCATCATGCAGTTACTGTATCTACATAAGAGGTATTTTTTTTTAAATGAAATGTGGAACAGTGATACCCCTCTTAGCATCCCCTCCTCTCTACCCGTCTGCTCCCCCCCTCTCACTCCCTGTTCTTTGACTCTCCTCCTTTCCTCTCTTTCACAGACCCAGAGAAACCAAAGACATGTCCAGGGCTTGGTTTGTTCTATGCTTTCCTGTCCACAGTTTTCTTCTCCCTCATTAGCCTCTTGGTGAAAACCATCCAGGGAATCCACGCCATAGAAATCAGCGCCATACGCTGCTTCTTCCAGATTCTCTTTATGGCGCCATTACTCATCTACAACAAGTAAGAATAATGAAGAAACTCACACATTTAGATTCTCTCCACTCAAACAGTTAAACTTTAATCACAGATTTAAGATTTACACATATTTTATTTGCCGTAATTACTGCTATAGTAACAGTTCAGTTTCAAACCAACAATTTATGTGTTGTGATTAGATTAGAAGTGCATAATCTCTGGGGATCCCTGCATTTGTGTTAATGCATTGTTACCCACTTCAAAGGCAAGTATCCTGGTTTAACATACAATAACTGCTCAAACATAAAATTTAAGTTGTCAAAATACTGTGAGTGTTGTGTATTATTCCCCTCGGCCCTGTTGATGTTGCACTCTTTGTAGATCTATGGGTGGGAAGGTTTTAGATAAGCCATTCCCACATGAAGTTATGCTTTCTTAATGTGCTAATATAACATAATACCAATGTTATTATAAAGTACCAAACCAAACAAATGTTTCAGTGTTCCGATCAGTAATAGTATATTGTACTACCCTGGAAACCAGACAAATCTGTGACCTATTATTTCACTTTTTGCGGGAGATGCAGCTGGCCACCCTCCTGGTCACACACCAGGGTCATGAAATTCAGATAAAACTATCAAACTAGACAGTGTTGATTAAATATGAATATGAAGATTCTGCTGCAACATTTTGAGGAAGGAGAAAAAGGCACTATTAATGCTGAAAGGTACTTTTTCAGAGACATCCCTGCTCTCCCAAGACACATTCTGCATGTAACAGTGTGGCTTCATAGTAAACAAGTTTGTGTACTAGACTGGCCCGCCTGTAGTCCAGACCTGTGCTTGACACATTATGAAGAACAAAATATGACAACAGGGACCTCGAACTGTTGAGCACCTAAAATGTCTTTTTTGGAACATGCTTGCAGGCATCAAATTCAGAATGAGTGAATATTTGCAATAAAGTTAATCAATTTAAACATTAAATATCTTGTCTTTGTACTGTATTCAACTGGATATTGGTTGAAAGGTTTTTGCAAATCATTTGCATTCTGTTTTTATTTACGTTTTACATGTCAGAACTTTTTTGGAATTGGGGTTTGTACTTTTTCTAGGGGGAGGATGGGAATTTCCAAGTTTACTGGAACGCAACATAAGAGAAAGCATATGACGGGGAATAAAATGTAGCTTCTAACAATCATTAAGTTTATTTCTCTGTCCATTTATTCCGCTAGCTTGATTGAGGTATGAGTCACTTAGCACTGGGAAATAAAACCTAACATCTGCGCCTTCATCCTTCTGTTAATGGATTGAAAACCTTTTCACTATAGAATGACATTGCAATTTATTTGATGTAGGGCTGTATGAGGTACTTATCCATAGTCAGTGTATTACCTACGGTGGACAGCGGTCGGCACACCCCCAGTTTGAAGAAGCAGAGAGGCATGGAAGCTAGACAGGGTCAGCAACAAACGGTAGTTCAACCACTTAAAAAAAAAGATCCACCTAAAAATGTACACTAATCTTTTAGAGGCAGGGTAGACCAGCAACCCCCATGTTCTGTAAGGCAAAATTACTGATTAGGCCTATGGAGTTTGGTTGGTTTGGTGAGAGCGATACTTGGCTTATAAAACAGTGGTTTCCTGTCAGAAAAGGCTGTCTGACAGCTGGTACTCCTCCCTGCTTCTCCAAACCAAGGGCGTGTCGACCGGCATCTAGTGTAGCTAACACACTGACTATCAATAAGTACCTCATACAACCTCACATTAAATAATTTGAACTATCCCTTTAAAGTTAATTCCCAAAGAGTACCATCAGTACTGCTATTCATTCATTTACCTATTCATCCATCCATCCATACATCCTCTACATTCCTGCATTGTTTTTTTTACATTCATAACCGCCTCTGTTTTCAGCCCCACCCATTCATCTTTCCATCCATCACCGTCATCCCTACATGACCTAAATCTACCCATCCATCTATCCAGCCATCCGATCATTTGTCATCTCTCAACTCACTTTGCTGCTCAGATTTTCCCCACGCATCTCCTTCTAAATTCTGCCAGTCAGTCTAATCATCCATCTGTCCATCCAGTCATTCATTCATCCATCATCCTCATATCTCTGCTCCTCCAGGACAGGTTTCCTTGGTCCCAGAGATAAACGAATATATCTGGTACTTCGGGGTTTCATTGGTTCCAATTCCATGATCCTGTTCTTCTATGCTGTTCAGCAGATGCCCCTCGCAGATGCCACCGTCATCGTGTTCAGGTGAGAGGCGGTAGGAGCTCATTGGAGATTATACTAACACCACATGTAGATTCTATCCTCCCTGAATTGTTCGGCTGTCGCCTTTTCCCTTAATCTCCCTCTTAATTCTCATTATTTCCTCTCCCTTATCTCTTTATCTCACTTTCCATCATTGTCCTTATTCCTCTTAATTAACTCTCTCTAATTACTGTCAGCAATTTATTAAAGATCTGGGAAAATAGATTTGGATAGAGCTGTTTATTTCACACACTGTAAACTCTTATTTGCTCTCTCAGCTGAAAAGCTTATTGTAAAGTAGTTTGTTCAACTTGGAAAAGCATTTGAGTTAAGTTAACTGAACTTAAGAAAACATTTTCAAGATATTAAGTTATACCAACAACTGGACTCAGTTACACTGATAAATGTACATTTTCTGAGTTTCACACAAAGAACTTACAGCTTGCTTTTTTATATTTTAGCTTTATGAGCAGTATTTTATGTGTATAATCATTTGTTTTTATTCAAGTTGCTGTTTTTTGTGTATTTTTTAATTTATAGTCATTTATAATATTGAAAATATCATCTACCATACCAGTGGATATATCGATATTGGAATTTTTTTACTCCCTAATACTGGTAGCAGCATCAGCCTCAAAAATTTGGTATTGGTTGAGCTCTGGTTTGTATGTTGTATGTGAGACATTAATCATATCAATCATATTACTTTTACTATATTACTGACTATTACTCTTTCATTGTCCGACCCCCTACCCTTCAGTAATCCAGTCTTTACTGCCCTCCTGGCCTGGATCTTCCTGAAGGAGAGATGTACGATCTGGGACTGTGCCTTCACTATTTTTACCCTCACTGGAGTCATCCTCATTGCCCGGCCGCCATTCATCTTTGGCCAGGATCTACGTGGCATTGAGGGGGACTACGCTAACCACATCAAGGGCACGATCACTGCCTTTGCAGGTGACACGACTAATAAACTCATACAGACCTTATATAGCAGTAAGGTTTGTTTGACCATAATAAGTTGGTAAAATCATTCAGGAGGGAATAGGATATTGAGAATTTTGTTCTTCTTTTGTATTACAGACCATTTTAACCAGGTCAGGATTACCATGGCAACCAGGGGAATTCAGTGCAGTGCAGCTATGTCCTCTGGCCCTTCAGGGTCAGCTGGGAGATACAGTTTTTCCAATTAGTCATAGTTCTCCTCTGCTGTTCTCCTCCCAGTTGTGATACTAAAATACTGGAGCTCCTCTTGATGTGAAGGAGTGTTAGTTTAAAGTCCTTTCAGATTTACTTGTATAAGCATCTTACACAATCTCAGAAAGTAGCATTAGCCACTCTGCTAAGAAAGCTAGTTTTAGATGCTTAGATTTGCAATTAAAACTTTCCATCTAATGGGAATTGCTAGTTAAGTGACAGATTCATGATCCCTCACTGGCTTCACACCTGCAAACAATTTGCAAAAATTTTTGTTGAATTACCCAGCTAGAAATTAAATGCTGGCTCTTTTTCTTTGGCTTCACCCGTGTCTTGAAAAGTGTCCCAAGTGAAGATCTACTAATGAATTAGGGGCTTTACTTTTCACTTCTGCAGTCCAATGTAACACCTCAGTCTTATAGCACGTTGCTGCAACTAATCCCACAATCCCTTCTGCCCTCATTTGTGAATAACCTCGCCTTCAAAAATTGAGGATTTTTTTTATTTTGTGCATCAGTAGGAAAGACGTGTTTTTACCAGTAATCACAGAGTCATCATTCATCATCATCGTCATCATCATCATAGATGTAAACACTGTTACATAGCGTGTTTATGTTTATGTTTACTTGCTCAGATTTTGTTGATTTGGTCCTCTTACCTTGCATTTTTGTGCTTCTACCATTGATTCACTAAATTGATGTGGCATCCGTCAAAAATAGAGCGGAGAGCTGCTTCTGAGACTTGCCGAGGGGCTGCTGGCGGAATCACAAGCGACATATAAATTAAGCAATTTTTCTCTATGAGTTGCCAAAAACACTGTCTACGGCTGTATTGTGGAAAACAACAAGGACCTTGTTAGTTTTTTGTTTTTTTTTGTTTGAAATCACATCACATAATCACCATCAGTGAACAGTGGGACCTACAAGGCTCTCACTGCCAGAGATGGAGGGTGTTTTCTGAGAAGTGTGATGCGGAGTCTGCAGGGAGGACTGACCGGGTTGCTTTTCCACACATAAATTCAGAGATTTTTCTCATTTAAGTTGCCAAAAACATGACCTTCGACCACATTACTGTTGTTTTTCTTATAACACAGCTGTGTGAGTTAAAGTGTGGGTGGCTTCTAAGTGAACTTCAGCAACATTCTAGAATTCTACAGGGGTCTACAGGGTTAAGTCTCAGATGTCTTTGTTATTGATTTATTAATTAGATTATTAATTATCAGTATTCTTCTGATCGCTGTATTCATTCAGTCTCTTCTTCTTTTTGTCCATTCATAGCGGCTATTACAGCTGCTATTACATTTGTTCTCCTTCGCAAGATTGGGAAGAGCGTCCACTACTACCTCTCTGTGTGGTACTACGCTGTCATCGGTTTCATCGAGTGCATCATCACTGTATCCGTCCTTGGGGAATGGAAAATCCCGTTTTGTGGCCGTGATCGCTGGCTGCTGATGTTGATTGCTGTCCTGGGTATTGCTGGCCAGACCTTCCTCACAAAGGCCCTGCAGATCGAGAAGGCCGGACCCGTGGCCCTGATGAGGACTGTCGACGTGGTGCTGGCGTTCTTCTTCCAGTTCATTTTCTTTAACCGTGCCCCAACCTGGTTGAGCCTCGGAGGGGCGCTGTGCGTAGTGGCGAGCACCAGCGGAGTTGCACTTAAGAAGTGGGTCAGCTGTGCTCGCAAGAGCTGAGACGGAGAAGCAACATAATACTCTGGTATTACTATTGATTCTTTTTTCACTATTATATGTTCTTGGTTTACTCTGTATTTTACTTGTTTTTTACATGCAAACCTATGAGGAGGTTTGAGGAGTTAAAATAGAAATATAGGAGGATAATCTAGTAGGGGTCAGTTATAAGCTTCTGATAGTTTTAAATTCAAAACTGAACTCTGTACATCTATACATGTTGATTCCCAAGAGTCAACCTGTGTAATTTACTGTTATGCATTTATTTTTGTAAGAACACATGAAAAAGATGAGGGAGAAACTGTTGCTGCCCCAAAACCGTACCGTGCTCTCTGGAGCTTCTGTAGCTAACTAACTGCCGATTCAACAGATTTCCTATTTTATTTTTATTAAAGGGTAACTTCAGTATTTTTCAACCTGGACCCTATTTTCTCCTGTTGTTGTGTCTAAGGGACAGCAGTTTTTGAAACTGATCCAGCATTGGGCGAGACCACTGCAGCCAGCTAAAGTTAAAGCAAACTGTAATAACTGCCTGTTTCCCAGCTGACAGCTGTAGTGGTCTCCCTCAATACTGAAGCGATTTCAAAAATTCTGGTCTCCATTAGTCACTTAGACACAAACACATGAATACAAAAAAAATACCAAAGTTACCCTTTATTATAAACATGTTTATAATCAAATGGGGCTCAAAGTTGAATTTCACCATAGCAGTTTGATTCTTTGTTTTAAACTGAATGAAATAGCCAAAGAGAGGTTTACTGTATGGGACCAATCATACTGTGTCACATAACAGGGTATTCATCATAAACTCATTATCAGATGAGTTTCCTGCAAAAAATACTTGGTATATTTGTGGTGCTGACAAAAAGTATTTATTATAAATACACTGCTAAAATTTGAGTCAACAAAAAAGAAATATAAAAGCTGAAAATAAAATCCCAAAACTGGTTACAAGTTTTTACTTGAAAACAAGTCATGCTGTAGGATTCTCTCAGGGATCTCTTAGTTAAGTGCTTATAATGCCCAAATGTCGACTAAATCCAGTCCGTGTCCATGAAGAATTTATTCCTTTCTGAAATATTGATTTTTGCTTTGATTTTTCTTTCATTACCCCTGTCTTATCTAATATATTAAAAGATGATAAGCTAATATCAATTATTTTCCAATCCATGGCTTATCATTTATTAACAATATCTTTGAAGTGCCTTTTGTAGGGAACTTTCACCTCTAGTTTCCCGTAGTGGAGCTGCTCAGTAACCAGCAGCTTTTATTTGCAGCTCTCAGGTGTGATTGTGCATATTAATATGAATATGAAGTAGGGTGCTTCTGGAAAAAAAAAAAAACTCAATCATTTTTAACATGCTTGTATGACAAAAATCAAAAATTAAGTTTAACAGTAGTTTTAACGAGGCACCTAAGACATGACCCACAAAGGCCATGCTGATTTCCTCAGGAGGAGTCAGCTCTCTCATCGTGGATAGCACTTAGAACTGAAGCATCTAATTAGTCTTCTCAGCTTTCTAAAATTATATTTTCTATCATGCTCAGAGGGGGGTGTTGTTTGCACTTTGTCTTTGCCAGAGGGGTAGAAAAAGTGTCAGTGACCTGCCACTATAATTCAACAAATGATGATCATTCAAACAGATGGCAACTTCTTTGGTTAATTCAACAACCAGGAGAAGAAATATGAGGTTTTACCCTGGAGAATTATTGTTTTTGTGCTCGCCTTAGCTACTCAAAACAGCCACCTGTTAATCTTGTGCAATGATGAGGATGTCTGTCGTCCCTTTAAGCAGGGTTGGGTCAAATTACTTTGAAATGTAGTCAGTTACTGAATACAAATTTTGCATTTGCATTTTTTGTAATTAGTATCATAATCCATTGCATTTCAAAAAAAGTAATCAATTCTGAATAGTTTTCAATTACTTCAAAATGAAATATTGAAAATATTGCACCTTATATTAAAACAGTAAGAGGAGCACTTATTCAAAATGTTCATCTTCCATTTTCAGCGTAAATTTAAAAAAAGGAATAAAAACTCCATTGCCCATAAATCATCATTATAGATATTAATTATAATTCCAGTGAATAATTTCCTGTGAGAAACATGTTGTCTTCATTTAAAAACTGTTTGTACAGGGAAGTATAAAGGACTCATAGAGAGCAGAACATTTTGATGTCACAGTGAAGTTTTGACCTTTTGGCTGTAAAATGTCATCACTTCATCATTTTGTCCTATCAGACATTTGTGTGAAACTTTGTCATAATTAGCATGTGAATTCTTGAGTTCAAGCCAAAAACGTAATTTGTGAGGTCACAGTGACCTTTGAACTTTGACCTCCATTTCTAATCAGATCATCGTGAGGTGGACATTTGTGCCAAATTTGAAAAAAAAAAAAAAAAAAAAAAAATCTGTCAAGGCATTCTTGAAAGATCATGTGATCTTGGACCACCAAAATCCATCAAGGCGTTTTCACTAGAATGGGAAGGACAGACTGATGGATGACCCAAAAACAGATAATGCCCCTCGGCCATGGCTGTCACCGGCACAGAGACACAAAAACAATAAATTATTAGTTATGTCGCCCTTAACAAAACTGGCAATCTGAAAGGAGTAACTTGCTTTGATATATAGAAGGACATATTCGGCATATGTATCATATTTGTAATCAAAAAATGCAATCAAGTAATCCTTGACAATGTAACTATAGTCTTAAAACACAGTTTTTCAAATGGAATCTGGGCTGATTATTGTTACTTATTATTTGAAATCTGATTACGTCATCCTGATAACAAATAATGAGTCACTACCCAACCCTGTCCATGAATGGGTTAGTTGCACCTGGCTGGGTCCACGTTTGTCAAAGTCGTGAAAAAACACAAGTTTTGGTCAAACTGGATGAGTTAAACTCCTAACAAAAAAAAAGTGAGACTTAAAAATAGTCTTAAAAGGTATTGAAATATTTCAAAGCAAAAAGATCTTGTGCTAAAGGCAAAATTGTGTTTTGTTCTTTGGCACTAAAAGTTGCCTTGAATCAAAGGTAATTTATGTTTTTATTTATAGGAAACCATCCAAACGCCCTTATTTTAAGGGGTGTAGGTTTCTGGCACAGCAGCCCTTGTGTTCTGTGTTTGTTACATAAATCATTCAGTATTTTTAGCATTTGGCGAGGAGTTTCCCACTGTCATGACTGATGATGTCTTGGTGCAACTGCACCCCTCTGCTGCAGAAATGTTTAATTGGGTGCTAGAAAAGGAAGGCAATTAGTGTTGCTAAGACTGCCATTTAACGTCCTGCGGTTCATTCCTCGCTGTTTTTCACACACTGCTGTTTTCTGTTCTCGTTCAACCTGTTGAGAACTGTGTCAGCACCTCCGCATCATAAGACTTGTCTCCAATTATAGTTCTGCCTTTTGTAAAGTCAACTTTTTATCACTTTTTAATAAGCGAACTGAGTTCACACATTATTGTTTTGTTAAATCAGATAGTCTAACGTGGCACTCCTTATGCCAGCGATGTGTGTGTTTCTTTAATTCTCTTCTGTATGAAGACAAACACAGATTCTAAGGGGAATATTTAGATTTCCAATCTTCCTATAGGGCTCAGCACAGTCTGATATGTAAATGTTTAAATGAAGAAATGCTCCCCTTACTACGCTGGATAAAGCGCTCTCCTTGAGAGTTTATTTGATTTTTATTTACATGCAATTTGCTGTGGTTTGATATTCATCTCAACTGTGCACAAACATTATGTAAGAAGAAATTGAAGGAGTAGTTAGGATTATTTGAAGTCGGGTTGTATGAGGTACTCATCCATGCTCCGTGTATCACCTACAGTAGATGGCAGTCTGCATGGCCCCAGTTTGGAGAAGCAGCAGGAGAACCAGTACAGGAGGCTAAGCAATGTACTGCTGTGGACAGAGTCAGCAGCAAAACGGGTTAAAGGCCCACCTTAAAAAATCTATATCGCTGTAAGTGTATGCTATATTTTCAGCGCTTCAGACAGCCTTTTCTGACAGGAAATTCCTATAAGCCAAATATTGCTCTCTTCAAGCCAACCGTACCCAGTTGGTAAAATCAGTCAGGCTGGTTAGTTTGGAAAGAGCAATATTTGACTTATATTATGTTGGTTTCCTGTTGGATGTCTGACAGCAAGGTAAAGCGATGAAAATATTCTAAATATAGCGTACACTTGTACTGATGTTGATTTTTTTGTTTTTCTCGTGGGCCTTTCTTTCAGCGGCTGAAATAGATTTTGCTGCTGACCCCGTTCCGCAGCACTTCATTGCTTCACCTCTAATGCTGGTACTCCTCTTTGCTTCTCCAAATTGGTGGCGTACTGACCGCCATCTACTGTAGGTAACACACTGATAATAGATAAGAACCTTCTACAGCCCACTTCAAATAATCCAAACTATTCCTTTAAGTTATTCTGAATAGGATTGCACTGATACATGAACACAATACCAATTATTATTACTATATTATTATCATTATTATTACCAGTTATTACCATAATAGTCTGATCCTACCAATTGGTTTTAAAAAGTAGACTATAGTAAAATTATTGATTTGAGTTAATTGCACAACAAGCCCTTCGATAGAAGTAAATGGTGAGTAATAACATCAATCAAACTTTAGTGAGAGAGATTTATTTAAAGGCACCGTGACATTATTTTAATCATCGTTTTGTAGGATGTCATGATCACTTAAGATGTTCTGAGGCTAATTTTACTGTATGTTCTTGTTTGATTTGCTTTGACATTGATTTTCTAAGAATATAGTTGACTTGGATGCTGGTAGTGTAAGCACAATGTGTTGTATTTCCATCTAATGGTCACGTGAACATTTGTTTCAAGACCTATAAGCCTTACAAACCTACTGAAGCTGTTTTTAGGATTTTTAAACTATGCTTTAATAGTATTTATTTTACTATTTCTGTAACGTATTACATCAACATATTCTATGAGATGTAAATATTTCCGGATAGTGATTGATTATATTTAGTATATTATGATTTAATAATAAATTCTATATGAAGTTACTGTCTGTGGTCTCATTTAATGGCTGTGTTTGTGAGAAAAAGTTATTTTTCTGCTGTCAAACTTCTGCACACTGATTTGTTTTTCATAAATCACTTGAGAAATCACATTTTGTCTTTCTAACATGACTGAAACTTGTGGAACAGACCCAAGCTGTGCAGAGGCATTGTTTGTACTTACATCATTGTCCCAGAAGCCCATGCTGTTACCCCAGCTCTGCTCATGACTCAATAGCTGACAATTGTACAAACTAGGCTCTGAGCATAGAGCCTTTTTTTTTTTACAAACCACTGAGTCAGGTAGCTGTTGCTCAGAATAGTACCTGTCATTGTGTGTCTGTGTGTGCACGCGTGTATGCATGCAGGTTATTTGTCTCTGCGAGCATCACACCTTTGTTTATTTCCCCCTTTGTTTGTAAACAACACACGGTTGTGAGGCACTGTGTATTCATGCAGAATGGCAGTGTTTCACTGTGTTGCAATATAAGCCATATCTTACAAAACAAAGGTTTGTAGCCTCCATAGAGGGCTAACTGCATGCAGATGGTGTTATAAACCTTCCTCTGCATCTAGTCTGTGGTTGCAGGGTAATTCTTCAGCTGAGCACTGAGTTAAGTGAAGTGTGAAAAGGCTGAACTAGAACACAGCAGCTCTTTGTTGTAGCCAGTAGAATGAGGATTTACTTGAGGCTAAAGACGTTTTGTACAAAATAGGGTTTGTTTTTTTTGATATTTTAAATCTTCCACCTCCAGTTTTAGCGCTACTTTTTGTCTTCTTTGTTCAGTTTCAACAAGCAAACACCTATACATTATACCCATATTGCTAAGGATGCTTATAACATGCTGTATTGTAGGTAATCACAGTAGTAATAGTGCCTCTGCTGTGATCAGTATTATTAAGAATGTTAATAAGAAGGTTGACTATTCTTTCATCTTTCTAGTTGGTCTGGTAAAATACCTAGATTTTCTAGAAAGCATTTAAGTAAAGGTAGAAGTGAAGGTGACTTGGTCTTCCCCAGTTTAAACTGTACTATCTGGCTGACCATTTAATTTTTATTTTTTTTTTTTTTGCCCTCCTAGCATCATCCTGGAAGGAATGCCTCCACGGTTGCAGATGGAGTACCTTTCTTGCAAGCATTTATGTCTCCAAGCACTCCTCAATAGTCCAACAAAGGTTAAAAGAGACATACACAGGAATAATCCCATGATTCAGTGGTCACAGGTGTTATCTATAATGAAAGCCCCTAAAATGTACCTGGACTCCCCCGATATCCTCCAGTCATGTGTTTAGACTGGGTTTGGAGAACATGGTCTTCACACCTTGGAGGGAGAAGAGTAACATTTCTCTAAGAGTCGTCTACATTAATGATCACCTCGCCTCTTGTAAGCAACAGCAACAGAAATTTCAGCTCCCAGCTTCACATTTTTCACATTTTGGCTGGGTTGAGTCCAGGTAGAGTGAAGGATAAGTATGAAGCTCAGGCCATATCTTTATCCACACTGCAAGCCAGAAAACTGCTCCTACATCTCTGGCTATCTAAGAAGCCCCCAACACTTGATACGTGGCTAAAGAAATTAGGAAATTCACTCTGTCAAACAGAAAGGGACTCTTTCAGAGAATCTGGCAAGATTTTGTATTGTTTTTGTTGTTTTTTTTGTGCACTATTTTTTGTGTATCTGTTCTTCTGTATTTTTAAATCACTTTTCAAAAAAAGATGTTTCCAATAATCTTAATTTTGGGCCTTAAAATGTCTTAAACTACTTACTATATTATTATAATTTTATTAGAAAGCTGCATTAACTTTAGTCTTGCTTTTACATGTGTTATCGGGAAAATTTGTATTGAACACACTGTAAAAACTACAAAACAAAACCAACATTGCCCTATAACCACTAATGCACCCTGGGCTTGTACTTTTTTGGCACTATGGACATGAAATAGGTTTTAAATTGCATTCAAAAGATCTTTAAGTCTTAAATTTAACTTATTGAAACCTGCAGAAACCTGGAATACAATGTAATTGTAGCTCCCTGCACATGTAATGAACCTTTACTGACAGCAGAGGGCAGGATGCACACAAATAAGGTCTTGCTATTGAATGCAACTTCACCTGAAAGTCTACTAATTTAAGTATTGCAAGTAGTTGTGGTTTTATTGATGGTTTATGGTCATAAGGTAGAACTCTCTGAAAGGGTTCAAGATGGAACTTTTATAAAGGTTCTACTGGGAACCAAAAAGGGTTCTCCTATGGAGACAAGCCAAAAAAGCCTTTCTAGTTCTAGTTAGCATCTTTATTTCTAAGAGTGTAATGTTCATTTGTAGTCCCCTGGCAGGCAATTAAAAGCACTGATGTTAAGAATAAAAGCATTGAATACAATCAATGTTAAAAGCAGTGAGAATATGCAGATACAAACAGAACCTGCGCTTCATAGACAAGAGAGAAAGCTCTTATAGACATACAGAATCAATAATGCTTGATAATCAAACAACAAATGGCATGACGATACAATCAGCAAATAGCATAATAACACAGTGTTTAAGCCTGGTGAAGTATGGATGCTATGTACAAAGGCTGTGATAAGCAGGAGCAGCTCCTTTACTAGTAATTCTTAATTTTTCATGTTAGTAAAAGCACCTGTTTTTTGAATGAGGTCTGGCCTAAATTGCAACTTGCAACCCATAGGAAGAGATGTAGCAAGTGTGCAAATGTGTGCTGCTTTGCTCTTTAAAATGGCTGTGCATTATAACAAATTATTGCATGCACAACAAGCTGCATTAAAGCTAGGGTAGGCAATATTGTTTTGGTATCGTTGAGAGATAATTTCATAATAACCTTTCAGCATATTGTAAATCAAGTGGCAGAACTCGACTTCTGCACCTCCTCTTGGCTCTGTTTTTAGCCTTTAGGGAATCTGGCCCTTGACACTAGACTTAAACCAATCACAGGTCTCCTCAGACTGGGTGTTCCTATTGACTGTTCTACTAGTGCAGCTAGATAAAAGGAATGTCAAGGAAAGAATCAACTTCACAGGTGAGTACTGTCAGTGCTGAACACGAACACACATGGGGCTAATCCATTGATATTTTTGACTGTGCTGAGTCAAACCGTATCGCCACTGATTTGCACCTCCATTACCGCTTTTATTGCGCCGAGCCACACCCAAGATGGACCCACTCTGGAGCGGGGCTAAAGCAAGCCAGACTTGCCTCCAACTGGGATGGGTCACGTCTCGCAGACTGTGGCCAAACGGTGATGAGCCTCTTTTTCTGCCCTTTGAACAAGCGAGTGTTGTGATACTGAACTCATGTGTGTGCAGGAGAGCAGAGAGAAAGACGTTTTTTAAAGTCTCTTTATGTTCAGCTCTCCTCTGTCGCTGTTTGTACTGTCAGGTATCTGCTTTGATGTCTATTGGTCTGCTCACTCACGATTGCCTCAGTAAAGTGTTGTGTGTGCACATGATTTGCGTGCTGCTCGTCTGGTAGGAGAGACTGAGGATGGAGAAAATGAGACCTAACTCAGATGAGACTCAACACTCAGCCGTTTTTTTGGCTTTCTACCTACTGCAGCTTTAAGCAGTTTTGACCCCTGGCTAGTGTGTTAGCCAACACTTCCCCCGTGGAAGGCAAAAATTAACTGACAATGTGTGGCATCTAATCAAAATCCCTGTCCTCTCTTCCACCAAGCAAACATGAAAAAATTAAAGGCTGTTATTGAATAAGATGGCTATCTCCACAGCAGTACATTGCTAAGCTACTTTGCTGGCTCCTGCTGTTTCTCCAAACTGGGACGTGCTGACTGCCATCCACTGTAACTAATACACTGACTGTGGATACGTACTTCATACAACTCCACTTCAAATAATCTGAACTATCCCTTTACGAGGCTTGCTTTGATGAGGAAATACAAGCTTGTTCTTGCTCTTATCAGATAAGGTCAGAGGTGTGTGTATATATTCTAAATAGATTGTGTATTATCACTATACCTTATTTTGATACTCTCACAAGCACACATACAATCTATATTTATCAGATAGGCCTGCATACTTAGTGTGCTTACCTGTGCAAAAAATAAAGATATGCTGGGAACGTTGCCATACTAATATTTTAGTAACAATTCCCTACCGTTGTATAAAATGTGAGCATCATGACTGTGCAGGGCTTGTTCGCAGGGAGGAGATGTGACAAAAGTAAGTATGTCACTGAGAGTGCATGTTGGTATGTAAAAACGCGTGATAACGCTGGAAAAGGCCTCCCGCCCTACTCTTTTTTATCAGCGTGCTGGGGATTCCCAAAGGTTTGCATGCTCCTGGGTGGAGGAGAGTTGGAGGAATGGAAGGGTTGCACATTCCTGACAGATGGCATCAGACTTCCCATCAGCGGAGCGGGAGGGAATTGGAAAATTATCCCTCATTTTCCAAGTTGAAATAAATGAAGTTATAGGCTGTGAAGTGGAAAAGGGCATCTCTTTCAAGCACGTGCACTCGCTGTCTCGGGGGCGGGGCAGTGGTGCTTTCACAGGCGGAACAACTGCAACCTACTTTCTCTTATAGGGAAGACTGGGGACGGTTGCAACACTGTTTGCATTTCTCTCAGTTTCTCAGAGGCTATTTTGACCAGGCCAAGTAGATCTCTATATATTAAACTTACACCTGTCTGCTAATTAAGATGATTACATATGATATATCATTCACAATATAATACTTGAAAGGAAGAAGGCAGAAGTTGCAACGGACCCAAACCCCACAGACAGTTGCAACACTATCAAGGAGGGTTGCCACATAATAAAAATATTTAAAATTTCACTAATTAGCCTAACTTTTGCTTTTTGTCTCAATAAGCCAGTATTCTGAAAGTATGCATTCACCCTAAACAAACCAAAAAACGTTGAGAAAATTTAGATTTTTGAGTTTTGAATCAAATTGAAAATCTTAAGTTTTGAAATACCTATAATCTTTTGTTGAGATAATTTACTTTTCTTATTTAGATTAAAAAATGTATGCAATGTAAAAATTGTTCACAGTGTGATCCTGATTTGTTATTATTTGGGTGCTTGAAAATTAAATGGTTGTAACTGAAAATATGAAATTAACCACTATTCACCTTCGCTTCAATGAGTTTACTCAACAATTTTTAAAATACAAATTTTGGGGGGTTTCTAAAATGCAAAGATTCAAGTTTATCTACAAAAGAAAAGTAAATTATCTCAGCAAAACCTGGTAAAACCTTTTCAAAACTTGAGAGTTTGAGTTGGGCTCAAAACCAATCAAAAAAAAAAAAAAAAAAAAAAAAAAAAATCCCCAAAACTAGTAAGTTGCCTTTAAAGTTTGCATTTTCTCTGCTTTATTATTTTTTACTGTTTTAGTCTGGTTTATTTATTTAGTTATATTTATTAAATAACAGTTATTGAGTTTTGTTTGTTTATGCATAGAACACAGGCCTACCTTGAGTTAATGTCCAGATGTTACAGATGTTATTCAATCTCTTTATATTTAAGTGTGAGACAGAGACTGGAATCATTTGCAAATTAAATACGTATTTATTATGCAAACCTGCAACAATGACTACATTGAAATATACTGTTATGGTTGCAACAATCTGTTGCAACTGTCCCCATCCTATATCAGCTATGACAAACATCAAGTAAGTTTTGATTAATTCATACATAAAGTCAGGACAATTTGCCAAAAATACTGCTCATGAAAGAAACAACTTTCATATGTCAAGCACAAGTGGTTTTTTGTTTTGTTTTGTTTTTTCCAACACGTGCAGCAGTTCAAGTGTGATCATTTTGCTGATTGGAGGAATAAGAGTTGCTGCAACCATCCCCTGTTTCAACTCGTCTACCCAAAGAAAAGCCATTTTGCAATCAGGAGAACAATGACACATGTACGTGTTGCTTGTGAAACTTCTCATTGCCAAGTAAATTCACTGAAGACCTATTCCAAGTTTTATTCATCTGCTGATTGAGCTTGTTCTAGACAGAAATCTGGCTGATTCAGCTGAGGTGAGGCATGTCTGGCTCTACACTGGCACATTATGGGCCAGGCCCGGAGCAAGCATGGCAGCTGATTGAGGATGACACAAGGTGGCTGTCACGTCGGGGCCAACCTGCACTGGGGGCAGTTATTAAGTTAAGGAGTCAGAATCGTCTTTGTAATTGGCTGCTTAGTTAAGCCAAACATGCGGACATAACAAGTCTATATAACACTGTACATATGAACTCTAAAGTCTGCAGTGAAATGCTGTAAAACATAATTCATTTTTTGAGCTATAGGAAACAATGTATGGAGCATGCTACAAAAAGTGGACGACTGGCTATGGTGCGAAATTGTAGCCAGACATTCCAATGTGGTGATACACAGACACATACACACACACACATACACAGTACCACAAAGTAGCCCAGAGCCGCAGTTATTGTCCTCCTGTCCACAGCTCAGTTGGCTACTGTGAAAGGGATGCTGCATTCAGGGGCTCTTGGATATTTTGTTATCAGACTTAACATTATATAAATCACTCATAAGAGGAGCATGATTAAATGCATATATCTCACCACGTTTAAAACAAAATACTGAAAACTTTCAAAGATATATTATGCCTAGGGTTTGAATTACACAGTGACTTTTGGGGGAGCCCTATCTCCAATGCACACTGTTACACGCACACACATATATGGAAGTGTGCGGCAGGCCAGTTTCAGGGTTACTGCAAAAAACATTCAACTGATACAACTATAGACAGTTAATACTGTCACTAACATTTCATGGAGGCTAAATAACAACAACATAAGGTGACTGTTTCAAAATCAAATAAGACATTAATTGATCAAGAGCAAAAAGAACAAGAAACAAACTCTCCAGTGGCCCACACAACAATCACAGCAAGCAGCATCGTGTAATTAGTGAAAATAATTGTCTGTAAATTGTAATGTAAAGACTGAATAAGCGCACAATATTCACATATTTTTACAATTATTATTTATTTCAGGAACATCATATTTTAGATGTCCCCCTAAATTTCTCAAAGGAGGCTTTCAAGGGAGCTTATGTTCTTTTCAGGGGAGCTGAGCTCCACTTAGGTCCAATTTGAACTATGTTTATGCCTGTGAGTGAGTTAGATGAGTGAGTTACTTACCCATTGTGCATTACATTCCTATCCAGTGTACTGCAAACAGCAGGATGCATGGAGACTGCACCATATGCCCAGAAAACAACCTGTTCTCATATGCAATAATAATACTATCTGTTTCTAAAGTTTTCTGAGTGTCAGTTAATTTGTGGTAATTTAATTAAACACCGTAATTTAGGAATATGCACAATATAAACTAATTAATTACCTTCTTAAAACTACTCATGCCCCCCCTACAAGATAGACAAAGGTTTACATAATTATGTGACACCCACACCTCACTAGATGATGTATTTTAGCGGTCCAAATTCCTGAGCACATTTGCAATTGATCAAATTACTAAAACAATTGAGATGCAGTGAGCCTGAGGCATTGGGGGCTCACAGCTGTTGCTTATTTTGCCAGATTGGTAATTGAGTCCTACGTAACATTACATAAGCTACGGCCTTCTCATGGTTTCTGAGCTACAAGCCTGCAAGATACCTGTGGCATTCATTGTTTTACTACTTTATAACAGCTGTACAGTGGCCTAAATGCTATTTGCAGCAGTTTGATCCAGCACGGGTTGACCAGATGTGCTGCTTTATGCAAGAAATATGAAAAGGAAATACAGCTACAACAAAGACTTGGAATCTATTAATAACAGGGAGTGCCAGTCTGGATGCATTCCTGCTGAAACCAAAAGATAGGCTAATTGCCAGAAAGGTCACAGCAGATAAAATAATTCACCACACTGTGCAGCACACCCAATCATTTCTGTCAGCACACTGTGGTGACCTCACCTATAACCTACATAGTTTATTGTGTGCTAGTAAATCAGCAGGGGGGCACAGCATAGAGATATTATGGGCTAAGGGGCACAACAAAATATGTATTTTTGAAGTTAGATAGGCTTTATACCAAAATTTTAAACTGCCTCTCAGCATTGGTAACAAGTTGTTCCATCCTAATGTACTCTTTGTCCTACATTTGTTCCACGTTTGTTGGAATGTGGGCACCCTAATCTAGCAGCATGTCAGTCGATATGTCTAATTTTACCTGCCTGGAACAGATCCATCTGTCAGCCTATGCATGCCTATATACATTTATTTTAAATCCCAATGCAAATTTATATAAACATAATGTTTGTCTGTTACATCTGATTTCCCATGAGGCTGCAGTCAAACCTTCAGTCTGTAAAATAGTATTTATGTGCATGACTTTCTAACCGTAACTTTTAGGTTTTAAGAATCAAAACTAAATACATAAATATTTTTAGAATTAAATGCTTAAATAAACAATGATTATTTAATGCAAAATTGTCACCATTAATTAAAAAAAAAACAAAAAGTAAATGAAACATTAAATATGTAAATGTGAAATTTATTTATTTATTTGTTTATTTATTTATTTAGTGTTCAGTCTCATTCCCAAAACATCAATTACCCACATTTTGGGTTGGTAAGGCATCCCGAGCACAGCAAAATAATGAGAAAATAAGAAGGTACTGGCACTTGGTGGGGGGGGGTCTTTGCAGGTGCTGCCACACACTTCTGGTAGGTTGTGCGAATGATGACCATTGAGAAGTATTATTTTTGTAAGAGTCCATTTTCCATTGTTTTTTGGGAAAGTCAAAAAACTTTGACTTTGTTAACTTTACTTATTTATCTATTCATGCCTGTACATTCATATATTTGGTTATTTATTCATTCATAATATTCGTTAATTTACTTACATTTTCATGTATTCACACGGATTACACCATTGTTTATTATTTAAGCATTTTTTTTTAATAATCATATAATTATTCTTTATTTAGGTATTTAACCATGTACATATTTATGTTTCTATATTACAAGTTTTGGTCCTTACAACAACATCAAACTTAATTTCGAGTCCTCATTTCGAGTGTGAAGCTCAGTTTTCCGAGGAGCAAGTGAAGGCATCAGAGCAGAGAGCGGTTTCCCACCGCAGCACGAGCTGCTGCATCAACTGTCTCGCTCGAGACGAGAGTTGTGTGGAGGAGCAACTCAGTCAGCGACAAACTGAGCAGCGACATGCGTTGAACACTCAGCATGTGGAGTTTCCGTGGACGATAACTGGATTTAACAGCATTTGTCGGTAAGTTTGTGTCAACGCATCCTCATACTGTCACGTCAGCACACGTTTAGACACCTTTTTCACTGGGGCTTCCCTGCACGAGCGTCCTGTCGGGAGTGAACAGCGGGTTGTTTGTAAAGTTGATGACACAGTTTAGTGGGTTCCCACACTCCTCCAAAAAGTCACTCAAAATCACTCTAATGCTCATGTTTTTGCATACACTCGGGTTCGTCCGGTACTAGTAAGGAATGTAGGTGAAATGTGATGCTCGACTCTGTTTCAGCCGGGACACTAAACTGAAATCACCTACTCTGTAACTCCAAGCACACACAGTCCGTGAGTGGGTTACCCGCTACATTTTGGGGTTACCTCGGATAAAACTTGAATTGCTGCCGTTGTACTTTCTGTGCTTGCTTCGAGGTGCAGTACCACGTACGACGGCTATATCGCTGTCAAAGTTCTTTTTGTATGTGATGTTGCAGTGAAGGCTGCTTCAAACTAAAGAGGTTTTGTAAGTCCTGAATGGAAATAAAAGGGAAATACAGCTCGGATTTAATCAGATCAAGATCAGAAAATCACCAACAGAAGGGAAGGAAAAGACACATGGGCAACTTATGAATAAAACACAGTCCATGTGACATTCTGACACACACCAATACAATAAAAGGACCATATTTACAGAGCAAAGTGAGAGTCAACAAGTAGAAAAGACACTTGGGATGTTCTTTAAAGTGTATTATCCTAAAATTACAGTACTTTTACTGATTGATTAATTTCCATGTAAAAAAACGTTTTTTCTCTGCAAATAATGTTTGCATTGTGCGTATTTATTCAACTTCCAGTCAACAGTTGATGTGTGCTCCGAGGCATATTGAGGCAGCAGTTGGAGAGAAGGTGTGGTGATGTCTTGAGATTGAAATGTGGAGCAGACAGGGATGGGAGACTGGTTGGACTTGTTATTTTCTGCTTTCTGTTCTCTGAATTGGTGCATCCCCACCTCCAGTAAACCCAGTGGGCACTTCCCATTTGTTCAGCCGTGGCACAGCTCCAGACTTTGTCTCGATGACATCATGTGTCTGGGTTTAGAGGAGTGTTAATTGTGACCATGACTGACCTTTGACCTTTAATCTAAATATGTAGCAATTGTTGAAGTCATTCTTTTTTGCCACATTTGTTAAGCGACTGTTGCACTTTGACCTTTTTACCTGTGTTTGAGAAATTAAAGGTGCTCTATGGAGTTTTTTGATTACATTAAGTCTCGCCAAAACACATTGCACTGGTCCTTGTGGTCAAACAGATGTGTTGAGTGCATTTTCAAAAAAAAAAAAATTTTTTTTGGGCTTTTTTATGCCTTTAATGACAGGATAGCTCAGTGGTTCCCAAACTGGGGGGCGGGCCCCCCTTGGGGGGCACAGAGCCACTGCAAGGGGGGCGCGAAGACCAGAAAAAAGAGTGAAACAAAGCTGAATGAATATGATCTATGCAGGGGGAATAAACAAATGAGTTTGCTGTTTCTATCCAGCTGACCTTTATTTAGCTAAAATTTAACTTTTGAATTCTTTTTTTTTTTTATCAGTTCCATCCCATTTTTGTTAACAATTGATTGAAAATTTTGTGGTGGGGGGGCCTGATCTTTTGTTGGCTTCCGAAAGGGGGGCATACTGGAAAAAGTTCGGGAATCACTGGGATAGCTGACGATATGACAGGAAAGGGGGAGAGAGAGTGAATAAAGACACGCAGCAAAGTGCCAGAGGTGGGAGTCACCACGATTCACAGCTTCAGTACATGTGGCAAATGCTCTACCAACTGAGCTACCTGGCCACTGCATTGAGTGCATTTCAGTGTCAAAGTTTTTTAGTATTTTTAATCTTGCCTTGTTTGCATCCATGTTTATTAGCACTCCTCTCCTTCCTTGCCTTTTGCTGGCCCATTTGTTATCTCTGCTTATTTGCATTTTACTTCTACCAGCTGTCACTCATAATTTCAACCTATGTTCTATGATCTCATTAGTGTCAGTATGTGCTCACAGCTATATTACCTGAGTGTGCTCATAAAAGCTGGAAGAGATCACAAAAAGCCCTGGAAATAACGGTGGCAGTAATGTGTACTGTGTTGTCTGTGTAGTTGTGCATGCATGTGCCTCCTCGTCCTTGTCTTGTGATAGGAATTGATAAGATTTTATTGATACCAGTGTCATTATCAATTCCACTTATCAGTCTGATTCTTTATTGATTCTTTTATTGGTTCCTGAGTAGTTTTAGTCCAGCTGGCTGTAGCCTGAGAGCTCATCTTCTAAAATGGATGAAATGAGAGGAAGTTTGTCATTCAGTTTGGCTCATTCAGGTTCTCTTAGGCAAAGTATGGCGATATTGTTATAACACTGGACAGCGTTTCTCAAACTCTTTACACCACGTACCACCTCAGAGAATATTGAACTCTTGAAGTACCACCTTCCCCCTTTGCACTGTTTGGTTGCAGCAGGTTCTGTGGACACTTCAATTGCGCTTCTTAAATTTCACTGTCATCCAATGCAATTGCGATATGCAATACGATTAGTAGACATTAGCATTTTAGCATCACAATTTACCAAATTTACCAAAACACCCCATAAAAAAATCATGGTCATGTGACATTTGTTGGTGTCTGTACCAAACAAACATGTTTTCTTTCATTTGAAGAACAAGATTGTGATTTTGATGCAATTGCGTTTAATAGTGCAGCCCTGTTAACAATAATATATCCATCTGCATTTAATGCTGTCTTGCATAGAGAAAACATGTGTAAACATGATCAGAGTTTAGGGAAAGGAAAAAGCACTGAAGAAAGCAATTACTGTGTGTAATCATTCAGATATATAAGCCAGATCCCACGCAACAGACTGCTCTGGCTTCAGTGTTGAAAACAGATTTCCTTCAGCTTAAACTCTCCGATATGAACTTATTTTGACTTTGTCTGGGTAACACCTGGGAATTAATGAATAATGACATTTTGATTGTAGTTAGGTGAATGCGTATGTGATTGTCATGTGGTTATATTATCTTGAGTCTATCCCCAAAAATTTGTTCTTGAAACAAAAAATGGGTGATTGCAAAGAGCAAACTTCACATACCAGCTCGTTTGATTTTACAGCACAATCATGTTGTTTGTTGTGTGAAAAACTTTAACTGCTGGCTACCTGCTCACAGTGAAGGTTTAACACCATATGCGAAGTGTGATGTGGACATGGCTCATCATCATCTCTGCTAGGTGCTATACTTTTGTTCTGCCTTAACACTGTTTTTGTGGATATAGGACACATTCACAGATTGTGGCACTCATCTAATTCTATTCTTCAAGTTCAGCAGTTTGCCCCTTGTGAGTCATCGGTCTGTCTCTCTTTGTTATCGACATACACTAGCATTCACACACTCATCTGCCGTGAAAATACAGTCACCCCTTCTTGAGTCAGCCCTCTCCCTCTGTTGTTACACTAACACACACAAACAGATACACACACACACACACACACACACACAACACAAGAGTTTCTGTGCAGTTTCCACTGGAGTCTCTGTCTGCCCTGCCCTCTAATCAAAGCCATATGTTCTCCAGGTCCCTCGCATGAAAAGTCTGTTCTGTTTGCAGCTCTTTTCCCAGTGTAACCAGCCTCTCACTTTATTACTGGCAGAGAGAGGACTGTGTTCAGAATGAAAGGTAACCTGCAATGGATTGCAGGTTGATGTGTCCTCCTTTTAACATTCTTTTCTTTTTTAATATTTTAATATATTTTTTTTCACCGTCTGTTTGAGGCATCATCTCCATGGTGATATAAAATTTGGTAATGGGTTAGTTAAATCTTCTGTATTTGCCTGCTTCACAAGTAGTTGTTTAAGTATTTATGAGCGCTCCTGGTGGCTGGTTTGATTCTTGAATCAAAGATATTTCAGTCCTTCTAGCCTTGATCATCTCTGACAGATCAGAGTGCAAAAGATTTTCTGGGCGTGTAGCTCACATCACCTCTTCAGATGAATCAGCTGTCAGTCTTTATAAAAACATGTGGCCCAGGAGGCCAAAATGAGGCTGCACAAACTTATTAATCTAAGAAACCTCACCAGTTTGGCCCCATTATGTGACCATGACTAATATAAATATAACCACTCTTGTTATGTGGAGGACCCACCAGAAACTGGCATGTGATTCATTTTGGATCCCAACCCAAAATCTTTTAATATGCTAATACTCCCTTCAAGTGAAGGATAAAATACATACTTTAAATTCTCCCAGTAAGGGGGATGCCGTGCTGTTTATCTGGTTATGGATACAGATTCCATTCAGCTGAAATTTACACGCAAGCCGATGAAAAGCAGTTTTCCATCAGTTCTTCACCACTTGAGCTGCGATTCTCTGCCCAAAGCTGTCTGGGTTCAACCCACTGGGTTTGGGCCAATTCAGGCTCTTTGAATTTGCTCAAACTTGAATGAGGTTACGATTCAAGGCACAGTTTAGGCTACATGCTCCCATTGTAAAAATTAATAATTAACAGAGGTATACTGTGTATAGCATGTAATTACATTTTTTTAGCTAATCTTTTGGTATTTCAAGTTTGTTGCTGATGTTGACATCCATGTTTAACTTAAGGCAGTATAGTTTTTGTGTCCATGAGTGCATGAAGGTCTGCTTGGGTGTGCGTGATGTAAACTTTGTATCAGAGGGTGTATGCAAAGACACTGTGTGGACATTCGTATGCCCATAATTTGTTGTCACCGTGCAGACTTGTCTATGCGGCCACTACAGAAATACTGCACATGTGGAACGTCTCCTCCAAGCAGACTATCAGAAAGTAAAACTAATAGGCGTTCATGGTGTCTGTAACTGTCCGTGAATGTATCATTTGGGGGTACAATCCAATCCTTAGGGTACTTTCACACCTGGATCATGGTCTGGACCAAACAGCCAAACCGTGGCGCAGCTGAAAGAGGTGGTCTTGGTATGGATAAAACTGAACCATAGTTCGGTTTGTTTAGTGTGAAAACATTTTTTTTTTTCATAGTTTGGATATTCAGACCAATGACAGGAACAGAGTACATGGGGAGAGTAGAACACCAAATGTTTAACTGACACTAACTGACCCTGGCATCTTTATAAAGAATCAGTTAGAAAAAAAACTCACAAAAATCCCAACAGTTTTCAATTATCTTCCAAGAGGATAAAAGAGAGGAAGATGATTGACAGCACACTGACATCACTTTTTCACATTGAAAAAGAAAACATGAGAGCCCGGTCCAATTTTCTCTCTGCTGCTACCTGCAGTCATTTTGATAAAAATGCAACAATCCAAATTTGGATGGAAATCACATATGTTGTAATGACTTTTGTTTTTGTGAGTGGATTTTATTCTAAAGCACAAAGATTCTTTCTAAAACCTTCCCAGCTGCACTAATCTCTCCCTTTATTTAGGTATTTGCATTGCATGGCAACATTCGTCAGTTTCTTCTCAACTGCCACCAGTTTAAGGAATGTGATTCTATTGTAGTCATATGATGTGTCTTTTCTTCTCTGACCCCCTGTGTTGGGGGGGTGGGGGGGGTGGGGGGGGGGGGGGGGGGGGGGGGGGGGGGGGGGGGGGTCCTTTGCATGAAGAATGCATTACTATACTGAAGACTGAAAGGGAACTGCAGGATTTTCTTTTACTGGCTCTTAGAGATAGCACTGTAGCACATTTTGATTACCAATACAGTTCTACAAGACTCAGTATCTACTTTAGTTTATGCAATATGATTCACATAATTATTTAGTAAGCTCTCCAGTGTGCACTGAGGTTTGGATACCTATCAAAGAAGATGATGCATAAATTTCTTCTTAACCAGCTTGTTTTCATGAGACATGTTGCTACATCTCTTTATGCTAGTTACATTGTAGCTGATGCAGTTTTGTGTGATATTTTGATATAATGTTTCAGGGAATACTTGTCAGTAGTTAATATTTGAATATAAGTTTACTTTTTTCCAATAGCCAATCCAGTAGGGCTGTAATAATACATCGACCAGGATCAACACATCTACATCTAATATCTTTCTATATTGTAATCTTTAAGATAACGCCTTTATTTTGAAATTCCCATGGCATGTCTGCGGCACAAATGTCTGGAAGAGTTTATTTATTTAATTGTCGAATCATAATATAGTTGCTTTTTGTGAGTGTGTGTGTGTTAAATGGAATCTAATCTAATCTAATTTAATCCAAATTGTATCGTGGCAGACTTTGTGATATCAGCAAATATCATATCGTTCTCCAAGGAATCGATATAATATTGTATTGCGATGAAACTTGTGTTTTGCACCCATACAATCCAGTGTTTTGGGCTTGATTAAGACTGATAGCAATACCAAGTGTTTTATCAGCACATCTCTGGTTAGTTTTTCCATTGTTAGACCTTGTTATAGTCTGGACTCACTTGCCTAATAAAAGGAGTTTCTTGGAAGTCACATCTGTGTCCTGTACAGTACCAACTATGTTTTGGTACTTTCTGTAACAGTACTAGTCACCTTTTTGGCATCACTGAAGTATTCGTGTTTGAGGGGATAATCTAATTGAAACCGCACTGCGTGACTCTTTCTTTGCAGTTGGGTGACACTAGTTGGAGCGTCACTCTATTGTACTCACATGGCATGCCTTTCTTTCTCCGTGGCCCCTACACAACAGAAAAGGGGATTCCTTCTCTCCCTGACCTGCTTATTATGCTGCTGGAATGCTAAAGATCCAATGCTGAATCTGAGTGTGAAGTATTTTGGAGGCTCAGGAGGAGAAGTGGCATTTCAACTCGGTTTGAATTCAGCTTCCATTTTAGACTTTTACATTTTCCATCTCATTTTCTCATCTTACTTTCCTTATGCAAAGATTATTACCAGTAATTCATGGTGCTGCTGTCTATCTAACTGATTGGGCTTTACTCCCCTTGTGCTCCATGTGAAGTTGGACCTAATCACATACCAGGCCATGAGTCATCGTTCGGATGAGTTGTGAAATAATCCCTCATGAATGAACATTAGAAAAAGGCTTTTATGTGAGCGTGAAGGCCCCCTGTTAAGGGGATAAACAATGATTTAGGACGGGTTCACAAACTGTTCTAGCTCTGAGACACAAACTCATTAAAACAAAATGTTACTCATTTTGATTGACCACCCATGAGACAAAAGGTTATTGCACACAGGAGCTTTGGTGTTTAAATCCATAATTTCAATAACTGGTTGAATGACTCAACAACTGTGGCCCATTTTGGAACTGTGTCAGATGTTGATTCAAATTAACTGATCAGATTATTAGCAAAAAACTAATCAGTTGATTGAGAAAATAATCAGATTAGTCAATAATTAAAATAATTTTTAGTTGCAGCCCTACTACAGATAGGAACCACAAACCAGTTCTGGTTCTGTAACAAATTGTCCAGTCAGTCAGAATTGTATGCAACTCATGTGTTTATGCTGCTGGAAACTTGCAACTAGAGATGAAACAATGGTTAAAGTGACTAAAATGATCACAGTTATCAGTCTTATCGTATTGTTAAAACATGCTGAAAATGTTCGAAAGTATGATACACACACTGAAATCATTTCACCAAGTTTTACACCGAAAACCTCTCAAAGCCATTTGAAATGGCATCTTGTCCCTTGCAATGTCAATATTTCATTGACGCAAAACAAACCCACATTGCTGCGCCTGTGTCTGGGAGACTGTTTCTAACTTTGGTTGATGCTGGACAGTATTTACTGTGAGTTTTTCAATGCACGCTAATCAAATCAATTAAAATTTGAAATGGTTACATTACCCTTCACATTAACATTCACAATAAAACTTGATAAAATGTTTTATTGTGAAACCAGAAGGCTAACTGTGTCATCCCTACTTGTTTTAAGTTAAATAGTGTTCAGACTCAAAGATTAACTGAAAACCTGTAGGCCAACTTTTTTCCATACAGACTTGATCAAGGATTAATAAGACAGTAGTTCTTAAACTGGGGAAATTTTTTTCAGCTTCTGAAGGGGGCATGCCAGAAAAAGTTTGTGAGCCACTATGATCAGGGAATCGATAAAGAATCAGACTTATTAGCAGAGCTGATAATGGCATTGGTATTGATAAACTTCCATCCCTAATGACCAGCTTGAGACTTGATCTACCATAAAGTGCTTATGATAAACATGTTACAACAATTTCCTGCTTATAATCCATCAAATTGAAATTGGAAGCAACTTTAGTTCAATGTGCAGTTACATCCATACCTCTGAAGCCAGGAATGTTGCCAGTGCACATTTGTTATGTTTTTTCAGAATAAGACAGTCATTGATATTTTCATTTTATGTTCGTGAGATGCCTTTAAAATGCTCTAACACTTAGTAAAACTTTAGACTTTGCTATTGTTGACCTGTCTCCAGTAGATGGCTGAATGTTACACTGCACCTCTAACATGCCCTGTGTATGAAAGCAAAATTAGTAATACAAGGGGTAACTTAAATGTTTTGCTCCAAAACAAATTATGTTGTAGCCTAATCATTCTCTGAATTGATGTATGGCAGTTTGGAAATAACCCTTTGAGATAATAGAGGGAACAACTGACACATAGTTCAAAATGCAAAAAACATACACAGCTCTGTTGTTAAACATCTGATTCCGATTATATCCAGTTTCTTCAGGACTGTCTGAAGTGCTGAGATCATCCCCGTTGGCTTTCATCAGCATGTGTTACACTTTATTGCAGCACGGGTAATGTTGGCTCTTGTTGAACAGACTACCCAACAGTTCTCTTTTACAGCAAGATGAGCAGACAACTGTTTGTCCTTATGTCATCAGGTTTTTCAGTGGTGCAGTTGAGATCACAGTTTTGATGTATACAAGTTGTATTACTCAGTACAAAAAACATGTTCAAACTTTTGCAGCTTCTGAAAGAAATCCTTTCCTCAAGTAGGTTGTATTTCTAAAATTAAGATTACACAAACAAGATCAAACATGTCAATTTTAGAGGCACTGGTAGGGGCTCTTGTTAGCTGATTCCTTCTGTTTCTATCTTTTATGCTAAGCTAACCAGCTTCATATTTACTGCACAAAAATGAGAGCAGTATTGATCTTTTCATTTTCCTCTCAGCAGCAAATTAAACTCATGTTGTTATGCTCCCTGGTTTTATCTAGGGGATGAGTTGAGTAACAATGATACGAAAGAAAAAAAACATGAGAAAGAATCAAGGAAAATAAAAATGTGTAAAAACAGTCTTTTTTAAAATAAACAATAGAAATAAAGTGGTTAACAAAAGAATCTCAAACTACTTTCCAAAAAGGAGAATGTGAGTTATAAATTATGACCAACAAGTTAAAGGAAAAACATGAATGTTACAGTACAAGAAAGGAGTTAAAGATATCACATTACTACAACGTTAGCAAACACTCTCCCTCCAGAGAGGATCTGGGGGCTCGCCCAAGATTGTTTTAAAAAGGCGATGTCTAATCAGTTTGTTTCTTTATGTTAACGATGCTACTACCCCTATGCCTTTCATGTCACCTCGAAATGTAGACTTATTGGTGTAATATTGAGAAATAATCATCACTCATACATAAAAAAAAACTTGTTTACTTGTACCAACATAGATATACAGTGTCTAATTTAGGACATAAACCATTCACAATACAATATTTTATGAAATGAAAAAGCTAGGTGTAATTGCAGCCTTTTGTTTTGTGCTGTTACTGTCAGATCGCTGTCAAGGTAAAACATTTGCGTCAATAAATTGTACACAAACATCCAAAGCACACTCTCATTGGCTGCTAAACTTGCAGGCTGACTGTAGAAGGCCCATCCCTTGTGTCAGTCATTGTCTCTCTTACACCCACACTCTTGTTCACTCTGTCCCTCTCTGTGTCTCTCACTCGGTTGACAACAAGATAGTGAGCAGAAATTCAGGATCACCTGGAAAGCTCGGAGTATTCGATTTTATATAACTTTTTACAAGGCTTGTTGCTTACATTAATGTAAGTATTGCTGTCAAAATATACTTTTTGTATATATTTTTTTAGGCTGGTATAATGAGTGCCATGTGCTGGACAATATTCTATTTAATACAAGTGAAGTAGAAGTGATTGGAGGTTTTCTTGGTCAGTGCACTTCTCACTCTGTGTGACCTGGTTTCCTGTGTGTGTGTGTGTGTGGGTGGGTGTGTGTGTGTGTGTGTGTGTGGGGTGGGGGTGTGTGTGTGTGGGTGTGTGTGTGTGTGTGTGTGTGTGTGTGTGTGTGTGTTGTGTGTGTGTGTGTGTGTGTGTGTGTGTGTGTGTGTGTGTGTGGTCTGTCTGTCTGTGTTTGTAGCCCAAGGCTGAGATTTAGCCTGGAAGATTTGTTTGCTTTTGTGGCCAGGGTCACAGTTCAGCTGATAACAAGAGCTGCTTTGAACTGTGTTCGGCGTATGTGCATGGTTGTTTTTTAGGTTTATTTAATGCAGAGATTTAATCCCTTTTTGATTACAAGTGGTCTATTTGTATATTTCACCTTTTGAGGTAATCACAGCAGGTCTGCTATATTGTTGTAGTGCTGAGAAGTTTTTTTTATTGCCATTTCATTTGCTAAATACAGTTATGCAGATTCAAACAAAATGAACAGCTGTAGCACATTTATATCAAACCTTACTTTAAGTCCACATGCTTGCATTCTCAGTAACCACGGTGTGGAAATGCTATCCTGCAGCTAATTTCAGAGTGTTTTTAAATTAGCTTGATGGCAAGCACAGCTGTCTATCGTGGCCACAGGCACATGGCTTCGAGATTTAAAGCTACAGTATGCAACCTTTTGCCTGGGGTAATCTCCAAGTGTTATGCTAGTACTCCCCTCCTGACCCATAATTAGACTGGTTCATGTGCTAACATATGTCTTGTGCCAGTTTGTGTCCTCAAATGACATAAGCCATAATGTGACAGCTAATATCTGCACAGCCACAACATTACCTGAAGCAGCAGCTTATGCACAGATGGTTTCTAAACAGAAAATCAATGTTTCTGCATGTTTTTAATAGTGTCTCATCTGCATTTAGTTTTACTGCACTTTCATTTTTGTGCCCTTCAGTTAGTTGCTGTGACTTGCCTGTGCTGCATTTACACCTAATCTGTCTTTTATAACTATGCTCAAGCTCAATGTCAAGTTGGTGCCCATAACAAATTATACATACCAAACTTGATTTATGATTTCAGTTACTTAAGAATATAGGCATGTACATACAGGTTGGCAGAAAGGGGGAGTGTTATTAAGCTGTATTATAGTATATATTTATTTATTCTTACTTTCAATTTAAGAAAATAAAAGAAATGGAATATTTTGGATTTGATGCCAAAAGGTTAGAGTTTCATACAGGAATGATGACAATAACACAGACACCGGGGAGAGATATTATACAGTTTCACATGTAGTTGCTTAAGGTTGTGTACTTTTGATACTGTATGTCTGGTTGGACCTGTTAGATGACTGTGACACATGCAGGTGATATTCTTCCTGTCATGGATTGGGGGGTGGACTCTTACACCATGGTGAAGAACAGAGTAAAAATGTAATCTGATATGATTACTGAAAACTTGCTGATTAGGACACGGGCCTCTGAAAACTGCTCTTATTTTTGATTTGCTCAGCTGCAGTGGAGTGATTTCCCGTGAACATTAAAACATGGAGGTGAACATGTGCCTTATTGTATTTTATCTGTGGTATCGCAAAGAAAAGAAAAAAAAATCTTCAGCATGTCAGGTCAAATATCTAAAGGTGTCAGCTGTGTGGCTCCAGGCAAGTTGCTACCATGTGTTGCAGTTTCCACCCGAGGTGCATTGTGCATTGACGCATTGAAATCCATTGTTTACCTTGTTTAACTTGTAGTAAGCTTTTTACATTTTTGGGCTAACATAGTACATGTTAATATTTTTGTTTTGTTTTGGTATTCAGTGTATCTCCTAGGGGGACTGCTTTGGAGGGGGTGGAGGTCCTGTGTCGAGGGCAGGGATCAGCCTGGGCAATAAAGCTAAAAAGTCTTTTAGTGAAGTTTCATATCGGTTGATAAAGATATTTTTGATGTAGCTTGTGACTGATGACATGTCGTGTGCTCCAAAGGGTGGAACTGGCTAAGGTGATAAAATGAGTTTGCTGTATTAGGGGTCTATGTAGGGAAGGTATTCTTGCACTTTACACATAACACTGTTCTGATAGTTGTCCATCCATCCATATCTGGGGTTGTTGTGGGTGACAGTTTGTGAAGGAGGACGGATTCTACTCCAAACTCCCTCCAAATGTTACTCACCCTCTAATGGCTGTTGTCTGACTAAAAAAAAAACAAAACAAAAAAAAAACGACAACTTTTCTTAACGCCATTAAACTATAATGATTGTCCGTGGTGTAGTGCTGGATTCTGCTGCCATTGTAGACGTGTGGAAAAGTGTTGTGGTGTGGATCAAATGAGGCATAAATCAAGCAGATCTATCTTTAAATGTCCCATCATCGAAGGCTATCTGGTTTTGAGCTATCAGTCATCAGTCAAAAGGCTACAACTGAGCTGCAAAGCAAGGAAGTTCTATGAGGGTAGATGTCACTGTTTTCTTATGAATGGAGCACTTGTCTGTATCATCTCTTTGGCTGAATTTCTGTCTGTGTGAATGTAGCACGGAGCCTTGAAAAGAGGCTGCAGACGTCCAGCACAGACACCTTGATATATGTGTGCTTTTTACCTCCCTATTTGTTTTTGTCTGTCTCTCTCTCTCCCACACACACACACACACACACACACACACACAAATTAATGTGCAGCCGTCCTCCCTCTCCGGGTCGGTCCCACATTCCAGCTGTGGCCCACGCATTTTGGCAGGGAATTAAGGGCTGTAGACACTCTAATTATGAGGTTTGGGGCACTAGTTTTTTGGATTTATTCACCGCTGGCCACCATGACGAGACCAGAACCACACAATTAGTATGCGTGCATGTTGTGGGTGAGTGTGTCTGTTATTGATGTATTTCATGCAAGCAGGGTGCATAACTAGTCTCTGCCGAGCTATGATTTATTCGTCTACCAAAGGTTGATATAGACAGAATAAGTGGAATTAATTTCTTTTTTTTTTTGTGATATTGGATAAGAGACTATATTTCCTATTTATTGTAGAACTGTGTGTGATGAAAGCCAGCTACTGAAAATTAACTGTTCAGATTCATAGACATCATTGCCTTTTCTCTTTTCCAACTGGCATTCTACTCAGTTAAACTCAGCATAATTGGCTGTGTGTGCTTCTCTTAAGGATGGTCTTGTATTTCAAGACGACTGGAAAATATCAAAAATAAGAAAGCTGTTTGTGATAGCCTAATTAATGACGGCTTGTGTTGGAGGACGAATGGCAACCTTTGTTTTATAGAAAGTTTGTATGTGTTCACCAGCATTGCAACCTCAAAGCATATTATTTCCCACTGATAACAGTGAAATAAGTCATGATTGCGTACACATCCTGGAATCATTGAGATTTGTTCCCACCTTCCTTATTTTAATCCAAGGTTGCTTTTGCTTTGTTTTTCAAGTATTTTGGGGGCCATTTTATGCCTTATTTATTAGGACCGAGTATTGGCAAGAATCAGGTGATACGTATTACAATATAGGGGTTTAGTATATTGCAATATATATTGCGATACTGTAAGCAATGCTTTTTTGCGTTTTTTTCTTAAATGTAATTTTAGGTCAATTGTCATTGTATAAAGAGCATACCACCATATGTATGAAATATGTAGTATTTATAGTAGTTAGTAGAGAGGTGACAGGACTCAAGGGGAGAGAGAGATGGAGAATGATATGCAACAAAAGCTCTTCGGATGTGAATTGATGCTTAAGTTCATGGTCGATGCCTTAACCTCTAAGCCATCAGGGTGCTCCAATTCTAAAGTTTTTTTTTTTTTTTTAATGACATTGGTATCCCATCATGGAGCGCTGGCATTGAACATTTCAAGATAGCAGTTGAAATGCACCAATTCCACACAGTTTTTCTTATCTTACAGAAAATGTAAAGCTGATACCAATAACTGATAATTACCTGTTTCTCATGACAGATGCTTAAGAAGATTACTGATAATTTCACATTTTTGTATTTTTAAAAGAATTTCATATAAGTGGTTTATGCATGCCTGAGGGTAAGGAAGGCTCAGCTGTGGTGATCAAAGATGGATGATTTAATATTCCGTAGCCCAGACTGAACCAAACTGAAGCAAACTGACTGAACAGCTCAGATTCTTCAAATGTTCATTTAGTTTTCCTAGTAAGGTACATAAAAACACTTCACAAATGTACTTTGGATTATAGAGCATTTAGCCTAAGAATTCAAATGAAATGTTTTAACACAATCTGTCAAATCAGATATTATTATAGATGATATTTATTGGCTATAATGTCATTATCATAATAACATTATCAGTAGATAATTTATCAGCCCTGATATTTATCATGCATCCCTTACATCTAGCTACAGGACCTAATTTTTAGTCTACATGGGAAGCTGTTAATTATTGGTACTTCGGTAGTGTGGTGATGATACGACTTGAAGTTTTCCCATGGAGTTAATCCAAGACACAACATATAACCTCTGAGTGGTGATAGTCCAAACATGTGCTCAGTTATTGAACTGTACCACATCCCACAACTCATATGTCATCTCAGGAAATGGGAATAAATGTACTATTTATAGTTTTATTATTATTGCCACAGAAAATTGCTTGTTTGTAAGGGTGTAAAATGAGTGTTGTTCCTTCCCGCTTAAATTCAGTATTTGTTGTTTCAGTTGTTTTAGTCACAATGGCTCACCCTCTGTCTGGTGATTTGAGTTGAATAGTTATAGATAAGAAAGCTGATGCGATGAAAGAAGAGAGAACGGAAGGAAGGAACTGAGGAAAATTGTAATCTTTTAAAGTTAGTAAAAGTGTCAGTTTCTTTTTGTATTTGTATTGGTCTTGAATTTTCTAGCTGTCTCATTCTCACCCTGTCCTGTTTGAATATGTTTTGACTGCATGAGAGTTAAAAATTTATGTTGTTGTAAATTATAGATTCTATGGCAATGACTCATAAAAACCAGGTAAATAATGACTAGTGCGTCTGTGTTTTCTCTCTTTGTCTCTCTCAGGGCCTGCAAGTGGATAACTATGCCAGAGATACATGTCAGGACCAATCAGAGCTAGTGCCCACAGGCACACACATGGCCCTGTAAGCTGTGACTGTGAACCGTACTATCAAGGAAATTCCTCTGTCCTCCAGGGTCACCACCGTGGGTTCTCTATCTGCTGGTTTGTACAGCTGCACAGGCTTCTGTTTCCACAACACGCACACACAGACAAACACACACAGAGCGCACTCTGTATGGACGTGCTGTCTTACTCACTTAAGAGGTCACTGGAAGCTGAAGTTATTTTTTCCCCCAGCAGAGGTCACAGACCATGAGGGCACGCTGAAATTGAAAAAGAAGCTTGGGTCTGTTGTCATGACCTGAAGACCTCTGTCGTCATTTAAGTAAGTATTTTCATCACAGCTAAAATACAGAAGGTTTGGTACTAGCTGATGATGAGCTAGGATGACATTATTAAAGGGATGGTTTGGATTATTAGAAGTGGAGATGTATGAGGTATTTATCAGTCAGTGTATTACCTACAGTAGATGGCAGTTGGCACACCACCAGTTTGAAGAAGTGGGAGGAGTGAAAATAAATAATGTACTACTGTGGACAGGGTCATCAGCAAAATGTATTTTAGCCACCTAAAAAGAAGGGCCACATAAAAAAGTCCATCAGTTTAAGTGTATGCTATATTTAGCATATTTTCACTACTTTACCTGGCTGTCAGACAGCCTTTTCCAATGGGAAACTGCCATTATATTAGCCAAATGTCTCTTTCTCCAAAGCTATGAGACTCCTTTGGGAAAAAAACATGATTTTATCTCGCAGAACATGGAAATTGCTGGTTCACTGCTGCCTCAAACGATTAGTTAGTTTATGTTATTGTGTACATTGGCGCCTGAGCAATGGGGAAGCAAACTTGTGCTTTTTCCTGCTTTCTGATCACAATAACTTTGCTTTTTTTCATTTCAAGTTCATAATCATAATAAAATCAATCATGTTTAATATTATCAGAAGGTAGGTGCCCTCGCTCCAGCACCTAACAGGAATCAGCAAACCATGTATATACCTTGGTAGCAGCCAAAAAACCCTCCTCAGTAAATGGTAAATTTACAGTGTTATAAGTCTGTGTCCAATTTGGCATATATCTGATCCACCAGCTACCACCTATTTTAGTGACAATTCTTAACTTTTTAAACATTTTGCCTACCATTTTGATGCCTTTTGTCTTGTGTTTCTAGGGCTAGGCCTATGTGTTTTTTCGAACACATAAGCAATCTTGCAGCCCCACTTTTAACTATAACTATTTTCTATCAGAGAAAGCTGTCTGACAGCATATACTGGCTATTGCTAAGTATCTCGTACAACCCCACCTCAAATAATCCAACCTGCCCCTTTAATGATTAAAGGTGCACTTGTATTATCATCGATCAATCAAAAGGTGTAGCCATAATAGAGACATGTGCTTCACCCCCTCCTAGCTGAAACAGAATAGACTTTTTGAGTAAAGTGAGTGACTCTCCATTAAGAGAAAACTGGACTCACTAGTCATCTACACCAGCTAAGATATAAACATGGGAATGCTGTCACCTTACACAATATAAGGGTTTTGAGGTCTGCAAATTTCATTTCCTGTGCAAATTTCACTTCCTCTTCCTGCTCCATGGTGCCAGTAATTGAGATGGAAGACATCTCTTCTCAAATGTTTGGAGTCTTAGAGAAAATGTTTTGGGTATAATCCAACATTATTTAAATAAATTAATTAAATGTCAAATTCTGATGTTTTTCTGCTGTTGGGTTTGATTTCTCCTGCTTAACTGACACCAACTGTTTTCAAAGCTGCAGCAGAACAAAAGCAAAATCAGGACACTCGAGGGAGACAGGATGGCTACTGAGGAAAATCAGTCACAGGTCAGGACTGCAGTTCTGGCTCAGCGTGCTTCACCTCCATCTACTGGGAGCAAACGCAGCAGGGAAGCCAGACATGCAAATAATAACCAGGAAGTACGATACTCTGACCAATTGTGGCTTTCAAAACAGCGGAGCAGCCCGTCCCTCCTCTTGTATAGGAAGCTGTCAAGTGACAGCGGGAAAGGGACAATTTTACACGAGGAATGTGACTGTTTGGATTGCAGCTCAAAACTCTCGAGTACCGAAGAAAAACCTTACCCAGAGCTGTCGGCTGGTGAGAGAACTGAAGGAATAACTAACACAGTTACTCCAGTACCTGGAAAAAGTTCAGAGGGATCTCTGAGCCAGCTGGACACCTCAGGAGAGGGTGTGGATGTAGGCAGAAACAGAGCTGGCAGCACCCGCTGCTCCTGCACCATGTCTACCCCTTACACGAGTCCAAACATCTACTGTTACCACAGCCCTAGATCCAGTCCCAGCCCCAGCCCCAGCCCTGCTCACAGTCCGAGCCTCAACTCCAGCCCGTCTCGACCCCACCAGCGACACATCCGCCGCAGCAGCCTGCCGGTGTCTATGCTGGCTTTCACCAAGGTAATAAAGGAGGGAGTTGCTAGCAGACTGCACACATTTAACTGCTAAATCAAGGCTCCTCAGGATGACAATAAATTGAAGTGTAGTCAGTGACAATTTAAACAGATCAAATATCCATCCTCCCCACCATCTCCCAAAATACAAAACCAGTTCCTCATCAACAAACCACACGCCACCTTCAATAGTTGTCACAAGAAATACTAGTTGGTTAAACTAGTCATCAATATTTAATTAATGTTCAATGCCAGTTAACTCTTGTCTTTAAGGTGTTATACATATAAATAAGGTGTTATATACCACCACTAGTCAGTCAGACTGCAGCCTCCCTCATCCAGTGCGTATGCCCCAATGGCACACCCAATCCCAGATGCTGGGACAGATTACAACTAGTAAAACCTGCATGATTTGGCAGTGTTTTAATGAAAATAAGGTTGAATGTAGGCTGTGACATAATAAATTGGTATATAACCACTTTACTGGAGCAATATGTAACCACATTCACCACAGGCACGTTAGCCACACTGTGTAGCAGGCTGGCAGCTCCAGGTAAACAATTTTGTTTGCCCGCAGACTCTGTGATCCTTTTTGGTCTGAAAAGGTGAAGCATTTACTGTAGTTAGTTATGTTGTCATGTTTTGTAGGTTAATGTTTATGTTCGTATTGCTCGGCACAAAGTGCACACATTTCAGCAGCATTTAGAACATGATTTGGTGATTGTAGACTGTGATTAATGGCTTCAAATGGCTCTTAATAGACACAGTATTTTTTGGACAGTTTTAACATTATCGCTGTCCACTAAAAATGGGGGGAAAATATGGTCTGCCACCGGTGGCACTCTTGTAGAAAATGACTGAAGAAAAATTGCATTTAATTAAATTGAACCCAAATTTTAAGACAAGATGCTACAGTTACGTTCTTTATGTAAATAGAAGTAGAGCAAAGGAGAGATGTGTGTCATTTTAATTTGCAATGTTTTCTACTTCTAGACATCACCCTGCCTCTCATCTCAGTGTAGTCCATCCAGTGAACCGAATTCTTTGGCGTCGTCTCCCTGTGGTTCCCCCCTTCCCAAACACCGCCAGCACCACCAAAATGGACACATCCATCGGCACCATCTGAAAGATGGCTACTCGAGTTTAGAGAGGCTCAATCGAAGACCCAGAGTTAACAAATGCTCCCTGGAGAAACTTTTCTTACGACGGGCATCTCTAGACACTGAGATGAGGAACGATGAGAGGTCATCAGGAGTGGCCAGGACCTGCAGCGGTGGCAGCAGCAGTGACGGGGAAGATGGAGAGGGTCTCTTGGATAACACAGAGTTTATTAGGAACCGTAAAGAGCGTTCCACTGTCCTGGTGAGGCGCTTCTACAAGAATAATCAGAAGGTATTTATATGCAAGATTCCTTTTCCTTTTGTATCTTGAACAATTGTAACAGTTGATATCTTGAACACATTTGTTATTTTTAATGTTTATCTGGTTACTCTCATCAGTCTTGACAGTGTTCATCATTAATAGTTGGTTTTAAAACATTGAGACATGCTGAAATACTTTCCCTCTTTCTGTTAGATGACCAAGTCAGTGTGTACTGGAACCAGAGCGATTGTCAGGACACTGCCGTCAGGATGCATCTCGGAGGAGGTCTGGGAGGTGGTTGTTGATCGCAGAATATGGCGACCTGGCAAGAAGGATATATGGCTCATCTTAATCCGTGGTGTGGGAGAAGAATTCAGCATCCGGAGGGAAATGCTGCGTCTTGTTGGAGTTAAGCTACAGCAGGTAAGAGAATAAATACACAGACTCTCTCTGTGTATGGATTTCATAAGACAGAGTTCCTAAAGGTCCAAGTGTATAAGATTTATGGGGATTTATCAGCAGAATATTACAGAAATTGAATATAATATTCATATGTTATTAATACTCATATTCAGTAGCTGTCATTAGTGTATAATCACCTGAAAATAGGAAGTGTTTTTATTACCTTAGAATGAGCCCATTATATTAGGCCTACAATTAACAATTATTGTAATCATCAGTTAATCTGCTAGTTTTTGTTTTCTAGATTAATAGATTAATAAAAATAGTGAAAAATGTCCATACCAGTTTCTCAAAATCTGAGGTGATGTCTTCTTTTTTCAGTCCAAAACTCAAAGACATTCAGTTTGATATAATATAAAACAGAGAAGGGCTGCAAATAGGGCTGGTGTTTGATTCATAAAATGTCAATTTAAAAAATACTGAAAATGATTAATCGTCTATCAGAATAGTTGGCGATTAATTTAATAGTTGATTAACAATCAACTATTATGAAAATAGTTTTTTTGTCTGTCAACAAATAACTTATTGTTGCATCTACATAGTTTTACATCTACATAGGGCATTGATCCTCCTCCATGGAGGCTGTCATGTTGTGAAATGTTTCCACAGTAATCTATGACAGACAAACAAACAGTGTCTCTAGAGAGGACCTCTTTCATTTTAATTTTGAGTATTGTGGCTGTGGTAGGTTGGAAGAGGAAGGTGAGGCAACGTGCTTGCAATCTGCAAGGTCACTGTTAGATACAACTAAATCCTACACACTGGTCCTTTAAATACAGCTCAAATGTTCTGTAAAAGCTGTTGAAAGTGTGGAATCAGGACAGCATGGCAGTACTTATTGGGTCTTGCATAGTTTATCTTTCACACCCAGGCTACTGTTAACACACCGCTGTTAAGGGAGAACTTTACCAGCTCATCTCAGAAGGATTTAAAGTAAGTCTGCAGTGTTAATCAGCACAATTAAACATGTTTTCCATAATCATCCTTAAGCCAGGGGTATTAAAGCTGCCTTTTTACGAGTTTAGGAAATATGCTGCAGTGGGAACTATTCATTCTTTAAAGTGTTCATGGCCTTACATCACTGACGTTTTGCCTAAGGCTTCAGTGTTCTTATTCTTTAAGTGCTTTAAAATGACGTGGAATTTCCACAGGTGATAAGACACTGGGTTTGTGTGTGGTTTTTCTTTTCAAACTCTCTTTTCTCTGTCACAAGGAAAAGTGTGGTACTGAGTAGCTGCAGCGGCTCAGGAGTATTTATGACCTGATTGATTCTTGGTTCGATGGAGGAGAATTGTTCTTGGCTTTTGCTTTCCTGTGTTTGGGTTGAAATGTTATGCCTGTTCTGCATAATTTGTTCGAGGAATACGTTAATAGACCAATGCACACACGCACACATCTCAAAAAACACATACACACAGGCTCTTTGTTCAGGGTAGGCCCCTGCTGCGGAAAAATGATTTATTCTCTGTTAGTTCTGCTCCCCGTATTACTGACAGACTGAATGACTGAGCCTTCTGTGTGTGTGTATGTGTGTGTATGTGTGTGTGTAAATGGACTGAGCAGAGTTGGCATTAAAGTTACAGCCATGGAAATTGGAGAGAGGGTAAATGAGCAAGACAGAATGAGAAAGTTAGAGAAAGATGGAGGTTGAAGGAAAAGAAGCTGAGAGAGACTCAGGACATTACTGTGTTATTATCCAGTTTCCAAGCAGGAGAGAGTGTTTTTACAAACACGAAAACCTCTCGCAGGAGCTGTTCAACTCAAGCAACCTTGGCAGCCACAATTCAGTCTTTCAGAAAGAGGCATTTTATCCGTCAAAAGTCTTGTGCTTTTTAGTGCAAGAGGTGTAAACGTTATGAGAATCAGTGGAGACGAGGAATCAGCAGCATCACACAGGATGCTTTCCTGTTGTTTTTTGTTATCGTATCCCTCCTTTTCCTGTAAGAAGTCAAAACACATGGAGACCGAACCCTGTTCTTTGAAGAAGCATACAACCACTACATTACACAAGAGCAAGTTTAGTATATTTTAACACCAAATAGGGTATTGCATCTCTATTTTACTTAGTTAGTGGCTAGTAGCAGTTGTTTTGCAGGTCAACAATGCATCATATCTAATTCACAGTATTTACTTCAGCTGACTGTGTCAATATCAGCTGCCTGTTGACTTTGGAAGTGTAAAATTTTAAATTACACTGTAATAATGGTTATCATTTTTGTATTTAATCTTAAAGGGACATCTTTGATTATTTGAAGTGGGGTTGTATGAGGTACTTATCTATAGTCAGTGTATTATCTACAGTAGATGGCCTTTGACACACCTCCAAAGACGAGTAGCAGCACGGAAGCTAAGCATACTACGGCTGTGCAGAGTATCAGCAACAGAATATATTCAGCCACCTAAAAAAGTTGTGTAAGTGTGCGCTGTATTTGGAATATTTTCACCACTTTACGTTGCTGTAAGACAGCTTTTTCTGTCAGGAAACTGCCGTTTTAAAAGCTTAATATGGCTCTCTCCAAAGCAACCAAACTCTTTTGGTAAAATCTGTAATTTTACCTCACAGAACATGTGAGTTGCTGGTCTGCTGCTGCTTTGATTGGTTAGTTTGTGTTATTGTATGACTTCTGTGTTGTAAAGGGTGAGTTTGGATTTATCAAACTCACACAATGACACAAACTAACAGGTCAAGGCAACAGTAGATCAGCAACTCACGTGTTCAGCAAGGTAAAATGACTTTGCCAGTAGAGTCTGGTGTCTTTGGAGAGAGTGATATTTGGCTTATATAATGGTGGTTTCCCATCTGAAAAGGCTGTCTGGTGTCAAGGTAAAGCAGTGAAAATATTATGAATATAGCATACACTTAAACCAATAATTATTTATTATTCATTGGGCCTTTTAGTGGCTCAAATATGTTTTGTTGCTGACCTTGTCTACAGCAGTGCATTGCTTAGCTTCCTACACCAGTACTTCAGCAGCTTCTCTAAACTGGGGGTGTGCCAGCTGTCATCTACTGTACGTAATGCACTGAGTATTGCTAAGTACCTCATACAACCTCTTAAAAGTGTCTGTCCACTTCAAATAATCTAAACTATCCCTTTAATAATTAACATGAGAAAAACATTGAGAGCTTGGACTTGCTTTTTAAACTAACTTCTGCAAAGAAATTTGAATTCAGCTAGTGTTGCATTTATTAACCGTGGGTCTTCTAGCATTGAAAGAGGAGGAGTGTCTATGTGGGCGCTTGACTGTACATTTTTTATATATTGCGTATTTATGAGGGGATTCCAACTCTGTTTTACTGTGTATGTGTGTGTATAATACGCATGGATATGCATCTGTAGTTTCTTATTGGTTCATGCGTAGCCACAAACAGAGCTAAGTGCTGTCTAAAGTTTCTCACATGTGGAGGGGGGCTTGTACACTCACGCCATACAAACACACTCACACACACTCTTACTCGCTCATATGTGCATGCTGCAGCGTGGTTTCTGACTTTGCCAAAGTGTTTTTATGAGCCCTTTGTGGTTGCAGAAATACGGGCTGAGTTAAGTCCAGGCAGAGCTGTTTTAATAATGAGCCTATTGAAAATGGGGGAGTTGCCAGCACTTCCCTTGTCAAAACACCATCTGAGCTACTCCTGTAAGGGGTCACCGGAGAAACTCTGAGAACACTGAGCAGCAGTGAATAAGTAGAGCTGTAGCAGGGTTGTCATCGGGATCATAAAAGGCTATGAAAAAAAGTAGGACCACATCCCATTGCAAACAAATAGGGGTCGTGCAGTCTCAAAGAAACTTCCTTATGTTTAACAACAAAGATCAGAAAGTATACAACATTTAAGTCTAAAACAGTGGTTAAACTCAAAGAAATACAGCATATTTTCTCTCATGCTGGACCATCTGGTCAGATTAATGTAGGCAGGATGTCAATGTGATAATATGTATTCAGTATTCAGTCCCACAAACACTGTAAATGATTACACAATTTGTATTTGGTATGCACCAAAATCAAAACAAACCATTACACTCCCACTCGACTCCCCTCTGTCTTTTACATACACACACACACACGGCCATACTTTGTAATACACAGGCCCTCTATATGTGGCATGTAAGTCTGACTCTGCAGTAATCATGTTGAGGAGTTTTTGGAGGTATCCTGTGGCCCTGTGTGTTTATTGCTACAACTAATGAAGCGAGCCAAAGAACACAGGATTATATGAAGGAGGGATTGGACCAGGGTAACAGCGGCAGAGAGGGAGAGAGGGGCAGAGGGAGGGGTAACACACTAGGAGAGAAAGAGGGAGAAAATGAGATTTTAACAGTGGAAAAAGAAGAAAATCTACTGTGGAGGAAAAGTGGGAAACAAGGTTGGGGGGGACTCCGGCATGGACTATTTGAGAGAATAGAGAGAGGAGAGGAAACAAAAAGTTTAGTCCAAGACAAAGCCATGAACTTGTGTTTTGTATTAAACCAGTGGCTCCCAAACTGGGGGCGGGCCCTCCAGTGGGGGGCGAAGAGTCACCACAGGGTAGGCGTTGATGATCAGAGGAGAAATACAGAGTGGAACACATTTAAATGGATATGATTTATATAGGAAGAATAAAGAAACAAGAGTTTGCTGGTGCTGTCATGCTGATCTTTATTTCACAAAAATTCAAATTGAATAATTTTTTAAAACCTTTTTTCATCAGTTGCCTCCCCAGTTATTGATAATGATTGATAATGATTATAGGGTGGGGAGACGTGAACTTTTTTTGCCTTCTTAAGGGGGGCCTACAGAAAGTTTGGCAAACACACTGTATTAAATTCAGATTCTAAAAAGTTTGAACGCTAGGCAAAACATAAATGAAGAGAGAATGTTTTCATTTGCTATTGAACTAAGCCCATGGAGAGTGTAGCACATCCGGGTACTTTGCTTCTGTGTCATGCCCCCACCCCTTTGTGCGTAAAAACAACCACTCTAATTTGACTAATGTGCAGAGTCTGAGGTCTTTGCCAGTTAAATGCATAAAATAGGAAAACCATATAGCTTTTTAGCCAATAGAGGCCCAAATCCTCTGGCCAGTCAGGTGAACAATTATGCTATATCTTTGCTGATCAATGACTCATTACATAGGAAAAAGCTAAGGAATAGGGGTACAACTCCCTTATTGAATCTTCAGGCAATGAGTTTCAGACATCTGCCCTTTTTATCTCATGAAGACACTTTATTATGCTGTTCTGGTAATCTCTCTTTACTATAAATTAATTACATCTGTTTCTATTTTGATAGCTGTTTGTGCTTACTACGGTGACCATTTGCTATGAGAGAGAGAGGTACAACAGTTCAGTTTTAGCTCCACTTCCTTTGTTACGTTATTCTGTTTACAAGGTTCATTATTAGAAGGCAGGTCAGCTGAATCTAGGTTATGTTATGCTGGTGGTCTTTTGAATAAGCATTCATTGATGAACCAAACTTTATTCTAAAAGCAGGTCTTTTATGATAGAGTCATATTCTTTCAAGGTACAGGCACAATGGGCACATGTCATTTAGTCAGTAACATCATTAACTAACCTGTGATGAAGTGTTTGACACAAACACACATACTGGCCGCTTTTATAGTGCTTGTTTTTACCCAGTGGAGGCCGTGGTCATTCTGAAGACACGGACGTGTACTGTATGGCTGCTCTCATCCATGTAATAATGTCCTTAATACAATCACGTGTTTCACAAAGTGCTGAGCATCACCCTGTCCTTGCTTGTGTGCTTGTAAGCCTTTCGAGGATGCCCCTTTAATAACCAATCACGATACAGTCACCTGTTTACCTGTGGAATGTTCGAAAAAGGTTTTTTTGAGAATTCCACAACTTTTCCAATCTTTTGTTGCCCCTGTTCCAACTTTTTTGGAAATATGTTGCTGGCATCAAATTCAAAATAAGTGTATATCAGGGTCCATAATACACAGGATCTACTGGGACTTGGGTCCCTTGAAAGAGATGTGAGCTCTCTGAAAAGCTTCATTTCAGAAATTTCAATGCCCCTGCTAGTTTTCTGTATAACTTTATATTTTACTGTATATTTGGGTTCCTGAAATAAATAAAAGGCTAATAGTAAAGCTCTTGCCAATGTTCAAGTTTTATTTGCGTTTAATTTGTGTCTAGTAAACATTCTGTATCTCTGCTCTGGCCATCCCTGCCTCGGGGCGCACTCAACTCCTTTTATGCACCTGATGTTGTCTTTCTGGCTAACAACCTCTCCACTCCACTTTACAATGGCATTTTTATTGTTTCTTGGCAGATAGTGATAAAAAAAATGAATCACTGAAGTTGATGAGGTAAAACATTAAATTTACTGTCATTGTATAGTTTTCAATTGAGGATATGTCAAACAGGATTAGCAAATTATCACATTTTGTTTTATTTATGTTTTTACACAGCTGCCCAACTCTTTTGGAATTGGGGTCGAAGTTTTATTACATAAAAGTTTATGGTGGAAAATGAACATGATGGAAAATACTATGAATGGGAGGGGGGAAGGACTTTTGACATTTTCTCGCATTCATTATCCAGAGAAACCCACAAATGCTATAAAATGTTTTAAATGTTACGAAAATATTTCTCAGCAAAGCTTCAGGGTATTTCTTTTCCTCCTTTCTTGTTGTTTTTGTCTCATCTGTAATGTTATATATTCCTCCCTGTCCCCTTATCTTTTAATTCCCTCTACACAGTGATCGATGTACCCACCGTCTTCCTTTTAAATTGTTTTCCCATCAAGTGTCAGGGCATTTTAACACAAAATAAGTGTTTAATTACTTTGTGCTGGTTTAACAGTGAGACACACACACCTGGTGTTGGGATCAAACAGTCTCTGAAGCCAGAAGCATTTTATTGTTTGCCTTTGTGTAGTCTACCAATTAGAGCCCTGCCGAGTCCTTTCATTTAACTGAGTGTGTCAGGCTAAGTGGTAAGTGATGTGCACACACTCACACAAGCAGACACAGACTTGTGCATACACACTTAAGCACTTGTGGGAGTGGGAGTGGGGCTGAGAGATGGATGCTTGTAAATACACTGTCTTCCCATAACCGAGGATGCAAATAGTCTTCAGGGATAGGAATACATTCCTCCCTCTAGGGAGGCTCTGTGCTTTCCTGTTTCCTTCAATGTGTCTTGTCATAACTGGACTTGAAACCAAAACGTTGGAAGCTCAAATCCAGGAATATCTCTGCTGGGAAAGTCAATAAAAATGTCCCTTGCTGAAATATTTCTTGGGAGTTGTACTTGACATCTGTCCTTAGATTTTTAACCACGCCACGGTCTGGCCACTCACCTTAAATGCTTTGCACCCCTCACACTTTGAAAGTGTATTAATTAGAACAGATCACTGTTTCTAACCCTCAGTTTTTGAGTTTTTGTGACCACATGTTCATTATCATTATTACTACCAAGTTTCTGTTGATTAATGATGCATTTTGTAAGTTTAACGAGTCTGAGATCTCATGATGAACCTCTCATTTTAGTTTGCCTAATTTTAAATTCCTAGTCATAGAAGACTTTGTGTATTAGTGTCACTCATACACATAACTGACTTACTTTGATAGTTTGTTGCAGTCTATCCTTTACCTACATCCAAGAAATACCTTTGAGGCATGACTTTCAGATGGGCTGTTAATCACACAAAGTTTATCTGTTATATAACCCAGCACACTGCATGTCATTACTTTTCTTCAGAGGTGGAGACTCCAGTCAGACTTGAATCACAAATTTGATGACTTTAGGCTCAACAAAATCAAAAAAGGCTTGAAACTTGACTTGGGCTTAAACACCAATGACTTGTGACCAAAGATTAAAAATGTGATTATTTAAAAAGTGTGCCACAAGTCAATTCATTTCTTTTCATTTCTTGAACTTCCTGATTTCTTTTTATTCCCAGCAAATCAACACTTTATTCCTGAGATCCACTTTGTTCAAACCAATCTTACAACATTCATTCAAGTTGCAATAGAGAACCATGAAGAACTAATGTTGTGTTACTAAATTCAAGCTGGATAAAATGATAACAAACATGATTTTGTTTGCGTACAAAAACTACACGATGGTCATCAACAAAACAAATTCCAGTATGTAAAACTTGTGGGTTGAAAATTACATACGGAGACGGAACAACTTTCAACTTGACTCAACATTTAAAGTTGTTAAAATGGTGTTACATTTGATGAAGAGCGCACTATGACTGGTTTAGGACCTGAAATTCAAAATGTAGGACTCAGGGCTTGCCTGTCTTGACTTGAGACTTGAGTGCAAGAACTTAAGACTTACTTGTGACTTGCAAAACAATGAGTCGGTCCAATCTCTGCTTGTTATGTCTACAACTTCTTGTGTGTCACTTGTTAATGTTTTTTTTTTTTACAGTTGATGGATCTCTATTTGAAAGCACAGATAACCAAGAATGAGTAATCTCTGTTAGGTTTAATTCACAAAAACAAAAGTCCTGACTGTATGGATAATTTCCTGTCGGGGGGGGGATTGATAGAGAAAGACAAAGGGAGTTTATCAGTTCTTGTCACAGTACTTCTGTCTTTCTTTTACAGACACAGACATGCACATTAAACTTTGCTGCTTTTGTTGTACCTCAATTTCTCATGTGGTAACTTTGCTGTTGGTGAAAATAATAATAGGCATACTCAATCACACAGAATATTTCTACCCCTCTTTCATTTTTCTTTCATTTCCTAAGTACAAATATTAGCAACAAAGATAGCCCCCAGAACAAAAAGTTGGTTTCAGAGAGCCTCCTCAGTCAGTGGTTGCACTTGATTTAAGGGGAATACCGACTGCTGAAATCTCAAAGTAAGCAAATTTCCTGCCTTTCTCCGTAGCCAAAGACAAAATTGAATGTTCTCCCAGACCCAGTCTGTGGTGATTACTGTGTATATGAATGAACTGAGAATGACTGAAAACATGACTTGAAAAATCTTCAGTTTATTTTTTTTTTTAGCAATTCAGATAACCATCCATAAGGCTGTGGCTTCTGTCAGTATGACTTGCAGCGCTACACTGCAGTGCTCATTGATGGTGTCCAGCTTTTGCACCCGGTTATTTCTGTTCAGCAAATGTTAACAGAGCTTGCCCAGACAATATTATTATAGTGCAGCCTATGACATAAGGGAATAGCTGTGAAACTTGCTGCTCAACCCTATTTTACCTCTAGCTGTTTGCTAGTTAAATATCCAGGCCTGTAAAATGGACCAATATGTTTAAAGACCGGTTATTTATCAGTTAAGGTAATAACTTTTGCAAACACATCCACATCTTGGTTACCAATTAGTGCTTGTTTCAAAGATAGCATTTTAAGATAAAATGTCCAGTAAATATCCGGTTTGAAGATAGCCAGTTGATTGTTACACTGTACGTAACTGCTCCATTGTTAGACAGTGAGAGTCATATACTCCTTTTCCTTCTTATTACAACCAGTCTAAGGTAATTGGTAATTAATGTGTATTGGCGCACACACAGTGTTGAGTAATGCTGAAATTGGGCTACTTAAAAAGTTGAAGTGAATAAAATTACAATCACAATTTGTGCTGTTGGAAATTAACAAATGGTTTTTATACAGCTGAAAGTTAAATATTGGATTATGAGAGACCCCACACTGTCATGCCTGCAATACAAAACAATTGAAACTCTCGCTCTAATTGTTTCCACACAGTTTTAGCAACCATAGCAGGGAAATTGTCCTCAGTCTCTATTGAGTGAAGCATTTAGAGACATCCAAACTCAGAATCTAGGCATTTCACACAGACTCATGTTTGACTGCTTTCAACCAGCCTCTTGCTGTGTGTACACTGTGATGAACTATGTAAAAACAGTTTGTACGAGAAAGGTAAAAAAAAAAAAAAAAAAAAAATGAAGTCAATGGAGTTAAGCAACACTACATCTTGCCAGTCTAGTGTAGAATGACACATGATATTGTTTTTTTTATTTTATGTGTGTAATCAGCAAACTATGCAAAAGAAGCAAGTGAATTATTTTTTGTACTTATCCACGTGTCAACGTTATGAATCAATCAAGCAACTTTAAATTGCATCACTGTAGTAGTACAGAATGTACCGGAGTAAAGCACAGCTCTTATTTGCTACTGAAGATGTTTGTTGGGATTTATTTGGTGACTCAACATACTTCACAGTGCATGCCGATCATATCAAACATTTTTCATTCAAATCGGTAACCGTGTGAGGCTCCTGCTCAGATAGATAGATAGCAGATAGATTAGTTAAAAGCCCCACACTACAAGTCAAGTTGGGTTAGGCCTATTTGTTAGTTTGTTATTGGAGAGTTCTCCTCTAAATGACGACCATGAATCTCCTCCAGTTAGGTAGGCAGAAGGTTAATTAAGTAATATTGAGATAACTGGTTCTATCTTTGATTGTGTTCCAGGTAGAGTTGTCACGATACCGGAATTTTAAACTTCAGTGCAATATTAGTATAAATATGATCCTCGATACCTCTTTCAATAGCATTGTGGAAAGGAAAAAAATGTTCTAGGCACACAAAATCTCAATTTTGTGTGCCTAGAACATGCCTAGAAAAATCTTATTTTTTGGGGGGATATTTTGAGCTGAAGTCTTGAATAAGCACTCTGGTAATTTTTGCTGCTATAATTAATAATTGTATTGTTTTGAACTCGTGGTGTCAAAAAAGTGTATCAAATTATTGATACTTTTTGACAACCTTAGTTTCAAGATGGTAAAATACCTGGCTTTGTTAAAGGGAAGATTCGCCACTTTTCATGTGGATGTCCAATCAGTGTTGATGGTAAATGTGGTCAATTGAAGCAATCAACTTGTCAGTGCATGCTATATTAACTGAGAAAGCTGCAAAATCTGTAGTTGCATCCACTGATGTTACAAGATGTGAGGAAGAGCTACAGGCTGGTTCAGCCTGGATTTCAAGTCTCTGCCTCTGGGTAGCCAGGAGGTGTGCTAGATGAGTATTTTTGTCACTTAATGTTGTATTTTGTCCAACAAAGTAATAGCTATAGGCAAGGGTGATGATGCACACCAATGTGGGTGTGGGCGTCAGAAGCTTGTGCGCAAGGAATCCTGGTACATGTAGGTACTGCCAGTAAAGCTCTGTGACCTGGAGATCTGTTATATTTGTTTTCCATTTCAGTTTCCCTTTGTTTTCAGTTGCTATAGCAATGGCAGCCCATGTAGATGCAGCAGCCGGTAGCTCCTTCAAATTCCACTACTTTTCCACATCGTTTTTGTATCACGTACAACAGAAATACATCCGTAGGCTTTGGAAAATGATGATGTGTTGTTTGGATTAAAGAGCAGCAGATCCTGAGACGATCAACAAATGCAGACGCTATCTTTCGAATATGTGGCTAGATCAGCTGATGCACCGCCATGGGTGACCACCCCAGGAGCAGAGAGGGAGAGCAGGGATAAGAGCCATGGTCACAGCGGGTCAGGTAGATTTAACAGACAGAATAGGACTAAAGCTGATCAAGAAATGGGAGACCTGAGACTGATAAGTCTACACAGAATGGTCTTCTCCACAACATCGTGGATTGGGCTGTTGCACCTGAGGGGCGGCTCACAATCCGAGCTGACAGGATGCAACCTGCAAACCTCTTGTAGGATAAGGGAAGGAGGATTTCTATGTTTGTTTTTTTTTGTTTGTTTTTTTGTTTTGTTAGTTTCTTTTTTTTTTTTTTTGTTTTTTTACATCAATGCTTGGTGCTCAAACACAGTCACAGTTGGACACTGTTTCCCAGATGTTGAACTTTTAATTTGACTAAGTCAACCATATTATCATCACCATCTTGTCGCTGCTGTTTACATACCTGCTGTTTAAGCCTGACACAATATGCACTACAGAATTAGTGTAAAGCCTACATATTAAACACATATACTGTACATTCAGAGCACCACATAAAAATTCCATTAGAGTTCAGATCTTTATTTGACAGTAGATCAATTAAATTTTACTTGATCGATAAAATTCTTAATGACTGATTAATCGATCAGGAACTACAACTCTGTGTTGTATAATGGCAGTAAATGTCCTTAATCTTTCTTGGTCAATGTTGCACACACTGTGGAATTTATTGCTTCAATTGACTACATATACCATCAGCAGTCACATTACCAGAGCAATGCACTCATCCAGCTATTTTTGGGGGGCTTTTATGCCTTTAATTTGACAGGACAGTTGAAGATATAACAGGAAAGCAGGAGAGAGAGGGTGGGGAGATGACATTTCAGCAAAGGGCTGTGGGTGGGAGTCGAACCAACGGCCACTGCGGAGGACTCACAGCTTCATCATGTGGGGCAAACACTCTACCAACTGAGCTACCAGGCCACCACTCATCCAGCTATAAAACAAATATATGATTTCTAACTAGCACAATGAAAAACGGCCAAAGAAATCCATGTTTTTCAAGAAACAATTGAGTACCTACAAAGATTCTGTAAGGAGAGTGAAAGGATACAAATTCGATGCACAGTTTCAATTCTGGATTATGATTTCAAAAATTGCTATTAAACCCCAACCTAGACACACACACTTAACCCTCCATGTATGTCACACTCATTTAACCTTGTGTGTTCTCTCACTGTGTGTTGTGCCACTACAAAAGGAATGTGCCGAGCAGGCCACTCTCTCACCCAGCTGGGTGTTACGGCTTAGCCAGAGATTAGTTTGTGTGTGTGTGCGTGTGTGTGTTGTTTAGTCAGATGTCTGCTTACACAGAAAAGGAGAAGGACAGTAAATATCTTGCATGCCTTTGTAAGGAGTACTGTTTTTCACGATGATAGTATCTTGAACAAAGTGACCTCTGCTCTTTAAACATGGTGGTTAGACTCTCAGCTCCATTCATCTGTTTATGAGTCTGTTTGAATCGGCTGCACAGGAGCGTCTGTGGCTGCTGCTGCACTTGTTGTTGAAACACATTCCATCTGTTTGTTTTCGTGGGGTGACAGAAGGGTGTCAAAACTGCATGTGGGTGTGTTTTCACTTCATGGGGTTAAAATGTGCGTGTGTGTGTGTGTTGGCTCAGGCCTCTCGCATCTCTGTGATATTGTGGGAAAGTTGCGCTGCTCCAGAGACTGTGAAAGTGTCCCTACAGAGATCCAGAGCTGAGGTTGTTAAACTGTGGGTGACCTAACACACACACACACCACACACACAACACACACACCACACAACACACACACACACCACACACACACACACACCACACCACACACACACACACCACACACACAGTGGAGAATTTTGACCCCCTGAGGTGAATTTGCTATAAAGAGACATACACTCCTGATCAATATTACGCAACCATATACTATATGTCACATCTTGGGTGATACTGTGACCTCAGAGATGCATTGTTTTGTGGAATTTCATCCAGATACACAACATGAACTTTAATCATTTCACATTAGGACCCCAGATTAAAAATGTAAACAATCACACACAAATGAACTTCCGGTCGTGGTGACTAACTTTCCTTCTTTTGACTTCTCCCAGTTTCATCATCCCTCATGTGAGATCACATCTCTGCTCACAGCTGTCTGACTACATGGCTGCAAGATGTGTCACACTGTTTCTGCACTCCCGCAGTCATGTAATCACATTTTAGTATTGAAGATAACCTATTAACGCCTGCTGGTTTGATTGCATTTGGATGGAAATGAATCAGAAATATTCCCAAAAAACAGATTAAATGAGAGCATGAAGTAGTTGTGGGTCACGCTATTATTGTCGCACTCGAAGAATAACACAATTGATGTAAAAAATAGCCTGCCACATCCCCTTCCTAACGCATTGACTCATAATTTGAGAGGTCAACCGGAGGGGATTTAGCCAAAATTAAACCCTTAAGCTTACAGGGTGCTGTACAGTAATTTAATTGCATTTTCTGTTTTTGTGTAGCAGCATTAAAATGCAGCACCAATGGCAATGTCACAGCAGGGTGTTAGACACTAACTTACTAAGAAAATATCTTTTATTGTAATCTTAAATCAAAGTGCGCATATACTGCATTCCTCAAGCGTTTATCTGAATTGATAAGCATCACTTTAAAGATACTTTCTATCTACTCCTCTGCCTTTAATCTTGTGATATAAAATATAATCGACATGATAAGGTGAGAGAGCTGAATTGAGCTGGTATTACAGTTACATGTGAACACTCAGCCTCTGGTGCCATCTAGTGGAGAAGAGAATATTTTATGCTGCAGATGAACTTGAAATGCTGAATATTTGTGGTATGTGACCTCCTGCAGTATGACTGCTGCAGCCTGAGTCATGGTTTGTCTTTCCTGAGAAATCAGAAATTCTTGACATACAAACCGCACTTCCTGTTGCTCTTTGATATGCATGCTTGTGGTGTGTGTGTGTCAGAAGTTTCACCTTAACACTTTTGTGATACTGAGTATGTGACTAGTTGTCCCTGTCATCCTTTTGTCATTGCAAGAAAGTTTTGAAACATTTTGTCAAATAATCAAATAATTAATGTAAGCCTAAGTACATTTGCAGTAGTTTGTAGTTTAATTACATTCAAATCTCAGTAGCTTTTTCATCAGTGAACTACTTTAGTCATGTAGTTGATTACAAAATACAAATCTGTACTATTATCGTGACTTTTTTGCCATCTGACATGGCACAATGCCACAGCTCGCTGACTACAGTTCTTATATAACGATGATACTACTTTTTTTTTATTAAAATCATCTGATTTTCAACCAAGATGTGTGTGTATTCCTGAGAAATGTAGTTTTTTTTTCCGGTTTCATAAATTGCTTCCCTCTCCCTAAAACACATCCTCAGGCTGCTCAAGTGAGGGTTGACCTATGCTAGTCCCTAAATCAAACACACCTAAACTTTACTCAGCATTGTACCGCCGTGTGACAATATGATAATTTCTCATGATTGTCGTGTAATTTGGATGCAGTTAAACTACTTTTTGGAAGTAGGTTTAGTTTGACAAGCTAAATTTTTTTGAGAGTAGTTGAGATGTAGTTTTTTTTTCTATTTTTCATTGAGAAGCAGCCTAGTAGTTTGGTACAGTTTTAAGTGAGTTTCTCCAACACTAGTGAAATGTAAAGGTTTGCACTTTTTCTTATCCTTATGTCATTGTAAATTGAATATTTTTGGGATATTGACTGTTGATTGGACAAAATGAGCAAAATTAAGTGATAAATGATTTTTAGTTTTAGTTTTCAGTGCTTGTGCATATATGCATATGCATATCCACCAGAGGGCAGCACACTTTTTCAGATAAACAGGACATCTGCTGTTTACTAGAATTATCCTTGCAAATGTTATGTAGTCTCTGCTTTGTAATTATCCACTCCAAGATCTTTTAGAAAGATAGAGATAGCAGGCCGGTGTCTATGTGCTGTAGGTAAAAAGTGTGCACAGTCATAGAACTAGACAGCACGACATCATGCTCTGTATCATTGTCTTACTTGATATTGATAGCTGGACTTTGTGCCTTCTACAGGCAATTCATATGTAATAATAAATGTCGTATAATACTTGAATCTGACCCCTCATTAGTGGCTCAGGAGGCCGACCTCATTAGGTGCGTATTGATCAAAGCAATGCAAAGCAAAGACTGAGGGCAGGCCAGCTGTTTGCTTTGTTCTGAGCACCACTTTGATGTCAACTGGGCATGAAACAGATTAATTTTTCCACTTGATTAGGGAGATTCAATAGGACATACTGTATTCATTTAGACCTGTTACTGTTGTAATTATGTGTGTCTGTGGTAGGTTACACTGCAATTAACAAGGCCTTTGTTTTCAACAAAATATGACTCTTTTGCTGAAAAATGACAAACTTTTTCCTGTGAATATGTGTTATGATAACCTAATCTTTTATTTTTGATTTTTTTTTAACTATTACCCATTTTATACCACTGACATGATTCATAATCGCTCCTAGACTCTCTGCTACACTCCAGCGAGTTGGGAGCTGGCAAGGTTTCAGCCTCTTGTTCAGGGCACTTCAGCAGGACAGATGTTTAGTCTCACAAGAGCATTTTCCATGATGAGATTTTTAGAAAACAGAATTTGCAAGTATGGATAATTTGCACTTACTTGTGATCAGCTCTTTTCTGTAAAATTGTCCATCTACAGTTGTTATATATAAACATATATGTTTTAAGCCTCTCTGAACCATCTAACTGACTGCTTCTGCTCATGTTTTATAGTTCACTGTCATTTTATTTTAACTTTACTTCATACTGATAGTGAAAAGTGTCTGATGTGTCAACAGAGAGTGTGTTGATACATATAGTAAAAATACATTGCCACAAGTGCTTGGGGCTACCATTGAGAAAAGCTGCAACACTGTTCTTTAATTAGAGGTTGGCATAGAAACGCTCACCGAAGCAAAGCTAATAACAAGGATCAAGTGGCCGTACCTCAGTCTCTATTGGTTTAATGGCCCCACAGCATCACCTGCCCCTTTGAAAAGCCAAGCTGGAACGTGGATATTATTTAGCCATTATGACACCTTTAAGGCGATTTGGGCTCAATTAGACTTAATCAGGCTTTTACCCAGGAGGGGACAATACGAAGGATCCCTTCTTACCTCACAAGCACCATATTTTGGTGTTGTAGTCTCTAACTTACACACAGGGAAGCATAATAAACACACAATATCACATAGGTGGATAAAAAATACCATTAATATGGATGGTAGGCTTAAAAATTTCTACAAGATGTAACAAGGTTTTCTGCAGTTTGACAGAACAATTCCAAATTAAGTTTCACTTACTGGCCATGTCACATGGTTTACATCAGTGGATGAAGTTTGCTCAGTTCTCATAGAGATGGATTTATTGGTGAGAGTTCGCTAGTAGCAGTAATGATCTGATCTAGAGCCCTTTGAAGATGTCTCATTTATCTCATCCAGCTTCAGAGTTGAGCATGAGAGTTCACTCTTGATTCTGGAAAAAGTGGTTTGACAAACAATAGCAACCTGTGTTTAGGATTGTTCCGATACCGATACCAGTATCAGAAATGCCTCCGCGACAGCCTAAAATATTGCATTGGGTATCGGCAAGTATGTGAGTCAATGCACTGATCAGATATTGCGGGCAGCTACTGTACTGTATGCCAGTTTTTTTTAAACCTGTGCCCTAGATCCGTAGGTTAGTAGTACACAGCTATTAAAAAACAATACGCCAATACGCAAAGTTCAGGTATCAGAATTGCTATCTGGAAAGAAAAAATGGTATCAGAACATCTGTACTTATGTTTTTTTTCCTGAGCTCTCAAACATATCACACAGCCTTCCTCTGTAGTTTTTCATTTAGGTATCCGGGACAAGTACAGGGATACTTGATGTCACATGTTACTTTGCTTAAAAATGACTTAAACAATTTATCATCAATCAAAATAGCTACTATCAATTTTCTGTCATCCACTAAATGATTGATTAATTAATCATTCCTAGTGTTAAGCTGCATTAAATTGACATTTTTGTGTTGTTTTTACTTAAGTTTACATTTGGGTCACCAAAAATATACTCAGCCCACAAAATTTAGGGGCTTGGTGGCCCGTGGGGCCACTGCTTGAAATATTAGCACCTATTCCTATTTACTTTGCATAGAACACTTTGTATTGACACAGTTTCATATTTCTCTTAAAATTCTTTGTGTTTGATTACTTCACAGTTAAATTAGGCCACCAGGGGAAAGGTGCTGAGCCATTTACTGACTTGCCAGGAAGCACTGTTATGTCATTGTATGGCTAAAATCAATAGAGCTCTCTCTCTTGATATAAACCTCACTTGTCTTTCACAACAAATTACCTCTTCCTAACTTAGATTGACTTAACGCACTCAGAACTGATTGTCTTTGGTGCAAAAAGTTGGATCACTTTTGGATTAGGCCAACGTAACTGATGTTAGCTTTGAAAACGGGGCTTCAGTGGACGAATTTCACGTTCTGTCTAATCAAAACACAGAGGTCTTATTTGAGTTTTGTCAAGACATTGTTTACACACTGAACAGGCTGCGAGGAGGATCGATTAAAATCTTGTATACCAGTGTCTCCTCTGTCTTTGTGTGTTTAGAGTGTGCTGATAAAATCTCCCTTCTTACTGCTGGGTTGTGATGGGCCAGTTGCCTCATAACCTAATATGGGGGTACCCTCTGTGTTAGGAAGAGGTCTCAGAGTCTGTCTCTTTTCCTCTCACTCTTGTTTCTTTCCTTCCCATCTTTCTCCCTCCATCTATTTCTCCTTCTTGCTCTACTAAAGTAGAGATCTCTCTCTCACTCCCTCTCTTATCTGTCTCTCTCACTCCCTCTCTCTCATGCTCTCTTTCGTTCAAGCCTCCTCTCTCTCACTTTTGTAAGTGTACACAGACTAAGAGGGATTGGAGCTTGGTGGTTTTTCTTCCTTTCTCTTCAATATATCAGCCCTTTTCTCTGCTACAGTAAGTAAACTGTTTACTACGAGCTTTTGCCGTATTAAGAGGAGAAACTTTCAGCTTCAAGCATCTTTTCATTCATTGCGTTTTGTGGCCGTAGTTCACTACTCTTTCATTTTAGTCTGGTGAGTGTTACAGCAAAGGAATTTGCTCAAGTTCATTAAGCTAAGTGTTGTGGGAATGTACTTGATAAAGTAGGTGGGTGAAATTTTTGGACCGGTTTGCTGTTCACCTGTACTGTAGGTCAACTTCAGAAAACGTATTAAGTATGAGCAAAGTGAATTAGGTTGTGCAGAAAAGCTGTTTAGACCCTGATCTGGACTCACATCTTTCAAAATCATGCAAATTTATTTTCCTCTATGGTTTTGACAAAACATCACATGAATCAAAGAAAGTAGATAGAGGAAAAGTGGAGAAACTGAGATGTTTCAAATCCAAATTGTAAAACAGTAGCCAGTTAAGAGATTGTCAAATGTTGATGCTTTAGTAACAATAATGTGTTATATAATACAGTAAAAGGTAGTACAGTAGTAGTAACTAATGCCGGTTTTGGTACAGTAAATCGAAAGCATTAGTAGTTAATACCATCTTTTATACAGTAAATAAAAAATAGGAGTAACCAACCAACGCCACGTCAAGCAAAAACATTCATGCAGAAACTGCTTTCAAACCTTTTCGACCATATCTGTCTGCAAGAAGCACAAGGATTATTCTTATGTCTAGAACTTTAAGAGCTGAAAAACATTCATCAGGCTTATCTTTGGCTGTCTGACCAGGTCTGTGTGCTGTTATGTAGGAGAGTGTAGCAGCTTGCTGTAGTATGACATCATGAGAACTGTAAATGGGGGAGTGTGGTGGTGTGGAGGGGTCCCACTGGGTGCTCTGGGTAATGGGTTCCAGGTTGTTTTGGCCCTCAAGATGACCCCATTTTTTTTCTCTTACAGACTTGTTCTCTAGCCCTTCTGTCATATTTCTTTTCTGTTATACTTCCCCTGCTATCCACTGCCTTCTCATTTCAGTTTCTATCTCCCTCTGTAACTTGTTTTTCCCTCTCAGAGCTTAAAGCTAAACCATATTTTGTCCTTTCAGTTATGATAACATATTACTCACCGGCTACATTGCTGAGTTTTTGGAGACAAGGATACAAATAAAGTCATTAGTGCCTTAGCTAGACTGTGTTCATGACCTCTTTTTTGCTATGATTTCTTCATAGTGTTGGCTGCATAGGTACCGTCACGTTTAGTTTTGACAGAACTGTTAACAAAAACACTGTACTCATGATTATTATGGGTATATTTTCCTGACCGATGTGGATGATTGTAACATGATTGTAAGACTTTCTAATAAGGCCTTAGAAACCAGTGCAAGACTCACATTGCTTTACTTTACTTATTCAAGCTCTGTTTATTGTTCTCATTTCCTAAATTGTTGTGGTGCAACTGGTGAGCAGCGTGTTATCATAACTGATTTTAGGCTCAGTAAAGACAGATGTTTCCCATAATAACCTCACTTTTAGCTTCTCTGTATTTTAGGATAAGCTCATTAATCACCCATAGAAATGGCTGCAACTAATGATTATTTTCATTACCAAATAATCTGTCGATCATTTTTTCAATTGAGTGATTAGTTGTTGATCCATAAAATGTCAGAAAAGAGTTAGGACATTGTGAAAAATATTGATCACTGTTGACTGACAAAGCTCAAGGTGATGGTCTCAAATGTCTTGTTTTGTCCACAACCCAAAGATATTCAGTTTATTGTCAAAGAGGACTAAAGAAACTAGAAAATATTCACATTTGAGAGGCTGAAATCAGAGAATTTGGACATTTTCTCTTAAAAAAAATCTTAATTAATTACTCAGTTATTAAAATCGTCATTGATTTAATAGTTGACAAATAATCAAATAATTGTTGACAACTGTGCCGACTGTAATAAATAGTAACAATTAGACCGATTATCTATCAATATCTAATCTTTTCAAGAGTATTCGACAGAGTACCATTATCTGCTGAAATGATGAGCTTGCATCTCACAAGTGTTACTAAGCTCGACTTGTCATTTCCTTTCCTCTCTCTTTCACTCTGTGCTAATTAGATTAATTAGTCCTTTCCTGTAAATGTGTCTTTTCTGTTGCACTTTGTCTGTTTTTTCTACTTTGCTGGCTTTAAAAGAGGTCAGTGACCAACAAATAATCTGTGAATTTTTTTTCTCGATGTGTAATACTGCTTATTCAGCTGCAGTACATTGAAGTTTACCTTCTGTATTTGTTTGAGTTTCTAATAAATGGTATGCAGTGTTTTGTTTTTGTTCATTGCTCTGAGTTTTCCCACTGCTGTCGGCTTCTGTGTGACACACACACGCACTGTAGAGTACACACAATAATACCCTAAGCTTGTTAAAGGTGTGAGCCAGTGCTCGGGAGGTGGGCCCAGCTCTTGGATCTTTGGTGAAACGGCTCCTTGTGAAATTCAACGTGGGATTATGATTCAAGTCACCCTTGGCCTCCCTCTCCATTTCCTCTGTTTTGCTCCCCTGTGTTTTTCTCTCTTCTTTATCTACTTTTTTGTCTTTCCTGTTGCACTGTCCTTTTTCATGTCTTTTTACCTCCTCCTCCACTCCATCTTTTGCTCTTCATTTTCTTCCTGCTTTCTGTTGAGACTCTCTTCCTGTTTAGACAAACCTTCCCCAAACCTCATTGATCTCTTTTGTATTTTTTTCCCTGCTATCATTCCAACCATTTCTACTTCTGTTGTTCATCCTCATTAAGTCTCTTCCTCCTCCACCTCATTGCCCCTTGTTCCCTTCATCTTCCTCTCCATCTCTAATTTCATCTCAGTCTGCACCAATTTCAGAGTAATTTGAGGATCTGTTTTGATTACCTGTGATTGAAAAAAGGATTTAAACCTAGAATGTATCAGGTTTAAATGCATGGTTCTAAACAGGCATCCATGTTATTGTTACAACTGTGCATTTACCCCTATTTTTAACCAGTTAATCAAATGCTGTATATAAGTCTTAAACCTGATTATATAACTAGGGCTCATAGCCAGCAGGTCATAAGTGGCATTATGAGCTAAAATGAATTATGCCCTGTTATCAGAGCTTAAGGATTTAAATGTGTGTTAGATAAGTATGTATAACATTTGGTATAATAATCTAGAATATATATGTATTATTATTATCATTATTTTAAATGTTTTTTCCTATTATATTTGTATTATTTTAAGCCACTTCTTTCATCTTAAGACCAAGTTCAGTTGTCCAGCTATTGGGAATTCCAGGGAAAAGTCTTTCCTAAAAACTTTGGGGCTTCCCAAACGCCCACACACTTACAACACCCACATGACATTTACAGCGCAGTGTTGCATGAGTCTAAACCCTCGAAATGTCAGCGTCATAATCCACCCAAGCACAGAGGGCCTGATCTAAGGAGTGAGTCACACAAGAGGGGTTTTCTTTCAGGGCTTAATCTGTAAAACAACAAACCCCACTGCTTTTTGTGTGACAAGTTACCAAAGGGTTTTCAGTATTAATTTTATGTCCATTTCTCCTCTTTTGCAGTATGCAGAGATCATTTCTCTCTTGATTGCCTTTAGTCATTTCTTCCATCTCTGTTGGAGCGGATTTTGCTGGCAGTCCAGTTCTTACTGTGCTTGTTGATGTACTGCAAACACCTTGTCTTCAGTTCCATCTTTTTAATGTGGTTTCAGTGTTTCCCCTAGGATTTTTTGTTGGCGGGGTGGTATCTGCAGGGCTGTCCAGCTGAAAATGTTCGAAAATTATTAAAAACATTCAGGGACTCCTCAAACCACAAGTCAATAAATACAATAATTTAGTTTAATTAAAACACAACAGAACAACATTAACAAAACAGGAACACTCAAACTTCATTGAACTTCTGGGCTGTGTGGGGCTGAGTTTGTGAGTCCGGCAGATCCTACAGAACATTCCTGAATTAAAAAATAAAATAAAATCTTTATATATGTATGTATATAAATTATATTATATAATGAAAAAAATTGCCATCAATACAAGGCCAGCTGACTTGCTATCTTGCAAGGATCATACAAGCTCCTACATAACAGCTGTTTAAAGTTTTGCTTTTTAAATCGGCGCTACCCAAGCCAGCTGTAGTGAGTAATGCACTTCTGGTCATTTTCACAAAAATAAAACACCCGTTGTCTTTTACTAAATTTTCACCTTTCTTCAACTTCATTCCAACAGAATGGTAGGGGAAACACTGGGTTTACAGTGCTGCATTTCTCACAAAGACCATGTTTTTTAACCTTGGGGCCAAAACAATCTATTGAAACTCAGCCATAAAACATCAGTAGTAGATCAGGACGAAAACTGTCCTATTTTTGTTGCTTACGCTCAGAAAATTAGGCTGTGCATGAATAAGAGGTTTGCCTAAAGATGTTTATTTATCATTTATTCACTGTATTTTGTGTATGCAGCTTTGTGTAGAGTTTGGGTTCGTCTGTCTTTAAGTGTGCTGTAGGTGCTCATTGTTTGTGTGAGATGTTTATAATATTAATGTCATATTTATATCGAATTTTTCATGTAATAACTTCTACTTCAGTTAGATTGTGGTCATCTTAATGTGTTTTAATAAGGGAAAATTATTCAAGTGTGTCTGTGTGTATTTTGTCCTGTAGTACACACTCCTCTGTCTTATTCAGAGCAGATACTCAGACATCAGGCTCCTCTTGTCTAAGCAACACTGTCTCTTCAAAAGACTGATTGTGTGCATGGACCACCTACACACACATACAATATAATCACAGAAAGAATTTTTTATGTCCAATAGTACATAAATACAGACAGCATACAGTAAATACTTAAATCTACACATGTAAAACATACATGTATACATATAAAGTCTACGTCTACGTGCATGCGACTAGTCACAACTTTTTGGCCTCTGAGCTTAAGGACACAAATGAGCACAGCATCAGTCAGCGGTGAGACAGTCCAGGCTCCGGCTGCGGTAAAGCAAACATTACCTTGTGGAAACAGAAAAGGTCAGAGCAGAACAGGACGATGCAGAGAGGTTGTCTGTTTCTTGGTGATGCAAACCAGGATTAGGACTGTGCTGTGTGGTAGACTGATAAATCCGAGGTAGAATTATAAATACTAAGTAAACGCTCAGGAGTTTAGTTTAGACTAACTGCTATTAAGGGACATTAGCTCTCAGTAGCTAACAATGGTGGTAAAACTCATCACTTTCTGTAAGCTGTGAAATATTTATGCTTGGATGTAGAACACATTTGAAGAGCCTTTTCACATGTTCATCCTGAGAAGTGGGGATGGATGTCTGCTTTTCATGTTAGGATGTGCTTGTTTTATGTCTTTTGATTTGGTTTCCTCTGTCCAGGATGGGTGGGGTAAAGAGCGTCTGGGTGCTGAGATACCAGAGCTGCTGAACATACCTGGCTCCTGACCGAGTTTTCAAATAGACTAGGTGCAGTCATTTTAAACACACTTGTCGTGTTGGGTGGGCAGGGTGTACGCTTTCTTCACTTCCCTCAGAACAGCTTTGTCGGCTCCATTTTCACTGCATTAAAGCAAACATACAGTCCAAGTGGGATGAAGGATTTCAGGAATATGGGGCTCTCGCAGACCTAAATCTTCCAGCAATTTGCAGCACTTCAAGAATGAGCCGAGCGGTGGATGCAGCAGCTGAGGTGCAGCTGAGTTTTATTGAGTTCATTTTGCTCTGCCAAAATCCTTTTTTGCTTGGCAGAAACATTGAAAACTAATGTGCTAGGAGAGGTGATTGTATGATCACTTACGCAGTTGTTGAGTTGCAACATAAAAATTGCACTTATTTGAATTCATTAAAATGTAAGTTTTGTTTAAGTTATAAGACAATGTCTGTCTGTCTGTCTGTCTGTCTGTCTGTCTGTCTGTCTGTCTATCCATCTATCCATCCATCCATCCATCCATCCATCCATAAATATATATGTTTTTATTTATTTATTTTTTTTAATTAAGTCCATCATGTAAATGTGCCAGATTTTGACATTCAGGCATACATCTGCAGTCCCTGGCAGGAAGTGGGTGCCATGTGAAAAAACAAAACAAAAACAAAAGTGCATAAGTACAAACAAATTGTAAAACAATTACAAAACCACATTAACACAGACAAAAGCATAGATAATAGGTGAAACAATGTCATAACCGCTACTGAGGGTTCTGAGGGTATAGTGTTCCAGGTATGTGCAGCTCGTAAGGGAATGACTTTTCTTATATGCACAATGCATAGCAGTCACACACATCCAAATACCATTTAAGGAAGATGCTGGACCAATAGAGGACAGCAATGAAAACATAAAAGAAGGTCTGCACACTGTAGCTCCCTTTTGTGCTCAAATCTTTGGCACATCTACAAGTGATTTCACTTAGCCACAAGTGACGTCACTTGTGAATGTGCCAATAAATTGCACGTAAGGGAGCCACAGTGTGCAGACTTTTATGTTTTCACTTTTTCTATATGCACCTTTTCTCCTTTTTGTTTCGTGCCTCTTAACTCTGCTTCAGCAAAACAGAAATATGACAAATAAGACCAAGGGCAGGTTCACACTCAAAGGTCTGGTTCTTGAATTGAACTAATGCAATGATTATACATTATTTTACTTTTACAACTGACCCAATTGGTGTTAACAAAGGCAAAACTCCAATCGGTCCAGAAATCGTAAACACAAGCCGTGTGGTGACAGTGTTGTTAGATTATTGATCATACAGTTGATGGGTAAAAAGAAAACAAACAACCCAGTTTCTACTTGGATTTCGTACATTATGGAGCGTTGTCAGGTTTTGTTCATGTTGGTGTCGATCTCGAGTGCATACTTCGGATGACTTTAGAGGACAGTGCATAAGAGCGTCTTGTATGACAACAGATCTTGAATGATTTAGTAATGCAGGAATTTCTCACTTCATTGTGACTCCACGTTTGTCCCCTGGCAATCCACATTTTGATAGCAAACACACTACTCATTCACTAGTCATCAAAACAGGTAGAGAAAACCATTTTTAATCAATGAAATGATGTATACAATGGCACTCTTCTGTGATTGGTTCAAATGGTGTTCAAATCAGAAATGAACCACTCCAGAGTTCACTTGACAGCAGTCCAAGACCACCTCTTTGAGGCCAACCAGAGAGCGGTTGTTTGGTCCCCAACAGGGTTTGAGTCTGGCTCCAGAGTTCGGTTCAACCAGACTAAACAAGACTTGCGTGAACTCGCCCTAAATCTCAGCCTTATTTTGTAGAGGAATTGATGAAATTGCTTTTACTTTGAAAGGGCATACTTCACCTTCAAGAGGTCTTGCTCTGAAAAATAACTTCTTTAATCTTGACTGCTAATCTGTACTGTTAAGGTATAAGTTAGAAAGACATGTCATGGGATGAGAAAATAAAGAGGAAATTATGTCACATCCTGCAGCTTTTTCATGCTGTTCTGAACCCTTTTCATGTGCCCTTTTGCATCCAGCTTAATGTGATTTTAGTTTCATGTATCATGAAATGAACCATAGTTCCACAAAGAGTTTTCTTTTCAATCCAGAACACTTGAAAATTCACCCAAGCATTAGAAATAACCAACAAACTGATGTATGGCAAAAGTCAACTTGCACAGTGAAGGAAGGGTTAAAGCTGACGTCTCTCCATGTGACCTCAGCTCTGAGTCCACAGACCAGAATAACAAGAGTTCTTTTAACACTGACCCCCCAGTGACCTCGGCTAACCTCGACCCTCCATGATGCTTCTAAAAGTAGAATTTGGTCGAAACGATGTATTTCTATTCCTTGAATGTCAGCTTCGTGGGAGAGTATTATGTGGGGGGTGGGAGGGTCCTATTGCAGTGATTTGTCTAATCCCATGTGAGTACTTGTGTGTTTAATTGCATGATATCATAACCAGATTAAACTTTGTGGCCTTGTGTGCCTGTGGCACAATGGCAATAGTGGAATGTACTGTTTGGACACACACACATGCACCATTGCAGCGTCTCACAGACAGCTGGGCTGTGCTGTATCATGGGATTTCTGCCTTGGAGTACTGGAGAATATTGAGAGTAATTGAAGAGATGTGCGTATGTGACTGGGAGACAGAGAGCGTTCGTATGTGGAGAGGGTGTCAGTGTTGGAGTATGTGAGCGTGTGTGGTGGGCCACAGACATCAAAGTAGAGAGGTCGAGATGTGGGTGGTTGGGTTTCTGGGAGACGGCCTCAGCCTCTCCAGTGTCCTGCAGGCCCATACATACTGTATGTCTGGTATGATATACATAATGGCACGGGCATGAGTCACAGAGTGCTTGCATGTCTGGATTTTCCTGTATATGTGTGTCGTTGTGTGTGTGCATTCCTGCTCAAAGTTCAGTAGATCTGTGTGGTGCCCTGTGCTAATCCTTTCCCAGAATGGCTGTTGCCAGGCAGAGAAATTACCCAACGGGGGGCTAATAGGATTTAATGGCAAACTCATTCATAACTGTGGGTTACGTCAACTGATTGCCAGTAATAAGAAAATTATAGCTTTTTAGCTAATAGCTAATTATTTTATTCTCTTTTAATTCATGAATGTGCTTTGGGTCCAATGTCACAGGTTCAATGTCCATCCTTAAGAAAGGAAAACTCTCTAAAATCTTCAGGTGGCAGTGAGCCTCAAAATAAACTACATCATCCATTCACAGTGGACAGTCAGAGGCAGTCTGTTTGAATTGTAATTAAAAGTAGAATCATAAATATTGAGAAAAAGCTCAGGAGTTCCTGTTGTTTGGAATTTTGTTACAGTCTTCATTTATAGACTACCTGTTACGAAAGAAGCTCTCAGTAGCTCATCACCTCCTGCTAAGTTATGAAATATTTATGCTTGGATGCAACTTCTGTCCCCCATGGGCATGGGTGATTTCAAGGAATATTTCTCTCTGTGACATTTTTAATAAGAAAATAACTGAACACAATGTCTGAGGCAGTAGAAACTGTTGGCACCACCAGCATCAGAAGAAAATAACCTCAAATCCTTAATCCACACAACATTTTCTCCAGTCTCCAGTAGTGGGGAGATCTGGGATATTATGACTGAATTAAAGCTTCCTCACTGAACAAATGTATGTATGCAATATGCAGCATGTGAGGAGCACACATGTATTATTTAATATTTGTTTTTGGCTGCTTGGGGGAGGTGGAACTAAGTTATGAACATAATATTGAAATTATGATATTTTAAGTCTATATGGTAAACTTGTAAGCAAACAGCTGTTTATTTACACATCCAGGAGTTATAGGGTAATATTATCATCTATTTGAAGTTGTGTTTCTTGCTACCTGATGAGTATGAGTCCCAGTATTCACTTTCTTTTAGCTCTATTTTTGGTCTCTTCGGCCCTTTTTGCTGCTAAATTGTCCACTATGTTCATAAACTAGTTACTAACTGTGTCCATCTGCTGTTCAGTGCTGAGCAGGTGGGTTTTTGGGAATGCTCATTTCATTTTCAATTTTTTTTTTCAAAATGATGATGTGATGAATATGATTTATATGCCAGGGCATCTCTGTAGCACTGCAATGCATCATTTATATGTAGTTGTTGTTGTGTTGTATCGTGAATATGTTCTGTCTTATAATTGTGTTTTTATCAGTGTTAGGATTTTTTTCTTTTCTTTTCTTTTTTTTTTCAGCAGAGATGATTTTCTCTGTTTCCTGCCCAGGGATCACAGATTAAAATTAGTATATAGCTAACTCTGGTACAACTAAGGAGCTGTGCATTGTCCCTGTCATAATGTAATAAATAATGGTATGTTGTGACACATCTGATTTTTACGTTCATCAAAAAACTGCAATTTTGATATTTCACTATGCAATATGGACAACGTGCTCTTCATTCCAAATGTAAATCCGTACATAACACTGTAACACAATGTTATTGTGACATGATTAGCAAAACAGACATTTGACTATCTACTATAAATGATATAGTAGAATAGTGAAAGAGGAGTAATATTTTTGACGTGACTGTGTTTTACTATAAGTGAGATTCAATCAGTGCAGCTGGCTGTAGCAGTTATAGCTTACCTTCACTGAGCTTAAGCTGTTAGCATTTCCTGCACACATATTGTAACATGAGATATAAAGTCAAGCTGTATTAGTGGCAGTTGACTTTTATAGCTCTAGTTCTGCTAACTAGCTAAATGGCAACATCAGTAATGCTGTAACTTACTAGGAAGGAGAACACAGTGGATATATTGGTACTGGATGAACTAGACTTGTGCAGTTGAGCAGAAATGCAATTATTGCCCCCAAGCTGATGTGACTGTGGCTAAATTAAACAAAGAAGTACTCTCTGTCCTCTGCCTTCATTACAGTTATCACTTTTTTAATACTGAGATTGAAAACGTGGTGGTGAAAATGGATGATTCCCTTGATTTATTTAATTATTTCCCTTTAATGGATGTTAAAACCCACTAATAGCTTGTTCATTCACACCCCCACTCACTCATTCTGTTGTGCCTTTAATTTTTTATTCTCTACCCAACAAGGGAACATTTCCATTCTGATCAGAGACAAACGTTTTCTTACATACACAGTCTGAAACACCTCCACTCTTCAGGTTGTGTAGATATTTTTGATATGCACATACTACTTGGATGTATACTATATTTTGAATAGTCTGTATGTGCATGCGTTTGCCTGGAGTTCGAAGATGAATTTGTTTGTTTGTGTGTAAAGACAGCTGCTCTGTGTCCATCAACAGCAACTCCACATTCCCTGCACTGCCCTTTGAAGTCAGACTCTCTATTACACCCTTAGATACACACACACACACACACACCCTCACGGCTTTTTCTGCGTCATAAGTCACTTGTCTTTCAAACTCTTGGTCTGAGTGTTACAGTAGAACATATATTGTTTTTAACCTGCACAGACTGAGGAGAGCATAACTTTTTCAAATGTTTTCATGTTGAGAAAGAAAAGGTATCACAGGAGAAGAAATTGACAAGGTAACTAGGAATCCTAGGAATCTATCCTAGGAACTAGGATAAGCATAAAGCAGAACTTGTCCCTCTTGATTATTTAGTAACCATTTTTAATCTGTTTGTAAATTCACTAATATATCCCACACTACATGCTTAAATTAGCTTAAAGACTAATTATTCTGTGTAATTTGTAAAAACATCAGACTATGGAATCTGAATCAGCGAATCTGTGGTTGTTTTAATGAACCTTTAATTTTAACAGGATATAGCTACTGTAAGAATAGCAATAGGAACATTACAAGATGGGGTGACATTGTGTTAATGATCCTTTTAATATTTTTTCTGGAGTTCTCCAGAAAAGTCACTTGCAGGAAGACTTGTGTAGAGACAGACTCACGTTATTGAGAACTTTAGTAAGAAAATGTTCTATTGATTGTTACAGGCATAGTGGTGTAATAGTTTGGAGACAAATACAAAGTCCATATTAACTGTTATTTATGGTTGTTTGCAGTTACTTACAAATTTCCATGGATACTACTCAGTAATGAAATATTCAAGAAATGTAAAATAGCACAGAAACTTCTCTACCCATGAATCCTTTGGGTTTTATTTGTTTATTAGTAACGGGAAAACAGGAACTTCAGACTTCAGCCTGCCTATTTAAATATAAATAAACAATAGAGGCATGAGTGCTATGTGTGACTCAGGCCTCTTTTTTAGCTTTAAATGTGGAAAAATATTGTAGATTGTTAATGTAGTAGACTTGATGTCTGTTCAGTGGACATATACAGTATCCAGATGCTGATAGAAAAAAACGGTCTTCTACCAGAAAAGTGAGTCAGTGAATGTTCTGGATAAGGATTGGAAGAAAAAAACAGAGCAAATATTAGTTCTAAATGCTTTTAATTGCAGTTTGGTAATGAAATTTTAACATGGAAAGTTTCGTTTTTACTAATCAAGCTTGCTGCTGGAATGCAGGTCAAAACATGAGTGTGTTGGTGTGTGCTTGTGTGTGTGTGTGTTTGTTTTTTGTGTCTCCCCTCTCCCACACGCTGGCTCTCTCACTCTCTAAACGTGCGGGCTGGTATGTCTCCTGTCCCTCGGGATGGGCCAGATCTGACAACAGCTCAGGCCTACACCCCATGCAGGAAACCCATCCCACTTAGACAACTAGCGGGCCATGTGCTATGTGTGTTTGTGTGTTTGTGTGTTTGTGTTGTGTGTGTGTGTGTGTGTGTGTGTATGTGAATGTTATGCCATGCTGCTTGCTAGCCAGCACTTAATAGAAACAGACATTTCGAACACAGATTCACATGTACTTAAAGGGTAACTTAAGTATTTTTTCCCTGTTTTCCCATGTTTTTGTGTCTAAGTGACAAATGGGAACAACAACTTTTGAAAGTGGTCCAGTATTGAGTGGCTGTCAGCCAAAAAATGGGCTGTAGTGTAATCCCTACAGGCAATTGCGAAACGTCAAAGAACGTCCATTAAAAGTGCTTGGTTTGCTACTGACAGGCTCAGATTTGTTATTCTAAGCATCTTACAGCATCATGGAAAGGATCTTTACAGAACTTTTTGTCAAAGAGTATCATTTTTATCTGACCAGAATCAGCAATTTTATCGCTCTTGCCAAAGCCACCAGACTCCACTTACAGAAACAGTAATTTTATGATCTTAAAAGACATTTCATTGAGAGAAACAAAATAAAACTCACAAAACCATATTGGTTCCTCTCTCCACTGTTCCAACAATCACCACCTCTGGTTTGGTAGAAAGAAACCCTTCATTTAGCATGTTAGATATGAAAATATCAGGAGAGGAGCGAGAGGGAGGTCAGATATTGGAAAATGGAAATGGTAGCAGGAAGAAACAGCATGTACATCCAGAATATTTTCACATCTAACTGCGTGAATTAAGGGTTTATTTCAGCCAAACCAGAGGTGGTGCAGTGGACAAAATCAAGATGGTTTTAGTGACTTTTATTGTGTTTGTATGAAATGTGTTTTACAATGAAAAAAAATATTTCTCTAAATAGAGTCTGTAGGGATCCTTTCCATAATGTTGTGGACATACTATAATGTTGTGCAATTGCCCATTAGGATTACATTGCAGCCCGTTCCGTGGTTATTGGATTGAAGAAGATGGAGAAGAAGAGATGTCGGGGGGCCCATGTTTGTGTTTACCTTAGGCCCCAAAATGACTATATCCACCCCTGGCCCATAGGGATTACATTGGAGCCTGTTTTGCATCTGACTGCTGAAGATGTCTCACTCAATACTGGACCAATTTCAAAAATTGTCACTTAGACAAAAAAGATAGGAAAATAGGGTCCAGATAAAAATACAAAAGTTAACCTTAATATGAGAATTTGCACCGTAAGCCTGGGGGTGGTGGCCTTCACCTACCTCCTTCCTGGCAGATGGACACTATTACTGACGATTACACTCAGCCTTATTTTCTCATTAGACTCGTGTTGAATTCACCCCCCACTCTGTCACCATTATTGATTTTGTTCAATTTTCTCATATCCATTCCTGCTGAAGTGCCCACTTACAGTGCCACAAAATGTTGCAGTAATGGCTTTTCTCTGAAATTTGTGCCAGAGGATCTCGTCTGCAGGTTCACTCAAGGACAAAGACCAAGTCATCGTTTTGGATAAGTGTTTCCTTGGATGTCAGATGGATTTTGTTCCGAGAAAAGTGTGAACTGAAAGAGGAGGAGGCTTTTCTTTAAGGTCAAAATGTTCACTCGGTTAAAACTCCTCAGTGACGTATCCTCTTTCTCTCTTTCCTCCCACCTTCTTTTTCTTCATCTACCCATTGTTCTCCCCCTCTATATACCTGCAAATCTGTCTGTCTCGCTCTGATGCTTTTCTGTCTGGATTTTCTTTCCCACCTTTCTTTCTATCTGTTATGTGCCTCGCTGGTATTTCTCTCTATTCAATTCTTTCTTTTCAAGCTTTGATTTCTGTTCTGTCAAGAGGAAATTGCTTCCGATAATGACCACAGCAGAGGAGTCGATGACTATGACCTCTGATTCAAATGTTATATAACAGTCTGGAAGGTGAAAGCAGCACCGGATGAAGTGAATTTTGCCAGAAAGCTCTTTCATCACAGTTATTCTGTCAATGCATACTTCAAGGTTGATAAAGCATGATTGGCCTTGCCTCTTTATACTGTTTTAACTGTGTGTTTTACTGTAATTGTGGATACCTTTATTTATATAATTGTAGCTTTTCTTTAATGGTCTTACAGGATGTGCAGAACTTTGTTAAATCACAAGTTTCACTTTCAAAATGTCAACAATTAGTGTTCTCAGTTTGCAAATGCTTACTGAACGTTGTTATAAGAAAATGTGATGTAACACAGTGATAAACATGCCTGTCCCACCTTTTTTTGGAACATGTTGCAGCCATCAAATTCAGAATGAGTGTGTATTTACAAAAAAAACAATAAAGTTAATCCATCTGTGTCTTCCTCAACAGGTTACCAACTATGTGCAGGACAGAGAGGAACTCAACCTGATACATCCTGCCAAAAAGCTCCTGCTGTCCTGTCCTGGATGTGTGTGTCTCAGGGAGTCTCGCTGGCCATTGCGCACTGCCAGCGTCAGCCCAGCCAGACCAGATCTGAACCTCTGTCTTAACCCCTGGCAGCGTCATCCTGCTCACCCACCTAGGTTTGTAGCCATTATGTGTCTGATGTAGTTTTTTTTTCCAGCCAATCACTTCACATATATTTTGAAAGTTTGGTCTTTTCGGCCCCGATGTGATGCAAAGATCGGCACCAAAATAATTTGTGTGAGTCCTGAAGATGCTGTAAGTATGTAACATTTAGGGGAATATATTGGGAGAGCGTGGCGCAAATGTAATATAATATTCAGTAATATTTTATCCACAGAGACCACCATGTTGAACTCACAGTAGCCCAGAACAGGCTAACCAAACACTGGCTCTAGATACGGCCTTTCCCGTTTTCTGCAAGTTTTGTCACTACCGTATTTGTCCTACGTGCTTGGATGGGGATGGTGAGGCAAGCCCTGTTCATTTAGTTGCAACCTACAATCTCACCACTAAAAAAAAAAAAAAATCATACTGCAACTTGTAGCGACTATTGTGTGTTGGTTACATGAATTCAGGAGGTGTCAAGTAAAACAGTCTGACTAAAAGCGGGCATAGACTTGCACTCCTGTGCAACAAAGAGAAAAAACTGAATATCTTTGCATTTTGGACTTTTCATTGTACAAAACAAGTAATTTGATGGCATCAACTTGGATAAGCATTTTTCATTATTTTCTGACATTTTATAGACCAAACGATTTATTGATTAATTGAGGAAATAACCAGCAGATAATGAAAAAAATGTTAGTTGCAGCCCAACTCAAGACTTTGAATGGATATCTAACGTTTTTCCATTCTGAATTTGTACCAGACTGCACTAATCATGAAGATTAAGATTTGATTGTTTAATTCGCAACAATTTCTTTTTATTTATTTTTCTAAAAATCAGATTGTTTTTTGTTTTTTTTTTGTTTTTGTTTTTCCTTGTCAGCTCAGCAGAATATCAATCAAGCTGGTGCTGGTTTAATTCATTTTAACAATGGTGTTTATCTGCTTTTGCAAATGGCCTCATTTGTTGTCTGTGGATTTGCCACCTGACAAATACAATCAGTTACTACAAAGTCTTCAGACTCGCATGTCATCTTATGAAAATACCCAATCTATAATACCTTAATCAGCAGTCTGGCAGAGAAAGACTTTAAACAGCGGACATGGCATTAAATGTTCAGATTAGAATTACAGGTAAACTTAACTGTGATTTTTTTCTTGCTCATTTTTACCTCCTTTAGGTTTTATCGTGCTTGTGCCCAGAGAATATCCGTGTGTTCGCTGCTCACCGGCGCTCTACTAGAGGCTACAGCTGCTCTTGGTGCCCGCTCTGCTCTACCTTACCCTTTGCCCCCCGGCCCCAACAGCCACGCCGTGCTGAAAGGTTGGTGCTGCACTGTTTATCTGTGTATATAGAAAAGGTTTTGTGTATTAGTATTTTAGTGTGCAAAACCTTTGAATTTGAAATGATAATACATACAGTACAGAAATCAGCAGTTGCATAGCAGATGTGTTCATCTGCTAATAAACAGAGGAGCATTAAATTGGATGACAAGTGAAGCAGAGACCTTGGGAAGACAGCCGGTGTCTGTTTGACTCTGAGAAGAAAAGGTTCTCACTGTTCCCCTGTGGTCTACTGCTCCACTCTTCTCCTTCCTTTCTGCTCTTTTCCCACATGGTTTCTTTTCCACAGCGGGTTTTGGGTCGGTAGGAGCACGTCTGTAGTTGATCCCAGTGGTTGCCCTTTCCCTTTTACTTTTCCCTGTATTTCCTCTGCTGTCCTTTCTCTCTTTTCATACCACCCTCACTCACTCTCCCCACTCCAGTTTAGACACACATCCACATACAATGCTGAAGTGGTGTAAGACACACAGGAAGAAGAAAAAGCCTCCCGACATCAGTGTCCACTAAACACTGATGCACACACTCCAGATTTTGTCTTAACATCTGAAAAGAGGTTATATGCACTTCAAACATGCTTACGCTGCTTCTCTGAAAAGCTGTGATAGCTTGATACTTTGAATTAATTTGGGTGTTTTTTACATAACAAGCACCTGCATATATATGCCTGTTTTTCATTATACTCAAATGGATAGTTTAGATTATTTTATGCAGGGTTGTATGAAGTACTTATGTATAGTCAGTGTATTTCCCACAGTAGATGGCAGTTGGCACGCCCCCAGTTTGGAGAAACAGAGAGGAGTACCAGGATGGATGCTAAGTAATGTACTGCTGTAGACAGGGTCAGCAGCAAAACATATTTTAGCCACTAGGGTCCACCTAAAACATTCAAAATCAGTTTAAGTGTATGCTATATTCTGAATATTTTTGCTACTGTGCCTTGCTGTCAGACAGCCTTTGCTGATGGAAAACCGCCATTACAGAAGGCAAATATCACTCTCTCCAAACCAACCAAACATTGGCAAAATTTGTTATTTTAATGCACAGATTTAGGACTAAAGAGGAGAAAGACCATCCAGATTGTTACCAGAGCTAACTTCAGAACCCTGCATCTGTGATGGTATGAGGGTGTTTTAGTGCCCAACTATGAGGGCACTATTCATGCTGAAAGGTACATACAGGGTTTGGAGCAACATATGCTGCCATCCAGACGAGGTCCTTTTCAGAGACATCCCTGTTTAGTTCAGTAAGACAATGCAAAGACATATTCTGCAAGTCCTATAACAGTGTGGCTTTGTAGTAAAAGAGTTCATGTACTAGACTGGCCTACCTGCAGTCCAGACCTGTTGTGTTGCATTATGAAGCGCAAAATGCCACAGCAGAGACTCCAGACTGTTGAGCACCTGAAGTCGTATAATCAAGCAAGCGTGAGAAAGAATTTCACTTTAAAAACTTTAACAGTTAGTGTCCTCAGTTTGCAAACCCTTACTGAATGTTGTTATAAGAAATTGTGATGGAACACAGTGGTATTTTTTTTTGGAAATATTGTATCAAATTCTGAATGAGTGTATATTTACAAAAAACAATGAAGTTAATCAGTTTGAACATTGAATATTTTCTCTTTGTACTGTTTTTAACTGAATATAGTTCAAAAAGTTTTTGCAAATCATTGCATTCTGTTTTACACAGCGTCCCAACTTTTTTGTAATTGGGCTTGTACCTCATACAACCCTACAACAAATAATACGATCTGTACCTTTAATATGCTTCATGGGAGCAGCTAACTCTGTCCTTCAGATGGATTAAGACAGACTTAAAAGGTTAATTGTAAAATGAATTTCGTTTATGTGACTGAACAAACTCTCATCATGCATATGGTATGTCACCTCTCTCTCTGTCTTACTCTCCACATGACTTCATCGTCCAACCAGTCAGGTACTGTAGTCGGTCAGTCGCTCAGCTGGTAACTGTCTGTCCATCCACCTTCTCTACAATGATGTTACGTATGACTTAAATGTAAGCTGATCCTGACATTAATTTCCACTGGCAGTGAGCCAGGGGACAGGCTGTCTCTGGCAAGCCCAAGGAGACGCGCACTCACACACTCACACACACATACACACATGGACACACAGAAGCATAATTTTTTTGGATTTGTTTCTCTCTGACTTACTATATTATTAATGTTAATAATAAAACTTACATTTTTTTCAGCCAGGCTTTTTAGACAAAAAACATTCACACACAGACACACACACACACACAGCACATATCTTCAACATGACACCGTGTTCTGTTCTAATGGGTGTTGCATGAAACAGAATAGAGCCAGACACGCGCACACAGAGCAGCTTAGAAGTTTTGGCAGGACTAGGATTTCATAGGCGCGCGCGCACACACACACACACAGCATGAGAGACTCCCTGTCTAACCTTCTCTGTCTCTGTCTTCTCTGTCTCTCTACCCTAGCATCAAAAGCTACCCAGATATTGCGCATGAGCATTGCCTTCTAAGACTCAGACCTGTAGTCACATTTTGTGTTTTTAAAAAGTTATCTGTTTCCGATCTGCCATTCATCTCTGCCTTACACACAGACACACATGGAAACCACCTGTGTGGCTGTGCCATTTAAATGATGTAATATTTAGTGCACCAGAAAGCAGAGATGATAATGTCCCTGTAACAGAGATGTAAAATGTAGTTTTGCTGTTTTAAAAGTTTTGATCCACTTTCTAAACTAAAAGAACTACAGAATCAAACAAAAGAGAGGCTTTAGAAAAACATGTTTTAGAGATTTTGTGCAATAAAACTCCACTCCAGCTGCCATTTTAAGCTGGGCAACAGTTTCCACTAGACATTGATTGTGATGGTAACTATAAGATGTTAAAAAGATATTTAATTATCCTGAAGCTTGGGGAAGGCCTGACTGAGGTTTCAAATTTGGATAGTAGTGTTAGTGTAGTTATTGCTTTCTTACCATCTATGGTGTTGTTCCTCTCCTCAGTGTTTCAACAGAGCAACCTGCTGTTATTCTCTCATGCATTAGTAATAAAGCTTCTCCTCAATCAAACTTGTGTGATTTAGTTTAAAATGAATATCTTTTTTAATGTAGCAGAATATAAAACCCCTCAAACTTGCCAGCACTCTTGAAAAATCATACTTTCTTACCTAACGGACAAAGCACTTGTCTTTTTAATGAGTGTCCACCCTGCATGCAGGATGTTCCTTGTGCCTATTGAATAAACAGATGTATCATGCATTTTTGTTTCAGTCTTCACCAGCTCGTGCTAGCTTTAGATCCAGAATCTAGTAGGGCTGCATACAGGCTTTAGAATTAAATATCTGTATCAGCCTGAAATTAACATTTTTGCGGATATGATAGACCGATAAGATGATGCTGTAATTGCGTGCATGCAGCATGTCTGCAGTGTGGAAATTTTTTGAAATGTCCAAACCTGATAGCAAAGTTGCTATTTGCAATGAATATTCAGTGTCAGTCATGTGAGGAGGACTCAAGTCACATTCCTTCAACACAGCATATTTATTTGCTGATCTTAGGAGCCGTGACCCTGATCATTACAACAAATTTGTGAAGAACAAAGAGAAACATCCACCAGTGAAAAAAACAAAACAAAACAAAAAAAAACAAAACAGTGAGCAGTAATTTTCTTAAATTATCCAGTGAATATGCATGTACATTTAGAAAAGCATTGTATTTTATGCCTGCATCTGCCAGTGGGCAATCACAATAAGAGGAGGCATAACATGTTAATTCACTACAGGAGGGACTTGATGTTTGCTGCAATTAGGTGGAAAAAATATGTGTATATATTCGTATCAGCAAATGGCCAAAATGAAATATTGGCATATTGGATATCAGCAAATATCCAGTATCGTGCATTCCTAGAATCTTGGTGTAAATTTGTCACACAAACCTGACTGTGTTTGAAATGGACATGAAGCTTTAGAAGCATGGTGTGCCCATTACTGTTTGCTGAAGTGGTCCACTACCTCCTCTGGAAATCAAAGGCTTTTTTTTTTTCATCCTCTTTGCTGATGTGTTACCTCCTATAGAAAAGCTTTTGTGTTCTCTCTCTATGCATTTCCTCTCCTCTTTTCTTTTCTTTTTGCCTTCATCCTCCTGAAGTGAAAATTCACCCATTTTGCAAAGGAAAAAAGAATGAAGCCTTTTTTTTTTTTTTTTTTTTACCTTACTTACATCAAGGGTTCTTTTCTTATTTTTTGCTATCCACTTTGCTGCTGTAATACTGGAAATTTCCCCACTGTGGGACTAATAAAGGAATATCTTATCTTATCTTTATCTTATCTTATCTTTTATCTCGGACTTGTAATTCTTACTAACACTCTTACTTTTGTACTTTTTTATTATCTTGATGCTGCATTAGTTGTAAGTTGCATTGGATCAGCATCAGCTATACATTATAGTAGAGTCTTTATTTTCTAATCAAACCCTTTTTTGCATCAGTTGCACGCACAGGTAAAAGTTGAGATGGACATTTACTTTACGGTCTTAGTAGTGAATAGTAAATTTGTTTATGCAAACAGTCATTTGTATGAACATGTGTTTCTTATATATATCTTATTTTGAAAATGATTTTAGACTTAAACATCTTGCATGGGTTTCATTTGTCAGTCACAGCATCTGTGCACTGCATATTTTCAATAGAGTAGTTCAAAAATGTATTGATCTCATAGATGCACAGAAAGGATTTTGCAATTAAAAGATAGAGATCTTGCAATTATGAGCTTGTTTTCCCACAGTTATGACATACTAAGTCACAACTATGAGATACGGGGGTCTCCATTTTTGTTTTGCTTGGTGAACGCAGTGTGCTGGGGTATATTATCCCTGTTCCTATCCTTTCCTAATAAGGTATTGATTTTAGATAGAGTTCAGTGGTAGCAAAACTTCGTCTGGAAGTACAACTTACCAAACTCCATCAGTGGCTCTGGCCCAAATGCTTTCAAGGATTACCGGGATAATCGCCTGGCCAGCCTCGGTGTATTCTTAGAGTTTTTATGTGAGTGGTGAGAGGTGGAATGTTTTTCTACACCTTCTCTACATGCCATATCCACTGTAATGATTTGGAGGCATTTTGCTGGTTCCTCTGATGTATTCGCGTGACTTATGTCTGTCTGTCGTATGGCAATCATTTAGTTTTAGAAGCAGGTCAAGTGGAACGTTTAGGAGATGATAAATGATATTTTACACATGTCTGGATCACTGTGACAGGCTTTTGTTGTGAGGGTAAACTGACACCTATAAAAGACAAATACTGGTGTTGGAAAAAATGTCAACTGGGAAAGACAAGGGTAAGGTCAAGGTGCTGTGTGTGTGCTACTTAAGCACAGGCACAGAGATACTGGGAAATAGAAAGGACATAAATCATTGCTGAATATGTCAGTAATTGCGCAGGTTTTTTTCACTTTTATGGAGCCTGTCTTTGTTGAATGTTTAAAGTCTGATGCCCGTCTGCTCCATGTCAACTCAAACACTGTTCAAGTTTGAGGCTTTTGCACCAGTAATTTCACTAAAGAAAAATCTCTGTGAAAATACATATAGTAATGTGCACTTACGCATCAATAGGATCAGTTTATCTCACCACCTACCTATCTTTTTGTTTGAGGAACCACAGTCTTCAACACAGAAGAATTTACTTCGCCTCACTTGGAGTTTATTTAAGTGCAGCTACTAGAAACTCAGATGAATCCAGAGCTGATATGATTAGTTTTGTTGATTGACAGAGGAATTTGCAGCAATTTTAGTAATCAAATAATCGTTGCAGAAACTATTCAAGCAAAAATGGTAAAATAATGTTACACATTTTCTGTTTCAGCTTCAAAAATGAGAGGTTTTGCTGCCATTTGAAGACATTACTTTGTGCTCTGTGGGGGTTGTGATCACACATATGTATACAAGTAGATGCTGCATTGACTGTTTCAGTCTGTTGCTGCAGTACTTCAATGTCGCCACAATAATGGTCCAATTAAGACCAGCTTATAAACAAATACAAGTAAACAGGGGAGCCGCCATTTTTATCTGGATAAAAAATGCAAAAATGTTTACATTTCTCAACTAATTTCACTGTGTCATGTTATAGTCAAGGTTTTATGATCTATATGGTGTGGGGAAAACATTTTTTTTATAAATTTTGTGACAAAATTACAAGATACAAAAAAGGTATGAGAAAAGCTGAATGTAGCTGAAGGCACAGCAGAAACATCAACAAAACAAGATACAGTAATGACAATAACACCTGCTTAATAGTAAGAAGAATGATAGTAATAATAATAAAACAGTCCTATAGGTTTTGGAGTAAATTTCATTCTTCAAATAGTAAATGGCTCATTTTGGCATTAAATCTTTGTGTGGCCTCCTTCACTCTCCACGTATACACGCTTATAGTTATTTAAATACAAAGAAAAACTCCACTCGAGACCACTGGGATTTGGCCATATTCATGTGAACTATAAGTGGGGGTTGTTTAAGTGCTTTTCTTGACCTCGTTTCCTTTATAGCACAATTTACTGTACCGCCAGAAAGGAAGTAGGTAGGTCAGTAATAGGCTGCCATCCCTCTAGCTCAATATTGGTGTTTCTTTCTTTTTTTCTCTTCCTTTCAGTCATCATTGTACATTGTGTTGGTTGCCTGCATTTAAGACCCACTGACAGCAGATGTGGTGGGGAATCATAGTGGAGGGAAGTCTCAAGGATTTCAAGAGCACATATTGTTTACAGGGCCATATTTGCTAAAAATACACATCTGGACGTTCTTGTGACTTTTTTCCACTTTCCAATTATCAAAGGTTTTCAGTATACACTACTAATATACCATGTTCATGCATTAGCTCTGGTGAGCTCAAAGATAATATTTTGATCACTATAACAATTGAACAACCCTACTAGCTGCTGCTTTGACAAATAACAAGTTTTTGAATTAGACTGGAGGCAATGTCTTGTAACAGACGGGACTGCAGGAAATTTCGATTCTATATGGAAGCATATTGCTGCCATGCCAGAAAAAGAAAAAGAGATCAGTTATAACTTGAAAAATATATTATTATAAAATGTTTTTTCACATTATAACAAAATATTTTTATGTTATAACAAGATATGTTGATGTTATTACTTCATACAAACGTTAAGACCACTTTATAAGAACAAACTTTTCTGTTATGACTTGATTCGTATATTCTATTTAATGAAAAGTTTCATTATAACTTTAAAACACACTGCCAGAGTTTTGTGACACTTTATGGCTACATTCACGCTGCAAGCCTTAGTACACAATTGTGATTTATTGCCCAGATCTGATTTTTCTTTTGGCCAATAGCAGATTCCAGCATGAACTGATCGTGGTTCTTAAGAGACCCACGTGCAGACTCGACACCAGCACACGGTCAATGAAAGTAAACATGGATGCCACTGCAGTTAGCGTTTACAGCTTCTTTTTTAAGTTGATGTGGAGTCGAAGCCCTTGAATTCTTGAGCAGATGATAATGATATTAGTGATAATGTATGTGTGTGTGGATGCAGAGTCAGAGTCAACAGTGTTGGCATTAATGTGAATGCCCTCACAGAAAGAGATTATACCAAAAATTTCAGGATGTCAAGGCTACTTTTAACTTAATCTGTCAGCGCCTGTCCACAAGAATCTTTCGAGACACTTCAGGTGCGTGAGTGATGTAACAGTCGCTTAAATTCAGATATGACTGTTCACACTGAGGTCACATTTAAAAAGATCAGACCTGCATTACATTTAGGACTACATATGAAAGTGGGCCTAATCTGATTTGAAAAGATCAGATTCAGGTGATTTGTGCTGTCATGAACAAAAACACAAAAAAAAAAAAAAACAGATCTGAGTCACATAGGACCAAAAAAAGTCAGGTTTGGTCCACTTTGCCTGCAGTGTGAATATAATCTTTAACACTTTATGTCTAAACTGAACTTTACTGCTGAAAATGTAATTGAAAACTTTTCAAATGTGTAATCTTTTTTGCTCCGTATGTGCTGAGTAACAAACACAGGGCTGCCTGCTTTATCCAATGTAACATTTTTACTGTACAGTGTAGGGCTTCTACTAATTTTCAGTATTGCTTAATTTGTTAATTATATTTTAGTTAGTTTAAGTATTTCAACACTTAAGTGTTTCAACACTTAAACACTAAGTTAAGTCGGTAAAGATTCATTGAGAAGCATTGTGTAAACACCTCTGTTACAATTTGGCACTGTAGTGTGACTTAAACTCTGGCATAGAGGGAAGTGTTATCTTGTCTTCCAGAACTACAGATTTTACAACATTTTTCATTCAATTGTGAGTAAATGAGACAGGATGTGAGAGAGAGGGTTCAGGGAAAATGGTTCAGGGATCTACTGTTAACCAGCATCATTTGTTTCTATAGTCTGTACATATGAGTGTATGAATTATGACTGTGTGTATTAGTACAGTGGGATGGTCTGGCTGGTCTAACTGTAGCGCGTGGCTGTGAACTATGTATGGTGTCAGTGAAGAGTGGGCGGGAGACACAGAGACAGAGAGGGGGGAGAGAGAGAGGAGTAGTGAATGTAGCCAAGAGGGAGAGTGAGGATTGTTTGCTGGTAAGGAAGAGGAGAGAAGCCAGGTGAGGGGAAAAGAGTGTGAGAGAGTTTAACTTGGAAATGGAGGTAGGGAGGGAGCAATAGAGCTGCCAGCCGGAGGGAGAGAGAGAGAGAGAGAGAGAGGGAGACAGAGAGAGCAGCTGCAGGAGAGACGGGGCTCGACTGGCTCAAATGTGAACAAGTGTGCCTCGGTCACCCCGGCACTGAACTGTCAGGTGGAAGCAAAGCGGCCAGCTGTATCTAGCAACCATGAAGCACTCTAACAGAATGGACTTCAAGCTGATCAGTGAGTAGAAGAAATGTGAGTTACAGTGCAACTGCTGGCGTCTTCACACGGCTGAGATTCAGTGGCTTGTGAAAGAGTCTGTGTGCATGTGTGGTCTTTTGTGTCTGTTTAAATGTTGTGTCTATGTGTATATGTTAATAGGTGCATTGTTTAGAGTGCTCACCACGTAGTTGTTATACATATGATAAATCAAGAGGACTTAAAGGGCTGCTTGAATCACTTTTCACATGGTAATCTGATTATGATAGGAAGTTAATACCCAGCAAATATGACACACTTAGTGAGATTATATCAGATTTGGTGTTATCTTGACTTGTATCATGTCTGTTAGTTAAAGATGATGATAGTTTCTTGCTAAATTATGTTTCAATTAGTCATTTTAAAAACTGCAGAATCCTGTTCTCTTGAATATGTAGTCAGTTCAGTTAACAGTGAAATTCATGCCAAACACAGGTTGATAGTTTCAGTGTGTGTCTTAATTGTCTTGGCGTAGCTTCTCTGGTCTTCTGAGGTTGAATTATACTTTAAAGTGCCTTTTGTATCCAAATGAATTTTGTGTTTTTCATGTCTCTGGTGCTTAAGCACGTACCTCCCAGACTGTGACTCAGTTTTTTATCTAAGGGCCAACTGGACCAACATGCTCTTTTGTGACTTGTGATTTGTTCTTTTCTTCTTATTTTTTGTTGTCTTTATATTTTGTGTACTGAAATGCAAGATTTTATGAACACGTTCCTCACCAATTTGCTACAATTGCCTGTGACTAGTATAAACTAACCTAACATAGAGATTCAGTTTAAAACAGTTTCAGTTATATTTATAGGTATAATCTGTAGCATTAAAAATTACTCAACCTTTGTAGTATATTTTGTTGAATTGTGTATCCCAAATGTTTTCAACAATGTTCATACTGAGAAATCTGTAATTTTATTCTAGGTACCAGCTCCTCTCATCTGGTCACCTGTCAATTAGGGGTGTAAGAAAATATTGATGCACCGAGTATTGTGAAATTACGTTTTGTGTTAATGTCAAAACACTGTATCGTGATATTGTGGTACATGCAAAGATTCATGGCAGTGGTTTGTTTGTGTTGTGTTTAAATCCACAACCAGTAGCTGTGTTGTTGTCTATCTTCACTGTTCTTTAGACTATGACAGTTTTTGTAAAATTTGATTTGAAAAGCCCTTACAACCTTGTTTATAGTATTGCAGTACAGTATATAGTAATCGCTGTATCATGATACACATCATATCACCAGTCTTGCCAATACACAGGCCTACTGTCAATGGTGAATGGTGAAGTTGGTGAGCATTATTAAACGTAACATGAATGAAACTTCTGGAGAAAGATGGTTGATTGCTGAGTCTCGTTCACAGGTCATCAAATGATGACATTTTAGAAATAATCAACTATCTTTCTTTGTTATTGTTTTGATTTGAGAGGGACCCCTAGTGGCAGAAATGACATACTGTGCATTTAAGTATGCAATGAATGATGCAGCAGTTTGAAAAATGTATGTGAGGTGCGAGTGTTATGTACTGCGCCTCCTTCATACCAGAGACCTGACAGAAGGTGTCTGGGCAACTTCACATTGGATTGACCCTAACAATGAAGGTCACACATGGCTATGGATATGTTTAGACTCTGAGGATACAGTAATACACCTTACAGTTAAACACCAACCCACCAGAGTTACCCGTGTGTTCCATCTGATTTGTATCAAGTCATGTTGAAGTTACACAGAGACACTGAACTCATTTGGTGAAGGTCTGCGTTTCTTTTTTGCACATTGAACGAGGCCTCATTCATTGCATAGTTGGACTTGATGCCTCTCACATGAAAGGAATCGTGTAAAGCAAACACTTTGGACTGCATGCTTCTTTAAAAGTCTCTAAATTTACTTCCACTTTACTCAGTTATGTAATGTATTTGATGCTGTACAGTAAATTAATCTTTGGTTTCACAACAAGGAGCCTTTTGTTTAATCAGTCAGATCTTCTTATCTTCGCCCTGGTTTTTGTCGTACAGTAGTCCTCTCAAACTATTAAAGAAAGGTCGGCAGAACTTAAATGTTATATTTATGTCTGCACGTGTTTCTGTGTGCGCATGCAGTGTGTATAACTGATCCAAGAGGGAAACTCCCTGTGATAACTCAAGTGTTGTCAGCAGTCAGACGGATCAATGTTTATTGCTTCTGCTGCTTCTGTGCATTTGTGTATTTGGCTGTGTCTGTGTGTTTATGAGGCCTTCCACTATTTATTTTTGTGTGTTTATGCTTGCTGCTGTGCATGTGTTTGTTTACCACTAATTGTTGATTTTTATTTGCACAAGTGTGTACATGACTGTACTTGTTTGTTCTTTGACGTGCGTGTGTGTGCGTGCCAGTAATGATGGACTAGGAAATACCAGATGTTATTCTGTAATTTTCTGCTAGCTAATTATTTACATGTCATAAAGCCAAAGAGATAAACTTCTGTTTTGCTGTGGTCTAAAGGGAAACCTCTTGATGCTTCAGTTTGTTAATATTGTTTTAGATACTCTTTGTGGTCATGGATGACCAAAAAGCAAAAGAAGACTGTTGATGTTTTGAATAGAAATGATTTTCTGGTGATATTTATAGGTTCAAAAGGCTAATTTGTTAACAGTCCTTTGACTCAGGCTGTTTGTGCTGCACCTGTTTGAGTGCCCTACATACTCAAGCGGGGAAGTTGTCATCAGCTCTGAATGTGCTCGTGAGAACAGTGTAGAGACGTACAGTATGTATGTGTGCACTCAGTTGGCAGAGAAAGATGGCAGGGTCTGTGTTCAAGGTTGCTCTTCTTTGATTGAGTATGTGACTTGTGATACTTGCGATTACTCAGTGAAGAAAACAAACGTCAAAGCAGTGTTAAAAGATTTCACCTGTTTCCTTTTATATTGGTTTTCCAGTCATAAGTCCCTATACAGTATTGTCTAAGAGTCAGTTATTGGTTGACTCAGAAGAATTGAAAATACACAGACACAGTTTCTTGCTGGATGAGATTCGCTGGCTATTCATTGAAAAATGTTGAGGATAAGACAAAAAATGTTAACAGATAACATATGTCCATTGTGGTCCTCTATCCAGGAAATCCAAGATAGCAGTACAAGTCACAGATGAGTAAGATACTAGGCTTGGGCAGTATCAATTTTTTCATACTTTCATATTTTCTGAGATTTCACTGTGGTGTACAGTATATGACATTATTTGTGTGAACAAACCAGTTATTAAAAGCTCTTGATAGAAGGCATTGTGACATATATGACATTGTCTACCTTGCAATGCTTTGTGCTTAATATTCAGTTAGCCTTCTTAGACTAGTCTTGTTGGTTTTAAATACTTATGACCAATAGATTAATTCATACATAGGAAATAAGATCCCTTATTCCATAGATTCATTTTAAAGGACCTGATGACCTGATGAAAACACAATATATACTTACATATATCCTTACATATAAAACTACCGGGAAAACCAATATAGCAGTATAAGTCACACCTGACTCTAAATTTTAATGTGCAAATATTTTTTAAAGTTTTTCAAAACCTCTAAACATCAGCTCTCATTGAGACTGAAAAATAAAGAAAAACTGCTTTAATTTTGATCAGATATCACAACATGAAATACTGTAATGCTGTTTATTTTTCTGTTTTGATATATCTAACACACACACTCACACACGCCTGTATTTCCTGGCTCTCTTAATGGCATGCTGTTTCTTAAAACAGAAATTTCATGAAAATGGTTAAAAAGGATGTTCAGCTGATCGACTTCATTCACCAGCACATTTAGAGAAGAAGGATCCATTACACACACACTCACACACACGCATACATCCATGCACACCCAGGGGCATTTGTATTCATGATGCATTACAGATGAGTAAACCCATGCATAAAAATCACAGGGACATCATGGTCAATTAGTCCAGGTTCATGTTCTCTCAGTCTCACAGTAGAAGTGCTACAAGTCTATATACAGTATATATCAGTGTTTCTCAAACTGTAGTGCTTATGATGTGTATCAGGTCTGGTCTCATGGGTCCTCAACAGATTATATTAGAGACACTTATCACCATCACTGGAATCCAAGATCCTGTTCCATCCACTCTTCAGCCCCAGTGTTTATTTATCACAGCTCTCTGTTGTCATTACTAATATTGTGTAGTTTGTGTGAAGCTCTCCAGGCCAAAGTCGAGGATATCATGAGAATAACACACGATAAAGCACATTAAATTGTTGATAACACTTTTTCTAATACATTTTTATCTGGTGATTCTAATTTGGGACCATTTGCTTTGACACAAAACAGCAGTTTATGAGCATGTAAGTCTTGATAAATTAATACAATACATGTGGACCACAGTTGTTTTCTTTCTTGTTTTCTTATCTTTCTTGTTTTCTCAATGTTATTGATAGGATTTTTTGGTTTTCTCTATTAATTGATTTTAATTAATTCTTTAGAATCTCTTACAGCCTTTTTTAATCACTGCCTTGTCCAGCTGCTTTGTCTGCCAGCGTGTTATCCAGTTTAAAGGATGAATAAATGAATCATTGAGGCCTCTGCATGGTCATGAAATTCATATGCTGATTTGAGGGTTTCTCTATTTCCACTTCAGAAGGTCAGCATGTAAACACACGAGTAGAGATGAGGAAATATTGCCCATTATGCTTGAGAGATGGAAGATTTTATAGTCGTTTTATGTTTTTCCATTGTTTTTAATCCAATGAAAGAATATTAACACCAGTTTAAGTAGAGGTTTCTGTGTTTTATGGAAAGCCAGTGAGCCAAACAAAATAAAGGTTATTTTAAGGCATTTTTGCATACTTGTGCCATGCAGTAGGAGAAAAGGAGCTGACAGATGACAAATATTGCGCACCAGATAAAAATTCACATCTTGACTACATGACATGGTTGCCACATTTTTCTCCTGCTCTCTCTACCACAGTGCTTGTGTGAAATGGCATGTCGAGGAGGTGCAGGGTTTATTCATTGAATTTGCTCAGTAAAAATTTTCTCCAGTATGCAAATTTCTTTACAGGCCATATGTTATGTGTAGCAGGTCGCTGAGCTCTCAGAAACACATTTCACCTCTTGCAGTTGTCAAATTGTTTTTATTCTCTGTTTCACTTCATGCAAATATTTCTATGAAAAAATGTGTTCCAGGTTTGGACTGTACAATGAACCATCATTCATAACCTGTAGTCTGTCTCTCTGTAGGACATTTAAAGGATTTAGTGGATTATGCTGTCTCTCTAACTATGATAGATAGCTCACACCTGCTGCATAGTGTAAACTACAAAATTTCCACTTGTTCTACTTATCCCTTCCTTCCTTTCTGTCGTATCTCTGTCCTTTCCTCCCATCTCTCTTCTGCTCTCATTTTTTTCTTGTTTCTTTATCTTGTATTTTTTCTTGCGTGTGAAGAATTTTTCCACTGATCTGGCCTTCGTTCAGAAAACCTTCTCCTGCTTTGTCCTTAACTCCACTTTTTCAGGTGTATTTCTTTTGATCTTTCCATTATTCTTTTGTTCCCTTTGCTTCACTTCCCTGTCTCCTCGTTCAGTCTGTCTATTTTCTTATCCGACTCACACAAACTCATACACACACACACACGCTCACACTGAGAGTTCATTACAGAAGCTGTGAGGCCGGATCCACAAATCAAACTGTGTAAATACGCAATTTTTTTTTCCTGCAGAGCAGTCACTGCTGTTACCATGGCTACCTGTTGCACATCTCAAGGGTTACCAAGGACAACCTTTAAGTGTGTGTCTGCATATGTGTATGCATACACTATTTTTCCTGGACAGATTCTGTCTGTGTTCAGTATACTTGATGGACAACCCCTTGCCTTGGTATTGTACAGAGCTACAATGATTTAATTGATTAATCCGTTAGTTGTCAACTCTTTTGATAATCAATTAACCATTTTAAGTATTTTTATAAGACAAAATGTCCAAAAACAGGACAGTAAACTCAGTATCTTTGGGTTTTTGACATTTAATGGATCGAAAAACGAATTACTTAAATGATAAAATGACAGCTTAATCTCTAATGAAAATAGTTGTCAATTGCAGCCCTAGTATTGTGCTACTGCTTGTTTCTGGAGTAAATGCTGTACAGTGTTGAGGTGCAGTGTCATGGCTTGAGTTTGACCAGTCAGCAGCATTTAGCTTTGGAACCCTCTCCCTGATAGTCAGAAGAAGGGACTTTTTGGAGGGCTGAAACAATATCCCGGTGACTAAAATAGTTTTGTACATTTCTGCGATCAGACTGCAGGTGAAACTCCTCAAAGAGTCCCTAAAATGTTTGCTGGAAAAGCTCCTGCAGGGGAAGGAGCCTGTTAGTTTATGTGGCATTGATCCCGACAATGTACAGTATGTCTACCTGGCAGCTCCAGCTCCAGCACCAGCCTTCAAACTGTCCATTAGTCCTTTGTTAGCAGAGATGAAAACGGGTTTGCATATGTGTGTGTGTGCGTTTGTGTGTAAACAGACAGGCTAATGGACCTGACTAAAATCCAAACACAGGAACTGGCAGGTGATCAATGCTGTTTACTTGTAGAGGGAGAAGTGTGCAGGCTTTTCTTGGCTGGTAGAGAGTGTTTGGTATGCAGGGATTGATGGTTCAGGAGACTTCAGACATTCAGGTTAATCCTGAGAAAGAGACGCACATTTCATTGAGGCTTAAAACTTTTATGGTGAAAGGGAAACATCAGAGTAGATAAATGTCTTATTATTAATCCCTCCTCTCTCTGATTTGTGTTCTTTCTTCATTTCTTTACTTGTATGAGCAGCAGCGGCCTTTGCTTTCTTTGTGTCCTTGATACTTTCTCTTCATCTCTCACTCTGTTTCTTTTCTCTTTGCATTCAGGCTTTTTCTCTTACTGCCCACCTAAAATACAGCTAGATGGTGGTATAGTATGTGGGATAAAAGTATAATCAGTAATGCAAAATTCATGGTCTCTCTGTTCTGTTTCTCTTGTTCCAGAGCGTCAGCTGGCCAACAGTATGACCAGTAGCAGCTCTCTTCCTCCCAGTGTCAGTGGGATCAGTAAGGAGCTGGCAGAGGTGCGCCACCTTGTTCAGTTCCCCGAAGGGGATCGCCTGTATCCTCACAGAGCAGGAGCAGCAGCTCTACCAACGGGTGAGATTTATTGTATTGTGTTAGTATGTTAGTGAGGTTTTAAAGGCAGAATCTAATCTATATCTGATGCTCACAAGCACAAAATGGAGTTTATTTCTAAGCTGGCAGTAGTAATAATGTACATGTCTGTCTGCAGGTCTTTCCCCTGGACTACCTCTGTTTCCTCACTCGAGACCTGGGCAGTCCCGAGTGTCAAACCAAACGCCACCCAAACCTCAAAGCCTCGCTTTCAGTGCCCACCATGCCTACCCCGAGCGCTCAGCGAAGTAACGCCGTGGAGGACCTGGTGGCACGCTTCAATGAGGTGAGGAGTCTGCTTATGTAAACTCTGTGTGTGTTTAAGATTGTCATGCTTTTTTCCTATTTCTTTCTTTAGTTTTCTCATATACACATATGCTCATTCACATAAACACATTTGTTGCATAAAGAATAGAACATCAAAAACCTCTTCTTGAAGTTAATTCAAAAATACTGCCATAGATAAAATTGGTACTTGTAAAAAAAGGGTGCTGTGACTAAGGATTGTTTGTTACTGATTAATTTTCAGATTTGTTTCTTTTTTAATATTATTTTTTTTAATATTAGGTTTTTCACAGACAAACAAAACAACAGGATCAAACAAACACTAGGCTCAGACATGTATTATTGTTTTCTTAATTTATCAATTAACAATTCAATCTATAAGATATCCAAATGTCTTAAAATGGCTTGTTTTGTTTTATGACAGCCCAAATGATAAAAATATTCAATTTAATTTCATAAAAGAAAAAGAAAACCAACAATTCCTCATAGCTGGAACATAATTTTCTGTCAATCAACAATCATCAATCAGTCATTTGACTTATTAGTCTCAGCTCTGCTTGAAACGTAACATCGACATTTTTTACCCTGAAGTCACTAGGCCTGTTTCAACTTTAAAGGTCTAATGTATAACATTTACAGGGATGTATTAGTAGAATATGGCAGAAATGGAATGTAATATTCATCCGTATGAGATGAGGAGTTTGCAATCTGCAGCCTTACTGCTAGATGCCGCTAAATGCTACACACCGGTCCTTTAAGAGCTGTGATTCATCGTGATAACCTTGCGCGGTCAGCCTGCAGTATTGTTTTACCCCACGATTTATTTCTGGATGAGCTCACTTGAGAATCAGTGATACCAATCTATGTGGACTATGTGGACTAGTTTAATGCCATGACTCCTTAATGCCTTGAACAACATTAACCAAGACCATATAGAGATGTTATTCAAGAAAGAGGGTACTTCTCCTATAATGGGAAAACACTGATTTAAAAAAAGTGTATCTATGAAGTCTATGGCTTCTCCTGAGTGTGCCCTTTACTGACCTCCCCTTAATGACATCACCAGAGACAGGGAAAATGCATACATTGCGATTTGACATGAAAGTGACAGGCTGAAAAGCATAGCAGAGCAGTAATTGTGTTTTCCTTCAGCTGGGCTTGCCGTGTTGTGTCGTACGAGTCATACCAACTTATCAGCTCATGACTGAAGCACACACTGAGTGTGCACAAACACACATAAACTGCTGTAAGTTGGCTAAAGATACTCTCCCCTTGTGTCTTTCCTGGTGAGTGACTTTGAGAATAAACAATCACAACGCTGTGCTGCTGAGAAAGAGAACGCGAGAGAGGGGGGGATTGATTGGAAATGATGATGTCATCTTTAAGTTGCAAGCCTTTCACATCAGCTGGTTTTCATTTAAGTCAGTGAGAGGAGACACACACACAAAAAATAGTCTCCCCAATGTGCATTGCAGCCATATATGGTCACAGTGGAGTCAAATGACAACAGTGATTCTCCCTGTGAAGACACGATGAAGCCCTGAAGTGGCTTCAAATCGTGACACTCTCAGAAAAAGATGAGATACTTTTCTGTCTTAGCTTTAAGTGTAAACCGTGGTTTAGACAAGTTTTCCTGGGATTTTCTTCAGTGATTGGGGATTGGGGTGTTATACCAGATATTTACATTAAAGAAGTGTAAAAGGACAATTTTTGAATAAATCTTCACCAGGAACTTGTCACGTGTAGGAAGTGGTTTCTGCTTTTTTGTTTCTTTTGTAATTCTTTATTTTGGGACACTGGGACATTATGACTCAAAAATTCATCAGTACAAAAGCAATTTCATTTTGGCTGCCTTCCACTGATTCCTTTTTTTAAATTGATGAACTTTTTTTTTACTGGTAAACTGTGCACAAAACAGCAATAAAAAGTATATCAGGGGAAATTAGAGAAAGAAGAAAATAAAAATCAATGAGGTTTGTGAGAATAAAACATTACAGGGTCATTCATTCAATGCCTCTACAAAATCTTGCCGTTAAGGGCAATTGATCCTTAATTTAATGAAACATTTTTCTGAATATGGAAAGAAATGGTCATCTTTCTGCTTTTATTCTTCAACATATCCAACAAACCATTATTTGTACTGTGAAGAATTAAGCTGAAATGATCAAGCTGATTAAGCGATTGATTGACAAAAACATTGATCTGTAACTATTTTGATAATTGATTAATTTAAGCAGGTTTTAAGCACAAATTAACAGAAATCATGAATTTCAGCTTCTTAAAGGGAGTGTATATGTTTGTAGAAAATCCTTGGGTCCTTTCTTCATGTAAGTTTACAATCTATCTATAATTATGCCTAGAATTTTACTATGTTGATCTGTTCTGTACACTGTTCTGTTCTTGTAGTACGTCGAACTACTCCTTACAGCATTTACTTTTCTGTGACTGCAACAATGTGCTGGCACCAGGAGAGATTCACTCCCTGCACTACGTCTATTTCACATATAGGGGTTCAGGTTACCCAGAAGGCCACCTTCCCGAAAGGGGGACTGGTGGCCTTTTGCGTGTAAGAACTGGATAGTATAACAGTGGAATAGCCCTCAGTGCAAAAAAAAAGTCTTAATTGAAAATTGAATTGAATCGTGACCTTAAAATCGAAAGTCAGATTGGATCGTGCATTTGGGGGATCTTGATTTTGACCATTATGTAGATAATATCTGGTTAAAGTCACCCTGATTTAGACCTGAGCACACTGCCCTGCACCGGACCCACTGGATCCTGAGATTGTACATTATTAGCTTTAGAGTCTGATTTCTTTCCTCGTACTTGACAGACAACCTTTTTTAAATTTAAATCAAATTTTTCCCAAAGGTATCAAATGGTTTCAATTCTGTTCATTTTCGAGCCTTGTATGGGAGTGAAAGATAAGAGGGGATAGCACGGCAAGAGAAACTCTGGAAGCAGGGAAGGGTGAGGAGTTTGGGCCCCTTTGTGTCTGTCCGGAGTGTTTAGCTTTGACAGGGCGAGTACACTATGTGCTCATGCGCCGAGTTTGTAATAGTTCCCTGTCAACCTTGGTTATGTAATTCATGTATCAAGGAGAAACTGACCCTCATAGTTCAACCAATAACACATGCACAGATGGAGACGGGACAACGACTGGACAGACGGACAGACAGATGGACACATATGCAAACATCAAAGGGGGATCAGCTTGTACCTAGCTCCGGTTCTCTATGTGTGTGTCTTTGTGTTTGAAATGTTGTCAAGCTGCCATTGATAACACCTATGCTATGTATAAGGGGAGGCTGTTGTTTGAGGAAACTTTTTGCACGACTCCTCTCCGTCCTTGTCTCTTGTTTGCTCTTTTCTGCTCTTCTGTGCCATTACGCGCTGTCTCTCTATATATAGTCTCTCTTCATATCCTGTCTATTATCACACTGAGTACACAATTCTGCTATCTGGAATATCAGAGGAGATGCCAGCTCTCTACAGTGCCTTGATCTGTGGCGATTCAAAAAGCCACTTTGCAGCCCGTCGGAGTGGTTTAGATGGTGACTGTAACTCAACCCGCTGCTGGCTAGAAGTGACTGATAGCACATTTTCACACAAGGTGCACAGCGCACATCCTGCACAGACAGGGGTAGTAACAGATAAGAGCCTGTGGGGCAGCAGGGTTGTTTGTCACTAAGTCATATATAGTAGATTCTAGCACAAGCTTTCTGCACAATTAGAGCAAGACACTGCTGCATCCTCGCCAACTCCAGGTCTGATTGTTCTGTATTTGAAGTTCTGTTTCTGATCTGTCTACGACAAGTTAGAGAAGAATTTCCCCAACTAGAATCAATAGCGGTGATATGGTATGCATCGTAACCACTAGGTTACCAGGAGTCCCTGATGTTTTTTGAAATTAATATACCATCCTATTTGTATGGCGGTTGGTAAAACAAAAACCTTTTCCAGATTAAATGAGCTGGTTGTCATAGTTTACTTTTAATCAGGTGAATAATAGGGTTGAGTATTATTTGGGTTTTTTCCAACACTGGTGCTCAAATTATACTTTTAAAACACTAGTGGTGCTTGAACCAATACTTTCTCAAAAAAAGAAGCATTTTTTCATTGCTAAGGCAAATTTGGACTTGAAATTAAATATATTATATTAACACTTAATAGTTGTAGTTGTACTTAAATATATATAAAAATAAATACTGTGCCTAGTCAAATGTTTCACTCCTTAACACACAGTTTTTAAATATTTGTTGGTCAGTGCAAATACTATCTAATAAGTTCACATTTGAGTCACCCGGTTAGTTGATCACTCTGCTAGACAGCTGGATAACAACAACAATGAGGGGTGTTGATGCAACAAGTGTAACCCAAGATGTTCTGCCATATTTGCTGGCGGGCCCAATGTAAACTGTAAAACAATATGGAAAAGCCAATTTAACGCAACTTAACAGGTTGTTTTCTCAACTGCTGTTTTTCAAGAATAAACTTTGAACTTCACTTACATTTTAGTTCCACTGAACTGTATAATATATTTTGTAGGATTTAAGGGAAAAGTGGTCCTACTTTAACTGAAGTTTGATATTTTCATGTTTCTCAGTTTGCGTAAATAAGGGTGTTACATTAGTGAGTACAGTTTGGAGGAGACAGCTGACTGTCTGAGATGGATTATATTTTCGCTGTAACCCCCAGCCCTCCTCCTGCCCATGCTTCTATCACATAGGAATGCATAAACTGGTGTGCTTTCACTTATACTGGATAGGGAGAAATTGTGAGACTTAACAAACCGTAACATAAGTGAGTTTAAATAAAATTCTGACAACCAGCTTTTTAGAGTCTGACAAATAAGAGTTGGAATTTTATCAGAGTCTGTAGATTTTAGGTTTATGAAGTATGTTCTGTGTATGTACAAGCTCATATCTAAGATGTCTGTGTATACTGTCTGTTAAATTGTGTATATATGTGTCTGGGATTGATATGTAAATATTCACGGTCTCCTAACTAGTGTATGTTAATGGTTGCATGTGTTGTGTATGATTTCTGTGCTTGCTTGTGAATGAATCACTCAAAGGTCAGAGGTGACATGGGGGAAAACAGCTTGTTACATCACCACAACCTCAAACAAAAACTCTACCTGTGAAAGTGAGAACTCTGTTGCATGTTTTTGAGTGTGTGTGTGTCTTTATTTAGTCCCTGTGAAGTCAGACTGTGGTGGGCTTTACAGATCCTTACATAACCCAGTAATAGATCTCTGGGCCAGGGGGATGTTTTTACCGCTTGCAAGGGGGTGAGGGAGTTTGAACGTGTGTGCTTTCACGCGTGTGTGAATACATTCATGAGGCTCTGAACCATCGAGGTCACTAGCGAGTAAGAAGCTGCCAGATTGAAATCTGATCTTTTCCTGTATTGTGAGTTTGTGTATGTCAGTCACAGAGAATGTGAAAGGAAGCTGACCCTGATATGTATCTGCGTCTTCCGTCGTGTCTTTTGCGCATGCTGGAGGGCAGTCAGTGCAGAGACAGCATGCAGCTGATAGATATCTGATCGCATTCTTTCTTGTATGTGTGTGTGTCAGTGTGTGGCCAGCTGGCATGGTCCTGTGCATACGTTACCACTTTAGACACAACTTGCCATACCAGAGTTTAAAAGGGATGACATGAGCGCAATTCAGACCACACACAATACAGAGTTTCAGCTGACCGTCACTTGGCTGTGGACCTTGTCTCCTGTTCGCTGGGTTTTAACACACTTACTAACAGCCTTGTAGTAACACACTAACACACTTACAAGTCATCTTGTGGCTTGCTAGCAAGATAGATTGTGCACCTTCACTTACTGATACAAGCGCTGCCATCTTGCGCTGGTGATGTCATTTGGAGTCAGAGTCTGTGCAGGGTTTTATTCTGTTTAGAAAACCCCTGCTTCACATACAATTTAATGGCAGAACATTTAGAATTTTTTTTTTTTAATCATCTAATGATTTTGCTTTCATATCACATTTATAACAACACTTTCACTACTGTTAGGTCAGGACATAATTTACCTGTTTAGCCACAGACTAAAAAATGAAAATGAAATGAAAATCGATTGTTATTTTTAAAAAAAAAATCAAAGCTTTATTTGCCACAGCAACATATTAAATATTCTCCGACCACATCACATAGTGTATGAACCATATAAAGATGTTAAGGCTGTTTATTTTGAATATTAATACTGGTATATATTAAATTTAATAAATAGAACCATAAAAAACAGATGTTTTTAAAATATGGCCTCCTACTAAGTAGGGCTTGTTTGTACTTCATGAAGAGTCATGTCTTTACAGCGCTGATTCTGGCAGAGAAGCAAGACAGTCAAGAATATAAGTGTTTGTTTACCAACTTTAATGTGATAATAACTATTAGTAATATTGTATTCTGACAGGTGAGTTCGTGGGTGACGTGGCTGATCCTGACAGCAGGGTCCATGGAGGAGAAGAGGGAGGTTTTCTCCTACCTAGTCCACGTGGCGAAATGCTGTTGGAACATGGGAAACTACAATGGTGTCATGGAATTTCTGGCTGGACTCAGGTTTTAAGACACGCACGGGCACAGACACGGAACTCAAATATGTTCACATACTGTACACAGACGTGTACATAAGTGATTCATTTTTTTGGTTTGTTTTATTGTCCTCCAGGTCCCGCAAGGTTCTGAAGATGTGGCAGTTCATGGACCAGTCAGACATCGAGACCATGAGGAGTCTGAAGGACGCCATGGCTCAGCATGAGTCTTCTTCTGAGTACAAGAAGGTTGTGACCAGAGCTCTCAATATCCCAGGATGCAAGGTAGGTTGGTGTTTATTCAGGTGACCTTTTGGAATCACCTAATTTGTTGTAAATTACCTCTGTAAGTCAGTATGTATTTGTTTCACGTTATCTCTTGCTTATCTTTTTTTTTTCTCACTCCATAGGTGGTGCCATTCTGTGGGGTTTTTCTGAAGGAGCTGAGTGATGCATTGGATGGGACAGCAAGCATCATCAGCCTCAAACCACCTCCAGATAATACAGAGGACTCAATAGAGGTACAGTAAACACCCACAAGCGTGCACAAATGTGCACACATCTCACTGAACTGATCCAAGCAGTAAGAATTAGAGGTCACAGTTGTATAAGTCATTGTTATGTCTGTCCCTGTTTTTCTAGTTTGTGTCTGACTACAGCGGCCAGCACAACTTCATGTCTCGCTCTGGTCCAGATGGTCTACATGTCCCAGAGAAGGAAGCTACTGTCAGCAACATTCTCCAGATTATCAGGTACACTACATCCTTGGAAACATGTTTTCAAAAGTCTATGGATGATTTTCTGTTCTCTTTCTTCTGTTCACCATTTGCTTTGAAACTTTTCTTGCACTTGACTCTTGTCTCTCTGCTTCTCAGATCTTGTAATCGTAGTTTGGAGCAAGAGGATCCGATGAGGTGTCCACCAGCCCCTCTTCTACTGGCCCATCCCCTGCATCCAGAAACAACTCCTTTAGGGACCGCTGCCGTAATCAGTCAGTACCCTTTTTTCCTCTCTTTTTGTGTGATACATAAGCTTTTTTTGTACATTTTGTTTACCTTAGAGTTTTTTTGCAACATCATGTACCAAACAGCAACTCTGGGTCTCATAAAAGATGAGTCTTGTCTTGTTTAAGGATACCATAGAGGGGTGAATGTTTTCTTTCTCGGGGTCTTGAACTCATCCAGCTGAAGGATGATCTCTGAGTGTGGGGAATGTTGCGCAAGTTGTGACCAAGCTTATGGAACATATAGTACAGTATCAAATAGCACAGAGCATGTGACCCAGTCCATCAGAACAGCAGGACGTTGTGTACAACTGCAGTTGTTTTCACTTTTTGTTTACTTGTCTTTAGGTGGACCTCTTCATTCTGGCTTCTTTTTGCAGTGTAAAAAAAGACACAACAGAAACAGCATGGAGTGAGAACATGAGTGCAGACAGTGAGAACATTTTTAATTAAAAGGGACAGGTTAGCTCACCTGTGTGGCAGTTTTGTTTTGTTTTTTTTGAGTCTGTTAAGTCTGTCTGTCTTGCCTGTATGACTTGATAAATAAAATTAAATTAAATTAAAAGTGTTTAGCTCATATGAATGTGAACTCAGGGAATTGCTTCAAAAGAGCTTTGCTCAGTCAATTTTCCCTAAATTAACAATGGTTGGTCAAGGTGAGGCAGTTAAATTCCAAACTTAGTGGTAAAATTATTTATTTTTTAATTAATTATTTTTTTTAATTAAAAATAGTTCATTAAAATTGATCATCAATTATTGATATCAATTGAAATGAAACGCTTTATTGTGATACATTTACATCTACCATAGGGCTGTTTCCAAAATTGATTAAGAATTAATAAGCCAGCTGCTACATATTGAATTTAAACAACCAAAAGTTGGATTTTCCAAGCCAAAATATGCCTGTTGAAGAAAATGTCATATGATTAATTAAACACGATACAGATGCATTGGTTTCCTTAGATAGGTATATGTATTCAATTCAGAGTAGAATTTCTGGGGCTAGATGAACTGGGTGTTTACCAAACTCTAACTGAACAGTATACTGTCTTTCATAAACACCAGTACAAGATAATGGGTTTGTGTAGGAACACGTGCAGATTGTTATTGAGATGAGGTGATGTTCACATAAACTGCTGTGTCACACAGAAAACAGATAACAGGTTAGTTTCCTGTCAGGACAGGAAGGAACAGAGCTCTGGTACGTTTCAGCACACTGTGCTGGAAAGTAGCTAATGGCACATGCTGGGATTTAGTTGTGAAAATCTTGTTAGAAAACTCATTTCACTTCAATCTCAGCCTGTGGTGTTTGTGTTAAGGAAACCTGGATTATCTTCTCTGTGTTTCTAGACACTTTGCACTGACTCTGAGTTATTATTTGTTAGAACTCAGGATAACAACTCCTTCATTTTGGCTGGGGTTATGGTGTTCATTTGTCTGCACTGGGATGCAGATAAATATTATCTTTCTTACTCAAAGAGGTTTAGGAATTCCTTTCCTGTGTCCATGATCTTTCCCACTGTCATCCTCTTTTTGCTATTTTTCTTTTCCCGTCTGAGAACTTGTGCAGGAACTCTTTATGCTCTTTATTCATCTCATTCTTCCTCTCCATTCTCTTTCCCCTTCTCTATTCTAGTTCACATTCATTTAGGACGCCGCCAGACTCGAATCGTGTCTTGTAAGTGGTTGTAAGAGTGTTGGGAGTTTGACCATTAACGTCAATATGGTTAAAGTTGTGGTTTGAGTATAAGCTTATTCAGAGGTCAAGGAATGTGCAGTGACAAATGCATGATGCTTTAATGCTTGTTCAACGGAACAGAGTGCATTTTTGTGCTGTTTATCTCACTGTAAATGCAGGTCATCTCTTACTTTTTTAGATTGATCCTCAGTGCATTTTTGAAACTGCCTCTGCTGCATGGATAAAGATTTCCATGGAAATTGGTCGACTAAAATTTTAAGATTCAGATGTTAAATTTATTTATTTTTCTCAATCTTGTACCCATCCTCAGATTCATGGTAGGTGACTTGTCGGATTCAGAGAGCGACTTGTCATCTGAGCCGCTGGTGAAAGAGGTGGAGTTTCAAGGGACTGAGGAGACGCACAGAGCTTTCAGCCATGGCACTGAGCTTATTCCTTGGTAAGAAACACACACACTCACTTGCACACATACACACATGGATAGCACAACAGACACTCCACACTCTTTTTCTTTTTCTAGGTATGTGTTGTCGCTACAACCAGACGTCCACCAGTTCCTGCTGCAGGGGGCTACGGTGATTCACTATGACCAGGACAGCCACCTCACAGCCCGCTGTCTGCTTCGACTGCAACCTGACAACACAACACTCACCTGGGGTAAATTATAAAAGTGTCATTAAAAAAATACAAATACAATTCAAATATGTGTAACTCCTCTGCTGGGAACCACTTGTCATTCATTTTTATTTAAAAAAAAAGTATTTTCACTTACAACCTTGTTGTCTGGGGTTTGTATTATTGAAACTGTTGTTTTATATTCATAATGTACATCATTTTCAGCAGTATATTAGGTTACCATTGTTAATTCTAAAGGGTTATGTACAAGAAGTGTGGGATTTCTTAAGGTGTCAAGATGATCTTGAAAGAACTGTTGAAAAGATTTACTTATATCAGTAAATTTTAAGATGTTTATATCTCATGGAGACAAGACCCATTTCCTCTCTCATTATTACTCTATAAACAAATGAAAACAGACATCCATGATTTAAAAAAAATCACATTTCCTGTGTCATTATGTTTCAAACATAATGTAAATGTGTTTATCCACAGTAGGTTAGTACCATGTCTCTTGTAATACACAGAATTTAAACTGGTTGTAAATGTGTGCATATGTGCACATGTTCAGTTTCCTGTGCCTTTCCTACATTTCAAACATGTCATAAATGTGTTGATTTATGGCAGGTAAGCCTCAGAGTGGAGGGGCTTCCCCCACAGAGCCACCACTGGGATTAGGACAGCCTGTAGTGGCAGGACTAAGCAGAGGGCCTTTTGGACCTGGGAGTGGTGAAGGTTTGTTGAAAATATTATATATATTTGTAGTTTCCTTAAAACAAGTAAAAAATATTTCTTTAGCTTTTTGAGTTTACTTTGATGGCAAAAAACTGAGCTACATTATTACAAATCATGGTCATTTACTGCTCAAAAATATTAATTTATCTTAAGAAACCAGTTATGTGTTTGAGTTGCATTTTACAGTTATGAGTTAGATTGCACTCATAATATTGTGTTTGCTTGAATGTGCAGGCAGTGTTTCTGGGTCATCAGGGAGTAGACGTCCATGTTGTATGTTTGCAAAACAAGCTGAGCCAGATGACGGTGGAGGAGAATGGTCTCACCCTCCTCTACGGTCTCAGTACCACCGACAACAGGTAAGTGTCATGTAACCACCAGAAATCTGCTTTAAAATACACTTTTTGACCAGTGGTTCATTGCTCTTTTGGTACATGGTAAAACACTTTGCCATTTACTAAATATTTTCAACAATCTCCTAACTTCTGTAATCAGACTCCTGCACTTTGTGGCCCCCAACCACACGGCCCGGATGCTCCATAAGGGCCTGTCAGAGTTGGTGAATGCAACCAGAAAATTGAAAAAGTTTCCTGACCAAAGGTTGCAGTGGCTGAGGAGGCAGTATGTCAGTTTGTATCAGGTAAACTCTTTTTTCCTTGGCACATTCCATTTTTTTCCATCAATTAAATCTGAATTAAAGAATTCATGGATTTGAAGAAGCCTTCAAAGGTGGTGTTGGATGAAGTGAAAGCAAAGTATTATTGGTATATTTTCAGGGTTATAAATTTTGCATTGCCATGCATTGGCCATCAAAATAAAAGTTTTGCAGCTTTATTGTTTTTTCTCTTTGAAACAAAAACGCTTTGCTGTTTAAATCTGAAACTTCATCCCTAAAACATTTTGAAATCAAAGGAGTGTGCTTCATCTTTTTTCAGCATTTTTCCTATTCATTTTGTTTAGGAACAGAGCCAGAGTAAAACTGAGGGTCATGTGATTTAAAATGTGGCAATAATGTCTCATTTTGAGCACGTTTAATTGTCTAAGGTCATGAAAACGTATGCAGCACACAAAGGATAATCTGAAAAACATCTGATATAAAAGGAGGTTTTGTATCTAATCTTGTTTCCTTGTGCTCATCGCTGTTAGGAGGACGGCAGGTACGAAGGCCCGACATTAGCCCATGCCATTGAGCTGTTTGGTGGACGGAGATGGAACATGGGTACAGGAGCAGAGAAACCTGGCGGCCAGAAAAACAGCCCTCTGAGCATCAATGATAAGACCAAGAAGAAGAAGAAGGTCCTTGTCAGGGTCAGTAAATAAAAAGTTATGTTTCTATATCTGTCATTGTGCTGTTCATGGTCTTAGAGCTTAGCTCTTATGAGTGAGCAGGTAAAATTTCAGTGTCTTGGTCAAAAGAAAGTTAACTGCAGGTATATTTGTAATCTTTTACCCTAAACAAATTTGTTCTCTTCACATTTTAGTGCTTAACAATAGTCTGGATTTCCTCCATGATGCCACTTTCAGACAGAATCAGATGTTGCAGTGAAAATGCCAGTCATCTCAGTTATTTTGCATGGGGTGGTGGGTTTAGGCTGGGGGGTACAGGGGACGCCGATTGCTCCACAATCAGCCTGAAAGATCTCTGAAACCAGGCACTATTTAGGCGGAGATCATGGACCAAACAATGATGCTATCCCAGTTGTGTCTCCGGTTTGTTTATTTTGTGTGCCCAGGTTTCTCGTCTGGGAGTGGCTTGTAGTTTATGCTGCTAAATAGAGATGCCGAGAAGCTTCGGTTTGTGTTCATTTGTTTGTGCGGGAGAGAGCATGCAGCTGTTGTGCAAGGTAGACACTGAATGTAATGAGGGAACACTGGTGCCAGTGAATCAGAGAAATAAAACATTATTTCCTGATTGTTTCACAGCTGTTATGTTCTACGTGCAAATAAACACTCCTACGCACACCCCCAATCCTCAAATCATCACACAACGTTACTGCTAATAGCGGCAATGTCTGACTCTGTCTGAATGTGGCCTTATACCACTGGTTATTAAGAGCCCTTACAGAACTTCCTGTTTCCTGGTGTTTCTTCTTATAATACAACTGTTAGGACTGAGATGGTTAAAATTTCAGTACACTACACATACAGGAAGCCTCTGGTCTTGATCCACAGAATACACCTCTGCTACACCTTCCAACTCACACAGATGTAGTTTCTATCACTGAATAGCCACTCATTTTTAACATAACATGTGTGTTTACACACCAAATACAGGGAGACAGTGGGGATGCCACGGATGACGAGATGGTATCCAGGAAAACGCGGAGCTGTAAGGAGGGAATGTATCGAAACGGACCAGAATCTGACAGCATCGACCAAGAAGATCCAGGTAACATTTTACAGACCTATTAAGAACTCAGCAGATCATTTCCTGTAATACCGTCCTTGTCTGTATGATTTTTATTTATGCTGAGTCCTCTTTGGCTCCATAGAGGACAGCTTTCCTGGACCATTCTCCCTCTCATCCAATAAAAGCCCTGGATTGCTCGCCTCTTCTTCCTCCTCCTCCTCTTCCTCCAGCATGGTGGGGTCCAACCACTCCCGCCCACAATCCTCTCCAATCCTCTCAGGAACTGCCAAGTCACAGCCGGGGTATGATCATAACTGTACTGTATATGAAGACTGGATGTGTGAAAATCTGACATCTAATAATCAGATATTTTTCTTTTTCTTTGTGGGCTGCAGGGCATGGAGCAGTAGGTCATGGCACGGTCGAGGTAAAGGCTGTTTCAAAAGCTTCCAGAACCTCATGATTTCTGACAGCACGATGAGCTTCATTGAGTTTGTTGAGCTCTTCAAGTCCTTCAGGTAGATATTAAAAATTATTCTAGTAGAGCCTTTTATACATTTTTAGTGCCTTGCAGTCAGAGCAGAGATTCATATAACATAAATATGCTTCTGTTTTATCTGCCAAACTAAAATGTGGGCACATTTTTCTGGTTATATGTTATCATCCGACATTCAATAATAGCCTGAAGCATTCATGTGTATATACGTATATATATGTACATATTCGGTTCTCACTTCCTCTAGCTCTGTAATTGTATTTTTTATCAATAGCAGCTAAAGAGCATGATAAAACAAATGCTTCCCAAGGTTATCATGCCTTCCCAAGGATTCTTGTCTTTATAATATTTAGCTTCTCTAATATTTTCCCCTGTCAAATGAAAGGAAACAATGTTTTGCCTTGATAAGCAGTGGATTGTTCTCATACCAGTCCTCCTACATTTCTTAGATCGTGTGGTATCCTCTCATCTGCTGCCCAGCAGTTTTTTTTTTTAAATTCCACTTGTTCAACACTTGCTCAGCTGTACAAAGAAATGGAAGTACAGTGCTTCAGCAGATCAGCCTCTCAAAAGTCCTGCTTATTTTCCAATGATGGTACCGGAGATGTATTAAGTTTATCCATTTGATAATTCAAACAAGCCTTCAAACTCTTTAATCTGTTCATTCTTGAGAACATTGAGAAAAATTCATACAAGCAGTGTGCAAAATACCCAGTGATAATCAAGGGGTTACCACTTACCTATGGTTCTGTTGGTATTCTGAGTGAGCTTTTCAGAATTGAATCCAAAGTTAGCAAGTAATTAACTTTTTCTTTGACATATTTTCCTGACTTGATGCTTACTGAGTTCATATTTTTAACCAAAGGTAAACATGATGAAAAAAAAAAAAAAAATCCACTGATTTTTAGGGTTGTAAATGGGAAAGATAAATTTTCCAAACTACCACACACAACATTTGATTGCAGACCATTTGAATAGTAAATACGGAACATACTAATCTCTACAAAGTTCAAGCACTCAAAAGTCCAAGCAAGATCACCTTTATTTAGTCTCCAACAAGGCTAAAATGGGACTAAACTCTGCTATATGTCATTTTCTCCACAGTATCCGCAGCAGAAAGGACCTGAAGGAGCTGTTTGACACCTTCGCTGTCCCCTGCAGCCGCTCAAGTCCAGAGTCTGCTCCTCTCTACACCAACCTCAGGATAGATGACAAAGACACGGGGCTTCAGCCAGACCTCGGTAACAAACAGATACATTCTTCTATATCTAGCCAGCAGTCAAAAACATGTAGGCAAGCACCATGTTATTCCTCTTTTTCTTTCTCCCTCACTGTATTCTTTTCCTCTCCTCTCCAGACTTATTAACTCGCAATGGTTCTGATCTGGGCCTGTTTATCCGGACGAGGCAGCAGATGTCTGACAACCAGAAGCAGATCTCAGACGCCATCGCAGCAGCCAGCATTGTGACCAACGGGACAGGAGTGGAAAACGCTTCGCTAGGTGTCCTGGGATTGGCTATCCCTCAGCTCAACGACTTCTTAATCAACTGTCAGAGAGAGCACCTGACCTTCGATGAGATTCTCAGCATTATACAGGTACAGTCAAAAGCCTGGAGGGAAAGCACTTTTAAAAAAAAAAAAAATCTTTTAAACATGAACTGGATGAAGGAAATATATTGTTGTAGAGGGAAGGATGAGAAAATGCCTGCTATACATATGTCAATTCTCCAGATGAATCAGATGAATGAATAGAATAAGGATGAAAGAAACCTGAGACACAAGGAAGGAAAAGGGACTTGATCAATAATGGTAATTAATAGTTTCTTGATTTTCTCTTACAGAAATTTGAGCCCTCGACAAGCATGAGACAAATGGGTTGGATGTCATTTGAAGGCTTTGCAAGGTAGAGTAAAAAAAAACAGTTATGCAAGGTTTTGTTTGGCTCCTGCCCAAACCTGAAAACAGTCTGGTTAACCTCAAAGGATGCATAGAACAACTTACTCTCCTTTACTTTTTTATTTTCAATCCACTTTGCTTTGTTTACTTTGTTACAGTCCAGTTTTGTTTTTAGAGCACTTGTTAGTTAGTCAGTCATTAGTTAGTTAGATTAATAACCTTTAAAGAAAACAAAGGAAATATACACAAATGCCATTGCTTTCAAACATATTTGCTCATTTTTCTGCCGGAAACTGAGAGTCAAACTTAAGATCCAGCCAGCATCATTTCCTTGCACTACTTTCAGACAATGTTCTTCCTTTCTTCATGTGGTGTACTCCTTTCTGTTATTTGAGTCACCTATGATCAACGTTTTGTCATCAGTGAAACACCATTCAAGTGTTTTTTCTGAATTTAAAGAACTATATTTAAAACTGGATCATGAAACAACACAAAACAAAGCATTTTTCTGCAGTGATTACTTGCTAATTGTAATCAGTGGGATACTTTCATGTGTTGTTATCTAACCATCCTTTTTTCCAGGTTCTTGATGGATAAGGACAACTTTGCTTCCCGTATTGAGGAATCCCAGATGAACCCAGAGGAGCTGCAGTACCCTCTGTCTTACTACTACATCGAATCTTCGCACAACACCTATCTGACTGGACACCAGCTCAAAGGAGAGTCCTCTGTTGAGCTTTACAGTCAGGTAAGAAAGCCTGTTTTTTACACAGTATTTTAAGTTTTTTGGCTCTACCTATTTGGTATATTTGTGTCTTATCGCTGAATGTAATTTTTCAACAGGTGCTGCTGCAAGGCTGCAGGAGTGTTGAGTTAGACTGCTGGGACGGAGACGATGGCATGCCAGTTATTTATCATGGACACACACTTACCACTAAGATACCCTTTAAGGTTAGAAATGCATCTGAATAATCAAAGTCCATTGCCTTAGTGCATATTGCAAAACAAAATTGTTCTGCTGTGTGATTTTATTTTATTTTGACAAAGTAGTCGAGCCAGAAATTCTGTTGGTTAGTTAGTATTAGCTTCTATAAAGTTTCATTGACTTTATCTGACTTGGAGTGCTGCTTTCTAAGAATTTAATCACTCCCATGATCTTCCAGGATGTGGTGGAAGCAGTTAACCGATCTGCATTTGTCAATTCGGACATGCCTGTCATATTGTCCATAGAGAACCACTGCTCCCTCCCACAGCAGCGCAAGATGGCTGAAATCTTCAAGGTATGACAGCAGCTATGTCTGATATGACTTTTCTTATCATCTGTGGTCCCATATGTTTTCACTTTTATCTGTTTCTGATGGAACAATATATCATATATCGCAGTATTTCAATACATTACTGGACTGTGATAGTATCTACTGTGATATTACATGATTAATAATTTTATTTTATTGTTTTTATTTTATTTGATAAAAGGACTGCTGCTGACTTTTTTTTCCAATTGGATATACATCATTCAAACATTCATTGCCAAAGAGAATTCATGCCAATTTTTTTCACACGCTAAGGTCATGTCTTGCTGCTACTCGCAGATGTGCACCTTTTTGAGCAGTCACAGATTTTATATTTCAGAAATTACATGCACCTTCACCTTCAAGTTGTCTAGTTTCTAGTACAACCATATGTTTTCCTTAGCGGCACTTGTAGCAGCACTTTTTAAGTAGAGTAGTGCTCTGACTTAACAGCCTTGTTTTCCCAGATTCTCACAGCTGCTGTGGGCATTCAAACTGGCAGACTTCCAGCCACAGTCTTGCTTTTCTAATCTTCAGGCTACAACTTTCCCTTTTTATACACGAACGGCCACACATATCTGGGCATGACAGATACATCATGGAATATCATCTTGCTTTCATCTCACTAAACTTCCCAGCATCCTATCCTCCCAGGAGACCGACTTCTGAGTGGCTTGATAAAGACTAGTCTTTCATGTTCAGATAGCTCTGTGCCTCAGGCCAGCTTATGTCACCATGGGCTTGTTTATTTGTTGTTTTGTGTTGATAAAAGCACTTTTAAATTTCCCTTTCCTCCTCTCACTTGACATGCCATCCTGACCACATTATTGGACACAATTTATGGATGTCTTATCTATCGTGTTTGAATATTTGTTCATTAGACGGTGTTTGGGGAACGTCTTGTGACGCGTTTCCTCTTTGAAAGTGACTTCAGCGATGACCCTCACCTGCCATCTCCGCTGCAGCTGCGGGGGAGGATCCTCCTCAAGAACAAGAAGCTCAAAGCACACCAGGCACCAGTGGATATCCTCAAACAGAAGGTTAGAGAAGAAAGAAAGGCTTCGTGTCATCACATATACACAAATATAAGCATGTACATAATTTATATTTATTAATATGAGCCATCCTCCAAATGGCCTTATAGGTAGCATTAGTACATTCAATATTTAACACCTTTAGTTAGAGTGCCGTCACACATAAATAATAGATGCTAATGTGCTTAAATGTACACCTCATCACACCTCACCATTTTCACTCAGTTTACCTAGAACACATAATGTGCTTCAGTATACACTCCTCTCAGATAAGAGCTTGTGTCTTCACAGGTATATCTTTGTAAATATTAGTTCTTCTGGCACACTGATTCTGATTTTTTTTCACTTTGGCTTTTGTTGACAATTTAAACATTTGTAAACATACCAACCAGCAGATGAACTTGTAAATAAACAAACCCCGAAGCAAAATGATTAAAAAAAAGAAAAATATTGGTTTGACTATTTTTAATAGTCCCTCCATTCACTCAGTTTATCAATTAAAACATTATTATATATAAAAATATATTTTAAAAAATAAAACTAGACAAGATTAGTCAGATTGGAAGTAGCTGATAGGGATATCACACCCTGATATTCTCATTTTTTTCTCTTTTTGTTTCATAATTTTTTAATCCCAGGCTCACCAGCTGGCCCACATGCAGGCCCAGGCTAGCAATGGTTCTCCAGGGGTCACTTCGCCTGGCAACCACGCCAATGAGGAAGAGGAAGAGGAAGAAGACGAGTACGACTATGACTACGAGTCTCTATCAGATGGTAAGGAGAAGTGCAAGAGGAATACAAACACCACAAAAGCACAAAACTAACACAAAAACTCAACTGAACAAGATTTCCATTGATTCACACAATAAAATACCACACATTATATCTAGATTTGTTATGTTGTAACCCTTGAATCAGTTTCTGTTCACACCTTTATTCTGTCTTCTCTTTTTTTTTAACACTTAAGTCTCTCTTTACGTTGACGCTCTGTTCTCACTCCCTTCCTTTCCTATTGTATCTTGCCTGTTTTTCACTTAGCTGATGTCCTCACAGCCTCTACTGCCTCGTATGGCTTGGAAGGTAAATGCACAGCTCTGACGTGCCTCACAGTGCACCAGTGTTTCCATCTAGCTTTGTTTTGCAGTGGTAGCTGCTGATTGTGATTTATGATATTGGGCTGTATAAGTAAAAATTTGAACTGACTTTTAGTAATTAATGGCTTCTTAAAATGCTACGCTTAGATATTGAGCCTGTTTACAATTGTGTTTTAAGGGAAAATTATGGTTCCTTGTTTACTACTGCAAAATAACTAGAAGAAACACTGGCATGTGGACGTGCACTAGTGATCTGCATCATTGCTGTAGACTGATTCCTGTATGTGCCCGCATTCTGTGATAGCTGCTAGCTTTCTGCTGTTTGTCAACGTCAAGTTACGTCAGCCTGGGAGTTCTTAATCTTCAAAACCTTGTTTTGTTTTTGTTTTTTTATAAATCTACAGAAGGCCTATATGTCAGCTCAATTATTTTTTTGTGAATAAATGAAATGGTTACATTTAAAGTTTATATTATTATTTCAGTGACTGAGTAAAAAATAAATAAATAAATAAATCACAGGATAAGGTTGCAGTGACCTGACCACAGAGCCTCTTCCTGCTTTAGAAAAGAATGCAGTTAAAAAAAATCTCAAAGCTAATAGAAAATTAATGGTCAAGAGTCAGGGAGAGGAAAACACTGAATTTGTTTAAAAAAAAAAAAGAACACTGTTGACTGGTAAAATTTCACCTTGGTAATGTATGATTGCTTAAAACTAAAAAATACGAAATACAGACAGAGGTGCGTTAAAATTCATCCAAATTGCTTGTTTTGCACAAACTTCCTGCAGTTATTTAATTCACTATACAGTTTATCAGTTCTGTACTGTTACTGTTACTAATTAAATGTAATATAAATATCACCTAGTCATCAGTGATAGAAAAAGCGGTCCCTTAAGGAAAAAGGATGGAAACCACTGATCTGTCATGCATTGTAAGCAGCAGTTGAGCAGCTTAAAATAATTCCATTCAGTCCATTTGATATTAAAAGATATTCCTGCAGTTGTGCTGTTACGACTCGACTTTGTAATGGCTCCAATTCATAATAGCTTTAGAACTCAACAGGGTGCCATCAGAGCATATTTATCACTACTAATTGCTAACAGCGGGTGGTTTGCGACATCAGGAGTGTTTGTTATGATGTACACTTGTTTTATCACCATTATGTAATTGCAATAATATAACAAGCGTCCTGAACTCCCAGCTTGCTGCAGCAGTTTTTCTTGTGCCGTGTGCCATGTGGAAGTGACTTAAATAATACGCTTATCTAAAAGTGTTTTTATTCTAAATCAAATTCTGTCACTCTAAACATTTAGAGGAACCTGGGTATGTTGTTTTTAAATAGTTAATGTGCCTGTGTTGTGTTTATGTCCTTGTGTTTGGCCTGCTTGTTTGATACAGTATGATTTAGATGTTTTACCGTATATCCGCCATGCTGTTTTACAACCTTCAAGAGTAGTCATGTCAGGATGGGGCCATACCGTCTAGCTTTAGATTGACTGCCCTTGAAAGACAGGGTATGTCTAATTATGAATGTAATTATGTAATTATGAATGACATCAAAATTTCAGTTTTATTCATTTTCTGCAGTGTTTTATCAATAAAATGCTGTCAGGATGATTTCTCTTTCTCCCACAAACACATCACCTCCCTTCCTCCTCCCTCCTCATACTGTGTTTGTCTGTGACCTCGCCAGTGGCTAGGCAGGCTCATCAGGGAAACAAAACAAAGCCATCTGGTTTCTCAGGCCCTACGCTGCCCCCACGCTAAACAACAGACCAGGGGAAACTACCCTGTCCCGCTCCCAGTCCCAGTCTCAGCATTGCTCCCTCCTCATCCCTGCCCTCTGCTTGTCCCTGTCGGAAGAACTTACCGGTCATGGACCTTTGAAAAACCACTTCTCTGATCTAAACCTCATAGAGTATTTCTTTTTTGACATGATTATCCCCTTTTCATAGAAATCAGGCAACTAGCAAGTCTAAATACCACTCCACTCTCCACCCTTGACTTTCTCCATTTCACCCCACATGCCCCAGTAAATACAAAAACTTGACCGCTACACTGCCACCATCTCCTGTTTAACAGTAGCTTGCTCCAGTCAGAGTCTGGTCCAACTCACTTCTTTGGCTGCTGTCTACTACAGGATGACTTTCAGGGTCAACTCTGGTGCCAAACCCTTTTCAAATTAAGAGATTCCTAATGTCAGGAAGGTTTTCTGTGATAAAAAGCTTCTGCATTTTCAAGCTGATAAGTTTCTGTCTGCATTTTTGGCTGCGATGATGAACGCGTAGGAGGAACAGGCGCAAAGGGAAGAACTCCCTACTGTTGCTCCTGTTTACAGTTAATAGACGTTGCTTTGAATATCAATGAAGAGGGGCCTTTGTGAGTGTTTGGCTTGGGAATATGCTCATGGGATCTGCAAGTGTTTAGGGATATAGATAACTGCTTTTTCCACTTTATAGTTATTCTGTAATTGTTCCCACCTGTAGTCCTTTAAAAGGCCTAACTAATAGCACCACACACCATGGTTGAATGATGAAGCTAATGCGGAATTATCTTAAAGCTTCAGTGGGCACTTAATGCTCTGATTTTATTAAAGTAACAAGGAAAAAAACAGCTCCTCTCTTTAAATACAGAGTCACAATTTGTTTTTACAAGAAGTGCGGTTCCCAGATGCTAAATTTACCTCTTCTGGTACATGTTCCCCAAGGTGATTTAACGTACCAGTATATCAAGAGCAACTGTCACATCAGCTCCAATGTACAGTTTTTATTTAGAAAACATGTTTTAAAGTTCCAGTGTCTAAGATTTACGGGGATTTTTTTGGCAGAATATGGTAGAAATGGAACATAATATCCATATGTGTGTTTTCATTAGTGTATAATCACCACTAGATGCCACTAAATCCTACACATTGTTCCTTTAAATCCAGGCCGGATCTTTGTCAGGTCATTTTTTGCTTCCTGCATTAAATGTTCTCTGCTTTGCTGCTTTACTTTTAGAAATTTTAGATTGGAGATGATGGACAATAATTACATTAGTTAAGAAATATGTCCTTAAGGAGAAATAAAGCTTCAAAGAGAGGTATGTTTGGGGGTGTGCTTGCTTGATTGACAGGTATCTCAACCTGTTATGCTCAACTATGATACTTTTTGCTGTTTGTATTTGGTTCAAAATCATATTTTTTGACACCGACAAAACTTTGCTGATGATGTGTGCTCTGCCAGGCCCATTCTGCTACCTATGAACAGCTGGGAGCTGCTATAATATAATTCACTGTATTTTCTACATAGATAACATCCTGGATGACAAGCCAGAGGGGAAGAGCTCCGCAGACAAAGAAGAGCAACCTGTTGACGAAATACCAAAGAGGATGAAGAAGTCTGATAGCACTACGCAGAGTAAGGGAAAGGTAAGGAACTACAGTAATGAAGTTTAAGTGTACGCTATATTTAGAATATTTTCACTGCTTTACCTTGCCATCAGACGGTATTTTCTGACGGAAAACTGCTGTTATACAAGCAAATATCTCTTTCTCCAAAGCAACCAGGCTTCATTGGCAAAATCAGTAGTTTTACTTTGCAAAAAACAGGAGTTGCTGGTCTACCACTGTCTTGATCATTTAGTTTTTGTGTTACTGTGTGACTCTGGTGAATCCAAACTATCCTTTTAAAACACCGAAGTCACACAATCAATGGAGTCTGGTCTGCCTTGGAGAAAGTGATATTTGACTTATATAACAGTGTTTTCCAGTCATATTTTCACTTGCCTGATGGCAAGGTGAGGCTATGAATATATTCTACATATATCGAACAATGATAAGCACCTCATACAACTACACTTCAAAAAATCCAGAATATCCCTTTAATAGCTACTTGATGGCAGTGGATGTTTTGGATGTTTGGATTCAAGTCGGTGCTTGACCTTTTGCTTCTGGATTAACCCAAGACATACAAATATGTTGAAGTCAACAGGTTAAATAAGAAAATTTAATTTGCTGGTGATTTAAAACTATTAAAATTTTTATAACAGTCTGGCATGGAGGTCAAGTATGTACCCCTTCTATTTCTGCCTGTGTGTCTGTGGAGTTCAACCCCTGCTCCAGCAGCACATCACTGTCTCTTGAAATCATGTGAAACCATGTTTTCCTTGTCCTGTCCCTACCGGCACGTGTAGGTGTTTGACATGGAGCTGGGCGAGGAGTTTTACCTTCCTCAGAACAAGAAGGAAAGTCGACAGATTGCCCAGGAGCTGTCCGACCTCGTCATCTACTGCCAGGCTGTGAAATTCCCTGGTAAAGAATATATTTCAGTCTCTTTGTGACACAATGTTCTGTCTCTTGCTTCACTTCTTGCATATTTTCACATACATTTCTTGTCCTTCTCTCCTACATGGATTCTTATCTCTGCCTACAGTGATCTTTCTGTCATCCCTCTCCTCTTTTACTACTGATATGCCATCACTATCTCCTTTTTCTGTCTTGTCCCACTCCAATCCACTCCCATGTTATATATTTAAAAGGTCAAACCTTTCCCCATGTTTTACATTTTTTTTTTCATTGCAAGACATTTAATATCCCAGTGTTACACTCCATTCCTCTCCCACACAGGACACCCACTACGATGATGAATCCTTTTCTCCCCCATGGGAAAGATAGGGTTACTTCATGGAGTTGTCAGTCCCAGAGCAGCACAGCAACAGCACATTTGTGATATACTGTACGTTAGGGAAATGTTTTTAGGTTGTCATGGAGTATAGTTAGTATTCCAGGTCCCCATCTTTCTTTTAAATGGTTAAAATGAGAGCTTGCTCCCTGTTTGGCTTTGCTTTCTGTACCCTTATAAAAATTCTCCAGTTTCCTCTTTATTGGGATCTAGCTTAATTTATCTCAGTTATTTCTTTTTGTCCCTTAAACATCAACCTCTTATCTCTTCTTTCCTCCCTCACGTGTCCTGTCTCTGCTTGTGTCCTCTTTTCTTTACATGACATTTGCCCTTATAAACCATCCTGTGTTTCCACTTGGTATTTTATTTGTTTACTGTTTCCAGGGATCTGAGATCTGAGAAAAAGAAGAAGAGGCAAGTGGCCCAATTGAGACAGACAGTAGACTGGTTACTGCTGTCTCAAGTGGTTTCAGACGGATACGCTGCTTCTAAAACTCTTGTCTGCAACTTGAAAAACTCACCATTCAGGAAATGCATGACCATTTCTCATCTCAAATATTTTTTGGAAAGGAGGCGGAGATTTGACACCAAAAAAGAAATAGCTAAAGACTATCCATATTTGAATGTGTTACATGCAGGGTTTGGCATCGAGAATCAATTCCAACAAAGGAATTACTAAGGAACTATTAAGGAACTATTAAGAAATTTTCATTTCAGTTCTCCTGTTCGATTCCTACACAAATTCCAACACCGGGGATATACATAAATATATATATATCTCGACCTGGTTATCTGTCTTGCACCATGCGAGTTGAATGCATGCATTTCTTCTCATCTCCTAACGCATTTGACTTAATAAATTGTGAATCTAGCTTTATTCTCAGTTAACCTGCTCTATTCGTGCTAAGTTGCTAGCAGATGAAAAGCACAAATTGTGTGAACAATTACCTCAATTTAGCAAAAGCTACGTTACAGTTTGCTTTACAAGGACAGGATACCCAAAATATTCAAGAAACCAGCAAAGAGACCACCGTCATTACAGTCTGTGCAGTTGTAGAATCAGAATCGAGAATCATTAAGAACTGAAATCAATAAACAGAATCAGAATCGTCAAAATCCAAACTATGCCCAACCCTAGCTACATGCAGCATTTAGTATTAATAAATCATTGATTTAATGCCTTTAAATTAATTAGTTTTACCCAGATTATGTAGGTTGTATAGAGGCATCAGTATTATACTGAGACTGTTTTCATAACCAGTTAAAAACTCCTTATAGTAGCTTTAAAATCATTGCAGTTAGCTCTAAATCTCCCTCTGCTCATTAAAACAAACGCACTTTGAATGATGTCTGGGACCAACTTCCTCATTATGATATAAAGCGACAGCGTTTAGTGAAAGTGATTTCTGGATTTTGAGAAACAAAGTGAGTCAGATCCTGATGTCATGAGTGTGGTGTCTCCAGTCTGTCTGTGTTTCATTATTGACCACTTTCCTCTATCTGCCTTTTGCTGCGTGTGGGAAAACAGGCCTGTCCACGCTGTCTCCAGCCGGCTCTGGCAGAGGGAAGGACCGGGGAAAGAGCAGGAAGTCCATATTTGGCACAGCTCCCGCTCGCTCCAGCACAACGGGGGAGGTCACGACGCAGAGCCGCACCCCTGGGAAAGGTATGCCGGGCCCAGGGGTGCTAATTGTTACTATGAGTGAATGTGGGAAAGGAAGATATATTGTAATATGTATTTTTGGTCCAATTTTATGCGTGTTTCAGAGATATTTAGAAAAATGTAAGCGTGACTGAGGCTGTGGGTGTGGGTGGACCTGTATTTGATATATATGTAAACAGCAAAAGAATGCTGACACAGGACCCCCGCTTAAACACCAGCTCTGTTTCTGTCAACATATTTTTATGCGCATTTTGAAGTATCACATTAAAATAGATGGATGGAAAGGTAATGTGAGATAGAAACAGTTTTTCCAAATAAGTTCTGACATAGAGAACATTTAACTCACATGACTGATCAGTTGTTCCTGCTCTGACAGTTTCCTCATTGCTCTCATGACTCTATAAAACATCAATGATCTCTCCACACAGATCTGATGGAACCTTCCTCACTGAAACATTGCTAAGTCTTGAGTGGGGTTTAGAGCTGTTCTAACTGTGGCAGGAAATGTTGTTTTATCATTCATATCATTCAAAGACAGGTTTTCAGGTCCTTTATGTCTCTCTTTCTCTCTCCAGGATTATTATTGTAAACAAAAACTGAAAGTAAAATGAAAATAAGCAGTAGGAAAAAATGGTCAAACTGAAACTAAATAAAAACAATACCCTCTGAGAAAAACTACAGCTAAACTGAAACTAGCAAACACACTAAGAAAAGTAAAACTAACCTAAAATGAAATCAAGAGGGGAAAAAAAATAATACAATAAAAACAAACTAATTGAAAATTCAAAACTATATAACCTTGTCTCTCTCTCTCCTCCCTCTAGGTGGCGCTGAGCGTCTGAGCTGGGAGGAGCAGCAGACCTCTCCCCTCCTCAACCCCCCCACTTCTCTCAGCGCCATCATCCGCACACCCAAGTGCTACCACATCTCCTCCGTCAACGAGAACGCTGCCAAGCGCCTGTGCCGGCGTTACTCCCAGAAGCTGATCCAGCACACAGTGTGCCAGCTGCTCAGGACTTACCCAGCAGCCACCAGAATCGACTCGACCAACCCGAACCCTCTGCTGTTCTGGCTGAACGGCATTCAGCTGGTGGCACTCAACTACCAGACTGATGGTGAGGACGACATAGACAGAACATCACTTTCTATGAATTTGGCACTTTGTGTCATACACAAACAAACATTACTACTAAGTTTTTTTTTAAGTGAGAAGAAGAGACAGGAGAAATTACTGAAGAGTATATTCTATTTTGTCGTCCTCCTCCTTTGCAATGCAATGCAATATGTCTCTGAGGCCTCTTTTACACGATAATGTTCGCTTTTTACAACTTTGCAAAGCCTTGAAATTGGCTGAAAGGGTCTGAATAAAAGTGAGCCAATGCAGCCCATTTTCCACAGAGGAAAAAAACAAGAAATTTCAGATTAAGTTAGGGAGACTACATGATGAGTGTTATATCTTTGTAAAGTGACAGATAAAATGATTTCTTATCGTGCTCTTTTTAAGAGATTGTTGATGTGCTCCACTGCTCGTTTTTCTCTCATTTTCTCTCAGTTTCCTCTTAATCCTCTCTCTTTCTCTCTCCCTATCTGTCTTTCTCTTATTCTTTATGTCGTTCTCACTCTGGCTTCATTTGTTTTTTTTACATGTTTATCATTTGTCTCTATCTCTCCAATTCTCTGTTGTCTGTGTTTGCTGTCTTCGCTCAGTTAGATGAAGTTATTCTCTCTAACTGTATTTCTATATACAGTATATCACATGAAAACATCTATTTTTCCTCTGTCTCGTATATACTTTTTATTCTTTAGCAACTCCTTTCAGTTTCTTTTCTCCTTTTCTTCACTCCTCCCTGCATGTTTTCTCGGTCTTTGCTCCCTGCATCATTTTTTCCATTTGGAATCAAAGTTTATAAAACATCACTCAGTTATGTGCGCTCAGACATGCAAGTTGTGTTTCTAGGACACTCAAAACTTAAATGGGTCAAACAGGAGAAATCGCAGTAGTCAATACTGTACAATAATGTTTGTCCTCTTTCAATAATACATTCAACTTGCAGGGCTCAACAATAAGGTTTACCCGCTTGCCTGGGGCCAGTAAAATGCCATTTTGGGCTAGTAAATCTAGCAACTCACTGGCCTGACCAGACAAACTATTAACTACTTTTATCATCAATTGGTGGTTTAAGTAACTTTTCAAAGTGGCTATATAATGCTGTTCTCAGCCTCTCAAATATGGAGATTTCCTGCTTTTGTCTGTTTATCATCATATTAAACTGAATATCTTTGGGTTTTTGGACTGACAAAACACAACATTTAAAGATATCAAATTGGACTTTGAGAAACTGGGATGGACATTTTTCATTATTTTCTGAAATTTTATGGATGTTGCAGCCCTAGATTAAACATTACAATTAACTTGTTAAAGTTTTTGTTGTGATTTGATAACTACTAATAAATTAAACGATTTCTAGAGGGGTGAAAAAAAACACATTAACATTGAACACTGTCTTAAGAGCTGAGGCTTTTGGTTGTAGCTATTTTTGTACTCACATTGATTCGTCTTAATACAAGAATCAATCAATACCTCAACCTTTCTTTCCTTCCTAGACCTGCCCATGCATTTGAACACAGCTTTGTTTGAGGCAAACGGTGGCTGTGGCTACGTGCTGAAGCCAGCGGTGCTGTGGGACCGAGGCTGTCCGCTCTATCAGCAGTTCTGTCCGATGGAGAGGGATGTGGAGAAAATGAGCCCCGCTGTCTATTCCCTCACTGTGAGTTAACATGACATATGGAGCAGAAGGAAAGATCAGTCAGGAGGACTGCTTCATCCTTAATCATTTGTCCTTTGCACTTTCATCCGTATGCCTTTAGCTTCCTGCCTGTTCATATATTTTCCTACGTACTTCTTTCACACTGTCCGTTTCAATTTCAGGAGTGCCGTGTGTGTTCATTTTAAAATGACAGAGCTATTCACATTTGCGAAGTGTTTGAATTGGCAAATACTTTTGTTTGTCAGATGCTTCCTGTAAAAAAATCTTACTGTCTTATGTTTGACAAAAACTAAATTGCAAATGCATATTTTTTAAAAATGTGTCCTTGAATATTTTATGTTAAATTGTACCCTGTCTTGGTGCAGTGGTGGTGCAGTTTCTGAAGTTTCAAGCCATACCTGCACGGAAATTATGACTGGACACTCAAACACACACACTCTCCTCCTCAAGTCCTCATATTAGGTCCATTAAGGTGTGTTTGGACAGTTTTATTATGAAGTGGCGTACATGTACTTTCATTATTTGACAGTCTTGAAGACCACCCAGTTAATTCCATAAAACAGTGAATGAGAACAGGACCTCATAAAATCTCTGCATTGCAATATGTCCACACTTTGTCTCCACTGACTATAATTATTGTTCCAAACAGTGTTTGTGCAATGAGTTCAGACACTACTACTGTTTAGTGAAACTGTGAAAAAAACAGCAATGTACATATTTGCATTTGTTGACCTGAAGTTTGAGTTTTTGGCTGTCATAAAAGTCTTTAATAACCCAGGTAAATTACAGCTTGAATTAATGTTAGGAAGGAAACAAAAATCATATTAATTATGTTGCTTCCTGTAATTAAACTGTTCATTCAGTGTTCAGTTCATCTGATCCAAAGCTCTCAGAGGCAACATGAACACTGATCTGTTAAAACCAGAAGTATAAACAGAGGGATGATCTCACACTCATAAAACCTCCTGTGTTAGTGTGTGTGTGTGAGAGATGAAATGAGTCTTTGTTGGCAGGTCAGAGTGACTTTACCGACTGTTGTTCCTCCAGCCCGTGTCATCTTTTCAGTGAACTGAAAATTAGATTAATTCAGTGTAAAATTAATTTAAAGTAGGGTCTTAGAAGAGAGTACTGATTACATATGGTGTGTCTACTATTTCTCATGAATAATCACATCTCTCCTGTCCTCTTCTCTCAGATTGTATCTGGTCAGAACGTCTGCCCCGGTAACAGCGCTGGCAGCCCCTGCCTTGAGGTGGATGTTCTGGGCATGCCCGTCGACAGCTGCCACTTCCGCACCAAACCCATCCACCGCAACACCCTCAACCCCATGTGGAGCGAGCACTTTCAGTTCACCGTGCACTTTGAAGACATGTGCTTCCTGCGCTTTGCCGTCGTGGAGAACAACAGTTCCCAAACGACTGCTCAGAGGACTCTGCCTCTTAAGGCCCTCAAGCCAGGTAGGACTGATTGATTGATTTTATTTGACAATAAAAATTTCCATGTAGAATTTCCCAAAATTGTCAAAGATAACACAAGAAAGCTTGTATGCTTATTTCTATTGTGGCTTATTTCTATGGGGCAAGGATAGTCGCCAGCAAATGATCTGATTTTAAATAATTTACACACAGCAGGAAAAAGAGAGGAATGGAAAGTCTCACACAGAACAGACGTAATGGATGTAGTCTGCAAAAACACCTGTAAACATGCAAAAAAGCAGAAGAACACCAGAAAATGTCTATGAAAATGTCTCAATAGATAATAGAAAATTAACAGGATTGTGTTTTGTTTAATTAACTTGAGTTACTCTGCACACCTACACAGGCCTGTCTTACTATGTGTCTGGTTAAAGTGCCTCGTTAACTTCTGACTCACTGTAGGTTGGTTTGGTCTAAGGACTTTATCAGTTTCATGTGAACTCAAATTATATTTTGTACTTGTGTGTGTTTCAGGTTATAGACACGTCCAGTTGAGGACGCAACATAATGAACCTCTTGAGGTGTCAAGCTTGTTTATCTACAGCCGCAGAATAGAGGAAGGTCCCACAGGGGGCGCTATTCCCTCTTCACTGGTAAGTTAAAAATTCTTTAAACTACACATCAAAAATAAAGTACCTAGTTAAAGGTAGAATCAGTAGGACTGTTCGTAAACGCATCATATTATATTATATATATTATTTATTTCCAACTAGGAAATACAGGCAGGTACAGACGCCACCACACACTTTTAGCGAGTTATAAGTAATGATCGAAAGGGATTATGCTTATATGAGTCTATACATTATGTTTTTTGGGAAAATGTTGTATATTATGCCTTTAAGGTAGTCAATAACTGGTGTCCATCTCTTTTTAAAAACTGGAAGTTGTAGTTGTAGCTGAGCAGTCATGTGTTCCATCATGTAGACATCTTTTTCTAACGATTGAACCATTGTGGTACGGTTAAGCTTCATCCAGTTCAGTACAAATTATTTTTCTTGTGGTATGTAACACTGTCTGTGGTTAAAAGATGTTCAGGTGATATTTCCAGGAAAAAATCATAGCAGCTCTAGAGGAATGTCTTTTCCAGAATTTTCTCCATTTCCTCTCAGATGTATTTTTTGGCAGTACCAAAATGTATGAGTATGGTCTCCAACTGTACCATAGTTTTTCCATCATTTCTTGTACTGCAGTACAAATAGCAAGTTGGAGCCATAGACAGTATATTAAACAGGTTAAAACCATATTTATCATATCATCTATGGTTGAAGAGATTTGTCGCCCCCCTGCCCCCCTCCTCTCCAGACACGAAACTCATGCAGGCTGCAGGAACACAGGACAAGTGCAACAACAACATTGTAATTTGATAATAACAAGCGAGAACAAGTCCTACACTATAGGTTGATCAGCTGTTTATAACCAAAGCCCACTGAAAGGTTGGTGTCTAGTGGTTGTCCGTCTAACTGCCCGCCAGACTCCATTAACATATTGCACAGTTTAACCGTTATAAACATCTACTCCTTCTAAAAGATTATTAATTATTTCATCTGACCCATAAACAGTCACTCATTCTACATTAATTTGACCTCTAATGAAAGCAAACAAAAATAGTCAGTCCAGCCCTAAATAGAAATTTTACAGGAGGACACCGTGGCTGTAGTGTTGTCAGAGAAGTGAGTATTTAGACTTACCACGTTTCCTAAATCACAAAGGACATATCATGGTCATTTTATGATATATTACACCAAATGTATTACAGATTTCCCCTTAACGACACAAATTGTCAGAGGGATCTTAAAAAAACTCACTTTAACTTTCGAGTCAGATTCTTTCCATAGCAGGCTTCCAACCCCCCTGTGACATGTACAACATATGTTTTCCCAGGCATCTTTATCCACCAATGTGGATATCAGCTCCAGTACCCAGTCCTTTGATATCTAGAGTGTTATCAGATGTATAATGAGCTTTTATATTGGTTGTTTCTCTCACCATCATCTACTTTATTAACTTGTAAACCTGCTGAAAGGCTTTGGCTTCTATAATACTTTAAATTAAGTTGATGGTAATGCAAAACTTGCAGTGGTGGAAAGAAAAGTATGTTTACTCAATCAGAAATGTCACATCTCTCGTGCTCTCTACACAGCTGTTCACTTCAGATGAGAAACGTGCGTTGCAGCAGCACAGGGTGACGGTGTACGGAGCTCCTGGTCCCGAGCCCTTCACTGTGTTCTGTGTCACAGAACAGACGACTGCCAAACAGCTGCTGGACACGGTTAGTACCTCAGAAATAAAGATTTGGGAGATTTTTCGCCATTACTTGGAGATTTTTCATTTTTCATATAAGGTCTCTCGTCTCACTTCCTCCACAGGTCGTAGCATCTGCAGGAAACCCATCAGAGTACTTCCTGTGTGAGGAGAAGGTTCCCCTGTTGAAGGAGCGCAGCGAGGTGAAGCGCTGTGCTCAGCATCGCCCCCTGCCGCCCGAGGAGGAGGTGGTCAGACTGGTTTCCAGCTGGAACACTGAGGAGGGATATGTAGGGAGGATCTGCCTTAAAACCAGAGAGGAGGTACACAGAGAGCACAAACACCTACATTTAACCCGACCTCTGAGTTCATTTTATCAACTATAAAGAGCTGATAATTAAAAAGGAAAGCTATTATATGGGTTTATATGTATAAACGGAGTTTAATCTGATCTCCTGTTAACACTACAACTAAAACTTTTGATACACACTTTCTTGTGTGACCTATCATGTAGACTATGGCTCCCCCCTATGGTTGTCTTGTGTAACTCAGTTAAAGCCACATAAAGGCACTCTGCTAAAGGAGGGGCAGCATCTGTCCTCTAAACACACTTATTTATAGGTATAAATGGTCATTTTCTTACATCATACATCAAGCGCTCGTTTATATTTAAGATTCTGCAACATATTGCAACTGATTTAGTCATCTAAATTGATGTAGTTTTTGTCTAGTTCTAGTTTTGACTAAATACTACTAATACTCATATAATTCTAGAGACACATTTAAATAACACATTACACTTTAGACCCAGATTTTAGTTGACTAAATCTACAATCGACTAAATCAACTAAAATCTGGGTCTAAAGTGTAATGTATTATTAAAATGTGTTTCTAGATTTCCAAACTCATCACAACATCTACATCTACAATATGCATTCTCCTTTTTTGTTTACATATTTGTTTCAATTTGAGGACAATGTTAGTCTTTTAATTTATGATACAAAATTAGCAACTCTGGGTCATTGACTTCCCTAATCTGTACTCAACAACAGTGTTTTCTTTTAGCTTGTTTTGCATCTCAAGTTTAGCAAAAACACAGCAGCTCATCTTAGCTGATAAAATAATGTTCATCTGCACCCAACACAGTTTACTAAAGGTCTTGTTTCCTCAACATCTAATGTGAAATTTATCCATCCATATTTCTGTTTTGTTTCTCCTAAAAGTTGACATTTCTGTACAGTTTTTAAGTCATGTTTTTCTAGTGAAAAACTATGACAAAAATGATTAGTGAGTGAAATTGGTTACTGTGTGATTTTATTTTTGCAGAACTTAAATGAGAAGAACACAGTGCTGGAGGGAGAGGAGGAGGTGACTGTGGGAAGTAGGGAAGGAGGAGGAGGGGGAGGAGGAGGAGGAGCAGAAGAAGATATGTTCTTCGTCCAGGTCCATGAAGTTTCACCAGAACAGCCTCACACTGTGATCAAGGCCCCGCGCTACAGCACTGCTCAGGACATCATACAGCAGGTGAGGAGGGTCAAGACTGCTTCATTGTAAAGCTCCTTTGACACTGGACAAAAAACCCACCAACATCTGGCTTTTGTCTTCAGTGGGAAAACTTACAATCAGCACACCCTCCGAGGTCAAAAGACTTTGCAGTAGGAGTGTCACAACTCCAATCTTAAATCCAAAATCAATCATAAAGAGCTTTCAATTTCAATAATAGAAATCAGCTACAGAATGGGCGATTCCACACCCCTGCCTACTTGCGAAGTCAACACAGAGTAGCTTACCGGTTGTTATATCACACCTAAAACCAGGAGCCACTAAATAGCCATGACTACCACAGTGTCATTTGAGAATGAATGCAGATTGTACTCTTTCCCACTGGAGGCCAGATGTTAGTGGATTTTTTGTCCAGTGTAAAAGGGGCAGAACTTTGCAAGACATGGATACCAACCTGAAAGTGGCTTCATTTGTTTCTCATAAACTCTCTGTCCTGGCCAGACTTTGTCAAAGGCCAAGTATTCCTGCAGTATCCTATCAAACCCTAACCCATGTGACTACGTCCTGATGGAGGAAGTGACTAAGGACGCCGGCTCAAAGAAGTCCTCCACCGCCAAACCACTGCAGCGGGTGCTGTTGGATCACGAGTGTGTCTATCAAGCTCAGAGCCGCTGGCGTGGCGCTGGAAAGTTCATTCTAAAACTCAAAGAGCAGGTAGCTCTAAACATGCTTAACACATTTTCAATGCTAAAGAGTGTTTAGTTTTTATCTTCCATGTTTTTATTTCATATTTATGTGCTTTTTGTCACTCCCTTAGGCATGTTTCTGTGCTTGTTAATTGTGTAAGACATGGACTTAACATTGTCTAGCAAGTATGTGCTCGCAAGAACTCTTTCTTTAACATTCTGTTCAATCACATCTCAATTAATTAATGTTTTCTGTGCTCGCCATCATCTTTTAACACCTGTATGTGCTTTGTATCTGTTGCTGCTTCCCTTGTTTGTAGCTTTTTGTGTGCTTTGTCGCAGTGGTAAGTTTTGTCTGCTTATCTCGTTTTTACATATTTTTATTTGTTGTATGTCTGTTTTCATTTTATTTCTGAACCATCCTTTTACATTCAAGGCTTTTTGTTCTAACAATAAGAATGTTTCAATGAGCTGCCTCGTTGAATAAAGATTTAATGATTTTTTAAAGTTGTGTTCAGTTTTTTGTTTTAAAATCATTAAGACAGTAGGCGTGAAGAAAAATTTATGTCAAAACACTGAAGCATTTTAATTCTTGAGTACAAAAAAAGATGCAAGAGTACACATGATGGATGAAAAATGCATGTGTAGTCGTCGTGCAGCGTTCTCAGAAAATAAAGGCACATCTCCGCCTGTTTATGTATTTCAGTAACATGAATCTGTCTCTGCTTCCAGGTGGTGCGGGAAGACAAAAAGAAAGTAATTTCTTTCGCCAGCGAGCTGAAGAAGCTGACCAGCCGCAGCCGCAGCATGACGACTGGCGGCAGCGGCGTGGACGGTCCTGCCCAGAGTAAGGATGATAGAGCTGCATGCTGTGTGGCTCTGACAGAGCTCCAGGAGTGAGGCTCACACTCTGCCTGCTGTCTGTGCATGGAAAGGCAACAGAGGTACCGTATGTTGTCTTTAACACCTAACATCACTACAGGAGCAGAAACACTTAAGGTGCCACTCTGTTCAAGTTCTTATTTTTTTACAATTGAAATACATAAATTTAGAATAGCTAAATACATGTATTGTGTGTAGCATTTCTTAAAACTAATTGTGCGAGCAGGTTATGTATAGAATTGATTTGGACTGTGACGTGTTTGAGATGTAAGTACAATGTGGAAAAGTAGAAATAAGTAGGATTGGGGAAATTGAATTTGGGGATTTTATTGAAGTGCTGGTAGTGCATGAAACTTTCACTTTTCTTCTCACAACTAGAAAAAAAAAAGTATTTTTTTTTCCATTTCAGAGTCTGAATTAGGTTCATGTAAAGTCAGATATGGCCTTAAAGGAATAAATTGGATTTCTTGAAGTGGGATTTCATGAGGTATTATTGATAGTCAGTGTATTAGCTACTTTAGATGGCGGTCAGCACGCCCCCAGTTTGGAGAAGCAGAGAGGAGCACCAGTGGGGAAGCTAAGCAATGAACTGCTGGGGACAGGGTCAGCAACAAAACATATATATATATACACTTTAATTAATCCAGTTTAGTACAACACATAGTAAAGATAGACAGACGGATAATATGGAGAAACCTGTGTAGAGAGGGAGCTGACTCCTTAACGTGCATCCTGGTATGACTTGTGTTTGTAGCAATGTACCTCAGAGCCATGAATCGTTTATGTTATTATCTCCACCTCACATAATCTAACACTTCATTTCCAGCAACACTTCATCTGTTTTATATTTAACAGATGGTCTCACTTTGCGGTGTGGCAACAGTTCATCATGATGTCACCAAATGTTGTATTTTTATGCCTCAGTTTGGTGCCTCCTTTAAAGCTCTACTCTGTGATCCTCTGCAGGGTATCTGTCTGCAGCTGCAGGTCTGAAGGCGTGGGTGGCAGAGGGCAGGGTGGGGGCAGGAAGGCTCCTACAGGCCTCCTCCTCCTCCTCCTCCTCCTGGGGGCAACCCCAATCTGTCCAACTGCCCACCTCCTCTCTGACCCCTGCAGCCTGGAAGCTTCACCTCCTCAGGAACTGGAAGATCCACAAATGAATCCGCCAAGAGAGAAGACTTTGGGATGACTTCTAAACTTGGAGGATTCTGGTGTTAAGTCGAGAGTCCTACACAGTGTGGAATTCTGGGATATCCTGTCTGGTGTTAGTTGAGCAAGTGGAGGACAGGATTCAGTCCGAGCCCCGTTAATAGGTTAAGGTGACGGACGTTCAGCCGCTTTGCTTGGTTGAATGATGGACAGGACGTCACTTTAGAGCAGCGATGGTCATGTGGGTTTATTGGCTGTAGTGTGGCTCCACAGGGAGTCCAGAACACCGGGGGCAGCTGCTATTGTTGAAGTCATCATGAATGTGATCAGGGACACAAAAAAGCATATTCTCTTACCAATATATAAGAAGAATTTGTCTAAAAAGGTCACATTCAAAGCTTTTTGTGCCACTTTATCTCCCAAAAATTATACTTAAGGATAAGGAAGAAATTGACATCTGGGTTGAGTTTAATGAGCCACAATTCTTCTGAGAGCAGATTTGAAGACAACTAAAACGTGGTTCTGCTATATCGTGTATTTATAGTATCATGTATTTGGTTCAAAGTTTATAAACTAGTCCCCCTTTTCCTGGCATCACACGGCAGACGGAGGGAGATCTGCTTGGAATAAATGGAAGGAGAAACATAGGAGAGTGTGAGACAGTATTCTTCTCTCTTTCTCAGGTCTGGGGCTCTATCTTTTGGCTGAGGGCATTGTTAATGAAGAAGGCTGACAAGCTGGCTTGTTTGGTTCTTTTCTTACTGTTCCAGTTTCACAGTACTGTAAGGGCACATTTTGAAAGAGGCGACAAAGTGAGACGACCTATTAGGATTTTCTAGGCAGTTTCTTGGACACTACTGTCTCTGCCCTAAAGGTGACAATACATGTACAGCATTTTAAGGCGGCGTAGCTGTGCAATATTGTTGATAAAGTTGCCCTTCTATGTTGCCTTAAAGTGTTGCAACACTGCCTGTAACTTTTGGTAATTTTGTAGCTGTGTCTCTGAGGATGATCTGTGGCTCGTTTCTCAAAGGCATTTTAGTTCTGTCATCATTGTTCACTAATTATTATTTCAACAAGTATCTTATCTGGCCTGCCAAATCAATAATTTATATTTATAGTTACTGAGGAATGCTAACTAGAGCTGGGTTTTCCTATAAAAGTCTTGTGTGTTAAAGAGAAGAAGTGACAGTATTTACCAAAATAAAATGTTGTCAAAAGTTGGTAAAATTATGATTTGAATCCAAAATAAACAACCATGACCATATGAGATTTGATTCCAGGTTTTAACAGTTTTATGTATTAAGTGGTTTTGCCACATTTCAGGGCAAAAAAATATTTGAAAAGGAGGGTTCGCTTCAACAATGGGAATTCTCAGTGGAGTGCTAAACCCAACGTCCAATGAGCATGTTCCAAAAAAATGAAAAGGAAGCACAGCTCAAGTTTTCAAATCAAGGGGGACAAAATATTCACATTTCACTTGTTTATTTGCCTCAAATAACAACTTTTTCAATTGTGATGTGAGCCAAATAAATGGTGTAGTGTAGTGTATTCAGTACTAAGCTATAGTGCTATAGTGCTGATAAGCCACTGTGGCTAAATTAAGACACAAACACTTTAGCCTCAATGTGACATGAACTTTGTAAGGAAAAATAGCTAAAATTTTTCCTTAGGTTTCCTCATTTATTTGACAATGATGATTTCAGTTCTAAGACCTTTTGGAAAAATGCAGCCTCTTCTTCCTCAAACAGCATTTTGCACATTTGTTTTTCCTTTCGCTGTCATCCTCTGTCATTTCTGTGTTACTGTCTGATTAATGACAGACTTGATTGTTACGAGATGGTCAAAATGTTTGTTTTTATTATGATCATCGTATTTATTTAAGCCCAGTTATGAATTAAGTTTTGAGAAAGCACAAGATAATTGTTTGGATTGTCTTTATAACTCTTTGTCAAACTGAAATGGGCACGTACTGTAGTCTAAGCCCAAACTTGAAATTCCCCATATAAAATATTCTTAACAGAATGAATTGCATTTCACTTTAGTTTATTGGCCAACATTTACTGTCCTTGGTTTTGAATGCAGTATCTTTATAGATTACTAGTATTGATTGATTGTCAGTAATGATTGTAGACTAAAGGCTTTTCTTTATTAAATTTTCTTTCAGAATTTACTAAAACTTGATTTATATGGGGCCACTTTTCCCCGTTTTTATTTGTAACATTTCCATATTTTAAATTTTTTGATTAAGTTCAGATTTGTTTCTCTCTTTAGAACATAGTTTAGTTTTATTTTACAGTTAGGTAGGTATTAAAACTTAGATCTTCCCAAGTGGACTCATGCTGATTTTAGAGGGATTGAGGGAAGAGTTTTCAATCTATAGTAAAAAGAAAATAAAGTTAAAAAAAAAAATAAAGAAAAGCTGACAACTTGACAGCTCTATGGAAGCCCACTTCTGCCAGTGTGATGGGAAAGAAGTCATAATGAGATACGTTATACGATTTAGTATTTGAAAATAATGGCCAAGTACTCAAATTAATGAAAAACTTTCTCAAGAATTCTGCTACACTAATTCATCATTTTGAGAAAGTTTCTCACAATGACTTACGGGATCTTTTTTTTTTTTTTTTTTATCCCATTGGCATGAAGGGCTTCTCTAATCTCTGAACCTATTGTTTTTGAAACATATAAAACATTTTGGGGTTAACAAAAAATGATCACATTATAAAGTTATACGTTTTCCCATTATTGTTCCAACATAAGACTTGTTGGAGAGCTTTCTAAAACCTTAAAAAGGTAAACTCCTCATTTTACGACACCAAGTATAATGTTATTTAAAATGTTTGACTTTCGTTTTGTAGGCATTCTGGCAAAAACAATTGGACTGTTTGTCCTTTTACTTTCATCTGTCTTTAAGTAAAACTTTGCTCAGTGCCAAGTAATGACATTTGAATTTTAGTGCAATAGTGAAGTTCTGTCGCTTCAGCCTTTTGGGCTTTATCTCCTGACATGTTTAAATTTGTCTAAGCTGATATCATTCTCACACGGAGATGATCTTTTGTCAGTGGTACAGTAAAGCAGTATGACTATGCTTAATGGTAATGAAGGTGGATTAGATTGTGATCCAAGAAACCACAGCTCAGTGATAATTAGGCTGATAGGTTCAGTAGTTGCTGTAATCCTTTGATCCATTCCTGCTTTTTGTTGTTATAATTGAAACATGATTATGCAAAAAGATCAGATTTCATAACTGGTAATTACTTACAACTACCACGCTGGATAAAAGTGATATCAGTTGAAATATAACTCTGTGAAATCCATGCTGACTTTAAACAGAAAGGGACATTTTCTGTTCAGTAGTTAATCTATAATCAGTTCATATAATCTTCATGTTAACATTGTTCAGACCGAGCTGTGTTCCTTGTTTTCCTTCTTTCTAACCTGTAGACCTCATTTCTGAATGTAACATTTCTTAACGTGTTGAACCTGAGACACATGTGTTTGACAAATATGTTATTTATTTTAATGTGAAGCCCTGGTTGGCAATTATCTGTCGTTGTTAATTTGTAATTTTCTGTAAGTAGTTTTATGTGTGTTTTTTTTTTATTTATTTCAATATGTGAGAGGATAAACTCTCCACTGCCCTAATTTTACTCAAACTTATTTAGATAAGAAATATTTTACTTTATGTGTAAAATATTCAGTATAATATTCATATTTCCGGCATGTTATTCTGCAGTACACAGCAGCGTCTTTAAATGCCTTTTATTTTGTGAGTTTTCAGAAATGTGGACAAAAGCTGACAATTTGAAACCTTGTCAATCATTTTTTGAACAGTTTTTGGTGTATTCATTATATCCACTGAATATGACATACTGTATGTATTAGCTGACTGTGGGCTATGTTCCATCTTTAGCACTCTGTTGTCTCCATAAGATGTGCAGCATACCCTTTAACATCCACTATCCATGTTATGATGTGGCTGTCAAGTGAACGTTTGTCTATTTACTTGAATTTTTAAATGGATGAGAATTGGTGGATTTGTCATATATCAGGATCACAATAAGAAAATAAAAATATATACTTAACAGAGTTGCATATCAGAGTTTTAACTGTGTCTGAGACCTACTCTTACACTGTTTTTCTTCTCACATGCTTTGCTTCTGTTTTTTGGTTCTAATTGAGCTTTAGGGCACGTTACACATGCAAATTCACTTATTGCCTTGTGTGGAGTCAAACATTGTAATTACTATACAAACATGAATACTCATGTGACACACCATAAGAGAGCTGTGATTCTCAAGTTTCAGTCAGTGCCAACCATATCTAGATACAATCACAAAAGCAGGTACAATCAGCACCACAGTACTTCATACCATTACAACACTGAGGCAACTCACCATTGGAGGCTTATAGTAATCCAATGATCAATAATATTCCAACAAACACATTCCTCTTTAATTGCAAAGTCTCGTCGATCCATTACCAATTAACCTATTATGCTACGTATCTTTGAACTGACAACCCACATGGGCATGAGGAGAACATGTAAACTCCACACAGAAAGGTCCTGCCCCAGCCACAAACTCCCCAGCCCCACTGCCAGCTGGGGGATTTGAACTCAGAACCTTCGTGGTGTGACGCAACAGTGCTAATCACTGCACCACCATGCTGCCCCGAGTCCATCTAATCCAGCAATACATTTAGCCCAAAACACTATTTCCACAGATAAATACTTACAAAGGAGCTAGTAAAAGTTCCTCCACTTACATCCGTCTGTCTGGATTGTGCAGGTTTACAGTCTCACTTGAGCCAGTAAGAGCTTCCATGCCCTGTCCACTGCCCAAAATAGCCAATGAGAGTCTGAGCTGAAAGAAAGAGCCTGCCTCTCTTCTCCTGTGTAAAGAGCAAGACAATTGGTACAGATTGTGCAGATGACAAGTGTTTCATATATAGTTTAAAAGAGTAACACACAGATAACGATTGTTTTAAGGTGCTGACTTGAATGCATGAAAGAAGTGTCACTCATGTGCATTTCTTTTAAATTTTGATAAAGCTTTGGCCTTCAGGCCTCTTCCAAGATCAAACATCGTCAAAGAGTAGGGCACTGGTACTGCATAGGCATCGCTCTACTTATACATCTGATGGTGTTACACAATCATCAAGAAGCCCTTACTCTGAAGCATGTTTTTTTGGGGTCTCCAAATGGTGTTCTTTTTTTCTTTTTTTTTTAGAAAATGGCCAGATAGCACTCAAAAAAGTGTCTCAAATGGCATTCTTTTTTTTTTTTTTAGAATGGCCAGATATGACCAAAAAAAGTGTAAATTAGTTTTCTGTTGTATTCTTGGTATCACATTTGAACTTGACACTAGGCACGGCTTAATGCAGTGGTCACATTGTGTTTTCCAGCTAAAAAGTCACAGTTATAGAGCATCTGCAGGCATATTTTTGAAAAAAATATAATAATATGATGGTTCAAGAACAGCTTTCAATTTACTTTGGGTATTTTAGGCTAATTTTACAGGAGTGGAAAGAGGATCAGGAAAATGAGAAAAACGAGCCTATTTGCTTCACAGGCCTTTTTCCTATTATCTTTGGGTAAAAAGGCTAAAGTCAAGTCATGTCATTGGTGTTAAAGTCCAAGTTGCAGTTTATGATTTTGTCTTGTCTTGAGTCACACCTCTGACCTTTTTTTAACGCAAGACATTCTGACATTTAAGGTCAGGTATAAATAAGTTAATGATGGCTAAATTCCATTAATTAAGATGCCTCAGTGGTCCTGGTTTTGTGCATGCTGGCAACAGAAGCACCCTCTTCAGTCCTGGCCTGTGTGTCATGTCTCATTGGGAAACTTGAATATAAATGAGACATCAAAACAAGACAAGACCTGTTACCAAACAGCTACAGCGGCGAACGCCAAGATATTTTGGAGCTTCTCATTTCTTTATCTGGTGCATGAATTAATATGAACACAATGAACATAATTTCAGCCACTAATCAAATCTTTTGTGCCTGTGTCGTAGATTAATGAGCCGAGTTCAGTCTACCTCCTCCTCCAATAAAGCACAGTGGAGTCCGGAATCAGGGACATAATCAGCTCATTTAGTTGAATCAATAACAGCGGCTCAGGCGTGCCCTTCCTTCCAGAAACTGTTTAAAATATTACTCCGTGGTACAGTCCGCTAATTTTGGTTAATAAGGAGCACTCAGTTTTAAATATCACCACCACTGTGGCACCCTCCGTTGAGTTCCTTAATGCAAAATTATGCAGTCATCAAATTAAATGCGAGAGTTTTAAAACCTGCTAATTCTGAAGCTTAATGGCCCAGCTTCTTTCAGACTTCAAATGAAACAATTCACTGTTATGTGGTTCACAATTTAAAAGTTGTCCCACCTTTACCGTGATGAATATTGACGAGGGAGAAGAGGGATCCATGTGCTCTGTTAATGGCATCTCTCAGGGATCACTTCAGTCCGATCACTTTCTAAACTCTTCCCTCTTTCCTCAGTGAAAAACAAAATGCTAATGTCGAAAATATGCGCAAAATGAATCTCACAGCCTGTAATCGAGTTAAAAACTTTTATCTGCGCCTCTCTTTCATCTGAATTTCTCTTTCATGACTAGTGTCTAATTTAAATCAGGTCTGTGTATTTTACCAAGAGGAACTGATAGTTAAAATCAAGCACTCAGTATCCACCTTACTCTTTCAACCAAATGCTATCTGATGTGAGATTAGAGCCTCGAGATCTGGATATTCCTAAAAAAATCTCACTGCAGTATTCATTAATATGACTTTTCAAGTTTAAAAAAAGCCAAAGCCTCTTTAACAACTAATACTCTTTGTGCAAGAGAGGAAACATTTGGATATATTAAAAGAATAGGTCTGCATTTGCTATGGAAGCCAGGAACAGCCGTGTTTTGAATTGTTTTTTTTTTTTAATGCTGTTATCTCAAGCTAATTATTCCTTTGCTTTGTTATCTTGAATAAGGAGACAATCATCCCTTTCAAAAGGAAAACAAAATGTATGCTTCCGATCTTAATGTACTTATTTTATCAGCGATCTCACTGATTCTTCGATGTGTTCTAATTTATCACGGGATTTAAGAGCTGAAAATGACCATATCAACCAGTCTTCAACATTATTGATGTGATTAGACTTACTGGATATTTACAATCTCATGGTTCTTAAGACTCAGTAAAGAGCAAAGTCGGTTAACATATAACTTTGTGCAAGGAAATTTGATAATAAAAAAAACTCAGTTTGATTTCTATACAAACAGTTTTAATTGTTTTTCTTGACAAAACAAAAGTAGTTTTCACATCCTACATTTTCTTGTTGAGAAAGCAGCCTAATGTTTTCTCAAGATAACAAGATAAATTAACCCTTTATGACAAGAAAATATTGTGAGATAATAAAATAATTAACTTGTGATATCAAGATAATGTAAATATAGAGCCGGAGCTAGCAGCTTAGCTTAGCATAAAGACCAGAAATGGGGAAAGCGGCTAAATTGTAGCAATGTTGTGTGTAAAACAAATGTCATTTTCACATTTGTACAGATATAATGTGTTAATTAGTGAGATTTGGAGGTGCTGCTACTGTAGATGGACTTTGTTTTCTTTGGACAGAGCCGGGCTAGCTGTTTTCGGTCTTTATGCTAAGCTAGGCTAACTGGCTGCTGACTGGTTAGCTTAGCCAGCTGCTACATATTTAGTTACTCTAAAAACATCAGAGTGGTATCAGTCTTCTCAACTAACTCCTGGACAAGAAAGCAAAATGAACAGATTCCAAAAACGTCAAACTATTCTGTCAAAAACTGTTTGAAGAATAGATTGCAAAGTTCTGACATATTTTAAAGGACCAAATATTAAAGGTCCAGTGTGTAAGATTTTCATAGATCTATTGGCAAATAATAGCAGAAATGGAAAATAATATTCAAGTATGTTTTCATTAGTGTATAGTGAAAACAGAATCATTGTTTCTGTTACCTCAGAATGGGCTGTTAATATCTATAAAAGGCGCAGACAAAACGGACAAACCTTACAAATCTTACACACTGATCCTTTAAATCTGCAAATATGAATCGTAAAGACGCTGTCCTCTACACTCTGACATGGTGTCATGTAAACATCTCAACATGGTCCCTTTAAACAGACATCACAGCACCAAGCCAAGCTCCACATGTTAATGGATGAAATACTCTTTTATTTGGATAAAGTTTGCCAAGCTACTTGACAAAGATAAAAAGGCAAGTTTGAACAATACAAGACTTCATGTGTCAATGCAAAGTGTCAGGCAAATTCAAGATGAGTTGCGCCACCAGTAGCCGTAATACTGAATGAAACAAGTGCAGTTCCATACAGAGACACCAGTCGCTTAAAGGGCCGTAAAAAGTTCATAGACATTCTCCTCAAGTTTCTGTCATTCTCTCATAGCAAAGTAGAAATATAACAAGTCCTCTCATTGTAGGTCCAGTTTTCCAAGGTGTGGCAGCTTAATGGATGCTCCGACTGAAAGATTGTGCAGTAACAAAACATTTTAATTAGAAATCTGGCAAAACATCCAATTAGAGGTCACGTTACTTGTTCTTTTTTATGTATTTTTATCATCTGTCTCTGAATTTAAACAAAAAAAATCAATTATTTTAGTCCATATTTGATGAATCTTACATCTTAATGAAATTCAGAATATGCTAATTCCCATTTAGCTGAGTACCAATCTGTTAATTAGATTTGTTTAATTGGATTGGAGCATCCCCATTAGTTCCACAACTAATGAACAAAAATGATGTCTGAACGCTTTAATGATCTTGGCAATAAGGAGCGAGCACAGTGGGGTCACGATCAGTCAGAGTTTGGTCATGGGTATGTGAAGGCTGTTCCACGGGCCCATCCACAGTTCCTCCTCATCCGACTGCGTTCTGTCACTCGGGCACTCTAACGGCGCCCTCATAACCAGTCCATCGTCTTCGTCGTTACTGCCGTCTACCTTCGACTCTCTCTCTCCTTCTTTCAGCTCGTCTCTCTCTGCTGTGCTCTGAGGCTGCTGTGCGCTGCCCTGCGCTGCATTGAGCAGGTTTGATTTGGACGCCACACTTTCCATGCCAGTGTTGCTGGTGCTGGATGACCCTAAAGAAATGCTGGATTGTCGAGCGTTAAACTCGTTCAGCGTTTTATTGTTGTCAGTGTTAGAGAAAGAGGAAGTGGCCGTCGCAGAGGCAGCCAATCCCGAGCTTTGGAAGGTGCGCAGCGTGTTGCACCCAACGTCTGTTCTGGGGCTGTTCAGGGGAACTCTCTCCTCCAGCGTGGCAGCCATTTTGTCGAGTTTTTTAAAGTGCTTGGCCAGCCGCGAGCTGAAGACGGGGGAGGGGAGTTTGAGGTTGTTGTTCGTGTTGGTGTGCGTGTGTGTGGGACCTGTGGCGTTCACTGAACGTCGGGTGCGGATGATGGAGCCGTTCTGGGCCACGTAGATGCTGCCGTTAACGTTGGCGTGGCTGTTGAGGGTGGAGGTCAAACGGCTGCGTTGGTTCTCCGGCATGCTGTCCTCACCGGTGGAGCTGGTCTCATATTCCCGATCCACCACCAGCTTGATCCGACGTTTTCTGCTGCCGAGCTGAAAACACACACAAATAACACATCATTAAACTAAATTAAAATTTGTTCTTATAAAGCCTGTACAGAAAGAGAAATACAAGGTGCCCTGAAGATTAAAGGCAAAAATTTAATTGGTTTTCCTGAACTCCTGGTCACTTATTGTCTGTGGGCGTTTGAGCTGTGTCTCATCAGATGGTTTAAAAAAAAAAAAAAATTCACACAAAAATCACAGTTGCTGTGCCCTCCTGTCATGCCTAAACATTTACAATTATTCTTTCCACTGAAATAAATTGAATTTAAAAATACATCCTGCTATAAACGATGCATCTTTGTATAAACTACTAGAACATGTGAGAACATAATTTAAATTTCAGTTAAATTATAAGTTTCTTCACATTCAAATTCTTCAAGTTTAGCTTAATACATTACTCACTTAGAAATGGGAAAAAATCAATGCACAGAAATCTGGTCAGATCACTTTTTTTTTTTTTTTTTAACTCCACACCTAATCAGACTATAGATCACAAAAGGGTTTATACACTCTATTGCCACATAATTAAGCACACCTGACCTGTACCATTCAATGTAGTCCAACACAACAGCTCTTACCCTGACACCTGCCTTTATGGAGCTCATAATGTTTACTTTTTAGCATTGACTTTTTTTTTATATTATTGAGGTCATGGTTAAAGGTGTAGTTGTAGTGGGCTTCATTATGTCTGAGAGGTGTGCCTGTTTTATTTACACACACAAAGGAGGGAGAATATTAGAAACACCTCTGAATATAATGCAGTCCAGTAAAACACCACCACTAACTATGACTAACATAATACATAACATAAGTAGCTTATGGCAGAATGCTTGTATTGGATTGGATTAAACATTAGACAGGTGTACCCAATAAAGTGGCCGGTAAGTGTACAACCTTTTTCACACATGTGGTTTACTCCCCACAACCTATATACACACTTTAATGTGATTCTGACAGCAAGAAGAAGAATTATTTTGTTTTCTGTGTTTGGCTGAGAGCAACTGCTTAATAAGACTAATGGTGGGTAATAAAGGACATATGCATGACACGACGCAGTAAACAAAACAAGCATCTAGTTTGCTTTTCTAACACGTGCACAAGCACAAATTTTGGCTGGCGTGTGGGCGTCCACACAAGGATCCACATGGACGTTCACAGATGAAGACAATTTAGTGACAGGGACCCGTACAGCCACGTGGATGTGCCAACCGTGAACTGACCTTTAGTCAAATCCAGTGAGTATCTGCAGAGTGAAGGTGGTTTTAGTCTGAAATTACTTCTTTCTGTTTCCCTGACAGTGTTCCCTTGCTGAGCCTCAGGGAAAACACACAAACTAATAGAGTAATTCTTTTTACCAATATAAACTGTAACTTCGGAAGAAACTCACTTGATTTGGCTGCATCTGCTGAGAACTCATTTTAATTTGGTGTTAAACTTCCCCGTTACATGACATTAGGAGGGGATCTCTCTTCAGCCAGTCTGGACAGAAGAAAGACTACAGTAACCACTGACTCTTTCAATGTACTGTAAATGTAGGCATGAGAGCATTGTTAGCTTTGCTTCACTGTGACCTCCTGTGGTTTTGAGTGTGTAAGACCGACCTGTACGTAACCACACCAGAGAACAGCCTCAGTACGTCTCTACTGCAGCAAGGCGAGAAGAACTTTGACCACAAGAGGTCAGGAGAAACAACGTTTTCAGCTCATATTAAACTTATATGAGCTCAAGTTTAATTTGTGACCATTTTCGGTGAGTTTTTACCTTTTTAAGATGTATGTCCTGTAAAATCAAGAAATAAAGGTGGCGCTTTTACACTGCAAACACACTACACAGCAAAGACAGGTCAGAGCAGCAGTGTTTACTCTAGATATTAACACAAAGCAGCCTTTTGATCAAGTGGTTCCAATCATTTCAACAAATTAAAGCATTGAGGAAAAGCTTTACTGTGTGTTGATCCTATAATGGATGTAACTCTTTCTAACATAAAACATTATATGATAGTAAAACCTCCTTTTTTTGTTAAAGTAGAGCAAACACTGCTTCTGCAAGTGCACACACACTTCAGAAGCAGAAAATAACAAAATAACCCCCAGTTTTTCCATTTAGCCTCGATAGTATAGAAGAAGGAATGTGTTTACCATTACAAAGAGAGCATATAAATTTTCCCCTGGAGATAAAAACAGGTGCTGGAAGAACTGACGGCAAGGATCGGCACAGAAATGGAAATGACTAATGTAAAACCTTTAGTGCTACAAAGAGAGGTCAGCGAATACAGAGAAATAAGCAGCTGGAAGTGAAGCTTGACACACATCAACTCAGAGAAAAAACTCCAGGTAAACCAGGCGAGTGCTTCAAAAGTATCAGAGCTGTTAGAAAGGAAGGCGAGACTGACGAAGAGAAGGGAGGGAAGGGAGGCTGATTGGAGGGAGGGCAATCAAGATACATGCAGAAGAAGTGGCAGAAAGATCCCCAGGAAGATCATCTGAGAGGGGGGCAGGGAACACACAGGCAATTTCAACTCCCGTGAATGTAAATTACAGCAAACAAGGAAAAAGAAGACAGATTACAGTAATAAATTCCACCCAGGTGATGACTACACACCCAATCCAGGCGTTTTCACCCGGATCTTACTTGGTGTCAAAGAATTTAATCTTTGGAGGGGGACTGAGGCTTCATCTGCATTTCAATCAGCCGACTCGTTTTCCAAATCCCCCTCCTCCTCTTCTTCTTCTTCTTCTTCTTCATCCTCGTCTCTGTCTCCGTCGCCATGGCTGCTGCTTCTCTCCTCCTCCTCCTCAGTGTCTTCGATGATGGGTGACAAGTCATCGCTGTCTGATTGGATGCGACTGGTGGATCGCCTGCTTGACGAAGACTTCCGTGATCCAGTGCTTTTTGCCTCCTCCTCTTCTGATTCCTCGTCTGCTTCGCTGTCTTCTTCACCCTCTTCTTCTATTGTTTCATGTGAAGAGCGGGAGTGTCTGGACGTTTTGGGCCTAGAACCTGAATATCTTGAACTTTTATAATCACTGCTGCTGTTTCTATCTGTTGCTTTGCTTCTTTGTCTCTTGACATTGGCACTTCTTCTGCTACTACTACTGCTACTACTACTTTTACTGCTAATACTGTTTCTCCTTGCAGAACATTTACTAACACTTTTTGAGCGTTTTCTGCTCAACTTTTTCCCCTCATCCTCACTCTCTAGCCCTGACTCCCGCTCAGACTCTGACCCCTCTCTGACTCTGTGTCAGGAGTCCCCTCTTCCTTTTCTGTCCCTGAGTCGGACTCATTTTTTTCCGTCTCTGTATCAGATTCCGTCTTGTCTTGCTCGGCTGTGACTGATGAGGTGAGGCTGCTCGCGTCGGATTGACTAAACTCTGATGGCGACTCTTTGCTGCCACTTCCTGTTTCTGAATCACTGTCATGAAATCTCTTCTCTCTCTTCCACCAATGCTCAGAGGAACTATTATTCTCCCCTTCTAACCACCTCCTCCTCTCCTCTCCCCTGGCTTGCTCCGACACTGATGCAGAAACACTCATATCTCCTACGGAGCCATACATCTTCCTGCTGTTCCCCTCTCCTCTGTCCCAGCTCGTTCCATCGCTCCACTGTTCGTCTCCCACCCTGGCGGGTCCCTGGAGCCTTCTGGCGAGGGAGATAAGACTGAGGGCCTCGCTCAGCTTTTGTTTCACCGGCGGGGGTTTGCTGGCTTCAACTGACGTCTGGAAATAACTCCCGTCGATGACTATGCCGCCGTCCAGGCTGGCGTAGTGGCCAGCGGACGACAAGCCAGGGAGCTCGCCCCTGTGCTCTGGCCTGAAGCCTTCTCCTCTTTCCAAAACATTTCTCATCCCATTGTTCATTACGCCACCTCTGTTGCTTCTTCCCCATGTTTCCATTTCTGCTCTTTCCCTCCCTCTTTCTGCTGCTTCATCTCTTCCTCCCCCTTTGTTTTCTCTTTTCCCCGCTTCCCCTCTCTCTAATCCTCTTCCTTCCCCTTTTCTTTCCTCCACTCTGTCTACTCTGTCTCTGCTTCCTTCCCCCTCTTCCACCGGCCTGACTCGTGCTTTATTCCAGGGCGGGTGGATGGCAGGAGGTTGTCCAGATGTTTTGCTCCCAGAGGATAGCAGTGAGCTCACTCTCATCACGGCCTTCAACCTGGCGGCCACGCTTGAGCTCTTGGGCTTCGTGTTCATGGTTACACCACCGTCTGGCAGTTGTTTTTTATCACCCTCAGTTCTCGGGGCTCCTGGCGTCTTCTTTGAGGGCCCGTGAGAAGGTGGAGGACGGGGCTGGAGGTAGGCAGGGTGTGGGGCTAATCTACCTCCTTGAAACTGTCTCCTCACCTGTTGTCATGATGATATTAGTTCAAAAACGGATAAGAACTTTTAGAAAAGGAGCAAACAAGACATGTATCACTATTAATGTCAGCATTGTTATTAGGAGTAAGCTTTAACTTTGCACCTCATATTCTTCCACAGTGACACAAGTGGGACAAAGTTATTTTTTTGCAAGTCACAAGTAAGTCTCAAGTTTTTAAACTCAAGTCCTGAGTCAGGACTGAGAACTCCATAGTCGAGTCCCAAGTCCTAAACTTTGAGTTTTGAGTCCTAAATGCATCATAACGCACGCTTCACTTTAACAATTTTAACAACACAGCCTCGACTTGCCATTCTTTGTGTGACTCCAAATGTCGAGCTACGTTAAAAGTTGTTGTTGCGTCTCCGTCTGTGACTTTTGACCTGCATGTTTTGCATATTGCAATTAGTTTTTTGTTGACATCTGTATAGTTTTTGTATGTGAACAAAATTATCTTCCAACTGGAGCTCAGTAACATAACATTAGTTCTTCTGGATCTCTTCTGCAACCTGTTTGGATGCTGTCGGACTGATTCAAACAAAGTGGATGTGGAGAATGAATGTTGACTTGCTGGAAATGAAAAGCATTAACATAGTTGATTCATTCATTGATGGGAAATTACTTGATTTCTGGCACATTGTAAATAACATCCTTTGAAATTTTGGGGCTTGTGGGAAGGAATGAAGTACTCTCAAGTCAAAGGGCTCAGGTCCAAGTGAAGTCACGAGTCATTGTCATTGGTGTACAAGTCCAAGTCAAGTTGCAAGTCTTACAGTTTTATACATTGTATATTTAACCCATTCTCGTTCCCAACTCATCAGAGGCTGACATTTTCTCAAGCTCATCCGTGTCTCAAAAAGGTGCACTGTATGAGGCACACCAGGCTTTCAACTAACTCCAGTGTAAACTTATCTGTGGTAATATTAGACACCAACATGTTCTCATACCAGCTCATCAGCTGCCGACGCTGCTTTGTCAAAGCCCTCTGCAGTAAGTGTATATCCCAAAATACTGAACTGTGCTAAATTTCATTGAAAGAGTTTAAACATCAAAAATAGTTCATTTGTTTAAACTTTGCTTTTTTAAAACTTTTTTCCCGAACTAAAATTGAATGCAGTACTTCATTTCTGTTTTGTTCCAGTGAGAATACTGTTAAAAATCTACTTTAAAATCAAAAAGTTACCCTTCAACAACTTCTCAACTTAACATATGATGTGTTTATGTGTTTTCTTTTACCTCTCCGTCAGACTCCTGTGGGCTGTAGTAGTAGCTCCCGTCGTCATCGACAACAACTTCTCCATATTCATCGTAGAGGCCGGAGGGTGAGATCAGCTTCCTGCGACTGCCATACTGAGGAAGGTCATACCTGGACAGAGAGAGGGAGAGATTTACAGAGAAACAATAAAACGTAAGAGGCTGTGCAAAGGAAGCCCTGAGAGGCAAGTGAGAAAAATAATAAAAATCTTATGATCCATTATCTAAGTCTGGTCGAAACTGTTTTCTACTGTGTTAATGACTTAAGAACAGGTGAATAAAAAGATTTTGCCAGGATGATCTTTCTTAGTTCACTAATTCTTTTCATTTGTGAAACAGGTGGACAAATAAGTTTTCTCAGCATCATTTTTCTGATTGTTATAACATTTATTTTGGCCATAAGAGGATGAAGTGCGCCACTGCACCATTTTCTCAATCAGACTAAAAGCATTCATGTTTTCTTCCAGGCAATTTTAATTTTTTTTTTTTTACCATGCACTCTAAACACAAGATACATACTGTGTATGGTGTATTGGGAAGTTATGTAACATTACTGTCACGTTGTTGATTTGGCTGGAAATGTATTTTAATGCTAAAGGCAGATTAGTTCTGATTAAAATACTTCTAATTTTAATTTAAAATACTAATTTCTTGGATGGAACTTGGAACCATTATCCCAACAATATCTTTTATTCACCTGTTCTTAAGTCATAAACAAATACATTTACATCAGATTGAATCACCAGAATGTTCTTTTAATAATAATAAATAAATAACAAAATGGAAGCTGTTGTATTGTTCAACAGTTTCTGTCAATCAGTAGTGGACATGTGAGAAATACACTTGACAAACAAAACAGTTGCACTTGGCTAATGCTTATCCACAGACACTTAAAGCAGCAACACACAGGGCAATACTGCTGTTCACTCCGATGATAAACACTGTCTAATGACTTGCCTAAGCAGAGCTGCCTTAATCACAAAAGGAGCATTTTGTTGCCAGGAGACATTTTGTTAGCAGGAAACACCGGAATCGATTCCCCTCCCTTTTGTCTCTCTTTGTTGCCTGTTGCCGGGAGCCCTGCTTTGGCTCCGCCGGCCAAAAAAGCTGTGTTGTGTATCACCGTTTGGGCTTCGTGCCCTGCAGCAAGCAACTCTGAAGCCAGTGGGTCAAAAAAACACATCTTTTCAAATGCTATCCTGGAAACAATATGTCCCAGTGTGATTAAAGTAACAAATCTGATGGAAGTCCTTTGGCTTGGCTCCGTAACAGAGTTGTACAGAAAAGTTTCCTCCTGTAATCACTCTGCTCACAGTCAACTGGTGGGAGAAGCCACCCTCCCTATTACATTAAGTAGCCAAGTAATAAACAAATGGATGAGGCGAGTGGATGACTGATGTGTTTGGGTGAGATAAAGGGGGAGGAAGAGATGTGTTAGGGAAAGACAGAAGAACAAGTGAACAATGGCAGGGTCAAAACAGAAAGAGTGGGTCAGTCATAACTGTTTCACAGCTTTAATCCTTAGAGTATGGCCTCTGTAAGCTAATGTAATGAGTCTTAACCTTCCACTAAAACCTGCTTATGGGATTTCACAGTCATTAACCCGCAGACTCAAACTGAAGTGCACACACACAATCAAATTACTTAAAGGCTACACTAACTCTTTGCTTACATTTTCTTCCTTCCGAGTGGTCTTTCCTCTCTTTTCTTTCCCTCCGTTCATTCTTCCCTTGACTCTTTTTCCTTTCTTCCTCACTCCTCCCTCTCCTCATGTCTCCATGAGGGGGCAGTAATAAACTGAGGATCAGCTCATGCAGTTCAAAGTTGCCAGGCATTACAGCCAAGGCTTGATGGTGTGTTTTTTATGGTGTGTGTATTGACCAACATGCACCTAATTGGGTCACTGGCCTGTTTTAGTTGGGCGTCCAAATGCTAAATGACTGTTTGACGGTCGGTCCCAGCAGGACGTGTGTACTTCCTACAGTAAAAAGCCTACACACGACAAACTACTAGTGTTGTATGCTTTAATAGCTTTTTAAAGGTTTCATAATTGCAAGATTGAATTCATTTACAGCTTTTTTTTTTTTTTTTTTTTTTTTTCAAAATTACACAAAATGAAGAATTTAGAGTGTTATTTTCAAAGTGGACTTTTAGTATTTTGGGGTATTAAATATAGGCTAGGCTATTAGTGGGAGTCTATTAATTTTGCATGTGAACGTCTATTGACTAATCATGGTAAAAAGCAACAGCCTGTAAAAACCAATTGCACAGTCCCTGCAGTGAGATTCGAAAAGAAAATTATTCAAGTGACGTCACTTGAACAGTCTCAGTGTGAGCTTCAACACCACATATTTTAACAGATGCATGCATTATACACTGTCAGTATGGAGATTTCAAGAAGTGGTCATTTACCAGACAGGGGGCTCTAAAGAGAATTGCTATCTAGCTGCATTATGGGAAGCGTAAGACCAAATATTTTTGGAGCTTGATGCATACAAGGGACAAAAAGTCATGACCTCTGCTGCTTCGGTTTTATCATTCTTTTCTTGATCTGTCTCTCTGAAATCCCCTAACTTTTTGTTAGTGTAGTATCACATCTCTAGAATAAAAGTCTGCATGTCCAGCTTGCTTTAAATTATGTGCATGAATGTGTATGAAGACATTAATTACAAATGGGAGCGAATTTTAAAGGCACAGTTTGACATTTTGGGAAATACACTTATTTACCTTTTTGCTAAATGCAAAAAATGCAAGTTAATGATGAGTTAAATGCAAAAAATATAAGTTCTGCTGCAAGGGGTCTCCTTAGGTATTGGAATGGTATCAAATGACAAGGCATTTTTCAATACTCAATATGAAAGAAATCTGGTCTGTGCCATAAAAGTATCAAAGTTTGATAACCAGCCCTCGGACAAAGAAGTTTTAAAAATCAAATGTATTGGAAATTATGTTTGATGTCAACCAGTTAGTGAAAAGAATTCTCCCTCCACATGTTACAATGTATTTAATGGCTTCACAGACCATCGCTGTCTGCAACGCTGCCTCCCCTTTTGCCTCTTTCTCAAGAGATCATTATTACAACCTCCTCCATTGTTTCCATGTTTGTTGTTGTCAGTAACTTTAAACTGTTCTTCTGTGGGGTAACGTTTGACTCCGAGTGGCGCCCTCTAGTGGATTTATTGCATAACATCCATGCCAACATAGAGCACACATGGAAGCCTGTGGGCACTGACGGTGACATCGTTTAAAACCAGGATTGGGAAGAAAGGAGTACATGTAAAGGATTATGTAATTAGGATACAAAAAAATGAACTGTATTCCAGTGCAGCTCCAGAAAAACAAAAACAAAAAAACAATCAGATTACAGATACATTACGTAAAAAATAGGAATTATTATCAGGATCACATCTTTTATACGTTTTAAAATAAAAATGATGTACTACCATTCACAACTTGCACACACTTCACACGTCTCACAACACCACTGTGGTCTCAGTGAAACCATCGGACAGCCATTCATTATCATTATCAAAATGCTTTCTCTGGTGGAAATTTGCCACAATTTTGTCTTCAAATCAGAAAATCAGAAAACATCACAGTACAGTGACTGCCTTCCAGCTGTGGAAATGCTGCCGTCCTTCAAGAACTCAACATCTGATTAAAATAAACATCTTTAAGTAAGACCGAATGCTAACGTTAGCTACAAAAGACCAGCTGCTAATGTTAGCTACACAGAAATCCATTTAGCTGGCTAACTTGTCAATGCTACTACTATTACTACTGAGAATTCACTTCAAATTACAGTGGAAGGAATAGCTGGACAAACAATTAATAAACTTATCAACAAACATAAAACATTATATTAGGCTAAACACTTTCACCATATTTGGTATTTAAATAATCCAGAATTTACAGAAAGTAATCAAGTTACAACAAGTGGATCAAGTTACTGAATCCATTTTTTTTTAACAAAGTACATAATTTGGAATACAATTTTAAAGTAACCCTCCCAACCATGTTGAAAATGTACATACATACCTGTTTTTGTACAGAAAGGGGCATAAATGAGCTTTAACTCCCTGAAAGCAAATAAGCACATTTCTCCAAATGTTGAACCATCCCTGTAATATTCTTTCCCATTTGTAATGCATGTTTTCATACGCCTTGCATCCAACCTCAAACAAGCTGGACATGCAGATTTTTACTCTTCTTCAATTTATTTTCCCACCTTTGTCCTGCTTCATGAAAACTGCACCTTCATTGTGCTGATAATGCCAGATTTCACCCGTCTCATCCTATATTTCTTTATGTGGGTGCCCTAACTCAGTACCTATCAGCTTCATGACAGTCACACTGCTCATCACCCACGCCAGTAACGATTTTGGAAAAGCGAGATTTAATCCCTTATTGCTCTGTGGCGTGTACGGGTTGGAGTATTTTACTCTTGACTAGAGGGCAACATGAATTTGGCTTGTTTTGTTGTTTTTGTGTTGTTTTTTTCAGCCATGCATCAAACACCAGACCTGTGCAACAAATGGTTCAAGTTATTTTCAGCATCTGTATAAATCCAATCAGAATCATGCCAATGGCAGATGGCTGCATTCCCACATGCGGAGAAAATCCCATTTTGATTTCATCTTTTGAAGACAGATGAAAGGAAAGGTCAAAAGGTGATCATCCATCCGTCCAAATGGTTTCCAAATAGATAGCTATGACTGTGAAAGTAAATACTGGAACAGCTGTTGTCTTTTTCTCAAAAACTCTCTGAACTCTGAAAACTTTGCCTCTATCCCAAGCGGTGGTTTTGCATTTGTTAGCTTCATTTTGGAAAAAAAAAAAATCCTGCACCTTTCATTAACAACTGCGACAAATAAAGTGATTATATCTGAGTCCCACGGGGTCACAAAGTCTGATTTCCTGCTCCTGTGTACATACTGAGTCAGACATGAGTTTGTGGATGTTGCTCTAAGCCAACAGCATCTGGCCCATTGTCTGCCTCCACGGCTGGCTGCCTGATTAGCTGCTACAGTATTGCAATGCTAGGCAGAGAGAATTAGCTGTGTGTATATGAGTGTGTGTGTGTGTGTGTGTGTGTGCATGTGTGTAAAAGAAAGAATGAGCAAGAGAGCATTTCTGAGTGAGTGAGTGAATGAATGTGTTTGCCATGAGAGAATTTATGTGTGTGTGTGTGTGTGTGTGCTGCTGCTGTGTATTTATGTGTGAGTGTGGGTGGGCGTATAAAATCAAGTTCCCGCGAGTCTGCAGCTAAAATTATAAAAATTACACAATGCATCACAGATGGCAGGCTGGGTGCAGAATCTCTCTCACACACACACACACACACACACACACACACACACACACACACACACACACACACACACACACACACACACACACACACACACACACACACACACACACACACACACACACACACACACACACACACACACACACACACACACACACACACACACACACACACACACACACACACACACACACACACGGGATGGATGCAATAAATCTTCAGAGGTCTTGTTCATGAACGCTTTGATCTAATGTGCATTTGTGTGTTCAACATATCGTCATTTCTATATAGTAGTTCTTGTTTTTTCAAGCATCCAAGAAATGACACACACATATACAGTACACTCTTAGAAATAAAGGTGCTAACTAGACCACCAAGAACCCTTTTATATTCCACGGGTCTCATCTAGAACTCACCAACGGTGTTCTACCGAGAACCCTTTAATATTCCAAGGATTTCATCTAGAGCCCACCAAGGGGGTTCTACTGAGAACCCTTTTATATTCAATCTAGAACGCACGAAAGTGGCACCTAAAAGTACCCTTTTATTAAGGGTTTCAACCATAACCATCCTGCCTCCTGAGGGTTCTACAAAGAACCATACTGTACTTTACAGACAGGGCAAAAACACAAGAACCAGAGTAAAATGAATTAAGGGGTTCCAGATACATCTGCATTTAAAAACAGCATCTGAAACATGGATAAAAATGTGAAAATTTGAGGGTAAGGATCTTTTAACTCAACAATACTTTCTTTCAAAAAGAAAGGGTTCTTGAAAAGCAAATGCAAAGAAGAAGAAGAACCTCAGGCCTTCAGGAAGAACCATTTTGGAACCTTTATTTCTAAGAGTGTACATGCGTGGACACACAACACTTGGAACAAAATAACAGTAAGATCTTCCTCCAACTCTCCTGATCTCCTGTAGATCAGAAACATACACACCATAAGTGAGTGGGAAGGTACAAGGCAGGTCACCGGTGTCAACATTTCACAGTAGCCATCATACTGTGTGACTGACACGGTCAGCCTGATATCAAAGCAGCTGCCATGGGGCTGACATGAGGCTCAGTTGGATAAAGTGCACACAGTGAACTCTGGTCAGAGGTCAGAGATGAAAAATGGTGGAGACAGCCTGACTTGACTGGTTTTGCTAGTTTGTGTTACTACTGGTTAATATACACAATGCTGTTCTGTATTATTTTTTAACACGACTACACAGCTAGGGAGAAATATAAATACTCATGCACCAGAGCAGCTACTGTCAACTACTGTACATTTATTTTTCTCAGATCAACTGCAGTTAATAAGTTAATTTGAGTTTAGAAAAAGTCTAAAAGCTTCAAAACTGTCAAGTATAAGAGTTACTAGGTTGAGATAACAGTCAAGTGAATATGCACATCTATGTATATAAAATGATATGTGGGGCAGGAAACCGTCCAGACAGAGAAAAATACAAACCCGTGATCATAGTTGTAATAATCTTGTGTGTAGTAGTCCTGACCGGGATCGATGCCAGATTCCATTGATAACTCCTGTTAGATTGACAGAGTTTCATTAGCATCTTTCCACACATGCACACTGCACACAGATAGAGATACATATCTACTAATACACCTACACAAATTTGTCTGCACAAACACTCACACTCATACATACTTAAACATAAAACTTTGCACTTTTTCACCTCTGATTACATTGACCTGCACACTCAAGTGGAGACACACATGCTGAGTGAAGAGGTTTTCAGAAAAGAGAGACAGAGTACCTCTGGTCTGAGCAGAGAAGGTCGGAGAAGTTGTTGTGTCTGCCAGAGGGAAAGAAAGGCGGCGAATGACAAGACAAATGAAAGAAGTTAGGAGTTCTCCCCTAAAATGGTATAGTACATCTATTGTGGAAACATAAAATCAATACCTGATGTTCCTCATTCAATATCGCCAGAATGCAGATGATCCTGTCTGAGTATTTGTTCTCATTTGGTGTTGTCAATCAATTTTATAGAAGCAGATATTACTTTTTTCAGCGTGAATATCACTTTGGAGCTTAGTATCAGCTCAAAATAAAATATTTACAAGTTTATGAATGTATATATGCTGTCAGAGTGATTGCTGGAAATCAAATGCAGCTTTTCGGGGGATGGATATTCACAGACTAAAAAGTCAGTTCTGTGCACATGGGCTACTTTTTTATACAATAGTAGATGTGTATTACATACAATTAACGTAGAGGTAAAATTTGTTTCCAGCAGGTCTAGTATACTGTTATGGAAGATGGGAGATATACTTGTATTTAAGTACATGTTTGTGTCATGTGATGGCTGCATCGTCTACTCTTCGTCTGTTTGGAGCACTGGTTGTGCATGTCTTAACCTACAATTGGACAAGATGTACACGGTATGGGGCAGTGTAGGGGCAGTATGGGGATGTGTCAGGATCAGGGGTCAGTAGGCATGTCAGCAACAACAGTGGCAGAGGGTTACAAATGTTTGTACGATGTGTCACTGCCGCTGCACAGCGATAAAATATCCTTGTCAAAATAGTCGGAGAATTAGTCCCCGAATTAGTCCCATTTTCGAAATTTATGTTGAAAGCTGCATAAATAAAGGGAAACAAGTCTGAGAACGATTTATGTTTATGTTTATTTTTTAAGAAGGGACAGTGCACATTAATTAACATGATCATTTAAGTCATGTGCCAGCATCGGTAGAAAATGTTGGAAAAACTAAGTTAGGATGGTGCCAATCGTGTGTCTTGTCATCACCATGGTAATTTATCATAACCTGGTTATGACGATGTTTCCAGGTTATGTTCAGAGTTTTGGATTCAGTCAGCTGTAAAATGCACAACCCTTTAACTTCTGTTCCTTTATGTGCGATGTAGAGTCTCAGACATTATCCTATATATGCAAACCTGTTGAGCCATATGTTTGTAATACTACCAAATGAAACCATTGATTACAGCAGCACATGCTGCATATATCTCATATTTGCCTTGGTGATGCAGAAAATCACCATTGCACTGCTGAGGTGCAGAACACAACACCAAATTTGATTAGTCTGTCCCATTTATCACAGAAAATATTCAATCAATAAAATTAATTTCCCTTTGATTTGACCAAAAACTAAAGTGATTTCCATGTATCCTTTATTATGGGACAACATCAGACTTAAATGCACTTAATCGTTGAGCATCATGTGTACAGAAGCTCGTTATCAAGTTTAACTATTTAGGCAATTGAGGGAGCATCAAGTCAATTAGTAATTCCTCTCTTGCCTTATTTGCAGCAACAGTGTTGCTTTTTGCTGTGATATATATTTTTTATATTCACTTCATTATAATGACTTGATCCTCTTGACTGAAATAGCTGGCATAGGAGTAGAATATTTGACAGTCAAATGACGCAGCAAATGCCCCCTTTTTTTATATGAATGCGTGAAGAGCCTGAAGAAGAAAGCCTGGCTTCGCAAAGAAAGTTAATAACCGTTGTGATACCTATGATCTCTCACTTGAGTTTTAGGTTTTGTAAAGCCAACTCAGCAAGAACCGTTATGTCGAAAACGCTTTGCTGGCCCTCTGGCCAACCGATTTTCTCCGCTAAATAATATGGTAAGTGTGTTACATCTAGTTCTATATGGTCTGAGTTGTCTGGTGTGCCGTCTAGTGGAATTCTCCAGTAAGATGTGTACATTGGCAAGGAGGTGAACAATTACTCTCACAATGCAACCTGGTTGTCTACGCGAACACGTTGTTAAACAGCAAGTATATCTCCGCCTAACAGGATTCTCCATCTCCAAAAGCCATGTTTTTGGATTTTAAAAAAATGATTAACTTTCCTTATCAGTCTTTGTGTTGCTACATTTTAATATGTGCCAACAATGAACTGCAGGAGTCTTAAAATGTTTTCTTTAAGACATGGAAGAAACTCAATTATGATACAGTAAATTGTAAATACACGGCACTGATTACATGCTGCTCCGTCTTGATTACATCAAACAAAACAAGAATAGAAAGAGCAGAAAACAACAAAGGACACCACTAAACATCAGAGGAAAAGAAGAAAAAGTGAATAACACACACATGCAACTCTACTGCATCCACGCAGAGAAAGACACCTACCTCATGCTGTCCATATCCACGGCTGGAAGATCAAAGAGAGAAACAGAAAGACCACTAACCAACATTACCAAGACAACCTGTCATTAGACATAATCCTCCTGATGTGGACGTGTCTTTAATACATGTCAGCACTTTGCTGTGTACTTTCCACACTGCAGAGGAAATGGGATGTTTAAACTCAAGACTCAAATGGAAGTGGCCGTTGGAAATATATCACATTTTGTGAAAATTTAACCCAGTTTCCAAGAAGAAAGCAAGAAGATGAGATGTGTGTGAGCGTGTGCATGGGAGTGTGTGTATTTTGAGATAAATGGGGAGACATAGAGAGCTATATGAGAGAGAAAGAGACTACCAAAGTATAAAAGCTGAGAATCTACAGTACACCATTCCTGCACTGTCATTTACTGTTTATATTGTTGTCTTATTGTGGTAAATATGCTGATTACACCTTCATAAATATATAATCAAATCTCATTTACAACCCAAATGAGCTCATCCTATTGTTGATAAAGAATGTACATGGGGTTATATCAATATTAGCCACAACAATAATGAAATCATATTTCCATTAGTGTGTAATTTGTGACCAGTTTAATAGGTGGGATGTATTATTCATGACTGCAGGGCTGTTTATTCTCAAGGCTAGGAAAGATAAACACAACACATGCATGTATAATGTAAAATCTGTGCATGTAAACACACTGCTTAGCATAAATTCAGCACTGTGCTGGCACATACTCTCAACATCAACAGTCAACAAATGTCAGCGCAAGTTTAGTAGCACTTAGCAATCAAAAGAGCCCTGACCAACCTTCTCTTCCTTGAGGTACTCCCTTCCAACTCCAATCAAACTTTTCTGTCTTTTTTGTACATGCATGTAATAGTCCAGCACTATTGAAACTATTTTGTGTTCCGGTTAACCTTTTCCTTTAGGTTCAGTAATCAATATTTACGCTCCAATTTTGAAGCCTTGATATAAAAGGATTATTATGAAGATCAAAGTGTGAGAAATATCATTTTAAAGGTCAGATGTAACAATAAATTCTTAAAGGGATAGTTTGGATTATTTAAAGTGGAGCTGTATGCAGCACTTATCAATTTTGAGTGTATTATACAGTAGATGACTTCTTGTAGAAGCAGAGGAGTAACTGCACAGAAGCTAACCAATGAACTACTGTCCAATGAACTACCAGCAACTCAACAAGGGAGTTGCTGGATTACCACTGCCTCGATTTGTTAATTAGTGTGATTCTGGTGAATCTAAGCCAACTTTTTAAAACACAGAAGTCACACAATAACACAAACAAACTAACCTATCAAGGCAGTGGTAGACCAGGAACTCCCGAGTTCTGTGAGGTAAAATACTGATTTTGCCTGTGGAGTTTGGTTGGTATGGAGACAGTGATATATGGCTTATTTAACAGCGATTTCCCATCAGAAAAAGCTGTCTGATAGCAGTGAAGCTGCATAAATATTCTAAATAAAACATGCACTTCAACTGACATTGATTTTTTTAGGCAGACCTTTTTTTTATAAGTAACTAAAACCTTTGCTGCTGATCTCATCCAGAGCAGTTCATTGCTTAGCTTCCATGGTGGTGCCCCTCTCTGCCTCTCCTAACTGGGGGCATGCTGACTGACATCTGCTGTAGGTAGTACACCCCCTGTTAGTACAAGTTAATTTTTTTCTACTGATGAGCTCTGTTTTTGGAACTGATAATCCTAAAAGAATATCATAGTCATGGTTTTCAAGAGTCTAAGTATCCACCATTGAGGTAGGATAGATTTCACAGGCAGAAATGTGGTAATGAAATCATTATCAGAGCATCTCCAAAATTGTATTCCTATTCAATTCATTTCTGCCAGAATTTTTCATCCACTAAATGGTTTTGCACCAGAAAAAAATCCAGTATGATATGAATAAGCAGTAAAAATTCTAACATGGCAGTAGTCCCAAGCAAATTGAAATTCTTTCTAAAGATTTTACTATTTCCTGTGAGACAGGGCCTTTCACCCAGTTTGGTTGATTGTCCATAACCCTGAAGGCACTCAGAGAACGTTTGCTTCTGTTTTGTTCAGCTCAAGTCCAAAGAAGATGATCTCAAGTACAGAGGGGCATAATTATGTCAGCTAAGTTGTCTACAGGAGGCTATACCCTATATATGTTAAAGTTAAGTTTATTTAATTTATATATGAACTTATGGTCATCTATTTTTAATGCATTTTAATTATTATATTGTGACGACACTCTTTGCCTCTCTGCCTGATACTTGATATGTGGCTGGTTTCTTTGCTGGTGAACATGGCAGAGGGTCATCAGTCAAAAGGGAAACACCTTCAGCAGCACTGTCAGAAATGCTCACAAGCATCTGTAAAGTATAGTAATGAACATGTTGTAACTTGTTTGTTTTATCTGTACAAAAACTGAAATGTAAAAAATGACAGGCAGCCAACAGCTAGCTACCAGGCTAGCTGTGTGTCTGACTGCTTCCACTTATTATGCTAAGCTAAGATAATTATCTGCTGGATCTATATAGCTTTATATTTGCCACACAGACAAGAGTGGGATTAACCTTATAGGGCCCTATTTAGAAGATCTATAATGCATGGTCTGAAGTGCATGGTGCAAGAGCATTTAGGGAGTGTCCAACTCAAATATTTGTTAAATGGTGCATAATCTGGGCATAAAGAAAGGAAATAGGTGCAAGGACGCTGCATTTGGTACAGATACAGGTAATGAAGTTACAGATGCTGTGCCTGGTGCATAAATCGCACAGAATCTCTGAATGGGGTGACGCTTAACTGTATTTCACCCACCTGCAACCCATATGCCGTTAATTTTTAGGATCTGTGGATTAACTACAGTGTCCTATGAGCAGAGTGTATGTGCATGTGAACCTGCCAATGTAGGTGTGCCACTGACTTCAGACCAGGTTTTTGTCAGTCAGTAGCACAATTGCTTTCTGCTGCCTCAAGTTGTACCAACAATGAGCCTGACCACACCTCATTTTAAGACCACCATACCCATGGGTGCACAAGTACGTCTGCTACTTACATAAAGTGGGTGCAGGGTGACAAGTGCGTCAGTCAGGAAACTGCAAAAACAGTTTTGCTGCTCTGTCTTGCCAATTTGGCTGGGCATAAGATAGGTCCTGTAGTGTTCTCCCAAAATACCAAACTACTCCTTCAAGATCCTACTCTCCAACCATTAATAAAACTTTGCAGGAAAACAATAAATTATGGCTATTAATTTCACCACATATCAGACTGGGTCCACCCAGCAGACAAGTTGATGATGGTACTATGAACAAATAAGCTTGATACAGTTTACAGTACTGCGAAAATTAAGACTTGCTGTTCTGAGAAAACAGACTGCAAACAAAGACAGTATAAAACAGAGAGAGAAAACCAGAACTGAGAGGAACTGTGAGATGGAGTAAGACACAGACAAACTTCAAAAGAATGAGAGCAAAATTAGGCTGAGATTTTAAAAAAATGTTGGAAAAAGGCCAAAGGGAAGAACACAAAAGAAAAAAATAGCAAACTAAGAAAAACAGCCCAAAACCTCTCTGTCCATGTGTCTTAACTATGTCGCCAGCAGGATGTATTGTCACGTGAAAGCGAGGTAATGAGCTGGTCAAATGAAGATGTATCACAGAACAACAAATGGTGACTTTTAGAGGACACATCTGATTCTCCTTTCTGAGTGCAAACACACACATGCAAATTGTAAATCCGCTTGAGAATTTCATTAAATAAATTCAAATGAGAATATAACTGTGCTTCTAAAATAGACGCACACTTCAAGGAGAAATGGCGGCCTTTCAGTCAGTGTCAAAATGCAGCAGAATGTGCTGAAGAAGACGAGATTATGAGGTTAAATAAAGGTGTGGACGGAAGGATGGGTGGGAGTATTGATGGACGTATCAGTGGATGAATAGAAGAGGATAAATGGATGAATACATAGATGAAAAGGTTGATTTTTTGGGTGAATGAAACTGCACCTTTTCACCATCACCGTGTGTGTGTAAATGTGTGTACACTCAGATTATAGCTGCCAGCAGTATGTGCCTTGCATTGTGTAATCTGTGTTTGTGTGTGTGTGTGTCAGTGTGTGAAGATAAGTCTATCTCAGTGTCCTTGTTGCGCTGACAGGCACATTATTAGGCCCTCTCGAGACAAAAAAAAACACACAGACAGCTATCTGATCTCACACACAAACATACACACTTCTGACATGATTGACTCTCGCTCTTTGTGTCCTCTCCACCTTGTCTCGCAGTGTGTATGAGAAAGACAGGAAGAGAAATATTATTAGCTCTTAAAGAACAGACTCAGACTCTAACAGGCAATAACACTCGCCTCTTCTCTCTTTTCTATTTTCTTCCTACATTTTGTCTCTCATAGAGGCACTGTAGTGCCTTCCCCTTTTGCACTGTCACTCCTCCCCTCATTTGTTACTTCCTTTTTCTCCTACCTGTTTCACTCTCCATGCTTATTTCAGCCTTGTGTGTTTACACAGCCCCTTTTTGTACATTCTCTCACTGCGGTTTGCACGTTACGCAGAAAATAACTTCAAAAAATAACCTGGTCTTTTCACATTTCCAGAATAAATCTGTTTGAAGGACAGTAAATTAATAAGTCAAGACGTTGTGTCTTTGTGTTGTAAATGTGTTGAGAGACGAGAACCATTGCAGGTAAAGTGCCCTCAAACAGCTTTATATTTATACAGCGCTTATGATGTATAATAAACTTAATGTTGGGTTCAGATTGCTTGCCTCAACTTCTACTGAGCAGATTTACTCCATATCACAATAAAGCCTCCCCAACCTTTTTAGATATTTAGTCAATACTCACATATGAGCCAATCATAGAGTTGTAGAGCCATTGTGGTTTTTTTTTCCTATTGATTGTGGTCACACGAACCACCAAAGTGAGATCTGGGAACACACTGACAAGAATAGGACAAGAAACCAAAAGACAAATGCCTTGATTCCAGTGGGCACTCTTCTATGACGTCACATCTGCACGTGGTTTTGATCTGCCCTCCACATGGTTACATACCCCCACCAGGAGCGTTTCAGAACTGAAATATTTTGCCTTCCCTATTCTGTTGACTTGCTCAGATGTTGTTGATTCAATCATTTCTATTTGATTTTGTGACTCCATGAGTAAGAAGGCTACATAGTTAATTATTTTCTTATTATTGTCTGTTTTTATGATCGGGAGTCTGGACAGGGTGTTTTTTTTTTCGTTTGTTTGGAGTTTTTTTTTGGTTTGTTTGTTTTTTTAAACTGACCAGATGCTCTATGCTGGTCTTGTGGTCTTTATTTGCGTTGACCATGTTCCCAGATCTCAGTGAACTTTGTAAATACAGTTACTACTTATGGAAATGGTGGCCAAAACCAAGAAAACTAATTAAGCTTGAAGATACAGAGAGTTGCTCAAATTTAATTTAATGTCAGACACACATGTTGAAATATACACCATTTACTACAGCACATATAATTTGCTGCATCTCATGTCTATTTGCTGCTTCAGTGGCCACATTTCCCCTGATATTCGTTGCTGTAGCGAGGATCAAACCTGTGACTTTGCAATTACACGACACCCTCTCCTTTCACTACATCTTGTATCTGTGTTCCTCAGTTCTGTTTCAATTAAATGCCGTCTGCTTTGCTGAATGTTGTAAACAATACATATTCCCGCAGATGTCAAAAGATGTCTGTTCTCCAGCAAAAGCATACAATAAAAACTGAAAGATTGAAAGCAGAATCCATCTGTGAGACAATGAAGATACACAGAGCGTGTATGAGTGTGTGCAATGACATGCGGCACACAGAGGTTGAAAGATAATCTTAACATAAAACGTTTCCAATGCAGTCAGCTGAAACAGCAGCGCTGCCTGCAACTTGTTTAATGCAGCTGTGTGTTTGTGTGTAAGTGTACATGTTCACACTCTTGAGCATTTTTATAAATTCTCAGCTTAGAAATATAGTGTTTACAGCTTAATCACGATTTTGTGTATGTAAAAGGAGAAACACATTGCTGAACAACTGCAAAGGCATTGTGTAACGTGTCTAAACCAGTTCATTCTGTCGTAACATAACAGCACTATAGATACCACTGGAGAGAAGATAAATCAAATGTATGTGTGTTTGGTATCTGACAGTATAAATCCTCTCAAATCCCATTCCTTGATAACCACAGATATGACCATCAGGATTTGTTTTATTTGGCTGTACATCATGATTTGATCCATTTGCCGAGATATGATCATCAGTGACATGCTGGTCTTGCGGGACACACGCGGTTCTGTCACTTCCTGATGACAATATGCGTCTGGAGACAACTTGTTGAGACTGTGTTAGCAGATGACAGTGAAATCTGCTGCTGACAGAGCTACTGTATATCCACAGGCTCTGGCTCTACATCACAAATGAAACTACTTGTGATCCTTACAAGCGAATTTTAGACATTTTTAAGGTACTGTCTCAATTCAAAGCTGAGAGACTGCAGATAAGATGGACCTGTCATTCCTTTTGCTGTACAACAGCTACAAGTACCTCATCAAAGGAAAGCGAAAGACCTGACATATCTTATAAGCGGTTGAAGATGACAGTCGTGGTCAGAATCACCTGCTCATCTCATCTTTTTGTACAGTCTGACACCATGCTGTTGGCTGCTGTTTTCCTAAATAAGTTAGTGGGGAGGCACTCATGAATTAAGCATTCTGATGCCATTTTAGTGTATGATTTTTTTGAAAGACATAAGGCCAGACCAGACCAAAGACCATAAGTTTATGAGGCGTTTTATGGGGCCCTTTGGTAACTTGGGGTCTAAGGCAATTGCCCATCTTTGCCTAATGGAAAGTCTGCCCCTGGGTACCTCCCACAGAGGCTCAATCGAACTTGGAGATCAAGTCAACACTTTATCACTTTATAAAGTGTATTCATTTTATCCCCCCCAGCCCAGGATGAGTGAAATCATCTTCAAGTTCCAGTTGTTAGTTTCATTTTGACCAGATGTGGCTGTGTGACCTTCATAAAACACAGGATCTCATATCTGAGGTGAGGGAAACATTGTACTTCCTCATTAATATGCTGCAGATGTAGGAGGGCTGTGTACATGGCTCCCTCTGCATACTTTTCTGGCACAATTCCATCAAGAGAAAACAACTGCACAGATGCTGTCGTTGTCAGTCAGTAGATGCTACACTTTGCACATGCCCATAGCACTGCTGCTGCTAATCCCTGAGGCATTTTTGGGGGGAAAAGTGCCATAACAATGAAAGACATATCTGGACATTTGGGGTTTCTACCTTGGTTACTGCACCACTATTGCTAATGTTACAGTGATACAAGACTGGAGACTATCTGGCGCTAACTAGGATGAGTTAACACAGTAGCTCACAGTATAGGTTAATGTGAGGTGCTAAATGGTTACTCTTCTAGCACTAAGGCTAATCTTGGTTTTGCAAGTGATTTCAATCTTTTGTCAAGTAAAAAATGCCTTGCACTCTTAGTCAGCAACATATTTTATTGAGAAAAATGTCTCAAATTTATGACCTTTTTGTATTTTTCATTTCTTTTCCAAACTTTTCATTTTCCAAAGTACCCACACAATGATTTTAACAAAGCAAACCCTGGGTAAAATAAACAATAGAATGCTCAAGTTCATAAAAATTTAGCACATATTGTTAAAAAATTCTCACTCTACATAAATGTTTTTGACATATTTTTTTTTACTTTAGCTGTGCACCTACCTACATATTAACATTTGCCTCCTTGAAAAAAACATTCGCATGACCTTGTGAAACACGAAAATATGATGCAGGACCAATGGGGATACACAGACTATGTGGGTCCACATGAAATGAAAATGAGAACAACAGAAAGACTGTGTGCGAATGTTTTTAGAACTAAGAATCATATATGGGAACTAAAGACAAAATCAGTGTTTTTGAAGATATCTACCAACTAAATGAATCTGACAGAAAGATACAGACACAAAAAGACAGAAGATAACAGCCACTTAAAGAATGTTTCACTTTCACCATGTCTATGTTTGCAGTGTGGAGCAAGGTAGTTAGTTTTAACACATGTTGACATCTGTAAGTATTGATATAAAAGGATCAACCCTGTCTCCTAGAAATTACATTTGCATACAACTAATTTTCAGCACTAAATATGTTTAGAATTAAACATAATGCTGGCAGGATTATGCTTTCTATTAACATAATGAGGGAATGTTGTTCTGACGTGTAGGTCACATAACTGTTGATACTGTACTGAACACATCAGTACAATTTTAGTGCCATTATTATTTCATTTATTTTCTGCCAAAACATCCAATCGAATATCTGAACTACTTTTTATGGTTATGTTTAGATTTAAACCCAAGGAAATGGCATTCCTGGGAATGCCTACACAAACCATTTTCTGTTTCCTGAGAAATATAAAAATGAGAAACTGGGAAAAATGTTTTTTAAAATATTCAGAACACATGGGACTATATTTAGAAAATGTGGGTTTTGTTTACTTTCTTTAAACATATACAACAGCTGTGTCTGCACCGGTGGAACAGCTGTGTACATGTACTGATGAAGCACAGCTAGCGCTTTAATTAATTGGCTAACAAGCACAAAGTGGCATGAATTCAAACAACATAACAGATTTCTGCCCCCAGCCTTGCAAGGAAATACTTCAAATGATTAAACAATGAAGATGTAAAGTGGATCTGTGAATGAGGGATCAAGTGCGCTGGACTGAGGTTCAACAAGAAATTTTCTGCAGCATTTAGAATGTCAGACAAAATTCAAAGTCAAAGCCGAAATCGTGCAAGAACACTGAATTCATACTTAATTCAAAACACTTCTGGAAATACTGGCCGCGATGGCAGCAATTACCTTCAATAGTTTCCTGTGGCGAAATACGCCTCTCACTGAAGAAAGACGACCAAAAGCTCCCAAACAATCCATCTGAAATCTCACACAAGTGAGTAAGAGCTTTTGTTGCTTTGTAATGTGGGTGATTACTGACTTTATTAGGCCAACCATGTCTGACCATGCAGCTCGCAGGAACAGAATATGGAATCATTCTCAGTTCAATGGAATGACTTTGAAAACAACCTGCAAAAACAACCTTCTTTAAAGATTTTTTTTTGTTTATAATATTAAGAATTGTAAAATATCACTTCCATGAGGCTGTTCAGTCAAACAGTAACAGATCACACTCACAGGGAATAAAGTTGGCATTTCATCCATGCAGCTGTAATGAAGGTCAAGACTAGTCTTGATTAATGTTGAAATGGCGTTTTTCTGCTTCAATAATCGTTAATAACACCAGTTAATGCAACCCACAGTTCTCCTAGTCACACATAGTGTTGCCTGATTTTTGACCAATGTGTTTTTACTGTAGCTGAAATTATACTTTAAAAACAGCGCATTTCACAGGATTCTCAGGTTGGCATGCTTCTGTCCCCGGGATAAGAAATGTCTCATTTTCATGAAATATGCTGCTTTGGCAGCACTTAATTATGGTTAAAGAAATATCATAGTCTTGGTTTAAAACAGAAAAAGACAGCAGTGATTTGAATCACAAAACACAACAACATGTAACTGAAACCAAGATCTTTCCCTGATCTTAAAGCAAACTGCTTTCGATGCCCCAATGTAATTACGGACGGGCATCAGGAGACCAACCCCAGTCTCTGGAGTCCTGCGTGTTGCGTGCCTGCCATCCATCCCTTTGACTCCAGTGCAGTAGCTAACTCAATCAGTCAAAAAATATTGCCCTTGAACATAATCAAGCCAGCGACAATGTTTGGTAGCACAATGTAAATTGAAAAACAATTTAGTATTATATAAATGTCATTTCTAGTAGACAGGGTTGAGAAAGATACGTAGTTGTGCATTGAGGCAAACTAATAACAAAGATGGAAAGACGTTTGCTGATCAGACAGAATCTGTATTCTTACACTAAGTGTTACAGCACTATGCAACAGTGAATATTGAGAAATGGAGAACAAAAACAAAATCTGATGGTGATCACTGGTTGTAGCCCTGTAAATGTTCAGCAAAACTTTTGATGCAAAGGAAGAAGAAACCAGCAAAGTTCAGTCCAAGTTGGCAGGTTTAACATTGTCCTTTCCTCCTCTGCTTGATTTTCCTTTTCACAACCACTACATCTAGAATCAGCTAGTTTAGATGTCCAAAGGGTGTTTAAGCCACCATAAAAGTATAGGCTAATTAGCTTCTCACAGTAAGTGGCCCCTTCAACAATCATATGTATTTCATTGATTATAATCTGTTGTTGACAAGAATGTCAATTACTTGGCGTGGATGTAAAATGTTAATGATGGTCGTCAAACTGAAAGTTAACCAGGAGACATTTTGCCACTTCTAATTATTTGATTTCACTGTGCCCATCTGCAGCCATTCAAGCCAATTTTCCTCAGTGTTAATTAAAAAAACAAGCCCTAGAAATGTTGTTTGTGGGGAAACTAAAATAATGGCTGAGACAGATAATGAGTTAGCCCTCCAAACAGCTACTTCGGCATTGGGGTGTTGAAGCAGGCTTTTGAATTCCTTCTAGGTTCCCTGAAACGGGGACACACAAATTAAAAATGGGCTTAACCTCTTAACCTGATTATCATGTCCTCCTCATCCTTAAACACTCTTTAATCCTTCTCTCTTCTTGTAATAGTCAAAGAGAAATAGTGTGGGATACAGTAACTGAGAGTGGAAGCCCTTTCCAGCTGTTACATGACTAAATTTAGCAGGGCCATACTTGCCAAACTTTAGACCTCAAAATTAGGGAGGATTTTGAAACCAAAGTGCCTCAGGTTCCTCCCCTGTGAAAAATTTAAGTGAAGTACTGAGTAAAAACTAAAAACTATTAAATAAAAATATTACGTAAACATTTTTTGCAGATGCATGCAGACGACCAGTGACTGACACTTATCCACTGGGTGTGCTGCACTGATTTGCATTTCCATGACCACTTTTAACACACGAGCTGTGCCGAGTTGTGCTCAAAATGGAGTGGGGCCAAAGTGAGCTTGAACCACCTCCAAGCTGACTCCAGTGACGTCTTGCCAACTCTGGCCATCCAGTGACCGAACTTTCTCCTCCTCAAACAAGAATATGTTGAGACTCAACTTATGCATATGCAGGACAGCAGAGAGAAAGACATTTTTAAAATTCTCTGTATGTTCAGCTCTCAGTAGCGTCTAAATGAATCTCTGTGCTTTGAAGTTTAGTTTCTCTGCTGGGTTGCTGTTTGTTCTACTTATACTAACTAGGTATCTGCTTTATTTTACTGTTTCATGTTTGCTTTTGGTTGGAGTAGGAGTTGTGTTAAGTTACTGCTGATGAGAACCCAACATTTCCTGATTTTGCTGCTTCATAAAAAAAGTGTTTAAATAACAAATTAACTTTTATTCTGAAGAATTTAAAGGTAATGAAGTGTTTATTCCATGTTTTACAGCCACTTTACTCGAGCTAAACTCGTCTTTAGCTAAAGAGATGTCTTCAAGTTGGTTGGACTGATGTGCCAAGTCAAACTGAGTCAAGCCAAGCCGGCACATGTGTATGGAAAAGGGATATTATAAGCTGGAAAACACAGTGGTACCACAGCATTTAGCCTTACCTAGTCCAATTTCGAATTTGAATACAAGAATACAGAAAACTGATATTTTACAAATGTTTTTCTAAGGGTATGTTAGTCAAGCTGCCCCTTTCCTTTAAAACTTTCCTTAAGAACAGGAATTCTTCTTTCCAGGACATCTGAAATTTGCTTAAGTATTTCTTTCTCTCAGTATTCTCAGACTTATTTCTCTCTCCATCTCTCATTCACTGAGGAGGACAAGTATGCATGTATTAAGGAGAACTAGAAACAGCGAGCACAAACAAGTCTCTTCCACGTCTTACGGACATTTGGTATAGCTGTATTGTTGTCTGGGTTGAAACTTGAGAGTTGGAAGGCTTATACACGCTGTCCACTGCCAGAAACAGGTTGTGATAAGAAAAAAGAAATACGTGAAAAATTGTAATAAATTGGGAGAATTACAGGAGAATTGTGACCCCAGGAGGAAACCAGGAAGGGTAATGAAAGAAACAGGAGTCTCCTGGGAAAATCAGGAGGGCTGGCAAGTATGATTAGGGCTATGCAAGATCTCTGTTTCGCCTCCTTCCCTTCTCCTTTTCTGTTTGCAGCAAATACAGTCATTTCAGAGGAGAAACATTTTTCTTCTACCCATAGACTTTATTAGACCTACTTCTTTTCCTTTCTTTTCTTATGTAGAAAACAGGAAGTCTTGTTGGAAGAGCACAGCTGTAGCATGGTAACAATCACCAAATCATCACAGCATCCCACTGAGCTATTTTCAGCATCAGGTCCCTTGACAGCTCCACGGCAACTACGCAACAAGTTTAAGAAATCCCCCTCCGTGTGCTTTCCATATTATCAAGGCAAAGGCTAGAGCATTGTAGACTGAGAGGGGAATCGTTTCTCAAGCTCCTCCACAATGGAGTTCATGTTTGGGTTGGGCTGAATCTGTGGAGGTGGAGGTTCCTCTCTTCCTCCTCCTCCTCCTCCTCCTCCTCCTCCTCCTCCTCCTTCTTCTCTACCTCCCTCTCCTCCCTCCGCTCCTCCTCCTCCTGATGGGGCTAATGAATCCAAGTCAAGAGAATCGAGAGAATCCATGGAGGCTCGGCTCTTCATGACCTTTTTGAGCGGGATCTGTTTCTGATCTATCTGGCTGAACATGTTGGCCACTGACTTCTCGATGTCCGCAATGTTCTGGATGTTCTTTAAGATTCCTTTCAGCTCTTTTCGGGGAGGTTCGGGCTCCGTGGGGAGGGGAGGTGGTGGCGGCCGGAGGGACACGGGCCTCAGGGCTGGCGCCTCAGAGATTGATGGGAGGACAAAGGTGGATGGGCGCAGGAGCGAGGGCGACAAAGGGGGAGGGAGAGGGGGAGGCGGGGGTGGTGGAGGAGGTGGGGGTTGAGGTGGAGCAGGAGTCTGCTTTTCTGTAAGGTTGGAGTGAGATGAAGCAGAAGGGAGAGGAGGAGGCGAGGAAGGGTTTGTGGAGGAGGAGGAGATAAAGGAGCAGATGTGGGTGGCGGAGGTGGTGGAGATGCAGGTGGTGGTGGTGGAGGAGTTGATGGAGGATCAGGGATCATCTCTAAATGGACCTGAAGTCTATCTTCGGCACCCTGATTTCCTGTTAAATTTGCCCCGAAGCGCCGCAGCACAGGAGGAGTTGGTTTGTGACTGGGTGGAGGGTCCCTCCATCACTCTGGGTGACGATGATACTTGGGGGACCCTCTTTAAGTGGAGCAGTTGAGATGCTGTGAGTGGGGGTCTGTTTGTGCTGAGGAGACTCTGGATAAACAGAAAGCAGTATGTCGGGCGACAAAGATCCTCGTGAATCTCTGCTTTGCCGTTGCCTCATTTCCTGGAGCGCCTGCTGCTCAAACTGCCTGGCTTGTTCTTTGACAGTCAGCTTCGGTTCTAGGCTCGGACTTCCCATTAAATCTGAATCCAAACCCCGATCAAATCCTGAATCCAAACCGGCATCTTTACTCTCCTTGAACTCGGCCTTTAGAAGCTCTAGCTCCCACTGCACGGGATCCATGACCACTTGGCGTCTCAAAGCGTCATACATCTCTCTTCGATGCAGTCTTGATGGTAGAGTCCAGCTGTGTCCACCCCCAGATCCCCATCCGCTGTCGCTTCCACTGTACCCACCAAATCCCACATCTCCACCATGGGAGCTGAGTCTCAGCCAGGCCTCTCGAAGGCCTTTCCTGGAGGGAGAGAAATTCCCAAGAAGGTCCCTTCTCCTCTGGCTCCTTCCAAGAGTCTCTGGGCTACTCAAAGTCCCGTCCTCGTGGTAGATGGGATTCTTGATAGTCAGGGGGTTTTCATCTGAGAGAAAGGTGATGTTGGACTCAGACTTGGGCAGGTTGTTGAGCACCCCTCCGTTAGCAACGCACTGACGATGGGCAGCGATTGCTCGTGTCGCGAAATCAGAGATCAGGCGCTGGCGGTCACTTTCATCCAGACTGCCACCACTCCCACCACCACCACTGCTGTGGTTTGCCCGACTGGTGCATGGATGGAAGAAAAAATGAGAGAAAAAAGATGGAATGATGGGAAAAATAATAAAAGAATTACAGATAAAATATGAGGGAGAGGAGGGTATAGTGAATTGGAAATATGTAATTATATAAATCAAATCCAAATGAAATGGAGGGGGGAGGTGATGGAGATGGGGACTGAATGGAATATAAATGCAAGAGCAGTAATGCACAGAATGGTTAACTTAAATGTTTTATAAAGCGGAGTGACAACAGAAGGATACATAAAGAATGGTAGAAAGACAGATAAAATAACAAAACATCTGCCGGAGCTGTCGTCTGATATATGAAATGAAAAAGAGACTTCACATTAAGAGATGAATCAGCAAAGGAATGAGAGGAAGTAGAGGAGGGATCTTAAAAGAAGTAACAGCATTTTCTTTCTGTGCTGTTTTTACCAGAGGGGCAAGAGATGGAGCACTAAAAAATAGTCTTGAAACACAAAGGGAAAGAATGCAAATAGATTTTATGTACGCTAAAAGTGGTGCACTACAAAGACGCTACTGCATCACGACTATAAACAACGCCAGATCTGTTGGGGCAGGGATAGACAACTATGTGTCAAAGAGTTCTGAGAGTATGCAGATTTTCTTCCAACAAAAGACTGATTATATCCTCCTTTCTGGTTGAAGCAGCACTAATCTGTGAAATCTCTTGTGCAGTTTGAGACTTTGTTGAAACTCTGCAGACTCTCGGTACTCCATGGCTATGCCCATGGCTGCCTACTTCTATTCAGAGGCAACCAATGCAATTTTTACCACAGTTCTAATTCATCTTGATCAGCCAGAAGCACAGCCAGCCTTCTGCAACACAACTCTGCTCTCTGATCTACCACAGTACAACTTGCCCTGCACATAAAACAAGAGTAACTACTAACAAGCATGGACACAAAAACACAAAACTAAAGCAAGAAAACTGTCACAGCAGAGTATCAAACTCGGCACAGATGTGAGGCAATTTTCAGCATCCTACTCACTTTTGTCTGTCAGTCATGGATAAAGGTGGATGGATGAGAACAAGAGACGAATGCATCAGTCAACATGAGAACAGGAAAAGTAGAGTGATGACATGATAGCAAAGAATGATGTTAAAATGTTCAAAACAGTGACAGAAAAGAGCCAGCTGAAAAGGTTTACACAGTACAACATAGTAACAAATCAATCACAACATTTAGATGCATGAAATGTTCTGTTTTTTGCCCTTGTTCCGAAAAAGGCAGTACTCTTACTAAGCTGTTTATATGTTGCCATGCATACTCCAATTAACAAATATCCTACAGCTTACATTATATACCATATCCAAAGCATACAAAGCATATCCAAGCGTTTCATAACGTTTAAAAGCAGGTGTATTTCTGCTTCCAACAGAAATGTGTTTTTCTTTTGTGTATGCATCGCTACCTGAGTCTTGTTGGTCAATTGGTTTGTTTACAACGCACAGAGCTGACTGTCAATAGGCAAGAGGCTGTGTGTTGCAACTGGTAAAACCGCCACTGGATGTGCTGTATACATGCCCAAAACCTAAACCCTGAATAATATCAGCATATCCCACATGTCTTAATCAGAAAGTGCCACATTTGGAATCGGGTCTGTTTAGTTTTTCAAAGTCAGAGTATTGTCGTATTTGGAATAATAGTGGAAAATTAGTGTGCAGGTAAATGTAGTCAGTGTAAATAAGCGGGGGAAGATGGGAATGAAATTTGTTGCACTGCCATATGACAATATCTTTAGGATTTATTTGTCCTGGAGGGGTTAGATTGGCAAAAATCCATTCTTGCTTTATTGAACTGCACGTTTATGATACACATACAGTAACTATTCCTGAACCTAGCAGATGCATCATAAAATTTAAATAATTTACTGTTGTCCACAAGGGATAAAAACCTTGAACTTAACAGTGTTTCTCAGTACTGTTTCAGTGCCAGACTGCAAAGCATAACTGGTAACTTTTTAGTCATAAATTAAATGCCTTACCCATATGTTTGCCAATATGCTATGAGATTAAAGATAGAAAACTGTGTTTAAGTTGTCGCACACAGTATATATTTTGATCAGTTACATAAAGGGCAATGGTACTCCACTCTCAACATATGTATTCATTTGGGAAAACCTGTTGGGACTGCAGGGTATAGAGGTTTAAGAATTTTGTAATATAATCATCTTGTCAAGAGATGCTCACCACATCTGTGGCATTTTAAAACAAAAATGATCTCTGTCCAGATGAGCATTTTAACAGAATCCTCCCGCATAATGTGATTGTTATTAAAACATTGTCAATTGCTTTGTGTTTTTGTCTTTCTTTCCTGTCTGTGAATATCATCAGGTAATCCTAATATGATTGCTGCAAAAACCAACAACAAAGACCGTATTGTAGCCAACAGTCAACAGAAACATTAAACATTCCAGTGAAGTCTGAACAAAATCACATTTAAGTGTGGAGGTAAATGCAAGGCCTATTATATACATCCAGTCATTGACACAGCACTGATGTTAACATGTGCTACATTACTAAATAACACAAATTTTAATTCAAGTTTTCAGAAACATGCTTCATTTAATATACTGCTAATAATAAGTTAAAGAACAGTTCATTTCTCTTAGGTAATTGAAAACAGACATTAAAACCCAATCCTGTCAAGAGAACAGCCAAAGGTAATTAAAAGGGGAAAAAAAGCCTCGAAAATCAGTCTGCTGAGCAGTTTGATAATGGACATTAATTATGAATGTGCAAACTTTTGCACTTTGCCAGGTTTTATACTCTTCAGGGATTATTTAGTCCCTACAAGATTGCAGTGATACAGAACACACACACACTCACATGTAAGTATTACTCGAGAAATCCCAAACTGCCTACTTTGCAAACACACACACGCGCACACACACAAACTACCTTCCCCACCACAATTAAACATGCTCTGTGGCTTATCAATAGAATTAATTATCGCCCAGGGTGGTCTTTATAAATTACGGGCTGCATTTATTTCAATTATCTCATATCCAAGTTCATTTCCGCACACATTTTTCAGGGGATCGTTTGAGCTGGTTAGTCTCACACACACACACACCACGCTCTCACACACACATTTGGAAATCCCTTGTTGTCGTTTGGAGATAGTTTCTACAATCTTGCATATGAATTGCTCTCATGTTAATGGGAGTGGGGAGGCATATCAAGGACAGACAGGAAACCGGTGATGCATGTAATGCTGATAAGAGTTCCTCTCAACTTCTTCTTAACGCTCCAGTAAGGAATTATAAATGAACTATATGTGTATTGCCTTGAGTGTGTGTGCGTGTGTTAAGGCTGTTAAAAATTTCCAATAAAAGTTAATATGGTGTCCTGACATACGGTCACTATTAAACTCTTGTTTAACCAAACACTAACAAGTATTAAACTGGTTGCAGTTGGCAAGAGGATAAATAAAACCAAATTTGCTTGAAGATGCACAGAAAACAGGGGAGATACAGTAAATGGCAAAGATAATATGATAAATTGCACAATAATAATGCACTTTTTGAGTCAGTATAGAGTAAACGGACAATAATGCCCTTCAGCACTGATTGAAGTTGAAATGTAGGACAGAATTAATAAAAAGTTCAACATAGTCATCAAAAAGTGCATCTATATTGCCTCGATTTCCTGGCCATGGTCCATGGCCTTATGATTAGAAACAATAGAAGTTCAAAAACAAACAAATTACTTGCAAAGCAAACGTTCAATAAACTCATATTGCAATCTGGTGAGAAGACTGATCGAGAAAAAGGTCATTCTTAGGGGATTAATTGGCAGGATGTGTTATGGAAAGCCACCAATCGATGAAAATCTTGATGTAAACTTGAGAGGCTGCACTCAAACTGAATATTGTTCTGCGGGCAGATCACTGACCTTGGTTTTTATCTTTTGTATAGTGAGGATATTGGTATGCATTACCGCAGGGAAACTGACAAGGAAAGAGCCGAATGTCGCTGAACTCTGTGAAGATAAAATTGCAGGGTTTATCTGCGACCGTTAATATATTCAAAAAATCAGAGCTTTGTTTGGTGTTAGTTTGATGTGGGGTTACAAGGCCCTGCTTGATTAATCCCAGATTGTGTCTGTCTCTACATGATGTCAGTTTCTTTGGCCGCTACAGAAATGTGAAAAGGAGAGAACAGAAATGTCTCCAGATCCAAAAAAACAAGCTTTGAGGCCACAATCAACAACAGTCTGAGGGGAGACAGTTTAAGTCAGCCGATAAATCCTAGTGAGGGCTCCCAGCGTAAAGAGTGATTTGGGAACATTCAACAAAGTAACTTGAGTGTGGTGAATCAACAAGTTTTACATCAATGAGGGGGTGTTTCAGTTGGTGTAACTGCTTCAATCAGACTTCAAAGGTAGTTATGACTAATTTATTTTTTACTATATTCACTACTCTTCAAGAAGTCTTAACAGGCAGAAATGTGCTGCCATTTTGTGTGAGGACCGCCGTCTTATCATTTATCAGTTTGACATGAAACTGGCTTCAGACTTTGACCAATTAATTTAATTGCTGGCCTGTGCTGGCAAGCCTGTAAATATGGTTGTTGAACAAGTCTGTCGATGATGTGGACATTGTCTATCAGTGACCCCCAAGAATACCAATAGAGTCCCATCCAAGAGTTATTGTTTGTGTGATTAGGCTGTCTTAATTTATTGTTGTCACTTTTTCACTACTGCATTTTGGTTTCCATTACAAATATCTTTCTTTTTCTGCATTAGTGAGCTCTTGAGTTGAGAGGATTTTATGAGTGTATATGCAAATTTGGATGAACTCAGAGCCCATACATACATCACTAACATGCATCCTTAAGTCGTGGCTGGTTTCAGGTCATTTAACCACTGTTCCCATGGTTGTAAGTTTAGATACGTAAGTCAACTATAACTGACCACGGTATCAATGTTTAATCATGAGACAATATCGCAGTAGTCAGTCCACATGAGCGTTCATTCTGCAAAAACTGCGCTGTGTCTGATCGGGGCCATACACTTTAGTAATGATTCAATCTTCAAGCACTTAGAAAAAAAACTGACTGTGTGAACGCAAATATTCTATTTTCTCACTTGGAGGAAAAAAAAATGGTGGAACGTGGCTCTGGAACACTACACTATGTTTATGATAATCTATTTACGTGTGAAGAAGCTTTCATAGTATCCCAAATGGCTCCAGGCTCACAGTCCATGTTTTGAAACTAAAAACAAAGTTTCTTAGTTTATGTAATTTTGCTTATTGTTTATGCTTATTTTCTTGTTTTTTCCATTTTTGTGTCATTTGTTATCATTGCCTTCTCATGTTTAATACATGAAAGAGGTGAAAATGGAAAATTTGACACCTGTGCTTCACCCCACCTTGTAAATAATAGCTTTGGTCTGTAGAGAATCAAAGATATATTTGCAGAGGCAGTCTCCATAACGATTGTTAAAATGCAGGGAGATGTGATGTTATGGACTAACTGCATGCGTGGATACCACAAAGCTCTCAAAGCGGAAAAGGCACACTGCCAAAGGCTGAAGTTTAACAGCCACAGAAATGTGAGCTAATGCCTTGCTTTGGCTCATCAATGCAAATGCCACTTTCACACTTCACTTACATGGCGTTGTCACCGAGCTCCTCATACAGGTTGTTGGCAGTGCCTCCCCCAGGTTTGCCTGTTGGCAGTGCCATCTGGATACGGGCTGTTTTGGCACACTCTGCCTGGCGTCTGGACACAGCAGAGAATAAACAGAGAGTTAGTTATCTAAAGTTAGAGTAAAATCACAACCTTAGGAAGTAGTAAAAAAAAAAAAAAAATCAAGGCGAGAGGGCTTATAACTTTTTTCTTTGTCCAAAAGGTCTCAGGTTTCAGGTTTTCAATCACTGGTACATCCATTTCTAAATTTGTCCTTAATCAAGTCCTAATGTCAACTGCTCTTACACTGTATATGCAATATTAACAATATCTATATTTTTAGCTATGCTAGTCTATTTGTTGGTCCACCATTTTGTTCCAGACTTACAACAAGTGAATAACTTACAAATAAATTTTGTACATACATTTGTTTCCCAGAGGTTGGGCCTCTACTGACTTTGGTGATCTCCTGACCTTTTCTCTCACGCTACCATGAACTTGACATTTTTGTTTTTGTTTTTTGTATCAACACTGTTGCTAAGTTTTACTGAAGTTTTACTCTAGGATCATCATCAGGTCAAATTTCATGCAATAATTTGGTTTTTCACCAAATATTTGCAAAACTAATGACATTCCCATCAGTCTCAGCTGTACTTTTTGTTAGCATGTTTGTGTGCACATGGTTAGCATTATACCAGTTCAGCATGTTAGCATTGTCATTGTAAGGATGTTACTAACATTAGCATTTAATATAAACTTATATAAATGAGGAAAAATCCACCTGAGTTTAAGTGTATGCTATATTAAAATTAGTTTCAGTGCTTTAAACTGCTGTTATCTAAACCTAATATCGCTCTCTCCAAAGCTACCAGACTCCTTTGGCAAAAACATAAATTTTTCCTCACAGAACACAGTAGATAATGATCAGCCGCTGCCTTGATCGGTTAGTTTGTGTTTTTGTGTGAATCCAAACCAACCCTTTAAAATACAAAAGTCACACAGTAACAGAGACAAACTAACAAATCAAGGCAGCAGTAGACAGGCAACATCTGTGATCTGTGAGGTAAAATTGTTGATTTTGCCAAAGGAGCCTGGTGGCTTTCGAGAGAGCAATATTTGGCTGATACAATGGTTGGATTTCCATCGATAAAGGCTGCCTAATGGCAAGGCAAAGCAGTGAAAACATTCAAAATATAGTTTACACTTAAAGTGATATTGATTTGTTTAGGTGGACCTCTTTTTAGATGGCTAAAATATGTTTGGCTGCTGACCATGTCCACAGCAGTACATTGCTTAGCTTCCTGTACTGGGACTATGTAGATAAGACATCATACAACACACACTTGGAAAACACACTTGAAAAAAAATCCAAAATGTCCCTCTAATATGCCTTTCTGCATGACTTGAAGATCAAAGCAAGACTGTGTAACAACAGTATATGCTGAACAGAGTCCTTTGTGGCCACAAGTAGCAATTACAAGATAATTTCATAGTGAATTTCCCTTCGTTTTCAAAGATTTTCTTTTGTTTGTTTTTTGTTTTGAATTAGTTGCCTTCATTAATAATAAAGGACCTGACAGAGCTTGTGGAATGGGAGCACAAGCTGGAAATAACAAACATCTATTTTCTGGTAGTTACAGCATGTTCACTTCATGTTTCAATTACACATGTCCCAAACCTTTGAAAAGTTAATTTATGACATGCTTAAACATAGTATAATGGTAACACAAGCACAGAAAAATAATAAAGTCTGAAATTGACTCAGTAACGTGACAGCAGACTGTAGGACATGTTTGCTAACATTAGCCACTATAAGCTACAGGTCATACCAGACGAAATAAGACTCCAACAGCAAACCCCTGTGTTTATTGAATCGACTGAGATTGTTTTTAATTACTCAATAATTTGACTTTTCATTTATAAAAAGGAAAATTATGTCATGTCTTCCCTTCTGACCTCGACTTCTGTATGACCCCACAAACAGATGCACACCCACACACATACGTACACACACAGACACACACACACTCACATACACAGACACACAGATACACTAATAAAAACATCGGCCTGGGACATTTACTGATTCCATGTTCTTCAGGATTCATTTGTTTGATTGTCTACTGTCCTCTCTGTCTATTTGCCCTTCCTGATCTCATCCATTTTATTGCACAATGAAAGTCAACAGATTAATCACAATGAAAGGTGTTTAAGGCAGCCATGACATTAATATTTTAGACTGTGAATATGAAAGCAATACTCACTCTTTGAATCTGGTGGCGACAGATGCGGCAGATAAGAGACAGGGAAAGAGAAAGACAGATTAGCAATTATTTGAACAATAAATCATACACGGTACCTCTTGTTAGCTTTACTTATTGTAATTTACAAGCAAAGTTGGACAATTGGTCTTCATTACAGTCATTTAGCAACAGACTAGTCATTATTATGCTGTTGATTACTACTCTGTTTTTCTTTCTTCAAATCTCCACTCCTCTCTGTGTTATTTGTCTCAGGATGAGTAGCTCTCTCCAAAATGCACTGATCCAGTTTAAATGTGTGTGTGCGTGCGCTTGTTTGTGTGTGTTTAGGAGACGGATGAAATTAATAGCCTTTCACGGTGGTTAGCTAAACAAACTATTAGAATTGGCACTGTGGGACAGGCTGCCATGCTGAATCATCTAGGGAAGTGACTGGCCCAGGTGATAAAATGATAAATAGTGCAAAAGGACGTCCTGTGGGAGACACTGCCAGCTTTGACTATTTTTCTGACTATCTACAATCTTTTTAAAGAAATTCATACATTTTCTAAATGGCTTGTTATCTTTGTTAGCTCTTCTATTCAAAGTCAAAACATCAGGCCCCCTCTTTTATACCATATGGTTTTGAGGACATAAATTCATGTATTATAGTTGAAGTAGATAGTTTCACTTCAAGCACAATTACATTAATGACAGGAATGACTAACCCAGAAGTCCAAAAAGTACATTACAAAGAACATTATAATCTTCAAAAGATAGGCTGTTACGTTTTAATGCGATAGATTAAATAGCTGCCTATGGGATTTACACAATAATGTAATCAATGTATCCTGGAAGCAGGTGTTGATTCGGGTGGCATTTAAGGATGTGGGTGAATTTCCAATATGTATTGTGCATATTGCTGCAAGTTTAACAGAAAGTCAGACAAAATGGTGTCCTTTTTCAAAGGTACATCAAAGTTGTGAAAAATGTTGCTGGAGTGCCATAACAAGAGCTGACAGCATCTTGCTTGCATGGCAGCTATAAGGGCTGCTGACAAACTCTGCTACTGGGGATTGAGAATGGGATTGACCAGAGGTAACAGTACCACACCAACACAGCTTATTGAAGACATTATTTGATAACCACTAATAAATAAAACAATGCACAGAGAAACAAGTAAAAATTGACTTTGGGCAAGTAGATTACTTTTAAGTAATTGATCTCTTAACAGTTTAAGTTTTCCCTGACTAAAGTGTTACTTCTTTATACAGTTTGGGAATAAAAATGGGAATAAATACTACCCATAATTCATACTTACTGTCTGTAGGTGATAATGACGATGAGTATAGCAGGCACACAGCAGATAATGATGATAACTGCTAGGGCCAACAGTGCCCCCTCTGTGTAGCCTACAGTCTGCACAGCTTTCTTTACACTGGTCACCACCTCAGGGGTTCGGATCTCCAGAATCCGTCCACCAGGAGGGAGGAAGGGCTGGAACTCTTTATTGATGTCCAAGAGTTTACCATCAAGAAACCTTGAGAGGAGAAACACAATGATGTATCTGAGACCATGGATACTTGGCAATAAACACCACACATTAACCTCTATTACTGAGTGTAAGTGATGCTGGCACCAAATAAGTATTAATGCGTGGTAGTGAAGGGCAGATTTTTTTGCCAGCTAGATGAGTTATTCAGGCAGGAAAATCAGTCACAAAGTCAATAAGTTTAACTCTAAGTCATACAAATACACGCCCACTCACTTGGGCTGTTATAATTGCAAATCTGTTTAGTAGTTCTCTTCATTTATTTTTTTTATATTTCTTAAAAATAGCTCCCAGCTAAAGTGATGACAACAAAACTTAGTAAGTAACTTTTCGTCTTGTTCGAGTATGCTGTCAGAAAGAAAGATTGACTTCAGCTAAATACCTGGAAACTTGCGTTGATGGCAGCACACCAAAAAACTAATTGAGGCCAATTAATTTAAAAATTATTTAATTGCAATCTAATTTCAGTTAGGCCCTGTCCCATCTTATGATATAAAGCTTTTGGAAAACTTTACATTTCATGGATTTGTTGGCTAAGTTCTTACTTGTAGAGCTCTTGTCTAGATAAGCTCTATTTGTCAGGGATCGATGGCGTAAATCATGAGGTCCGACTTGGTGTAGTCTTCCTGCTCCATCCCATCACCATGGCGATGAGGCCCGATGGTTTCTACGACAACCTTTGCTCCCGGTATCTGTTCCTGAACGTAGCGTTCCAAAATGCTGAGGATGAAAAATGATGGATTTTTGACTGATGGGATCAAACTATTCCAGCTCCTTCAGGATACCAACATGGCCAACACAAACAAAAACACACCTCTGTGGACACAGACTTGTCCTTTGAAACATGCAAAGACTAAGCCCTCAGACTCTGGTCGCCACACACACATATTTTTTTTTTTACATCCCGCCAGCTAGACAGACTCGTGCTGTGCAATATTGATTCTTCCCCCCCTCAGAAACACCTGCTCACAGCAGGAATGGTCCCACTAAGGTGTGTGTTTATGTGTGTGTGGAGTGGGCGAGACAGAGAGAAGAGATGGTAAGTGTTTTAAAATGTCATTATCAAGTTATGGGTGTAAGGCAAAGGACAGCAGCAACCTGACTGAGCTCCAGTACAGTGTTTGTCTGCAGGTGCAAAAAGGCAGAAATATACCATAAAATGTGTGCAGGAATGTGCTGTTTGTGTTTGGTATCAACATGCCTTTCTATAAATGAATGTAAATATATTTGGCAGACTGTGGAGAGAGATAATATTACTTGATCCAAGCAAATTCCTCAAACAAGCTGAACCGGAGCAAAGTCTGAGTATCTTGCATTTAAGCTGCCACTGTGGTGTTGATAAGGTCATGTTTTCAGGGCTGGAGCGCCAAATGTTTTGAACATTCGGAATATTTTAAATAGTTTGTGTTGGCTTCAAGGGACAGAGAGTGAGAGGAGTAGGTAACAATATCAGGTAACATTTAAAAAAAAAAAAAAAACAATTGCAGAAATGTATCATATCTAGTAAAATGTGCCCTCAGTCACATACAAAGATCTAGGCTAAAACCTGAATATCTTAAAAACTATTTCTCTCTCCCCCAACCATGTGCTAGTTTCTGTCATTTTTAGTGGGGCAGCAGATCTTAAGAGGAGATAGCAGCTTAACAGTATACGCCACAAAGAAGTTGTACGCATCAACTGAAAACTGTGAACCTGAAGATTAACTTAAGATACAGCCCAGCACTGTGTTAATTTCTAATGATAAATCAGTAATAAACATTGTGTTTTGTTTGATGCCTATTCCTCCAAAATACCACATTAAGACATCAAGACCTTGAGGAGCACCAAAATAAATCCACGCTGTGATTTGGTATGAAAAACTGTTGACATTTTGGAGAATTCTCCAAGACTAGCATTTTGGCGATTGGATGGTGCATACTTTTGTCCTAGAGATTGCTCACAGACCCCCTTATTGTCATTATATCTATATGGGAGAGCCATACATACTCTATTCGTAGTTTTGAAGTTTCATGAGGCTGTGATTATCCCTCACTCAGGTCATTTTATAGGTCAAGACTCAAAAATGGTCTCACTACACTGGGGATTAAACATTCATCACACATGAATACAATTAGGCTCATTGAATCCACAAGAGTCTCAGCTTTCCAGACAGTTTATGAATTAGAATACTTTTTAGGGATCCCAATGTGCAGGAATATTCAAACACACTATTTTTAGAGTAGGCGAAAATAACACATTTATACTGTATGATTTTGACCAAATCTGCATATCTGTCAAGGGGAGACTCTTGGGTTCCCATAGAACCCATTTTCACTCAGATGTCTTCAGGAGAGAGGTTAATAGACTTGTCAGACCAGTTTTTCACTTGCCAAAATTAACTAGCATGACGTGATTAGCACTAATGGATTCCTTAGATCTTCTAGTTTCATACGATACTCTCTGCCACACTCTGTCACAGCCTAAAGAGGGGCATCCTAATGGAGTTGAAGATGTTAATGCCTCTTCATGTCAATACTGACGAAAAAGAAAAGAAAAAGCAAAATATAAAGAAATATTTAAAAAAAACTACATCTGTACGCACAGTTTGGTCTGTTTTAATACATTAAGAGTGAGATTCTTGGCTGTGTAACTGTGGTCTAGCTGTGGTGGCCTGTCCCCGTTACAGTCCCAGTGTGAGTTCTAGCTCAACAAAGCACTCGGAGCTTCATTCTTACTAGGACACTTCATTATGATAAAAACTCTATTTTTAAACACCAGACTGTTTGTGCTCTTTATCGAGTCTTGTTGATTTCCCCATGGTAGCAATTACAGCTTCAGTCCTTGCTATGAAGACACACACAGCTAAATCAATACAGAGGAACCACTGACTGTTTTAACTGTGTAATTTAAAATGGCATTAAATCAAGGATAAAACTTTAATTTCAGTACTGTATTACTTCTTATACACCCACTCTGATACAAAAGAGTGACTTTTGAACTAATACTTTTAAAGGCTGCATTAAAAATGCACATATGAACACTAAGATGTATTTTTTCACCTATAACACTTCATTGATTTATGAAGGTTGAGGTATCAGAGTATAAACAGACTTTTGTTTCAAGATGAGTGGGCAACTGTATAGAGTCTAACAATTATTTTAATGTAAGCAGAAGGTCAGCAGACCAACAGAAAAGTTGCTAAAAAGCTATTTGTAATGTTGATGGTACATGTTGAACTCGAACTAGATAAGCATTTGTTAAAAATAAGAAGTGTTCAATTGGTGAAAAGTTTCATTCCCACCATGCAGGGTACATGTTGTACAGCCTGCTTGTTAATATATTGTACAAAAAATATAAAATATAAATGTGGTAGAATGTACATTACCTGAGCAGCTTGTCTTTGTTTTTCTCCACGTAAGTTGGGGGGACATTTGATACGACCACCTGCATGTCCAGCTGGTTCACGACAGACACCTACACAACAGAAAAAAAATACAAATAAATCTCATTACTGCGTTTAAGTTGAGCAGAAAAAAAAAACATTTTCAGCTGTGTTATTTCATTAAATCTTATCAGATGGCAATTCCATCACTGGAAAAAAAAAAGTCTGCATTAGAAAAGACAACGTTTACAATCCAACTGCGCTTCAAGCTTGTGACAACTGCCACATTGACGAAAAAGACAACATTCTTCCTAAGCTGTTTACATGGCTATTGAAGATGAGTATTCCACTAATATTCTTGTTTACTTGCATGTGTGCATGCTCTGATTATGGAAAAAGTGGAATAGCTGAAACAACTTGAGGCATTTTCCTGCTTTGTCTCACCAAAATGGTATTTTTTTCCATTCCCTCTTTCTCTTGTATGACTCATAATTAGTAGAATAAATGGATGAAGCCACTGTGGTGATGTCACCCACTGGTTAGTGGACTAGCGTTTTAAAGCCTTGAGTTTGGCATTGTGGGGGCTGCCATCTCAGTTTTTTTGCAGTGAGAGCATGCACAGTACTGAGGAGAGCATGAAGCTGATGGCCGACGCACTGCGACTTGAACAGTGCTGGGTTTGGCTTGTCCATTCAGCAGGACATAATGACAGCCTGCCTGGTTGTAATCTTTCTCATACTACAGCTTAAAATTTCCTAAAATATGTTACATTTTAAGCAAAAATAGGCAATGTTGTAACAGAACGCTGATTCATATTTGATAAGCACTACCTAGTTTTACAATTTAATCTGAGTTTCATGAGCCCTCGTCTAAATTACTCTAAATGGGACTGTAATATACAAAATGAAGGTCATTCTATATTGAAAAGACTCTAAACTAGTGATTGAGACAATAAACTCATTAGGAAACTGTTTAATGAGGTAATAATTCAAGTGAGAGGCAGGTAATTTTCTCGTAAGACTGGAGTCGCCCCCTGCTGGCCCATTAAAAAGAATGCTGGTTTAAGGCTCTTCTGCATTGGCTTCACTTTTCAGACTTGGGAGCTCCATCCATTTATTCTTGTATCTATGGGTCAATCACCTTCTTGAAATGGTTGGCTTGCAATATTTGCATATCCAAAAATCTATAGATATCCAAGACTTTCATAATGTTTAAAAGCAAAGCAAAGCAACATTCCCCTTCTGAGCAGAAATATGAGCTTTTCTTTTGTGCATGCATCTCTGCCCCAACCATGTAAACTGTTTAACATGCACAGAAGTGACCATAAACAGGCAAAAGGATGTGCGTCTCAAATTGCAGTAAAAACCCCTATTGATATTCTGAATGTGCTGAATACAAATACAATATCAGCATAACCCACATGTCTTAATTAGAAAATTCTCCATTAAGAGAAGGCCTAATTCAGAATATCCAAATCCAAGCCGTCTACATGACCAGTATCAAATTCAGGATATTCTTACATTCTGAATGATAGTGAAAAATTAGTGTCCATGTAAATGTAGTCAATTTGAATTTGTTTTTAAATTTTCATCTACCTCAAGGACATTCTGGGAGCCACATAAATCTCTCTGTTCAATCATGTCTTTCAAATGGAAAACGCTATATATAAGATGAAATAAAGCTCCTTATAGGAACATTATAAACCAGTCATCAATGTCAAAAAAATGTAAATATACACACCACTATCTCCGCCTTGCTGCTGTGTCCTTGACCATAGTTGTCTGTAGCAACCACTTCAAATTTAAAATACGACCTCCTCATGTTGCGGTACATGATTGCCGTCTTCACCACGCCGCTGTACGGCTCGATGACAAAGCCGTCTTTGCTGTCTTTAGTGTCTTTACCAGCAGGAGGGGGGATGATGAGACGGTACATCATAGAGCTGTAGTTTCCAGTGTCTTGGTCCAGAGCCTGCAAAATGTGGAAAATAAGAATCACTACACACAGTGTCATTATTATAATCATCATCATCATAATCACTATTATAATGAAATGTCATCATCATCATCCATGCAAATAACGCTGATCAAGTCATTGTTTCCATTAACATAATAATCAATTCTTTGATCTGCGATGATTCTCCTCAGTTGATTCCAGGTGTTTGAGCAGCTAATCAATACGCAGTGCTGCCATGTTTATTAATTAGGTCATGAATAACACTGTCGGGCTTGTATTTCTCACCAAAAGGCCACATATGATTGTTTTTCTGGATTTTGTCTTCTCCCGGGGGTTAACCTGCTGACTTTCAGTTCTTGCATTGTTTGATGTAGTACTCTGAATCAGCAGTAGGGGGTAAAGTGGTGCTTTGAGGCTCTATGCAGGTCTATTCATCTGTCCTGCCATTCTGGCTAACTATCAAGTCGCTCCCTCATTCACACATACATGCAAACGCCACATTCACATCCAGACACACACTCAGACAGACAGACATTGATTTATTGCTGGGTCTCTACAAGAGGGGCAAGGAGTACAGACTACAGATTCAGCTCTGAGACACCCACCACATCAAAGGCAACTATATAATAGCAAGAAACAAAAAAAAATGCATTTTTCTTATGGCCAGGGAATAAGGAAATGGAAGCAGTGAAGAAAAGAAGAAATAAAGGAATTATAGAAGCATTCGTATAGACAGATGAGGGAATAAGGGAGGACCGAGGGAAGAAAAGATGCACAGATCTATTTTTTGTGTTGTTACTTGCAGAGGTAAGTTAGAATAACTTTTCAGCAACACATTCGTACCTGCAGTAATATCAACCACCTGTTAGAGTATAGCTGCGTCTAGAATCCACCTCCATGAATTAAAAGCAGGTTTTTAATATGAAAGTGTTCACACTGGAAAAGTGGATGAATTAAATATACTTGGACATAGTACAAGGATTTTTTTTTCTTGTCATGAAACAGTCTCAAGTTAATGCTGACATTTCTATATGACCTACATAAGCAAACAAGACCATCAGTGAGAAGATTAGCTGTTCTATGTAGTTCTATGTAATTCTTAGTGCCAGCCACCAGGTCAGATTATCCTTAAAATCAGACCGCAAGAGACAATGTTTACATTTTTCCATTTGAGTAGTACATTGGCCAGTTAAAATGGAGCGGCAGATTTTTCTTTAGATAATTTCATTTTTGATGTTAGATCTTGAGAGTGGAAACACTACCGCTTTTGTCCACAGGGGCCTTCAAAATCAACACAATGTGAAAGTTCCTTGTCACCGCTTTAGTCAACCCCTCATTTTTGAGTTTAATTCATAGCTGTAAAAAAAAAAAAAGAGATAATAATTCGGGATGATAGTGAAACTGCTCCTGGAACAGGAGAACAAAAAAATAAAGACTTAACTCTTGGGGGAAAAAAAAAAAACCCAAAACATTTTGCTGCCTCTTAAATTGGCAGCCCTCTAATTGTCATTCTAAAGTCACAGTTTGAGTGCATGCATCATTTCCTTTGGGTCGAAAACATTACAGCATATTGATTGATTTTTTTTATTTCATATAACCCACCATGAAGATAAGTGTGTGTATCGCACACAGTTAGTGTGTAGAATGGAACTGGACATAACTTTGGACTTTTTCAACTACCCTCCCCCATCACGATATGTTTTAAATGACGATTGGAGGTGGACAATTTGAAGCCCTTTGGTGTCACTTCAACAGCATTAAACAGTATATCTTCAAAAAATAAATACATTGCACTTTATCAAGGTCAGCAAGTCCTTTAGAAGCCCTATCTGGCCAGTGTTTTCCCATTTTGACTGCAAATCAACAATGTGGAAACCATAATAAAAGCACCCACTCAGGAGTCCCCTGCACACCTGAGCCTCATTCAAAAGCATTTTTACAAGATGAGTGAATTACTTGGTGTGTAAGGCCATGTTCAGACCGACAACAACAATGTGTGAAAAAAATGTAGCCTCCTCATTAATGTCAATGAAACTTGGTGCCACTGCAGAATTCTGGCAAAAAAAAAAAAAAAAAAAAAAAAAGTGGAAAAGGTGAAGGCACTGTCTTTGCCAATCAAAGAGCCCACATTCCAGATAGATAATTTTGTAACGTGATTGGCTACTGTTTACCTTGGGATTGTGATCATGAAGAAGAATAAATCACTGTTGCTGTGGCAACTTTCTGGAGTTGCATGATAATTTCCACTGCTGTGTGGGGTTTTGTAACTTGTTAAGTCTTATGAATGTACTATTTGAAATTTACTTGATGGATTGTATTCTCTCTTCTCACTAGTGCCACCAGCAACACACCAGCAAAGACAAATTCAGGACCGGCTGCTGGCATAAATTCTCTATGTGGTTGTTTAGGGCCACAACCATTACGGAGGGGCTACACGATCAGTGTGACTTTCTGCGTTGCTCGCTCTGCGGCCACAGTGGCCTTGACGTCCCACCCGCACTGCGGTTTTTAGACTCCAGTGTCTTTTGTTTACAGTCTGATTGGGTAACATCAAGTGAAACACTGCACACATAAGCAGCAGTGTGTTAGATTTTGAGCCTGTTATTAACTGCTGGAGAGCCAGGATATATGTATAATGCAGACTTGCAGCAATGAGAGGAACAGAGAAGGTCCTCATGTGCTAACACTAGATCGATGAGATATAAACTTTCTTTCATCACGAAGCCTAATGTTACTCTACAGTTCTGTGGTCCACACTGCAAACTGGAGTCTGTTAATGGTGACAAACAGCTTGATCCACATTATGTTGTCTCCTCTATGAAAAGTTTTATTGCACTATTGTCCGGGTGCTGTCACTCCTATGGAAGCCCATTTCTGCAAATGTGATGAAAAAAGCGGATCCTTTAGGTCATTATAATGAGAAACTTTCTCAAAATAATGACTAAGATAATAGGCTTAGCCCTTATTTGGAGATGCTCAGTCAATATTTTGATATTGTGTCTAAAAGTAGAAGATAAAAATTAAATCATCCTCAAACCTTATGTTAAATTGATTATTTCCGTGGACATAAAATCATTGTTTTATGATTACTGCCCTGGCATCTGGCCTTTGTGTCCTCAAACAAATGGCAACACCTACACCAAGTGACCTTACACCTAAAATGATAAAATTCCTGCCTGCTCCTCACACTTGTCGACGGTGTCAGGTCGACCTGCTCGCTTTAATATGTGGAGCCGCTGTCACACAGATTAGTTACCAAGCAAACAGCAAGAAATCAAGCTTGTTTCAATGAGAAATGTACCATCTAAAATTAATAATACATTCATCACTTTCTAGCCAGTTTACCAGGTTAAAATCAAAATACACTTTAGTGCTCTTAACTAACTGTATGTGTTCAATTTGGGGTGCACAAATCTAGTTTAGAGCCACCAAAATTCTGGTCCAGCATGGGCCAATTGTTATAATACAACACCCCCTAATAATCTGAATTGGTAATTAAAGAGGGAAGAAAATGCTGGAGAAAAAAAGAAGGTTAAATTCCACACCTTCACATTTGCATTTTGTGAATTAAAATTAATTAGAACAACACAATCTTTGAGGGTAACAAATAGGTTTGCTAATGTGAGTCTCATCTGCAATCTAATCGATATCTGCGTGCTGGCATCCTCTGAGGGACAAGATGACAGAACTCCTGCACGTGCACTTGAACACGTACTGATGGCATGACAGCCCTGCATCGAAGCAACACACACAGATAACAAAATATAGCGAGGTACACACACACACATGCAAACACACACAAAACTCATTAAGACAACGGGTGTGCTTCAGACAGATGTGATGGAATTAGTTATACTTGAGTGAAACCACTGAGATTGAAAACGCACGTCTCTAACTTTCACTCCATCTTTTGTCTCACCTACTCTTTCATCTGGATGTTCGCGCAAGTGTGCCGCCAGCATCCCTGTCCATCTTTCTTGTCACCCTCCCGACTCCCGCTATTCATCCACCCATGAATCATGCATGTCTTCCCCGCCTTCTTCTGTCCAGTCAGTTTGTGTCTCAGCAGGATGCCAGTTATCTTTATCTAACCATCAATCCTCTCTCTTACTTCCAGCCTGCAGATCTATTGCTTCTCCCTGTGGTGATCGAGCAGACTAGCAGGCTATTAGTTCTTCCTGTCAGTCTGCTTAAATATTTAAAGAGGTCGTGTGACTGTAGAGCAGGTTACTGTAAACCAGCTCCAGCCAAATGTAGTCCTAATGCTCAAAAATCTGTATGCAAAACCAGCACCTCAGGCCTCAGGTGTTTGCAGTGGAGGAATAATAATTTGATATTCCAGGTTTATGAGTGAGAAAAGCACATTTTCTACACTTGTGAAACTGTGATTTTGAATGTGACTCTTTGTTGCGTGCTCTCCCTTATTCTCTCATCTTTCCTGTCACTCTCGCTGTGTATGATCTAATGAAGCAGGAATATCTAAGAATGATCTTAAAAACTGTAATAAAATATTAAAGCAGATAACTTTTCTGCCGGAGACCCTGCCCGAGTCTCTTGTGGCATCCAGGCTCATTAAAACATATTGCTACTTCTCAGATACAGGCTGAAAGAGATAGACTCTGTGACCCATTTTGGGTCCTGAAAGGCATTTTAATAATACGAGAGTTGCTCGAGTTGTTTACAGTGATATGAAATTCTCCTGAGTTAGGTAAAAAGGAAAGGGAAACAAAGAGACATATCAATTAACAGGTAGCTGGAGGTAGATGTCGAGGGGGAGACACAGAAGAATCTTACTAGTTAATCCTGTTACCTACTGGACTGAGTGTTGCCTTCATTTAAAATAAACAACACAAATACAAGCGCAGTACTGCACACAGGCACTGTGAGCACCTTCATACTGAGCTGAACTGAATTTTGTTGGAAAGCTGTCATGGTTGGGCTACTTTTCATAATATTTTGAGTCTCACATTAAAATCTGGGATATTCTTTTTTGCGAGAACTGGTAACACAAGGGAGGACAAGTAAAACGAACTTCTAAAAATTCAAAGCAATCCATGCAATGATATTACAAACTGAAGCCTAAAATGTTGAAATATAGTTGAAGTCCGACACCTCTGATGCGGTCTCAGAAAAACCTGAACATCATAAGCTTTACAAAGACATTATTTATTGCAATGAAATAGCATTTCAGTCAGCCAACTCATGTGGAACAGATTATTATGTAAATGGAGCAGAGGTGGCAAAAGTACACACATTCTTCAAGTACAGATAGTTTTGTACAACAAGATTCACTGAAGAGCATTGTTTCTGTGCAAATCGAACCTCCCTTTTCTCTGCGGTTGAGTCTCTCTCTCTTGTCTGTTTTGTCATGTCACGTCTTTTACTTTTCATCCTGTTACGTCTGACATGCGTGATAAGCACTGATGGATACCCCAAAATTTGTTTTATTTGTTGTTATGATTTTTTGTCCCATCCATTTAGGCTTAAATCAGTCAAGATGTTGAGAAAGCGCCGCACAATGATGTAAAATAAAAATGAAGAGTGCACTCTTCATTCATATTTTTTTCCCCAGTAACTTCAATGGATTACATTTACATTTATTTTGTGATTTAATTACATTTAACTAGTTACATGTAAGTATTTACTATCCAGCACTGATAGTATTCTATTAGACACTTGTGTTAAATGTTGTTGTGATTAGTGTAACAATTCTTGAATTATGGCCAAAAAACGTCTTTTGTGAAGTTGCAGTGACTTTTTACCGCCAAAATCAATCAGTTCATCCATGAATTCAAGTGGATGTGTGTACCAAATTTGAAGAAATTCCATTCAAGCATTCCTGTTATACTGCATTCATGAGAGTGGGATGGATGAGAAGTTACAGTGACCTTTGACCATTGTTGGATATAGGTTAAATACTGTGTGAGTTTAGAGGTGACTCAAGTTTAGCTGCCCAAACCATTTGTTTATTTATTTCATTGTATTTTATCTTACTTTGTCTTACTTCATCTTTAATTTATTTAATTTAATTTAATTTAATTATTAATTTAATTTAATTTAATTTAATTTTTTGTTATGTTTTATTTATATTAGATTTTATTTTATTTTTTGACAAGGACAGTGCAAAGCTTCTTAGTGGTACAGAGTAGCTATAAGATCATTTTCATCCGTCCCTGATCAGGAAACAGGGATTAAAATTTCTGCTAGAACAACAGCTCATATTCACAATACAACAACATCAGCAATGGCTTTTTATAAGTGATGGGTACATGATTTGTTCATTTTAACCATGACTTCATCTTGAATTGTATATGTGTGTATGTGTGTGTATGTCGGTACCTGTACTTGTAAGACGGAGGTGAAAGTTTTAGCATCTTCTGCAACCCCTCCGATGTAAAGAGATCTGGTGAAAACCGGCGGGTGGTCATTCTCATCCTGGATGTCAATTATCACCTTAGCTGTGTTAGCTAGGACACACAGACACAATTTACATGTTATAATGTAATCTTGCATTTGACATTATAAAAAGTAGCATGTGTGATGATGAGCTGCATACAATTTCTACTGCAGATGTTTCAAAAGAAACAGAAAGTGTGTTTTGAACTAAAGGAACAAGCTACAGGGATAAAAACCAACAATAACAACAATAACAGTGGAAGAAAATGATTAACAAGAACAAACAGTCATTGATGTAAATCACTCTGCAGTCCAACATGTCCCACATATCGCTAAGAAAAGCAGCAGCAGCCACCTATGGGCAGGGAATGTGTCCTTCTGCATTGTCTGCAGGTACACAAGAACACAAGTATTACATTTGCAGCAGCTCTTGCTATTTTTGTTTTTGGGTGATAATAGGCACATTTACACTAAGGGCCTAAAATTAGTGCCGCTGTTGCTCTCCTTGCGCAGGCTGGCAAGTGTAAAACTGGTCTGACAATGATTGAATGGTCTCTTCTAGTGGAAAGCTAAAGTTACAACCCATTTCCATGAGGTGATCAGCAGCATTTTGAGTAAACAAAGATGAAGCAGCAGAGACCAGAAGAGTTAAAGTCACTGAAAACCTGGTTTCAAAGATTCTTTATGACTAGCCTTTTATTGAATTTTAGAAAGACATAAGATATAAACATACATAAAACAAGAAAATAATAATATATAAACTAGTAAAAAATAGGAATATAAATGAGGCTGTGTTGTAACTGGGACCAAGTAAGCAGATACATAGATCTGTGCTGCACAAAGGAAAACTAAGCTGTGGGTTTGTCTCTAAGGGCCATTAATGTAGTCAAGAGATCTTTCCCATTTCAAATACTACCATTCTGTCCTACCCAGCAGAGAGAAAGATACTCGTTCATAAGCTGCCAACCTAGCAAGCAGATTATGCCAGTCAGTGATTGATGAAGCGTGAGCTGACTTCCATGATAGCAAACATGATAGCAGTCTGGATCCATTCTGTATAAATAGACGGAGCTGTGTCTTTCAGGGCAGCCTGGACCACCAACAGAAATTAATGAATGCAAAATGGGGCTTCCTGACCAACAATTCTTTGGATATAATTATGAATTGATGTCTGTTCTATACTTCGGGGCAAAACCAAAAAACATGAGTTAATGCATCCTCATCAGGGCATTTCCAACAGATGGAGTCACCTGGTTTCAAATCTCAAGTATTTCTCTTTAACATTAAATAATCATGACTAACAGTCGGGGATAAAGTTTTGTATTATTTATTAGGTGTTCAACACTCAAAAGCTCAACTTCATCAGAACCATTAATCATCATTAAAAACTGATGAAACAAGTTTTGATTCAAAAAATTTGCTGTGAGAAACATAAAGGAACTGCTGGAAGTCTAAGGATGCTGCAGTAGAGGTGCCCTGACCCTGCTCAGTCCATCTGATCAAATTTTTAAGCTATATGCGTCAAGGAACCTCACTGGTCATGACTTTTGACAATACAGCAGCCCACATCAGGGCCCTTCAAAACAAACCTCTTTGAGAAAAATGTCTATGCCAAGAACCAAATAAAGTTTTACTGTAAACAATGCTATCTATTTTAAATGACCGAAATATAGATTAAACATTACTCTTAACTGGGGTCTCAGTAAAGGTTAGTAAATATTGGAATGGCCTATCTCTTACAATAAGGGAGTGATCCATGTATCCCAGCTTTTAAGACCCATCTCAAACACTGACTTAAAGTAAACCAAAATTGTGATCACTTGTAACTTGACATGTTACACAGTGTATTCAGTCTTTTTTTTTTTTTACCTGTGTTTTGTATATTTGTATTTGTACACTGTCATTTGTAATGTCTTGGTTTTGTTACCTGCAGCTGAGAATGAACAGTTTTGCTATAATCTGACATGTTTACATCTTGTATTTTCATACTGATGTTCATTAACATGCGGTTGCCCTTATCAAATAAACAAATAAAGTAAAGTAATCCAACCAACCTACACATTCAGTATAAGACAAAACATTGTGTCAAAGAGCGTCTGTCACTCACAGTGAGTGATTGCAACGACTCATATTCAGTCTTATCTGGCCAAAAACAGAGTTGTGAATCGCACCCACGTAAAACTGCAAGACAATACCATCGACCAAATTCTGTAAAAGGTTTAATTATGTGTCAGAAAAAAACAAAAAACAAATCCCAGAATAAGTTTTACTCAAAAGACAAAATAAATCACATGAATCAACATTAATCTGTTTATCTAGGAAAAACCAATGAAACACTGTATGACAAAAATATCTATTCACGATTCCAACCTTCACTTAAATTAAAAAAACGGATTAACACATTGTTACAATCCCATTGATTTGTTGCCTGATTAAAATGCCTACCAAAAAGAATTGAGGAAGATTTGCTAATGACTACAATGATTTGTGGTTTTAATCTCCGCCGCAGAATGCTTAAATTCAAATAGTTGGATGAAATGAGAACAGCATGTGGTAAACGCTATAATTAAAAGGAGAAAGGAAAAGCCCGGCGAGCTGGGCATCAATTAAGAAGAATGCAGATATGTTTTGAAAGGAAGAAGGAGAAGAGAGAGAAAGACCAGGGAGACAGACAGTGAGAAAAAAAAAGCAGGAGAGAAAATGCAGGAAGAAGAGGGGACAGAGATGGAGACTAATTAGAGCCATTTTCGCTTCAGTTATAATTTCAATTAAAACTATAAAAACTTGTTTTGGTAGGTCCTTTCTCCCACATTCAGCTGGAGTAAATTTAATTTTAGAATGGATTGAAATGAGGATGGAAATGAAAGAAATTTCAGACGAGAGGTGAAGAAAGAAAAGTACAAAAAGAAATAAAATGAAAGACTGAAAGACTTTAAGGCTGTGCTGAGATTACAGCTGTTTCAGTTTAATTCAAAGGAGACATCTGTAATATATTTACTGTAATAAACGATGAAATGAAAAAAGAAATGAAGGAAACATGCTAAGTTGAAATACTGACCTCTCTGACAACACTTCAGCTGTGGTATCCTTTGAGATTTCTATTCCAGCCCATAACTTGTATTATTGTTTGCCCATTTCGTAAGTGTCTGTTTGTGAGTTGAAATTATGAATCATCTTTTAGAGGGAGTAGATGTTTATAACTGTTAAATTGAAAAATATGTTAATGGAGTTCAGCGGGGAACTCACTTCACCCGTACATGGTATATTAATTAGGAATTCAACATATGTAATATACCTCCTATGGCTCCAACTTGCTATTTCAACTGCAGAAGTCATTTTAGACGTGCAACTGCTACATATTGCTCCTTAAACACTGATGTGACACACAGATCACTCTATACCAATATTTGGGGAAAAAAAGTTAATACTTTACAGATTAAATCTTCAAACTTCCAAACTGCAAACCAGCTTTATTTTGCCGCTTTGATCATTGCAAACACATATTTGACAGTCAAATTCTGGACAGTCGCATAATTGCATATCAGTAAAGGCTTGTGACAGCCAATGAGACCCAAATCTAGTAGGAGAAGGGAGGAGGAAAGGCAAGCATTTTAAAACCACAGCAGTGAAGACAACAAGCTGGTGCAGCCTACAGGTTTGACAGACAGCTGAGAGAGAGGAAAAAGCTGCGTGAAAGGTAACAACAACAGCTAGGGCCCAACAGAACATGTCTTCCAAGAAATATAACTGTACAGACAAGGAGGGGAGCTGGAGAGAACTTGTACAAGGTAAAAGTAGAGAGAGCTCCAGAGAGAATGAGAGTCTGAGTGACTGAGAGATAAGTGTGTGTGCAGGAGAGAAAGCTGCAGCCTGTGGCAATTATCTTAATATCACATAGTGGGTAATGCACATTATTTCTTAATCCTAAAGTGTGTGTGTGTAATTAGAGAGAAGAGGATCTGTGAAATCTGTGGTGATGCAATTTGATGTCAAAAGTAAGTCCTGTAATCTTAGAGGTGGAGAGTTCATGAACACGACCATGTACTTACTCTTAGAGGGAACCCGGAGGTTCGAGGACACCACCCTCATGGAGTCTGCTTCTGCCTTTAGAACAAAGCTGGAGTTGGCCTCGTAGTCCAGGGCCTTGGCGGTGGAAATAACCCCTGTTGTTTCATTTAATGTGAACATACCTGGAGAAGGAAGGAGAGCAACAGAGATGAAGCAAGGCAGCGAGAGTGGGAGCAAGGATGAAAGAAACAGAGAGCAAAATGAAGGAGAGAAAGGCCAAACAGGGACACAGAGGCATAGTTGTTCTTTACTTTCTTGTATAAAACAGTTGGATAGTGAGTGGATAGTTTTATAGTCTAAAGTTTTAAAGAGTGAAAAGCAGGTAGTGTGCCCTGAGCTGTTGACAAAGGGAGTTGGAACACTGTTTGAAAAAGAAGCGCTGGCAAACATCAGAGAAAAAACAAGCAACCCAATCTGAGACCTGTTGACTCCAAGGCCCCATTTACACTGATCATTTCATGTGTTTCATAACCAAATGCATCATACTATTCTTTTATTTATTCTTGTTTTCCCTGGTCCTGTTTTGCAAGTCAAGGTAGGCCATACTTAAGCCCAGATGGTGGTGGTAATTCACCTTAAAGCTGTTTCCTAAAAAAAGTTCAGCCACAATAACAGTTACACTTCACCCAGGTTGACTATCAATGGCTGGAAATGGTTTCTTCCAGTTGCATTTAATGAGACAGCAAGGAAGTAAATTCTAGTGTAACTTCACTATCATAGACTACAGAACCTGTTGTAGGCAAAGGTTCCACAGTCCTCAGTGTAAACCAAGATTGAGTACCTTTTACTCATGCGTCTTGAGCCTCTTTCACACATAGTTCCCTGTAAATTACTGGGGTAACCTCTCATGCACCGCTAGTGATTCAATAGTGATTCACTATTCACACAGCAACGTTTGCACCACAGGAACTGTCTCCAGGGACTAGGAAGCTTTTGTGGAACTCATGCATTTCCACCAGAGGGATCAGGGACTCAATTTAATTCTGGGGACATTATTTTACTCCACAAAAAGTTCCTGCTCCCCCAGAAAATCCCTGCTCAGGTGGTGGTACTTCCCAAAAGTACAGGAATGTTTCTAATTGGTTGATACTTGCAGCATTTTATTTCAGCCACCATTTGTAAAAATCTGCAGCTGCAAGCCAGATTGTTTTTTGTTCACTGTGCTTCAACACATCAGCATAGAGTTACACCAGAAAGCATACAACAGATGGACGGACAAAGGAGAAAAACAATGAAGCCTTTTCATCGCTTTACACAGTGACATTGTTGTTATACAGTCCTGCAGAAAAATGATGTGTAAAATCTCAACAGACTAATTTGCCTAATCTTCACAGGTCTTTAGACCACAGATAGAACTAAGAACAGGCTGAAGGAACCTTTTCGTCCCTTGAAAAGTAGTTCCTGGAGCTAAAAGTTCCAGGTTGAAACGCAGCTTATACAGTTACATTCAGGAACATTTCTGTCTTGTGCCTTTTCACACATGCATCCAACAGGTGGTAACGCAAAGATTGGGGATGCCAACTGCCATAAAACTCAATAGAAGGAGAAAAATATGAGGCAAGGAAAGATGTGCTTGTACGTACATAACAGGAGACTATTTTCAGAAACATGGTGGGCGAGGACCTGTGTTTGTCTGGGGCTTGTGTAATGTATTTAATATTCGACAAGTTTGCAAGAGAAGTAATATTTTTTCATATCTACTTGAATCAGAAACACAAATTCAATACATTAAAAGAACTATTTAAAAAACGTTGGATGTCTGGAGTGTCGTTGGAATCTCGTCTTTTGTCAGACGACTGTAATACTCTACATGCCATATCAACATTTTTCCCTGAAATTCTACTAGGTCTTGTGGTGGGATTTCCCAGCAAATGTTCCTCAGCATTTCAGGGACAGACTGCAGGTGTGCAAGGGGTGAGATGAGATGGAGAGTTGGATCCATTTACACCTTTTCAGAACCAAGCTTGAGTGCTTCTCAAACCCCATTCTGAGCCACCTCATTCAGATGCCCAAGATACAAAAAAAAGTGTTCTACTTTAATTTAGGTAAGTGTTGTTTGTAATTTGTGAAAAATGAGAAGGTTTGTATTTCGTTTATCATGCATGTCCTCTGTTCCTCTGTCACCACAAAACTGGTGGCTTTTGCTACAGCAATGCTCTACAATACGATATAAGCTAATAACCCCTTATAGAACCTCATGGTGTGAATGAACCACCCACTTAATCAGCAGCAACAAGCACTATTCTGTGTATAAAAAGCTTGGGGTAAACTCACCTCCCTCGTTGCCTTCGATGATGGAGTAGATGATAGTTTGATTGACAGCAGCTGCCATGATGGCTCCCACTGGGGTTCCAACAGCAGCCTCCTCACTCACTGGTGGAAACCTGGGAATAGATCAGTCAGTCAATATCAACTGATAAGAAAACTGAATATGTATATGTTGACTGCGGGCCCACTTAATCTCAAGGGTCAACCACAAATTGGCAAGTTAAATACTACAGAGAGTATATCTGTCAAATGCGTCCAATATTTTTAACTCCGTCAGGCTGACAGCTTTCCGTACCTTGACTTTACCCCCAAAAATAAAATATATGTGATCAGTGTTCACAGATACAGATCTAGTTCTTGAAATCTGTGGTTAGATTCAAAGAAAGAGTTGGCTGATGAACAACAGGCTTTTTAAAACAGGTAACGATCAAACTCACTTCATCTTTTTCACCACATTTATTTTGTTGTCCTCTGCAATTGAATTTCTGGAAACATCATCAATGCATTGCTGCTGCCCAGCCAGCTGTTTATTGTAGGATGCCGAATGTCAGTCTGACATCAAAACAGTCAAAGCAGTTCAAAGCAGTCTCTCACAACTACCACAAACCGATCATGTAAAAGTTTGACACAAAATAAGGGCAGTAAGTAGTTCACTCAAGTTTCTGAAAGATGATTGTCACGACATAGTGGAACGAACTCCAGTGGGTGGCTAAAAGGTACAAAGTAATTTCATAAATATAAGGTATGCTTTGGCAAAAGGTCATCACAATTTCCCCTGAGCCCAAGATGGTGTCTTCAAATAGCATTTGAAGAAAGATAATCAGTTCACTGTGGTTGGAAGCAGAGAAAAACAAAAAAATGTCAGGTTTGAGGGGCTGCAACCTGAGAATGTCTGACATTTGTGCTTAACATTTAGTATTTAAACTGGTAGATTATAGAGATGTGTCCAGATCTAATTAGGTTATTCAGGAAAGCACAAATAATGTGATGAAAACAGTCATCACCATGGTTACCTCAGCATAGTTAAAAAAGGGTTCATCGACCCTAATCAATTACTAATTTAATTTACTGTAGTTTCTATTTCCCATGCAAAACAGAATCTTTCGATTTATAAGATGATAATATAACAAGTTTCTGAGTTTTCGATATCCACACTGACAGGGGTTGTGGTGGTGGGCTTCAAAGAGTTCATAAAACTTAATGTACCTAAAAATAGAGCTAGTTAGTATGTGTTAGTATGAGGATGTGGAATATGTAATTATAAGCCAAAATGAAATTATTTGATGCTTTGTAGGCCCAAAAATTGTATTGCCAATGAATATTGAGTTAGAAAATAAAACCTTTTCTTGATTTAACATGACTTGTGATATAAACTACACCCATTTCTGGTCTTCTATCTGAATACAGATACAGAGACGGATAATTTTGTTGGTTGAACAGATACAGATAGTGATGTCACTGTGCACCTCTAGTGAATTAATCAACTACTTGTTTCAAAGCTTAAGGCTCACTTATACTTCGCATTAGATACACATATGGATACGGACTGAGCTCCCTGTTCATACTCAATGTTCATTTCATCCGTATTTGTGCAGATTTTCTAAAAATTTACGCATATGGACAAAGTGAAGCAGTACCACCAAAGGTAGTAGAGGGTAATCTATGTGTATGTAGCAATGTATTTAATGGCTGTGCAGCCCACTACCATCTACAACATTGCTTGCTTTTATCTCTTTCTCTTCTTTTGGGTAACTTTAGATTCTGAACAGAGCCCTTTATTGCAGTGGTTCTCAACCTGGGGGTTGCACGATAATTTCTTGGTGTTGCCAGATGGTTGTGGAGAAAAAAAATTGAATATTTTTGCAAGCAGCATGGAATGAGACAGGAAACAGCTCTCAGTGACATTAACCCCTTAAAGACATAAGGGACAAGAACTCAAAAATATGTAAAATATAGCTGATGTAAGAAAGAAGAAATGTAAGAAATGTAACAGTCATCTCACTAATAGTTAAAACTATAAACCCGCACAGAAATGACAACTACCTGCATAAATCACTATGTTCTGAACAGACACAAACACTAACAAAAAGTAACATTTGCATTTTCTAATATAAAGTAAATGTATGCTGGCAAGTTACATTTGTGTGTAAAAGGGGCATAAATGAGTCTTCTGTGCTAATATAAACCATACATGACTTAAGTTAATGGACTAAAAGTGTCCTGCATGAGCCTTTAAGATGATATACATTATGTTTATCTAAAACTTGTTCTGACTCTATTAGTGACCTGAGCCAGGCGGTGAAATTATACCATCCACAGCTTTGAGGGAGAACCCAGGCATGGTGTTGTCTCTGTGCACCTGCATCCCATTGCATGCGGTGGGCAGTATTCCCTGCTTACAGCCTTGACAGATTTTCTTAAAATCTGGCAACTCTCAAATTTCCAGCAGATTTCGCTCCATTAAATAAACCCAGTCCAGTCATTAGGCCAACCGTCACAGCTGGCTAAACATTATAACATGGGCTACCAACTGGCTAAGCTATCAAGTAATCACAATGTGATAAATGGGACTGTTGGGGAGCGAGAGTGCGGGAGTGTGTGAGAGAGTTTGTGTACTGTAGATGTTAACTTCCAACCCAGTCAATTGCATCTCTAACCACCTGCTCTGTCCAAACACTCCTCCATGCAAATATGCAATAAACCTGAAGTTCATCACATGAATATAGATTAAAATGAAAATCAGAAAGTAATGTGTTGTGCAACTTTAGGAAGATTAAATTGCAGCAGCTGAAGAGAATCCTTTAAAAAAAAAAACAGAATATATTCCCTCTTTCCACATCAGGCATTTTTTTAATCACAGGAAAAGCAGGGGTGTTACTAATAAATTAACAATGAGTCTGTACTAAGTGGCCCAGTAAGGCATGACAGTGTGACAGTGAGCCAACATGCACAAGACCCCGAAACTGAGGCAGCTAAATAGCCATCATTAATTTTATTGTTTACACCCACGCTTTTCCTACCGTGATATGCCAAAAAGTCTCCCGTGAAAAAGCCTATTTTGTTTTCTGTACACATCCTGTCCCAGCCAGACTCATATTCATTTAGCAATGGCTCAGATTTGTTCTTTCTTTTTAGATATACTTCTGGCTTATATTCTGCTGTTATAAGATAGTATATCACAAAGGTTTGTACTCCAGTTACATGACTTGGACCTGTCAGACCTGAGTCACAAATTCAATGACTTCAGACTTGACTTAATCAAAAAAAAAAAAAAAAAACACTTGCAACTTGACTTGGACTGTAACACCAATGACTTGTTACTTGACACCCTCCCCCAGCCCAAAGATTAAAGAGCACTGCTATCAGTACTATTCATTCTCAGAAAGTTGACACTTAATTCCTCAGTTCCACTTTCATTGAACCAGTGACTGTAAATAAAGATGGACTGTGTATATCCAATGCCTGCCGATGTACTAAAATGAAGCCAAAATATCCTGGAAACGAGCGCTGGCATCATGTGCTGAGGACATTATTTGGAGCCACAATAAGTGGCTTGAACCCTCTGACACCACCACCAATCTAGTTGTAGGACAGAACCATAAAAAGCTGACATTACATTACTGAGCTCCAATAGGACAAAAGATTTCGTTCATGTCCAAAAACTATGCGGTGGCCAACAAAAGACAAATTGCAGGATACAAAACATTTGGGTCAAAAATTACAGATGGGGACGCAACAACTTTCAACTTCCTTTGACATTTGAAGTTGTACAAAGAACGGTAAGTTGAGGTTAATATTAACATGTAAGCTAATGGTTAGCTAATGTTAGCAGCTAAGTAAGAGCTAAGTAACTTTGTAAATCAATTAGGCTGGAAACTCACTGTTAAATTATTCCTTGTTTAGGACTTAAAGTTTGACGTTTAGGACCTCAGATATTATTAGGGTATTGTCAGTCTCTGGACTTGACTCTAAAATTAAGTGCAAAGACCTGAGACTTACTTGTGACTTGTAAAACAGTGACTTGGTCACACCTCTTGTACAAATTAAGATTTAACAAGAAATGAGGGAAGAGGACGTTGCATTTTCAGGGCCAGTATCTTAAAACCATAGACCACAGGGACACTCCTGAAATATATTCTCTTCTGCAATCAGCAAAGAGCCAAACCTCTGCAAGGTGTAAGTCGGTGGATAAAGAATACTCTTGATATTGTATTAAAAAACCCAGACAGTGATATTCAGGAGCAGAAAAAGAGAAAATGTTCTCATTCACAACCATGTGGTTTTCAAATTATACAGAATGGGACTATAATAGGATTCAAGAGGAGAAGCTTTATGAACTCATTGTGCAGTTGGAACCGAAAATGAGAAACACCAAGTCTGCAGTTATGTACTTTAGCTGCAGCAGCACAAATATAGTCCATCAATAAATCTGGACTTGTTTTGTAGTCATGTAATAACTTATAAACATTAAATTATTATATTCCTCTCCTCTCATTGAAGTATTTTCTTCCAATCTCTCTTACGTCCCTTTTTCCTCTTTTCTCTCCACTCCTCCCACTTCTTCCCCACTAAAATTTTAATTTCCCACTTACACCCACTCCATTCATGCCCATCTACATTCCTCCTCAAGCGCCCATATCTCCTCTTTTCTCAATCTTTACCTTCCAGCGAACATCCCAGCAGACCTCAGTTACAATTGTTACCTAGTCCTCCATCCCTCCCTCTCCACAATGGCTGTTTGACAGGGGTGAAGGAGCACAATGAAGAGGATACCCCCCTGCCCCCACACACACAGTGGACTTAATGCACACATACAATACAACCACACCAGCGCACATGACTATGACTATACTTGTGGATGGGTCAAAACACATCTACAGGTGTAAAGAAGCACACAAAACTATAAGTACAGTACATGATTTAGTGCAGATGAACACACACACACCTCTACGCACACACACAGCTCATTATCAAGCCCCTGTTTCCTCCTGCTGTGCTCTGTAATCATTGCTGTCCTAACTACAGCAAGCTGGGCCGATACTGATAACAGAAACACACTCGCACACACACAAACTTGCACTACTATACTTGTGAGGACACTGCACTGACTTTCAGTCAATTCCCTGGAGGATTAGTCTAGCTGTATTGTCATTGTAATTCTAACATTAACCCTAAAACCAACCCTACAATGAAAGATCTACCTTGTAGCGACAGAATCTTTGGAGACAGAAGCACGTATTCAAACTGAATGTAGGCTACAGGACATAAACCTCAACAGAGCTACGAGAGTGTTCAGTGTTTCAGAAGTGTGTGGGGAAAGACAGAATTATGAGGGTAGTGACAGATGTTGGCAGTGATACCCTCCTCTCTGTGGGTCTTTCCCTTATAGCCACTGTCATTCATTTGTCTCAGCCATTATGTTTTTTTTTTTTCTTTTCGCTTTTTAGCCCGTCTCTTTCAGATATGTATGATTCATCATGTTCCCCTCTTGTCATTATTCTTTCTGTGCCTCTTCGCAGGGCTCCTTTTCATCCTTCTCTTTCTCCACTGCAATTCTGGTTCTGTCACTTCTTTTAATCTCTTTCTTTCTCTGAGTCTCTTTGTCCACAATAAACTACAATATTTTCTGTGTCGAGCAGTGCTTTGGTTCTGTCGGGCTCTGGCAATGGCTCCTCACACAGACTTTTTTTTTCCCTCCGCAAGACACTTATGTTTGATCTACTGTGTGACATACTGTACTCAGCAAGGAAAACCCGAGTCGATCAAATCTCACTAGCTGGCAGCCCTTCTGATTATTACTACTAACGTTATTATTATTATTTTAGCTGGGGATATGCTGTACAGTTTTAAAAACCTTTATCCAACTGTCACAATGGGACGCCCTGAGCATAAATATGAAATCCCTGATTGGGAAATGTACAGATTGCTTCAGTTACTTTGTGCATTTATACTTGAAAAGGAAAGCAAGAAGCAAAACAAGAATATAGATCTGCAGATAGGTTGGAAGATGCATACAATGCGGCAGCACAGTCACGACAACAGTTAGCCAAAACATATAAAATATTACTGAAATAACATGAAACAAGCTCATTGCTGTTCATAACATAACTTTTGTTAGCAGTACTGTGAAATTGGATTATGGAACTATTTGAACCACAGGACAGCCTAACAAAAACTAGCAACCAGTCAAGTTGCAGTTTATACCTATGTCTGTCGAGAATCATAAAATGTAGTGAAGACTTTGAATTAATTTAATTAAAAGGTATCAAGTGTATATATATATATATATATATTTTTTTTTTTTCAAAATTGAAATTATGTCCATATTGACCTGTGATTCCAGTGAATAACTTCCAGTGAGAAACATGCTGTCTTCACTTAGAAGCCTTTTTTTTTTTTTTTTTTTTTTTTTTACAGAGGAGTGCAGAGGCCTGATAGAGCTTCAAGCATTTTTGCAGAACATTATGATGTCAAAGTGAAGTTGACCTTTTGGATATGAAAGGTCATCTCCTCATCATTTTATCCTATTAGATGTGTGGAATTAGTGTATGAATTCTTGAGTTATGGCCCAAAACGAATTTTGTGAGGTCGCAGTGACCTTTTACCATCGAATTCTCATCAGTTCATCCTCGAGTCCAAATGGACGTTTGTGCCAAACTTAAAGAAATTCCCTCAAGGCGTTCTTTATATATCCCATTTAAGAAAATGGGACATACGGATGGATGGAGGGACAACCTGGGAACATAATGCCTTTGGCCGCAGCTGTCACCGGCACAGCGGCTTAAAAACAGTACAAAAACCCCTGCCAAAATGTAGAAATTCATCCTACTGTCCATGGTTTGGATCACTGATTGTTCAGGCAATGAATCAGTCATTGTGATTGGGCTTAATCTGTACAGTTTAAACCCAGTGTAATGGTCATGTTTGCCCAAAAAGTCTAGATCATTAGACTGGTCATCTGACCATGGTCAAAGGCCAAATATAGTGGTTCCAAACAGCTACACTGTTCTGAAGGGGGAATGCCAGCCATTATAGAATAGGGCAAGACACAATAATAACATAAATATGGGGATATTGGTGCACATATTTAGGCAGTCTGTCCTGGTATCAATCCACAATGTAATAACTGTAAAGAATGAAAAAAGAGAGCAGTGAAGAGTGAAGTTAAAGGAGGTTCTGTAACTGTGCAACTGTGCTACAAGCATTTCTCTTGGGTCTTGAAGTATGTTCAGATATGATTGTATGAGCTTGTCATAGAGTTTTTGTCTGCTAGTTAATGATAGGATTAGCCAACAATAAGTGGTCTAACCACTTTATCTGGAAAACTGGACCTTGTTGGTTGGAACAAAAACAAGAGGCCAACAGCTAAAGTTATGGGTCAACATTATGGTATCCTTAAATGTTGTCACTGTTGCCTTTTAGGTGGACATTCTCAGCACTTCATATGATCCCAGCTTACCGTATATGTCAACATCTGTGAAAAGATTTCAGAATTTGGGAACCATTGCTCTCCTCTGACTTCGATAGACACTTAAGGTTAAATTCACGGTTACTACGGTGTGTGCAGAGTTCATGGCAGAACCGCTCCCTCCACACAGGTAAACCATTTTATGGTAAATGTGCAGCAGCGCAGTCAATCCATGTATGCCTGGTATCAGCTATCAGTTTGTCAGTTTGCATGAATACTTCCCTAGTAATCAACTAACATGGCAACCATGAGCCAATCACAGACTCTGAACTGGTAGTGTTATTTGCAAAGGCCTCTAAGGAGTTTCATATTTTGACCGAAGAGTGGAGCTCTGTGCGGACCCTCCGCAGGCCCTCTGTAGAGCTCCACACTCACTGCACAGACCCTCCTTTGTTTTTTCCTCTTTTGTCAGTGAATAAAGTGCATTTTACAACCCTGAAGGACACATGGGAGTGTGGGCAGGCGGGTAGTGAGGGTGAATCTTGAGCGATTTTGTGATGTCTGTTTCTATTGTTTATGGGCTAACACATCAGAAAACTGACTTCTTATTTGCAGTTTGTATCTGTACTGTCTGCACCATGGTTTGAAGGTTGTTTAATAAAAATAAAAAGCTAAAATTACTGCCAAGCGGTTGTTGTTGTTGCCTCCGCCGAGCAGCCAAGTTGCCGTTTAGATCCATGTCTGTCCAGGCTCATATAATGTGTATAGTGACTTGAATTTAATAAATAGTATTAAGTGTATTTTTTGGCAAACTGGGAGTTATCACTATATTGACATGTATGATTCCAGTGAATAACATCAAGTGAGACACATGCTGTCTTCACTTAGTGACTATTTTTACAATTCAGCGGACTGACAAAGAGCTGAACATTACAATGTCACAGTGAAGTTGACCTTTTAGATACGAAATATCATTGCTGTATCATTTGAGTTATGGCCAAAAACAAGAGACCTTGTACCAAATTTATGAAATTACTGCAAAGCATTGCTGAGATACTGTGTTCATGAGAATGGGAGGGATGTGAGGTTGCAGTGATCTTGACCAGTTCATCCTTTAAAAAGAAAAAGACTTTCATGATTGTCATTGATAGGACAGCTGAGGTGAGGACAGGAAAGGAGGAGAGAGTGGGGGAAAGATATGCAGCAAAGGGCCGCATACAGGAGTCAAACCCATGGCCACTGCAGAGAACCCACAGCCTCAGTACATGGTGCACATGCTCTACCAACTGAGCTAACTGGGAACCCAAATCAGTTCATCCTTAAGCCCAAGTGAACTTTCGTGCCAAATTTGAAGAAATTCCAACAAGGTGCTCTTGAGATATCGCATTCACAACTTTGGGACACACAGACGTATGGATGGACATCCTGAAAACATAATGCCTTGGCTGTCATCGGCATGGAGGCATAAAAACTTCCCTGCCAAAGATCTAGTGGCATCTCAAACTCAGACTCTCTTCTCTCCTTTCAAGTCTAATATAGAAAGTTTGGGCCTTTGTGGCCTCTGTGTTTGAATATAGCGGTCAAGAACTGCTTCTGCTACTAGAACACCAACCTCAGATGTCAACATGGTGTTCTTTCCTACAGTCACCACATCTTTCAATGTATCCTCCTGCTCCCTCCTCTCCCTTCCAGAGGGCTGCTAATTGACTGTAGGATTTTCATTAGGAGACTGTTGAGCGAGGGATCTTAACTGCCTGCAGTAATAACCTTTACAGGCTGGCAGGAGTCCTGTAAGTTACTTCTTCTCCTGCTGTGGCCATTTTTTCTCTGCACCGAAAGGCTTCAATTTTCAGATGTCCCCACAATTTTAAGAGCTTATAGAGACATGCTGGATGAAGTCCAAACAGTTTTCTGATAAGGCGGGATTGCAATTTTACAACATCAGAATCTTTAAAATGAGGTTTTTCAAACTGTTGGTTTTGGTCTGTTAAGAACAAACATTAACACAGCAGACTGGAGTTGAAATGACGTAGTAGTGAGCCAATATTAATAATTTTATTACACTTGCCAGGGCATGTAACTAATGTATTTTTTCTGTTTATTTCTGCTCAGCACTGTCTGAATAATCAAAATTCATTTTCTGTACCCTCTGGCACTCTCCTCCTTTCTCTAATCCCACATCTCTCTCTCCTACCTCTCTCCATTCTGCTTGACTGGTTCACACACGACCTCTCCATTTTTGTCACTCCTTCTTTCTGTCAATCACTTGCTCTGGTCTTTACAGCTCCCTCTGTAGCTCCCAAACCGATTCTCTCGTTTCCGTGTTCTGTCGGCAAGTGTCTCAGCATTTTTTTCCTCCCTCTTATCATGGCCCTCTTCTCACCTTTTGCTTTACAGTCTTGTCGTAATTGTCAACTGACAGTCAAATGTCTGAACTTGAGCCGAGGATTGTTGAAGTACTAATACATAAAACATATGGGAGACGGAGCAGGGAGAGAAAAAGGACCAGCAGTATATTCAGTACAAGGGCTGTTGGCAAAAGGAGGTGATATGAAGAGAATGAAACATGAAGCAAGAGCAAAAAAAGGTGGGAAAGGATGACACAGTGACAGAAAATCGGAAAGAGAATAATAAAAAAAATTGTTTGCGTAGATTTGAGTCAAAATGACTGAATCAGGGAAAAAAACATGGTTGACAAACAGAGTCTGCGTGTGCAAATGTGCTTTTGTAAAAATCAGTTGTCCAGCATATTGAATGTGTGTAGACTGATACCATCTTCCAATCCTCCTCCTTCCTTCCTCTTCCACACCCTCAGTTATTTTGCAGTAAAACTATATTTGAAATTGTTATAGAAAAAGTTTTAAAAAGCTTTTAAGGCCGCAACCTTTATCCAACTGAATATAAATGAGTATTACTTAAGCTGTGAGAAAAAAATAATTGGACAATTGGGTATTTTTTTCTCACATCTTTTAGCTAGTATCAATGACTTACGACCTAAGTGCCACAGTGTCGTGTGTCCCATGATGCTGTCACCTCGGTGTTGCGCACTAAAGCACACCGAGGTGACAGCACCGAGGTAAACACATTAAGTTTTAATTACTAAGCTGAAAGTTTACTTGCTGTAGGAAAAGTCATTTTAGTATGATAAAAATATGAGGGCTTGCATGCAATACAAAATGTGAAAATAAAATAATATTTTCAGTGTGAGATCAGGCCTGAAATCAAGCCTTTAGTGTATCATACTTTATTCATTTTGTCCTGTGGTGCTCATGTGCATGTTTAAGATCCAGTGTTACTGACTACACTACTTTTATGTTACATTCTCCGAAATAATCACAGAAGTACGAGTAGGCATTATAAAGTAGAAGAGGGTAATGTTGTTTCATAGCAAGTAATCAAACTCAAGTTTATTACAGTTCATTACAAACCCAGTCATGGGTGATGTTGTATGGCCTGGTTGAGAGTCCCTTTGATATAAATTACACTTGTTCTCTCCTCTTCTTTGGTAAACTAAAATTTAAAGGGAGTAAACCCATTTGGAAAATGTAGTCTGACTCCGCAGCCATCAAATTTTGACAACAGGATTCTATGAAAAACACTTAATTTCAGGTGGTAATGCATTACATAGTCAATGTAGTAATAATATGAAAAACCTATTGATAACACGTTATATTACATTGATCCTGCTTAAAGTATTACTGTATTGTGTTACCCCCAACACTGGTAAGATCATTTTATATTAGTCCATTTGTCCTCCAAACTAACCCAACAAAACTGCTGCTCCAAAACCAACCCAGATTAGTGTTTTCTGATCTGGTGCCTGTACCTGCAGGATGACAAAGTTTGCCAATATTGTTAAAAATGACCAATTAAAAGATAATTTAAATTACTTCTCTGATTACAATTACAACTATTTGACAGAGCTTAGGGAAAGATTGTGGTACTGGTAAAAGAAATCAACAGTGACTGTTGGTATTACACAAAATACAAACTTTGGGCTGCTACTGTAGGTCAAAGTCATATGTTTGTTGTTGTTGTTAATCTCAAATTCTATTTTCTCAGTCGCCTGAAGAGAGAAAGTTTAATAGCTAATACTACTGTTGTCTTTGTTGGTATTGTTTGCACTTATAAATGTCCTGTAAATGTCCTGGTACTGTTCTTTCATCTGCACTTATAAAACAATCAGCCTGAGGTAGGTTGAAAATTTCTTCTTTATACACCTTTGTGTGTCAGTTTGCATTTTGAGTAGTTTTAACGAAACATTTGTGTCGTGTGAGTGATTTGACTATAATTTCCTATCTTTGTCTCTGTGTGTGTGGTTGAGAGAGAGAGAATGAAGAAACTTCAGGAGATGGTAATGATTTTGCTTGTTATTATCATTAATCAAAACAAAAGTATTGTGATTACCATCTCCCCGTCTCTTGAAACCACCCCATTAATCTCCCTCTCTCTCTATTCATGATACTTTGTCTTTCTTATTAGATGCTTGACACTTAGAACGTCAACTAATAAGATCCACTTCAGAATCAGAAAATAATGACTATGATACGTAGCAACCATGTTAAAAAAGAGATACTCATTTAAAGAGACACTTTTAATGAAGAGTTACTTAAAAAGACTGTGTGCAAAGGTACATTTGCTTTCACTCTAAACTTATCTATTCTCTTCCTCATCTAATCTCGAGCCTTTATTCTGTGGCTTAGGGAAATGCAGAGTGGTGAACTGGTGCAAACACTGTCCTCCTATACCAGTAGAATTCCAAAGAAATCTTATAGGTACCTGTGTGTTCACCTGAATAATAAAATGGACTTGACTGACAATATAAATGTATAATCTAAGGAAGGCCAGAACAGAACATCTGCTGAGGAGACTCAGGTCTTTTGTAGTGTAGGGGCACTCCTAAGGACCCTGCCTCTGTGGTGGCATCAGTGATCTGCTGGGGCAGCAGCATCTCAACTGCTGACAGGAAGAGACTGGTTAAGAAGGCCATCTCTGTCCTGGAATGGCCCCTCGACCCAGTGGAGGTGGCAGGAGAAAGGAGACTGATGGCTAAGCTATTATCCCTGATGGAGAACATGCCCTACACCATACAGGACACTCTGATCAGCACTGGGCAGCTCCTTCAGTGACACGCTGCTTCACCTGCGGTGTGTGAAGGGGAGATATCCACCTTTCCTGCTGCTGTCAGACTCTACAATCAACACTGCTCCTGGCAGACCACACACACCAAAAACTGACAAATTCGCTCGAGTGCAATATCAGTGTATACTAAACTGTGCAATATCAAGATCTATGTAATAATGTAATTTCAGTTGCTGCATCTGATTACTTATTTATGATATCTTCCTTTTTTATTGACTGCAGATTTTCCTGTTGTGGGATCAATAAAAAATTAGAAACGCCGGAGACACACTGCCTACCTGAGCAGTGTGTGTTGTGGAACTACTTGCTTTTCATTTCAGCGCCAACGTTAACAGGTATTTGGCAAAAATAGACAATGATAATGATATGTTGATAGTGACAGTCATATTGACATCATAACAGCAACACTGCACCTCTCTCTACAGTTTCAAAGTCTATATCTGTGAAATATGTCACAGACATGAAAAGATCATGTGAAGGGCAGTATTTTTCTAGTGTACTCTCTTTCTCTCTCTTTCTCAGAACGACGTGACTGCTTTCTGGTTAAAACGCTTCACTTCTCTTCACACAAAACTCAATGTGGAGGTTGGGGCTGGCAATAGCAGCACCACAGCAGCAACGCTGACTGTGTGGTCACCAGATGTGTGCAAGCTGCAGAAGTTTAGGAGTCACACACAGGTAAAATATAAGTATTGTTACATAAACTCTCTGTGTTCATGATACACTGATAATTAATTCATAAGTGAGGTCATAATTTCATGCAACAAATAAGTAAATAAAATAAACTAATTTGATACAAGGTTAAAAATTGATGTGTTAAAATGATGTGTAACAGGTAAAAAAAAAATGAATAGAAATTACTAAAAATGTTATATATGCATCAGGTCATTGTTTACATTGCACATTTCTTGTCCGGAGCTTTTGTTCCACATTCGTAGTGCCACTGCAGCCAAGTTCACTGAGGGATTGTATACAACGCAAGGTGAGAGTTGTCTCATGAGGCTCTGCTTTTTTCACTCATTCAAGTTGAAGCTCAAGCAGATGGTAAAGGGACTTTCAAGAAACCATCAAAGGACTTTCAAAAGACTTTCAAGAACTTTAAACCTCCTTTCATGACAAGCAGCCAACAAGGTATTTCTTGAACTTGTAAAATTTATTTTTGTTTTATGATGGCGCTGGGCATCATTTTGCATTTACTTTCATTTTCATGCAATGTACATTATAACTTATTGAGATATTTTGTGTTTATTCATGATTATAGTTCCCACAGCGTGACTATGGCGAGAAACAGGATGTGCCTGTGTCTGTGGTGTTGTGAAGAGAGCTATACAGAGGTAGAGGTAGCATCCTGGATGTAAGAGACACAGTAGTGTCTATTGCAGTAAATACTGTATATAAGCTATAGCTTCATGTACAGTATGAACAACTAGGAAAGAATTGGCAAAGCAGACAACTAATGTAAAAGCTGCCCGCTTTTTGTTCACAAGCTGCTCTTGTATTTTGGACGTCCTCACCGTATCGCTCATGAATTCTTGATAGTTGTGTAGTTGCTAAATGCCTGAGCCACGATAAGAAGGAAGAATATCAGAATAAAGGTTGGTTTACCTCCCTATATTCCCTTTATTCATATGCATTAATGCAGAAACACACATAATCTGGCCATATGTTGCTTTTTCCAGTGTGTCTGTTAATTTGATCATCAGTGTCATTACATCTTTGTCTTTGGGAGCATTGTTCATTAGGGTTGTGTGACAATGTACACCATTCTTTAAAAACTGTCATTGCACATTAGCCATCTTAGATGCACAGTATTCATCCATGCTTGGGAACATTAACTGCCTTTAATTGAAAAGAAGCTTATAAAAGTGCACAGAACTTAGTCTGTAATTTATTACAGTCGAAGTCCTTGTAGGCATGAAGAAAATTAATGAATGAGCATCTGTGGCAGCACAATCCCAGTGGACAGCGGTAGTACAATACCCTGCGCACTCAAATGGGACAAAACAACACACCTTATGGAAGGATCTGGGAAATTATGACTATATTTAGGCTCTGCTCGGTGTGCGCTCAAAATACACTTTGCATCATAATTTTTCTCCCTGTGTTCATGTTCATGCTGCAGTGCGGCTTTATTTCAGTAACCACAGATCAAGCTGCAACATACAGCCTGCCAGCAGCTGACCTTTTAGAGCAACACAGATATGCTGTGTAACTCTGTCAAAAATGGATTTTCAGTTTTGGAGTTTTATAGTCAGTCCATCTTAACCTTTTTCTTTGATCTGCTGGTTTGGCAATCTGGATGTCAAGGCCAAGAAAACTGTCTCTACAGTTGTTAAAAGGGAGTAGAAAGATAACCGGCATCCAGCAGAACAACATAAACCTGTCCAAAAGGGAAGAGATGTGGAGAGCTGACCGTGCCTACCCTCCTTTTCAAGAGTTTCACACGCAACCGTCTGGCATTGGTTTAGGGTCAGGCAAACCTAGTTGCATACATTCATGCCACAACTCCTATTTCTCAGGAGGACATCGATGTTGGAGGTTTATTATATTTTCAGACACAAGCAGATGGATGGCTTCAGTTATTTAATCTGACAGACTGAGAGCTTGTCCACTTGCTGCGTCTTGTACATGCCGTTTCTATAGTTACCTATATTACTATGGGTGGTATTTTTTTTCTAATTGGTTGAGCTGTTAATGAATATCTGCTGGATTATAATCTTAATCTTAACTGTCAGTCATCAGTCATGTCAATTATCCACCACTGCATATGAATCAGACTTTTTTTTTTGTTGTTGTTGCTTGAATTGGCTGAAATGAGTGTTTGAGCAGAAAAAGCAGTCTCAGCCATACAGCAGCAACAACAAAAGGCAATACAATTCAAAGATAGGTTAAAGCTTCTGGAAATTTGGCTTCAAATAGTAAAAATCCATATATGAAATCAAAGTTGAGTGTCTCATTAAGTATCCACAAAATCTGAGTGGAATAGATGGTCATAACTCTTAGAAAACCTGGTTCCAAAAGCAGCTCATTATGCTATTTAGACCATATCTCAAGATAGTGTAGGCATGGCAGATAACAGTTTGAAGACCTTTGAACATGAAGAGGCTTTTAATATGCAAAAGACATGTGTGTCCTCATATCTATAACATGTTAACAGATGTCTGGTCACCTGACTGACTATAAGCGTGTTTATCTACCAAGCTCGCTGAATATTCAGTGTCAGTCTGTTGCGTGTTTTCTTGGCCATGTGCATCTCAACGCTTCTCTGCTCGAGTCTTTACCTGCTTGTCTGCTTTAGTTGACTTCAATCTGTTATCCTGTCAGCTCATCTGTCACTTTAAAGACTTTTCTGACTGTATGTTGATAGTTTTTTTTACCTCAAACTTTTACTGTAGTTTCTCCCATGTCCCCCACTTCATCTTTTCTTACTCCCTCCCTCTATCTGAAATTCACACTCCACATCTCTGAATTGCTTCTCTCCACTATCCTCTCCCAACATCATCTTCTATCTGTCCTTCTTTCTCTCTATTCAGTTTCCCACTTCACTCTCTCTCTCTTCCATACCCCCCCCCCCTCTTTCTTTCGCTGTCTCCCAGCTGCAAGCAATCTTATAAATAACAACACCATGGTTGTTTGCCATTTGTTGTCACAGTCGTAACATTGCCAGGAGCATTCTCCGTTTACTTGCCTGTTTGTGTGCATCAACAAAACAAGGTAACCTTCAACTGCATCGGTTAGACATATATACTGGATTTATAGAGCCACAGATCGGACGTGCTTGTTTTGACGCACATTGGGGGAAGAGGCGTTTATCTCATAGTTAAAATGTTTAAGGGCCTCAGGGACTTTATTCATTTTGGCAGAGAAGACGCTTCATTTGATAGAAGAGAGTTTACAGCGGATGAAACAGGGTGTTGACTTTATACAACAGACAGGAAGTAAGTAACAAAAGGGGCAAAGGTGAAAAGAGGACAAATGAATTAAACAAAAATAAAGTAATAAAAATTACATACATTACATACTACATTGCTCAATTGAGAACATCCAAAGGAAGAAGCAGTCTGAGAAAAGCCAGACTTAAAATGTGTAACTGTAATGTCAAAAGCTTAGCACAATTCAAAAAGAGGAATGCCTATTTCTGCACATATTTGAGAGTTTAGATGACCACTCCTAGCTTTATGTGATTTTCTTTCATACAAGCAACTCATTTTTTTTTGTATTATCCAATATCTCATTCAGTGTCTCAGTGGACTTGGTCAAAGCTTTCTACAAGTCCCTAAAAATTACAATATATGAGAGGAACCGGACTCAATCCCTAGGAAAGGAAATTCAAAGACAGGTTTCCCTCCTCAGACGGTCGGGTGCAATAGGTGGAAAACATAGATGTATTGCTGTGGAATGCAGCCGGAACAATGCAAATAGAATATTCAGTTCACATAACCCAGGTGGACTGTCCACTTCTCAACATGATGATATATTCATAAAGTCAGTCTAACTTTTGATCAGGTGGTAAGTTACAGTGGACAAATGTAAAGTTGTCACCCTAGAGTGAACAGAGCGACGATTTAAGTGTGCACATGTAAGCAGGTCTGCAGGTTTCCTACAGCTTAACAATGGAAAATCACAGTGCTTCAAATTCAGAAAAATCGAGCAAAGAAGAATTTTTGAAAGTGTGGCTGCTTGAAATCCAGATGTTTTTTTGATTTTATTTTACCCAAAATATCGAGAGACAGGAAAGTGTATGAAAAAACAGGGGCGAGGAATAAGTGAGAGGAGTAATAAGTGTTTTAGCAAAAGATGTGTGCTCGTTTTGAACATTACATGTAAAAAATGTAACCAAAAAAGAAACACAAAGCATTCAACAGGAAGACCCTTGCTATTCTTTAAATATTATACTGTTTACATTTGTGCTGTCAGCTTGTCAGTCATCTGTAAATCACTTTGAATTGCACTAAACTGCATGGAAGGTGCTACTGTACACAAATAAAGGTCCAATTTATTGTTTGATTCTAGTCTCAGAAAGCCATGCTAAATTGCTTTGCACCAATCAGAAAGTGTTAAATATTTGTAACAGCAGTGTTGTAGTACTCGAGACTTTGACTTAGTCTTGAGACCACTTTTTGAAAATGTCGGTCTCATCTTGGAATTGACGGCATTTTTGCCCAGTCTTGTCTTGTCTTTGTCTCAGACAAAGGACTCACTTTTTTATTTTTCCAAGACTGGGATACCACTAAATTGCCTGTACATTGCCTAATTTATTTGTTAATATCATTACTGTGATTGGATGAAAAGTGTACTGCTTCAAATGCAACCAATAACTTCATTCATTTCTAATTTGAAATTTTTGTTGCCATTACCAGCTGTCACTGCCTCCTGTCCCCCTTCACATGTACTTCAAGGAGGTGAATGCAGGAGACATAAGAAGATGTTGTGGCTATCTGGGAAGAGATCTCAGCCAACTCCTCTGCAATAAAATCTGGCTAGGCTATTTAAATCACAAAGTGTGTCTGCAAAACAGTGTCCAAAAGAAAACACACAGCTAGCTAAAGTTATGTTCCTGCTTGTGATAAACAATGACGAGACATATATAAGGCTATTCAGTTAATGGAAATAGCTACTTTATATCAACAGTCTGTCTCGGTCATGTCTCAACCTGCCTTGATCTTGGTCATGACTTGCTCTCAACCCCCTCAAAGTCTTGGTCTTGTCTCAGTTAAACACATTTAAGTGAGACTTGGTCTTGGTTAGGGTGGTCTTGCCTACAGCATTGTGCAATAACATTCGTTTTATCCAATTAAAATCTCTGTTTAAATTTAGATCAGTATGTCTATAAAATAAAGCAATATAAAGTCTGGCTCTGTATATTTCTCAAGTGCATGAATTATGTTAAGGAGTGTTGCATAGGAGAGGCAGAACTATTATGCCTGTTACACATGCAAGATTATGATGCTTTAACACTGGATGAATTCAGCCAGAAATTGATGCATGCATCTGTTGTAAATTTATTGTCTTACACTGCTGACAAAAACAAATTTTCTTGCTATTTCAGTTATCGCGATGGCAGATGAATGCAATTGTTGTCTTTCAAAGGCAAAATTGACAGCTCTGGGTTTGTAATTGTCCAGCTGGCTGATGGTGATAAAAAGGGTGACCTGCTCCTGCCTGGCTGCCTGTGATTCTTGAACAGAGAGTGCACTGTATATCAGTGCAGAGAGGCTGATAGATATGACCTGATTTATCTAAATCTCTTATACCATGGTGTTTTGTTTTATCTCTATTTTTTGTAGTGACGCAAGACAAAGCAACATATTGCCATCTTTGATCCCACAATTTCTTGATTAAAAACATAGCTTTGATGCTTAGAAGTGTTTTGGCCCTTAACTCTCTGACTACTTTTTAATTAGATTCATTAACAAAGTAACAGGCTATGGGGCATTTTGACAGCATGCATTCACAGATACAGAATCTTACACACACACACACACACACACACACACAAAAGAGACACACATACATGCTCATATAATTTCACATGCATACACAAGCAAGAAAGTGGTGGGAGGGGTTTGTAGATTCCAATAATCTTTGAAAACGCAATATTTTCTCTCTGTTCACTTAACCTCATGCTGATAATTGCCACTGGGAACTGATAACTATTCATGTGTATGGGATACTGACTGCATACTAATTCTGCAGGTGCAAGGATGGTCCTACAGTGAGAAAACAGAGAGAGGGTGAGAGAAGGGGAAGAGATTGTGCTCCACACACAGTCGGTACAATGATTTTACAAACTTCCCTCCTCGGCTTGTTAACTGTTTTACTAGATTAGAAACCCACAGAGTGAAAATGCACAAACAGCAGGTTACAGTGCCAAAGCTACGCTTCGCTGGTGTTCGGTCTCAGTGCATTGAGCATGTGTGTGTGTGTGTGTGTGTGTGTGTGTGTGTGTGTGTGTGTGTGTTAGTTGTGTGTGTGTGTGTGTGTACACAAGTGTGTCTGTATCTCAACATATTCAACTTTATTGCATACGGAAGAGACAAACCTTGTTCCATCCTAAAAAACGAAAGAAAACATTAGAAATCTACATTTTTCATAAATCTTAAATTTTAATAAACATACCGCATTCAATTCTCTGTTGAATATGTGCCATAGTATCTGATGTTATTAAATAAGTAGTTCAAAATTAAATTAAACAAGCAAGAATTTGCACTGGCCGTGACTACTGTAGCTTCTGCAGCATACATAATGCATGCATCCATGTGTACATGCATTCACAAATACACACAATCACTTGACCCCTGTGGCTAAAGTATAAGACCAATGAAGCCATATCACATCACTATTGATAATAATGATAATGGCTACTACCGATGATGCTTCTCACAAAAATGTACAACTAATGTTTCATGAGTTTGCTCATGTTACATGAATCCATTTAGAAGTTATGCGCCTTTTGGGGATAGGCCACATCTTTTTGCTCATTAGAGTGAATTTGACCTCCATGCCAAATTTCAGCCTCCTCGGGTGAAATTGTGAAATTTTTGTGGACCGATTTACCGGGTAAACCTGATGGTCATAGTTTCTTACAGCACTGCTGGTTGCAGCCTAAGACGTTGTGTACTACAACTCCAACAGTAATGGCAAGGCAAGTTGTAATACTGAATTATGCATTGGCAATTTGTAATACTGTGGACTTCTTGTTGTGTGCAGTCTGTAAGAATAAGGACACTTTTGTTGTGGCTCTGTGCTGCAGCCCACTGGATATGAAAATTAACATCAGCTGTAAAGGTTAAAGTGCTGACTTTTAGCTATTGTCATTCGATGAACCTGTAAGAAATTGTAGACCCTTTTTATACATTCCCATAAGGGTAGAAATTGGGGCTAGGAGTCTTACACTGCTCACCCAATATGGATGTGACCAACCCAAAACACACTTGAAGCTGATAGTCAGCACTTTAAGCTGAGCTGTTCCATTTGAAATGCAGTTTGCTGGACTACTGAGCCAAAACAACAACAAAAAATGTGTCACTGTGATCAGATGAGGCTAACACAGTCATAGTCATACAATATACAGAGATAACAGTTTCACTATTCAATACAAATTATAGTAAAAGTGTCAGTCACTTTCTGGATAGTACAGCTTATTAACTGTCTGGTTACACCATTTAAAAAGCAATTTCTAATGCATCTTTTACTATTACTTCTTCAACTGTATCTTTAAAATGATTGAAATGAAATGAATCACCACTCTACTAAAACCCCCAGTGTGCGTTACTTTTCTACATGAACTATTTTCAAAAATACCATGACTGTGAATTGACAAGCTCTTACAAAATGATTTTGGTTTGACAAGCAGGAGTAAGGAAACTTTTTCTCAGTCGGGGTTCCACCAACAACTGTTATTGAAAGTCTGGATTGTTTTGAAGTTTTGTGGTTGGCTGACCACCATCCTCTACTGAGGCCTTAACTGAATATATACTTTCACATCTCATGGGTCCATCCATGCTTTCCTTCGGGACATTTCAGTTTACTACTTTCTATCCCTGATACACTGAGATTAGACTGACATTATTTTATTGTGCAAATATTGTCAAGAGAATAGCCCACCAAATCCATCCATCCTCTTCTCTTTTCTTTTTTTGTTAATCCTTGTTGTTCTTTTGCTTATCCTTGTCAGGGTCACACACCAAGAACTTCAAAACTGAACACTGAAAACTAATGCAGTCTGTAGAACCTGATTAAACAAGCAATCTTTTTTGATCACATTTGAAATTTAAACATGTCACCCGACAGCAGTCTCAAAATATGCATACTCTAAACCAGATATGAAAATGAGGGACTTTTACTGTAATTGTTGTAAAAATAAAACAGTGCCACTTTACAATAAGACTACCCTCATAAATGGTTTATAAATGTTTATTATTCAGTTGTAAACACTTTAAATATCATTAATTACCTGTTATAACACATTCGATAAAAAATAGCAATAGTGAGTCGTTGCTTGCCAATGTATCTGTAATGTTAAGCACCATATCTATTACTTATTTGCTTTCAGTTTCATTTGGCATATCACATTGATAAATCAAATTACAAGATTCATAAACTATGGCTTTAGCAATGTTGTTTGCCTTGACTTTTTTTTTGCCATTTCCTTTTACCACTTATGTTAGCATCTCATTAGTAAGATTAATTAGTACTAAGCAGTGAAGTCTTACCAAAAGGTGAGCACACCTTGCAAGAAAACTGTTATAGCTTGTTTATAATTGTTTATTATTGATTTGAAGTGTTTACAATCTAATTATAACCCATTTATAAGGGTAGTGTTATTGTGGTTAATTTATTAATTAATTCTATTATTAATTTATTTATTAATTACTTTGTTTGGTAAATGCGTGCATAGGTTGGCATATCATCACTGCTGTTTGGCTATTCAGCCAACACATCCTCATACCTACACGACAGAACAGATCAATAACCAAAAACTACCAAAATGACAGATATTACCGGTGGAGAGTACCAGCAGTGACAGGCTTATTGTACCTTAACTACGTTATGTAAGTCATGTGACTTAAGACATGTGGCATTATACATGTGGTTTACATTCTACAATGGTCGCACTTTGGTCATGTTTAGCCATAAAAAACTACTTGAATAGGTTTAGAAAACAAAACTACTTGTGTAGATTGAGGTAACAATTGTGGCTGAGGTTAAAATAGCATTACGTATGTCAAGTGACAGGAGTGACACTACTCACGTGATGGAAATGACGCAATGTAAGTCACACACATAATTAAACTTTAGTAAATTTAAAACTTTAAATCACTCCACATTGACTTTTCGTTTCACAAAGAACACAAACCCCAGTCTCTTGAGTTTAAGTCCTGTATTTGTTTGAGCCATCCATCCACCTCACTTTACTCTTTATAACTTTTCCTGTCATATTTAAGTGTCTGCTGCCTAACAATAATGTGAATCAGTCGGAATGAGCCACTTGCACATTTGACCTAGACACTTGATTTTCTGGTGAAAACTGGCCGGTTCAGCACATAGCAGCTTTAATCTAGCATGCCCTTTATAAATGAAGGGCACATACAAAATGCCTTTCAAAGTGTTAGCATGTGCAGATAACCAATTTTGGATGAAAAAAGGACATTTTAAAATTGCATCTTTTAATGTAGTGATGAGCAGCAAATGTGACTGAACAGATCCCTTCTTTTGCTGCAACTCTTTTGAATATAGGAATCAATATTACTAACTCAGCCTTGCCCATGGCTAGAAGCCTGCATGTTGAAACCATACAAAATCATTAAGCTGCATTAGTAAGCTCTTAAAACCACACTGGTACAATGGTTAGCTTTTATTCAATAAAGCTGGGATAATTAATTCAAAGCTGGTACACTGTACTCTGAGTGAATACAACACGGAATTACAAGAACAAAAACACAAAAACTATCTCTCTTACACACACACACACACACGTACAGACTAAAATACAGACACAAAAATGTAAAATAAGGCACACAAGAGACATACAATAGACAAATACCCAGAGAAAGGGACATCCACAGTGCACAAACAAGTGTGTGCACGCAGGCATTAGTGGGAACTGTGTATTGATTAACAAATACAATACAAATACAGACGGATTCTAGCACACACTCAGAGGCACAAACACCTTTAGCTGGAAGCTATGTTACATATTCATAAATGCAGTATTATATGGCTGGCTGACAACTCTCTTTTTTGCCTCTAACCCTTTTCCTAAAAATAGAGAGGAGCTTTACTCTGCTCTGTGTGAAAGACAAAGCTTGACATCTTGAATTTTTTTCTGTAATAGTGGGAAAAGATGTCTGTATTGACACCGACGTTGCAAATGACTCCTAAACAAGCTTATTGGTGAAGAACTTGCTCAGGTGTTTGGATAAGGGACTCTAAAAGCAACTGAAATATAAATGTAGATGCAGATGCATTTCTTCTATAAAATCAGCATCAAAGTTTAATATTGAATACTGAGTTGTCACAGAGGCGACTGGGTGATTCTTGCATGATGTATGACAGATGGCATAAGCAATGTGAAAGTGAATTGCATCACAGCAAAATGCCTAAACACGTACTCTGCATATAAAAATGTGGAAGGCTTTGACGTGTGATGAAGGTAGACACAAGGAGGGAAACAGGAAGACATGGAAAAAGGAAACACAATCTGAAGAGAGAATGAAAAGATGAAAGAAAACGCATACTATCCTTCTAACAAACAGTCAGTCACAAAAAGCTGACTTTGATTGGCTCAAGGTTGGATGGCTGGTCTCTTTTGAAAACCGTCATTTTGAAACATTTGGGAAAAAATATGTTTCTAAGCATCCTCTTGTGCAATTTTCATCTAAGTCTGATGTCTTCAATATTGTGCTTAACAGACAACATAGCAAGCAAATGGAAGGAGACCGATTCAACCTTCAACACCATTGTGGGGGGAAAAACAGACATATAGAGAGGTTGATAAGAGTTTTAGAAGCTACTGCAATGTGGAAAAATAAACCCAAAATATGCACACAATTGGCCATGACAGGATCTAAGCAGATTGTGACCATTTGAATGTTGGTTTCATATTTGACAAACAGCACTTGAAAACACACAACATGCATGAATTGCCTTATTGTTAGCAAGTAGGACTTGACTATGGGGGGATTCGTACTCTTGATCTTCATACCCCCATAGAAGGCTACTGTATCACTGGAGAGACATGGACTTTCCACACACCTCACAAGTTGAGTCAGTAACGATGATTTGGAAAATTGGATTATTTATGTGTTTAACATTGATATTTACCATCTAGAGAATATCTGTGGATTTTGGTGGCATTTCAATGACAACTTGTGGAGAAGGGATGCACAATATTGGATTTTTGGCAATATATGATTTTCTGATATTTTCTAAGAAATTTTAACCGATTGCCGATGCTGATACTAATATCTTCACATATTTTTCCCAACTAATACAGAAGAACATGAAATGTCTCCTGTGAAGAATTAACTCATGATTCTGCCTACATGACGGCCAAGTGGCAGATGCACCACCTAGTGGCAGAATATCCAAGGACTTTTCATCAGTGCTTGAACCTAGCATCCAAATACATATAGAGATTAGTTACAATAGCTCTTGGACAAATTTCTAAATAGCTTATCCAAGTGAAAATGGGGCTGTCTTCTATGGAAATCCAAAACAAAAATAATTTTGTTTCCGAGACTTATGGTTATGGTTGTGGTTGGCTAAGAAGAAGAAGTGTAATCCTAACAGATATAAAAGGTTTCCAGCAGATTTGCTGCTTGGACCTCAAATAAAAGATAGAGAATGACAGTAATAGGACAGAGAAGAAGAATAAGAAAGGTAAACAAGAAAAATGTTTGTATATTTGATGAGAGATGAGAAAAGACAGAAAGAGTGAATGATCAAGACAGAGAACCAGAGATAATTGCTGTAGATTATAGTTCAGTTTCACATCTGACCTCACTCACACCCTCACTCTAGCTGATCCAAGAAGAGAAAACCTGAGCTGACCCCATGACCTCATAAAACAAGCTCCAACTAGAAGAATTATAATGATGACTTGAGAGTAAGAGTGTGTCTGAGGTAAGAGTATAAATTTATGAATGTCTGTTGAGTTTGTTGCATGAGCGCTGAGTTTATTGGTATTTCAGAACACACAGTGAATAAAAGAGTGTGTGAAGTGTATGTGCTGTCCTTACAAAAATATGAAATCAATCCATCACATTTATTGTTGTTTCACAGCTTCAGACGTAGACATTTCTAAACCTAGAGAAGGAAGGAAAACACTTTCTTTTGCTTTGTTTTGGATTAAACACTGTTTCTTTATGATATTTTTAATGTATTCTTGCTTTGTAAACAGCTCTCTATATGCTTTTCCACTGCCAGGGGGCATGGTCAGACCTCTTTGCAAGATTCAATACTAAAGCATGCAAACATACTGAGAAGAAATCACATGCATTGGCCAGCCGACCAGGCACTGATGGTGGGTCATAGACAGACCAACGGTGAGCACAGAGGAGGTGACCACCCAGTGTGCCCTTGTATGTGTTTTATATTAGTTCGGAATGAGTGTCTGCTTCTTTTTATACATTTCCAGTAGATGGTGAAAAGCGTGCTGCTGCCCCTCACAGTTGATGCTGCTGTACATATTTGTTTTGAGTGGAACTGTGAGATTTGTATAAAGAAAACAGACTGGCTGAAGTTCATACATTCGTTTTTTGTTTTTTTTTTCCTTTTATTCTTTTCTGGAATCTCCTGACACTAAAGCACATCATTTAAGTTGTAATCAAAAATGAATTAGACAAGTAAACATCAATCATGCTGTCCAGACTTAACGCCGTCTGTTTGATTGTGTGTGTGCATGTTTGCGTTTGTGTCTATCTTTGTGAGGACCAGCATGAGTTTTTAACCTTTGAAGTGGGGACTATTTATCAAAGCGAGGACATTTAGGCTGGTTCTCACTTTATTTTTACATTAATGGCCTCCAGAGGCTCTTATATGCCTCTCTCAAAATAAAAATGCAAAAAATGAGACAAAAAGGGTAAGAGGTAGAGGTGCAGAGAGATGTAATTATTTGTCTGTTCAACCAACAAAATTATCTGGCTCTGTATCTGCATCTGGATAGAGGACCAGAAGTGGGAGTCGTTTATACCGGAAGTTGTGTAAATTGTGCGAACATTTCATTTTCTACCCTAATATTCATTGACAATGCAATTATTGTGCATTCAATGCATCAAAGTGATTTAATATTGGCATATCTTTTATTTTTAGCTGAACCAAGTTTTATGAACTGTCTGAAACCTACCACCACCTCCCTTTTAACAGGGAGATATTGAAAAATAAGAAACTGAAAAACATGTTTTATAGACAGAAAAAAAATATATATTGCAATATCCTTCAGTTGAAGGGACATTTTCCAAATAATGATGAGCAACTTCAGAAAGAAGAAATATCTGTTTTCCCTGCATTATTTGTGCTTTCCCAAATAACGTATTCGTATTTGAGTGCATCCCTAGTCAGAAGCAGAAGGAGAAGTGGAAGCAGAAGAAGAGGCAGCAGTGGCATAGGCCTCGAGGGGAAATTCAAATTTTTCACTCTGTTATTTTACTGAAATATACACACATGCACAAACAGAACCTATATACATACACTGATGTATAGAGAGATGCCAAAGGGGGAGAGAAAGGGCTGCCACATAGTCAGGTGCCCCGAGCAGTTAGGGATTCAGTGCCTTGCCAAAGGGCATCTCGGCAGTGCCCAGGAGGTAAACTGGTGCCTTTACCAGCTATATGTGTGTGTGTGTGTGTGTGTGTGTGTGTGTGTGTGTGTGTGTGTGTGTGTGGTCTGAGAAAACAGTTCTCTGAAAAATTTCTCCTTCTTCCCGGTAGAGTGATTTTGCCTGGTTGTGCTCCTATATTTTTAATGTTCTATAGTGAAATATGGGACAGTAGAACCATATTAAGTGCTCTTTGCTTTAATCCATCAGAGAAAAGTTCATCATAAAAGATTCTGCTCTTTGCATGTTAAACCTCCCTCTTCATATCTTAATTACACCTACAGTATATTGATGCCATTTATTCATTCTCCAGATGAAAAACAAATCATTTGTCTTAGCCGGGAGGAGCAACTATCATCCAAAACTTCAGATGCTTTTTTTTTGGTTGGGTGTGTGAAATTGAGATTGATGTCTCTCTCTCTCCATAGAATTTCCACTCTTGCAACAACTAAATGGCTGCGCAAGACAGTAAGTATAAACTCTGTGCATGAGTTTGTGTGTTGGTCAGTCTGGTGGAGCGTGAAATATCAGCCTCCAGGTTTATTGGTGTTTTATTAGTAATTTACAGCTTCTGCAGACAAATGTTCAGGTAGGCAGACATCTCTCTCTTGTTTTGGCCAAAAAAGCAATTTCAAAATCTTTGCATTCAGCAGGCGTCGTCAACAACCAGATGAACAACAAGTCTAGCATTTATTTATTTTCAGTGAGGAGAACCTGTATATCTTTAATGCTCAAACATAAACACAGAACAAAGCAGCAACTAAGTGTCATGGCAAGATCTCCTCTTTCCATGTGCAGATTGCTACATGAAACCTATTACATGGATGCATAAATAGCAAATATGCAAGAACATGCTGTGATGTCTTGTAAAGTGTGTTTAAATTATGATAAAATCTGACTAACATTAATTATGTTAACAATGAACATCTCTCTCACTAGTCAGGTTCGCAACAATTCTATAGGACTGCCCCTTAGTAGCAGTTGTATTTTTCTCTGTATTTTTCAGCATGGGCCCCATTTTCCCATGTTTTTGTGTCTAAGTGAATAAAGGGAACAACAATTTTTTATAAGCAATTGTGCACTGTCAAAGTACATCCACTGAAAGTGTTTGTTTTGCCACTGACAGGCTCAGATTGTTAGTATGTGTTTGACAACTTCATGGAAAGTATCCTTGTTAAAGAGAAAAGATCCTTTTTGTTATCCAGAAACAAACGATTTATCACCAAAGCCGACAAGACTCCATTTGCAGAAACTAATTTTCTCATTGTAAAACACACTCCCTTCAAACTTGACAAAAACTAAAACTCACCATTACTCCAACAATCACCAGCTTTGCTTTGGTAAAACTAAACCCTTTATTCACCATGTCAAATGTGAAAATACTGAGAGAAAAGTGAGAGGAAGGTCGGACATCAGAAAACAGACAACAGAATATTTTCACATCAAACGGGGTGAATGAAGGGTTTATTTCAACTTCGTATCATTGTTAGTTATCTCTCCATATAGTAGCATGAATTGTCTGTGGCACAGTCTGCCATTCCGGTGCTGTATTCCAACGCCATGCACAAGGGATTCACAGGAAATGACACAAATGACAAAATTCGAAAAGACGAGAGCCTGCACATGTGCACACTGCATGTAATTTCAGTGCATGTGCATACATCATGTAATGACAGTACAAGTGTAGCATTAATAATGTACAAAGAAGACAGATATGCAAGTTGCTCATATTCTCCAGTTGTATTTTTGACAGAATAGCTGCACAAACTGCTTTTCCTGACCCCAGTGATCCATAAATATAGCATTTTGAACAGCCCTATGGTACTTGTACTACTACAATGTTCTTAATCTTATCACCAGTCACAGCAGGTGTTGCCACCAGAACTGAAATTTTAAGGATTATATAAGTATGTACTGTACGTGTGTGTGTGTGTGTGTGTGTGTGTGTGTGTGTGTGTGTGTGTGTACCTGTATTCCTCCTGAGTGAACACAGGAATGACAGAAGGCTGGAGGACTGTGATCTCTACCAGAGTTGTGTTCTCCTTTGCAGGCGTGCCATCATCATAAGCCACCACCACCAGCTGTCAATCAAACACACATGTAGATAAAGACAGAGTCACAACATTTGGTTGATATCCACATGATTGTTTGCAACATTGCTGTATAGTGCCACCACTGCTCTCTGTTTATACCTTCTAACACTGCAAAGACATCAGTTCACACCTTTTCACAGTCTGCTGACAGCCAAATAAATGAATGCACCTAATGCACGACAGGCCGATACTAAACCAAAATAATTGTCTGCATCTTTGTTGCCTGCTCTCTAAAAGCACATTATTTGCATGGGAATTGGAGAATAGGATGAGTGTGCATCCCACTGGAGTGCTTATTTTTTCCTGCTTAGCCTTTCTTCTTCATTTAATTGGTGGGTAACCACTGTTAACCGGACCCAGAGGAATCCTAATGAGGGGCAAACTTAAATATCAAGACGTTGAAAATATTGTGTTTCCTGCCTCTTACTCAGCCAGGAAATTGTTACTGATATTTCATTGCCCTTCTTTATATTCATACAATAACTCACACCAACCAGGAGTGTGCATAGATAACGGAAACTGACGGAAACTTTCTAATTTTGTTGAAACATGTGACAGTTAACTGTTTTGCTCAATAGCACAGTGATGTTTTTTCAACTGCACTGAATATTAGAATTGGCTGCTTTTTAGTTTCGAACCTGTTTGTTTCCAACCCAGCAGACTTGCTTATGCATGCCAAACTGCTCCAAATTTGTTTTTTGAAAATACTTAAAGCTGTGGTGCCTTTAAGAGAAAATTAGGTAGATGTTTGTTATATGTCAGTAAGATTGTCTAACTGACTGTGTGTCCTATTAAAAATGATACCTTGAACAGCATCTACCTCAGTCATAATACCAAAATTGTACACAGTGTTGGACTGATTCATTTTGTTTGAGTTATTGGGAGCAAACGAGGTAGAATTAGTCCCCTGAGTGACATCTTCAGAGGACGCTGAATCCTTGTTGTGTTAATTAAAGCCCAATGAAAAGATGAAATTAGCATGGCCCAAAGCCCCATTGAGGCGTGCAGCTAGGGAAAAAGGCAGTTTTGAAACTAATAAGCTACTGCAGTATACTTTGTACAGTGGATGGGGATTTATAAGAGTGCTCTGTACAAAAGACACCTTTATGTACACAAATGCTACAAGTAAGCAAGTACAATGAGAGAGAGATGATCAAATACATTTTAATGACTCATTTCATGTGATGTTGTCCCAACCCTCCACCCACTAAATACCAAATTCCAAAAGCTACAGCAAAACTGGGATGCATTAGATAATTCCTCTCCAATAATGATGTCTGTATTGTACTACAGCCCTGGTGCCAGTGTTTACAGTTTGAATAGATCAATTTGATTGATTGGGAATTACATTAAGTGATTCAGCATACTGTATTTACTTTGTGATATACAGTGGACTCACTGCCACTTGATTATATTCAATACACTGAATAAATTACTGTCTCATGGAAGTTAAAACCTTTCCATTGTAGATGTGCATGTTTTATAATGTCTATAATGTGAGTGTAAAATAAAATTTTGTTTTGTTCTTGGTGCAAAAAGTATCCAGTATTCCCTTTACAAAAACAAAATTGATTCCCTGATTCTTTTTTTTCTCTCTTTTTTTCTTGCTAACGCCAAATTAGGTGTCATGTCAAAGATACATTTCCAAATTTTGAAACCATGCTAAAGACATGCCCCTTCTTCGAGCTCTGGCAACTTCTTCCAAACACCTGATATCTGGCGTTATAGGTCTATTCACAACCTCTGTATAAACATCTGAAAGAAACCTGGTCCACTGAGCTGAATCTTGAGGTGTCTGGCAACACTGGGAATGAAGGATAGACAAGAATTTAAACTTGCTTGATTAACGTCAGGTGCAAATGGTAGCTGCTAAAATGTTCTAAGTGGCTAGGAATCACATACACCTCCAGCAGCCAGAAATGGCTCAACAAAATAATCATAATCACACAAATGAAGGGAATATGGCCCTACAAATCTACAGCATCCAATCAATTTTTGAGTGTATGGGGTCCATTCATTGACTATCTCAAAGATAAATAATTGTTAGATGTGTCTGTCTACCTTTACCTGTGCTCCTGTAATACCTGACTATGTAACAGCATGAAAATGGCTTAAAAATAAGTAAATCTGTATATGGCTGGCAACTCCCCATTTTCTTCTTATTATGTTTGAGTCTGCTGGGGTTTTATTTGTCTTTTGTAGTTTCCATGTGTCCTGAACATAAATTTTGAAAATTAAGAACAAAGAAGAGCAATTTTCCCTTTTCATACTATTTGATTTCAATAGACTGACATTTCCTAAAGCAAATAAGCATCATTTGGTGTAGCAGAATTTGTTTTTCTTATTTACTTTCCAGGAAATCCTCTCACAACCCCTGTGGGGGGTCCTGACCACTGGCACACAGCATAGTGTACATTATGGATTACTGGCGACCTGTGAGTCAACTGTGTGTGCAGATACTTACACTGAACTTGAGGTTGGGCTCCTCGTTGAGGTTTACTCGGGTCACAACATTTCCCGTCTTTTCGTCTACACCAAATATACTCGCAGAGTACGGAAAAGCCTCCTGGTCCACTTTATAGCGAACTAAACCTGCCGGGGTACCCTATGAAAGAGAACGAGTATATTTAGGATGACAGATTTAGATGAATGTGGCATTAGGATGAAATATCTCTGCCTGCTTGGAATGCTGCCACTCTTACAGACTTTTTGCAGTAGCATCAAATTGAAAGCGTACTGTAGTAATGATTGTGTAATGAATGTTGCTCTATTTAAAATCCAAAGCAATTAGTTTGGCCCTAAATGCCAAAAAGTGTGTCCCTGTCCAAACATATGAAATAGTTAGGACACACACATTACCACCTGGGGATAAATGAGGTCCAAGTTTGGGCACTCAAAGGATTATGAATTAACCTCTGTGTTCATAATGAGCAGCCATCAAATTCTATGACTCATCTGACTCAAAATGTCAAGAAATACATAAAATTTATTTGGCAGACTGCTGCTTACTCTTCATCATGATTTCTCCACAGATCTTGGCCACAAAGACTTCAACTGTTTTTTCTTAAGACAATAAATCTGATATGTTCAACAATGACAAAGTTGTATACTGTAGCTGTTACCAGACCAAAGTCTCTTTACAAAACGGTTGTAACAAAGCCACATCTCCAATAAACAGAAAGGTGCTAGGACGCCCATGCCCACTAGATGACCTTAGGCATTCCTTGGTACCAACTATGCTGTGTTAGCTTGTTGGGAAGAGGGCTAAATAACAGTCAAAACTTAGGCTCATTTTTGGCGAAAGGTAAAAACTTCAAAGAGGTCACTTAACGTTGTGCTTCTAAGACAACCCAAGAGTCTAACCTTTACAGATATGCTCACTTCATGTTAATTCCAAGTAGTTTTTTGCATGCAGTATTATTTTGAAGTATTCTAGTTGAATATTTCTGCATACTGGGATCCCTAAATATCACCGCAATTGCATTAACTGGGCACTAATGGAAAGCTGAGACTCTCGTGGATGTAATGACCCAATTCACCATATTCACACAGCGGTCATTTTCCTCTGATGTCACTCTTGGAGCGGGAAGGTGAAATGCTGTTATCAAAAGGATAGTGTCGTACTGCTGTGTTTCAGGTTGTGAGCTGTATAAATGTAGGAAATCTGACAAATCGACTCCCGATTGATCAGCAACTGAAAAGACAATTGATAGTGAAAATCAACAGGGACATGGGGCCATTTGCAACGTTAGACAGCAGCTAACATGAGCATTAAACCACTTCTTAGCAAACATTATAGTCAAACGATAGGAAAGGCGCAAATGAATCTTCCACTAATATTATAGAATTACTTTACTACTAACTTACTGCTAATGTTAACTGTTCTCTAGTAGCTAATATATTGTTTTATCTTGAAATATGACCCCACATCCCTCCAGATTTTCAATATCCATTAACTTTTCAGTTGCTGATCAATTTGAAATCGGTGACATGACAATTTGTGCGATTAGTTTGACTTTAATTAAGATATTCAATGCTATAAAAAGGGGGTTTCATGCCATGATAAACAGCTGAGTTCTGCTCACAGCTGAGTCAGGTGGTTGCATGGGCAAGAAAGTGCGGATCCAACACTGGTCACTACTGCGCAGATTCTGGCTCGAACTGATGTCGTCAGCGCAAGATGTCATCCATGATATTTTGACTTCAGTTTTTTGTACAGAGGGAGAAATTAGAGACGCGCATCCATCTTTTATTCATATCAGTGCATTTGACCTTCCCACCCTGAGCTTAACGACAGGGGAAAATTGCCCGCCATGTGAATATGGTGAATTGTATTCATGTGTGGTTAGTCCCCGTAGTAGCCATTTCAATTTAGTGAGACCATATTCTTAAACTTGACCTCGCTGTAATGACCTACTGTGATCTCTGAGATAATCATAGCCTCATGAAAATTTTACAACCACAAACTAGAGATCAGAGGAAAATGCAGTATAAAACAATATATATTTTTATGACAGTTATATCCAAGATAAACAGTCATTATTATTCTATTTTACTGTCATTTCTTGTGAAATGAGTTAGAGGTTGTATAAGCACTGCAGTCCTTCAGAGCTGTCTGCTCCACTGTAAGCTTTCATTAAATAACAGCTCATAGTGAGTCAGCAAAACTTCACTGTGACAAATTCTTATAAAGATTTGTACTTGAGAGGTAAACTTTAGGTCTGAAGGGTATAAATGACATCAACACTAAAATATTCTACATACAGTATATATCAAGAGCTGTTAATGTGCTATTTAGTACCTTGTTTGAGCACTGGGAGCTTTTAAAGTATGCAGCCTGGACAGTATAATGATACTTTTTGACCCAAGAGAGTCTAGCTCGATGCTTAACCCTCAAGTCTGAATCAATTTTGCTGATGTAGGAAGAGGGCGAGCACATTAGTAAAAGGAACATGGGGCTTTTAAAGAGGCTTATGGGGCAACATCGCTAGTGTAGAAGATTTTAGACGGAGATGGAGGACGGAGTGAAAATAAGATCATGGCTTCTTGAGCAGTAATGCAGAGTAAAGACACTTCTGTGTTTCTGCTCTTTTTCATAAATATTTATTTGATGATTTACCATACAGTAAAATTGCAAATTTACCAGCTGGTTGTTTTCTGTTTCCAATAAATATGAGAGCTATTTTTCCCACACTCAGCCACAGTGTTTCAGATCTGCATCTAAACAAAAGGCTGTGTGACTCAGCAAATCCTCATAAGCTATATTCACACATGCACTTAGATCCCGGTATGAGCATTTTACAACCTTTCAAACCTGGGTTAACTGCACCAGACTATCTAATGGCTCACAATGGAACTCTAAAGTGAGATAACCTTCATTTTACAGCGTGCAGAATAAAGCAGCCTATATTACAAAGATGTTTAGAGTTAAAAGCCCAATTGAGGGATCACTAAGTGCTACACTGGGGTAAAAAAAACAACAACAAGGAGAACAAAGTGCAAACACACACACACAGTGGAGACAAGCATCATTATCCTGCATCATTCCCATACACAATTTGGGGAACAGACTGCGAAAAACAGTTTGATTGAATAGCAGCAGCTGGAAATGCTCACCGCAGGGTCAGAGTCATTGGCCGTCACTGTGGTTACGATGGTTCCCTTGACAGCATTGGGGGCAACCATGCCTCGGTACACTGACTGGCTGAATACCGGAGAAAAGTCATTCATGTCCTGGAGAGAGATAAACACACCCACACACACAGTAGTATGGCATTAGCATTGTAAACATACAGTACGCTAAACTGTTTTTGGTTTCCAGCATTGGCCCAAAATTCCATGGTTAATATAAACTGACTTTGCAAACAGCTGCTTTTTGGCTTTCATTCTGATTCTTGAATTTAACTTAATTCTCATTTTCACTTTAGCTCTGCAGTCATCAAAATTACTCACTAAAGTGGATTCACTCTTCATAGGTTTGGGAGCATTTGGCCTTCACAAAAAAGGCCACAAATTAGTTCTTTTAAAGTTTTATTTTGGCTTGGATTTAGAAAAAAAAAAAGTCAGTTCATCTGTCGGTAAATAGATGCAGTAGTGAGTGGAATAAATGGAATGATCATAGAAAAGAACACCTGTGGGTCCTTTTTTGTATTTTTTTTTAATCACTTGGCTGCTTGGTGGTTTTTAAAATGTGCTTCACAGTTGTCAAATTGAGATGCAGAAGAAGGGGCTTGTCCAGATTTTTCAGATTTTTTTCCTGACTTTGCTGAAAAAAAAAAATCCTTATGCATCCCTATTTTTAACTACAAAGATTGGCCTGTAGTAGCTCTGGGTATCGGTACGTAAGAGGTATCAACTGAAATAAACCAGCACCAAGTAGTACTGTATGGAAAACCTATCCAGTTAAACAATATCTGCATTCAATTTCTTTGGTACCCAGATTCTGAAAAGAATGACTATTTACATGATTTTGCAGCCAATCACCAAAAACGCTCATCATAAAGAACTGAACTGTATTGAATATAGTACTCCATTGGTATTGATGTCACTTGCAGGGTTTCACTGGTGTTGACATTGGTATCATCATTTTTTTAAAAGATACCCAGCCTAGCCTGTAGTGGTCTGGTATCAGTCATATTATTTAAAAAAACACCACAAGCTTGCCAGTTGGTTACAGTACAGTATATTAGAACATTAAATGGTGTCCAAGGCCTATAAGGAAATAGCTTCAACAACAAATTTCGCCATTTATTCATCATTTAACTATTTTCTGACACTAATAAACCATAAGTTGGTTGATTGCTCGTCACTGAAAACCAACTGAAAGCAAAAAATTGTGCAAGGCTGCCTCTACTACTTCTTGCTCATCACAGTGGTTACAGTCAATGCCAGCAAGCCTGCTTATTTACTGTGAAAATAAGCAACTTCTGACTTTCTCCAACAACAAAACAGTGACTTTGTGCCAAGCAGCACTTTGTTTTGGCTCATATCTGTAATCTTGGAGGCAAAGGACATACAAATGAGCAATTCCAGAGACTACAATAATCATTTTCTCCTCCGCAGTTGTTTTTCCACAGCTGATAAAGAATAAAATCCTGCGAGACAGACATGTTGACCTCACTTATCCTTCTGTCCTCATTCTTAAACAAGCCAACTCTTTAAACAAACACCCACCATGATTCTGACAGTAACAGAGGCCAGACCGGGAGGCATGGTTCCCTTGGTGTCCACAGCCTCTACATTGAATGTGTACATGGGTTCAGACTCGGTCAGAGCCTCGTAGTCCAGAACCTTGAGAACTGACAGCTCTCCAGTGAGTGGGTCGATGTGGAATAGCTGAGCGACGTCCTGGTCCAAGCCTTCAGTTCTGATTCGATATGTGAGGTTGGAGCCGAGGTCAGCATCTATCGCCTACAGAGAAATAAAGAGTTGGAGGATGGGAAAGAAAGTAATATCATCGCCTTGTGAATTTTATGGCAACTTGAATTTTTCATATTTGCCAGAAGGACAAGCATCCCAATGTGCTGGACCTAGTAGCAGGCTGTAGTATTTTCATTAGGTCTGTGTTGAGCTGGTATGTCAGAAACGCCTGTGGTGGTAGAATTTACAGTCTAGTCGGTGGTCCGTATCTTATTTTTCCTTGTGTGACTATTTTACTTTGTACCTGAAGGGAAAATCTGTTGTTTTGTTTTTTTTTTAACTTTTTGGCATTTCACAAGAGCCCAGTGTGTCCTCAAATGTTGTCAAATTAAAATTCTGACTTTTTAAGATGTATCTAGTGCTGGCTAGAATGTTAAATAAAACCAAATTTGTCATTTCAAAGGACATTCACGGAAATATCTCTAAGTATGGCTATGATGAGTCTCAGTGACTGGACTCAGTAACTCACAATTTATGACTTGCAGTGCTTTTATTGAACTGAATTCAAGGGCTCAGTTTTGACCTGCAGGCAACTTGATTCCAACTGGTTGAAAGAGCAGTAATAACTCAAACATTAATCCGTGGCCCCTGGTTTGGTACTTAAACCTACTACCAGGAATTTTAAACTGGTTATAAAACAGTCTCAGTTTAATTCTGCTGCCTCTATTTATGAGAAGATTTCTATACAGTAATTCTTAATCGTTGCCACCAGGTTAGATTCTCTTCGGCTTGAAATCAGATAAAACAAACCTGTGTTTACATTTTCCCAGACAAAGTTACAGTGAGTATTACATTAGCCAGTTAAAAACTAGATAATTTTATTTTCTGTTATATTTTGTGTTATTACAGTGGAAACACTATTGCTAAGCCACAGGGGCTTCCAAAATCAACAAAATATTAAAGTTCCTCATAGTAGCTTTAGGTATATCAAGCAATTGTGAAACAACTAAATATTTCAGTTTGGATCTGCAAATGGTTTGTTGGAGACTCAGATTTAAGAGTAAGTGTATTTCTTTGTTACATATGTGGCATTATCGTAACTGCTTGGCATATATTGGCAGTGACAATACAGTATGTTAATTTATTGATGGTTTGACTTGACTTCAGTAGCTGTATTTTCTTTGACAAGATAATTGAACTCTCTGAATGCTCTGCCTTTCACCAGTCAAAAACTCAGCATGTATACATGTATAATGTAATGCAGTTTGATTCTGTACAGTCAGATAGCTGAAAGGACTACTTTACCTCTTTACAAATGTATGTTATTTTGTATGAAGGATTTTCAAAAAGAAAGCAGTGTTTTGAGAACCAAATGATTTACAACGGCTCAACCAGAGATAATCAAACATCTGAGCAACAGTTAAATAAGAGCAGAAGAAATCACTGGTAAAAGATATTGGAAGCATAGCATCAAAATCTGTGCAGATTTAAATAGGAACAGGTTCCTATTTCAGTGTTCAGCGCAATAATTTAACAAACTGAAGTTAAGAGGCATGTTAGAAGAAATAGAAGGTTAGTCGGGGATTAGCACTATTGCAAGTGGACATTAGCTAAAGTCACTATGGACTGACAAATCACAGTTTAAACTTATTCAGTTTAACCACTGAGTTGACTGCAGAGTTCAATAATAATCAAAAGAAACTTATGCTTTTCTGGACTGGAAACAAATTGAAACTCAGCGGGTATATGAGAGAAAAATGTTTTCTGTATTCCCCCCTGTCATGCAACACTGTGAGGACATTGTTTAAATGGGAGTTTTAATCATTTAATTATTCTTCTTTTGGGACCAAAACTATTTCAAATGTAAATAATACATTTGAGTTCTGACTTATGCTGTTTTTATTTAATAATGGCTATTAATGAAGAAAAGAAGAAAAATGTCAATCTAACAGCTGATGCATTTATAACTGCATAAAGCTAAAACCAGCTGACACATCAGGTGGGATGATTTATTGGTTAGGCTCTGGTGTTTAGTCAGATCTTGGTTGTAAAATGTGCTTATATACATAGTGGAACCACACAGTTTCTTAGATATTGACTTAGGCATTTTTCCAAAAGTCTTATACTGTACAGTATAACACTACATTAGCTGCAAATAGACTAATCAATCAATACACCCACTCACCTTTAACTGTAATATGACTGTATCTTTGGGGCTGTTTTCTGGTAGGCTGACATTGTACGTTTGTTGGGTAAATATCGGACTGTTGTCATCTACATCCAGAACGGTGACAGACAGTGTTAATCTGGATCGCCGAGGGTCCACAGCACCATCCCATGCTTCAATGATCAGAAAGTAGTGGCCTTTCACCTTAAAGATGAAAGAGAAATACATTCAACCTGTTTACTGCCGTCTTTTTTTTTGTATTGCATTCAATGACAGTGACATTCATGTGAAAGCTGGAGACATATATCACTTCCTCTGACCTCTCTGTCAAGTGGCACCGTAGTTTGAATTGCTCCAGTGGCATTGATGGAAAACAGCTTCTGGTGGTTGACCAGCCGATAATGGACCTGACCGCTTGTCCCCAGATCTGGGTCTGTAGCCTAAACACAGATACACAGAAATAACACACATCACAACTTGCTTCAATCATAGACTGTATTTTAAATAAGATTTCAACCTATATAATATATGTCTATGACTCCAACTCACTATTTGGACTGCAGTACTCATTTTTGGATCACAGTTCTCTATTGCTTGTTTAAGAAAATAAGGACTTAAGGTTTAAATTATCTGTTTTGAAATGTATGCAATTCATCAGAAAGCCTTTGAGGCAAATCATTCTTTTAATTAAAAGTGAGGTTCCTCTCAAATTAATCTAAATGTGTGTGTGAATGAAGTGTGAGCATGTCTATAAATATTACAAGTGGCTAAACTCTTTACTTCTTTCAATTTGTCAACAATGCTTTCTCCTTCTAGAATAAAGAACAATATTAATAATATTTGTATATGTATATATACATAATAATAGACTTATATGTATGTGGGTGAATGTGTGTGCCTGTATAAAAGGGAGAGAGGCCTGGAAATTACTTAGAAGAGAATTTTCAATGTCATTTCCTGCCTTACAGTTTTGTTGAGTAGGTATGCAATCACAGTTCATTTGTATTAGGTCTTATGACCTTGAACAATAATTCTAACCAACCATTCTATACACTCTTAAACATCAGCGAAGAGGTCATAGTTGCATGAAAAAAGTCATCTTTGCCCACTTCTTCCCTTTCTCACTACTTCTTACTCTGTCATGTTTTGGCTCTTGTCTGTAGGTTTTTACAATGGATGAAAATTCACCCTTTCAGCTTTGACAAGGTGACAAAGACAGACCTTGGTGATCTGTTCTCTATCTGTCTCTCATTTCTCCTGGTGTTGGCTCTCCTTTTTTCCCTAAGTGCAACTTGTCCAGAGGAGTTAAACTTACTTTCCAACAGTAGCAATTGTTCAACTTTTCTAGAGTTAATGAGACAGTGGTTTCAATTTTCACCTGGAAAAAGGTAACACAGAATGTCTTCTTTCCTTTGTTGCACTTTCATCTGACTATCTTTCCGTATTCATGGACTACAGTCAAACTCTGACTCCGTCTCCACATCATCTCTTTCAACTAATAAAATAAGGTGTTGAGAAGGTGACAAATTGCTATCCGGAGTTCCTCCCTCCAATCAGCACTCTGCCGGCATTAAAACAGATGAGACCAGAGCAGAGGCGAGCAGAACTGAGGAAATATTAACATGGTCTGTGTGTGTACATCTGGGTGTGTGCAGCGAACGTTTGCTTACGTTGCTTTTTGACTCTAAAAGTCCCCAAAAGAAAAATATAAGTTGAGGGTTAGTGCTGTAGCAAGTTTTAAAAATAATTGCTTCAAACTTGTTCTTATGGCTAACGATGAGAAAACTCTGTGTGTGTGTGTGTGTGTGTATGTGTGCGTGTGTGTTTAATGTTATCAGTCAGAGCTTGAGAAGTCTGGAGTTTACATAACAAAGTTAGCCAGGAGGATTATTTTAAAGTTGATTATAGTTAAAACATGACAGCCTTATGATTAAGGACAATCTTTATGGTATTTGCAAACATTGTGTTTCTGTGTAAATTTCTTAGAAATAAAGTGATGGTAAAAAAAAAAAGATATTACCATACAAGGCAATTTATTCATCATTTATGACAAGGTTGTAAAATGAGATTTAGATTCCCTCTCTGGCTGATGGCTGGCTGAGAAGATAAATATTGAGAAAAATATAGAACAAATAAATTCATTTGGTGTACTGCTGAGGATGAATTAAGCAGTCTCACAGCTTGAAGGAAGAAGCTGCTCATCAGTCTGGTGGTATGTATGATACTTCTGTATCTCTTGCCAGATGGCAGCAGAGTGAACAGGCTGTGGCTGGTGGTGGTGAGTATTATCTTTTAGTATCCTTTGGGCTCTATGCAGGTACTTTTTCAGAGAGTCTTCCTGTCCTGGGCCATGTATATCCCACACCAGTTTGTAATGTTTACAATCAGGATGCTTTTATTGCTCCTCTGTAGAAGTTACCAAGAACATGGCATGGGAAATTTGCATTCTTAAGTTTCCTGAAGCCATTTCTGAAATTTCTTTACCAGGCAGGAGCGCTCCTGCTGCCTCCAGAGAAACACAGCCTGCAGGTCAAGTAACATCAAGCACTTTTTTTTCTTGAAACCATTAAAAACTACTCATGTTTGTTATTCATAAATTTTCTGTAGAATGAATGGTGGTGATGAGGCACTACTGGTGGGGTAATGTGTGTGTAGTGGTGTTGGATCCACTGTTGTTCCATATCACTTAATCTTGCCATGGGCACCAAAATGTGACTCCAAGTCAGTTTATTATTGCAATTATTCAAGTTCAGCAATTAAAGTTAAATGATTCAAATTCAGTCTCTAGTGACACATTTCCGCCCATACAAATCCTTCTGCTGACTATTCAGCCAAAGCAGTGAGGTAAAAAAGAAGGGAGCACTTCCCTGACAAGTCACTCAAAAAGAAGACTGAGTGGTGTGCAGAGAGGGGAGAGGTCGCACAGATTCAACACAGAGGGAAAATATTCTTAGCTGAAATGCACCAGGGAGTAAAGGCAGCTGAATTTAAATCCCATTGTCGATGTGAATGTATTAAAACTATAATACTGAAATACTTTTATAATTGGATCACTGAAACTATAGAGAAACAAAACTGCATGTAACTATTACATTTAACTTCATTCTCGAGCTTACAAATAAAGTTTGACAAAAACAAATTTCATTGATCCATCAAACTCCATCTGTGGATGAAGACCATGAGATGTCAAACTAATGCATTATGACTTGCAGTATGTTTATCATATAATATATGTAGGCTGTAACTTTCTTCTTTATATATCTTGAACATTTTAAATTCTAACTTTAGTTGCAGTGTCAAAATTGTCATTTGAATATGTTTATCTAACCCCAATTACTCATTTCATATCTATATTCCATTTTATTTGCTGCGCTGTGTCACTTCTTGCTGATGCTGTGACCCATTTTCCCCTGTTTGCCCAATTTTGGATCATTAAACTTTCATTTTATTTCACACAGTGACTATGAGGATTAATATAAATTAGGTTTTTTTCTTGCCCTTTTTAGTGTAGAATGTAAGAGAGAGGAACGAAGTCCTGTAGATGTGATCGTGTTCAGTGATGTATCGATATCTGGGTGTAGAACTATTATAAATTTAATGGCGCGTCCAGCTTTTGGGTGATTATCTTGGGTTGTTTGGAGAAGGGACAGACACAGAATGAAACATGGGCAATGAGAGACAGAGCGTAGAAAAGAAAGCAAAAAAGGAAACAAGACTCAAGGACTCAGTAAATTTGCAACTGGGTAAGTTTTGCAGAAAAAGAGGAGAATTGGATGCAATATTTGTTCATATGTTTGCATTTCTAAAGTCACATCCATGCAAAGCAGCGTGAATGAACTGATTGATGTGAATCATCACTTTTAAAGCAAAAGTTGGGCAGGATACAGTTTCAGTGCTTTCTGATGGGATGTCAGATGAGAAAATCAATACCAATTTCATCCCTGTATGCCATATATGAAGCTACAAACCAGTCAGCTTAGCATTAAGACTTAAAGCAGAGGGGAAACAGCTAACCTGCCTGTTTCCACAGGTAACAGAATCCTCGTACCTCTAATGCCAAGTTTGGGGTGGACAAAAGAGATGACAAAGGTTGGATGTTGAATTATTATAATGTGGATATGACATTAATGTGAAATAAAGCTCCCTAATTAAAATGCTATTTCGGCAATGACCAATTTATTGGACAGGCCCAGGAAATATTCATTGTACATCCGTTATCTATAACAGCTTATCCTTTGCAGGGTCATGGAGAGCTGGAGCCGATCCCAGCTGACACTGGGTGAGAGGCCCGGACAGGTTGCCAGTTTATCTCAGGGCTGACACACCAAGACAAACAACCAGTCATTCTCACATTCACACTTAGAGGCTATTTAGAGTCACCAATTAACCTATTAACCTGCATGTCTTTGGACTGTGGGGGAAAGAGCCCAGACAGAGACAGACAGAACATGCAAACTCTGCACAGAAAGGCCCCAGCCCACAAACTCCCAAGCCACAGAAAGGACCCAGCTAGGAGGTGGTTTCCAGTCATTATGCTAAGCTAAGCTAACCACCACTATATTTTAATGTACAGATAACAGGATGGTATTAAGTGAATGAGCATATTTCCCAAAACTATTCCCTATAGTGACACATTGTCAAGCTGTCACCAATAGAGATGATATAGTATTCAGGTCTCAGGACTGTATTTCACCTGTATTTCAAGAGGAAAAAAAATAACTTAATAGCACAAATTAATATGTCCAATGTCAATCTCACATTATTTTGTGAGAGTTAAGAAATTTAGCCCTGTGTGATATCAGCCAACTGAACTGACTGGAAAAAACTGAGGAAAGATAAATGGAGTGTAACTCCTGCCTACATAAAATATAAAGAATTATGATATTTGATATATGACAGATATTTGAATATATGACAGAGAAACATTATGCCTTCCCTCAAGCTGCCTACAGTAAAGCTGTCATAGCATTGCATCTTAAACACTCGGTGAACTCCTGTAGATAGTCGGCTAGATTAATCGTCTTGATGTCCAATGTATTGATGTCTGCAGTTCCTGGAGATAGGCGTTGTAGAAAGTGTGTGTGCATGTGTGACTCTCTCTGCCACTGACCCTCCTCTTCTTTTCTCTCTCTTTCTCTTGCGTCTTATCCTTCCCTCACTGTCTCACAGTTCTCCCAGCATAATTACATTGCCAGACAGTTAAAAGCCAGAAACACAATAGGATTAATGTCTCAGCTGCGTTGCTCCTGCTTCCTTTCAACACACACTGACAAAAAAAAAGCAGCTTAAGGCCTGAAATATACTCTATCTCTACAATCGCTAGCTCTGCCTTTCCAGTTCGGGTGCTCATACCTCTTTTCTTCCAATCCCCCCCCCTTTTTTTTCCTTCCCTCTTTTCATCACTTTCTCACCTCCACCTCTAATTTCATTCCTAGATACAGCCAGAAGTACCTGCAACTGAAACTAAATTAGAGATTTTCTTTTTCCATCTCTGAGCACATTTCTTTTGCTGCACCAATAACCATACAGTCAGGTATTATAACAGTGTGGGAGTCGTTCCTCAGTAAGTTACGCATAGAGACAAGCCATCACTCCAGTAGTCTTGATCCTACATTGTGGATTAGAGTGTTTGTGTGTGATTGCTTCTGTATTTGTGCCTGTTATTTCTTCTTTTAAACTCTGTTTTCCATCAGGTGAATTTTGTGCTTCACCTGACTTCATTTCAACTGTTTGGTGTAGTGTCATATAATATAATGTATTTTTCTGCAGGAGAAACACATATACAGTATATACATCCCAATGACAAATGAACCAAAAGTGCATTGCCTGTCTCAACTAAAAATGTATTTTTACTTGCTCTATGTTGTGTTGGTAAGGCTGAGAGCAGTGGTCCTCCAACCTCTTTTTCAGGCTTACCTTGAATATTTGCTTTTTTTCTTGTAAATTAATGGCTCATATTACCTGTTGATATTTTTTGGTCACTGGATTTTTTTTCTTTCAGAAATGGGTATTAGAAAACAACAAACAAGCGCTTATTTGATTTTTATTTTCTTTTAACTAAAATTGAAATACAAAGTGTTTTTCTTTGTCATGGTCAAAAGGGATGAGCTGAATTTGTAAAAATGGTTCAATTTTCATTTTCTATTATGTATGACAAAAAACGAAATCACAGGAAAACATAAAGGAAAAAAAGGCGACTCACTTGAGTGAGATATCTGAAGATGACAGGTCAGCTCGCTATGTCTAAAATCATATCGGAATAGGTTTTCAGATATTTTAGTCTGGACTAAAGCAACACTGACACATTGGATGCTCTCATCTTGTAAATGAGCACATCTGGTCTCAAAGTATGAATATTTTTCATTTCTGTGTTCTTTTTTTCCTTTCTTTTTTTTGTTGTATGAAGTAGAAAATGAAAATCAAAACATGATTTTTTATTTAGCTCATTTCCTTTTGACCATGACAAAGAAAAATGCCTATTTCAATATTAATTTTAGCATTTTAATTTAAAAATCAAACAACGACTTGTTTCGTGTTTTCCAATATCGATTTCTGAAAGGAAAATCTAATGACCCAAAGATACACTGACTGATCAGGGGTTGTAAGCACACATTTCTTTATTTTAAGTTGTCAGAGGCAAAAAACATCGGAAAAATTGGTTTATAGAGCCAGCTACTGTAAATGCTGACATATTAATATAAAAACAAAAAAGACATCATACATCCCATATCCTTTTTCCAATCTTTTTAAATCAGTGTTCTGCTTCCTAGCATTAATGGTGGCTCTCTAGGATATACTGAATCAGAAGAGATAGTGAGATGTTAAGTAAATGAAAACATGATTCCCACTCCACTGGTATAAGGACAGATCGATATAGTCCTCCTGAAGGTTTTTCCCTTCAAATTTCTTCTCAATCAATTTGAAAGACCTTAAAAGAAAGAAAGAAAATGTACAGCTCGCCTTAACCAAGGCATGTTTGTGCAGTGTATGGCCAGTGATAATACATGTGGAGTGTAAACAACTAGGCTGTAGGGACAAGCAATCACGCCGTGAACAACCAACAGTTTGCAACTTTTTTTCATTCCAGCAAACAACTGCAGCAGGTACTTTCACTGATTCATTCCCCCCTCTGTGGTTTGAGGTGTGAACATCAGCAAAATCATCTGGTGCTGTGTTGTCTCTCACAGCCTTGGAGGAGAGATGGTTGCCGTGGAGGGATAAAACTGTAGAAAGTAAACTGATGAAGAGGTACTTTAAAAGAAGTTAGCTTGATCAAAAATATTTGATTTTGAAGCCACATTGCAGCTCCTTTCATGGAGCCTCCAGGTTTGACATTATCAACATGTAACCCCTTTGGAATCATCAGTGTTTTAAATTGTAACTGTAATTTAATTACACACTTTTTTCTCAATAACTGTAATGGATTACAACTACATTTATTTTGTAATTTAATTACATGTAACTAGTTAGGTGTAAATAGTTACTCTCCAGCACCTATAGTATCCAATTTTGTCAGAATTAGTGTATGAATTCTTGAGTCATGGCCAAAAATTGTGATTTGTGAGATCACATTGACCTCTGACCACCAAAATCTAAGCACTTCATTCTTGAATCAAAGTGGACCCGAGGTCACAGTGATCTTTGAACTTTTACCAGCAAAATCTAACCAGTTCATTCTTGAGTCCAAGTGGTAATTTTTGCCATGTTTGAAGAAACTCCCTCCAAGCATTCCTGTGATATCACGTTCATGAGTGTGGAATAGACCTGAGGTTACAGTGATCTTTGATCTTTAACCACCAAAATCTTATCAGTTCATCCTCGAATCCAAGAGGTGATTTGTATCAATTTTGAAGCAATTCCCTCAAGATATTCTTGAGACATTGCATATACAAGAATGCCTCTGACCACAGCTGTTGCTGGCATGGAGCCATAAAAAAAAAGATTGTGAATCACAGAGGTCCTTCAGAATAATGACTGTGCACAAAAAAAAAAGACTGATGGGTCCAGTAGTATGCGCTTCAGAGAAGCTCCAGGTCACACACACACACATTTTAATAATGTGTTGCAAATCACTGGCATCACATAGGTGACACCGTAACTCAGCAAGTCGTAATCAATGAAATGAGTCAATATATATTAGAAATTCTGTTTTTGATGGCCATTCTCCTTCTAGAACCTTCCCTTTTCTAGTGCATTTTTCCCCTCTTTAAAACAGAAACTATATCTTAAACTCCTGAAAGTTAATGCAAGAATGCACTTCTACTCCCTTAGGTGTCGTCCCTCCTCTTACTTTTCCCCGGTGTCCTTCTCCCATTTCTCTCTGCTACCCATGCATGCCTTACTTCCTCGCCTCTTTCCAACTCTCTCTACCTTACCAGCATCAGCAAACCAAGGTCAGGCCCATTCATTCTTCCGGAAATCTGTTTAATACCTACAGGTAGGGACCCTGGTTTGGAAGGAGGCCCAGAGTCGTGCCTTGCACAGCCCGCTGAGGGATCATGCCGTCTGTTTTGGTTTGGACAATATCCAAGGGTCCTTGAAAGGGAGAAAGTTCAGGACTGGAATACTTTCAAGTGCCCTCTCTGAAGATTAGGGTGGGTTTTTGGATGTTGAATTTGGAAAACGCCCAAAGGTCTGAGCAAGAGTTACAATTCTGAATGCTTGTAATGAAATGCCCTCTTTACGGATAAAGTTGGGTTTATGAGTTTGGAATAGTGCCCGATTGTTTAAATAAGAATAGGTATTGAACATTTAAGTTTGGTACCTGTTAAAAGTAAGACTTGCTCAAAATCCGAGACATGAGTGTACAAGGGGCCACATATTTATCTCCAGAGTAGCCACAGTGTTCAACCAAAGAAGCATGATTAACATTTAGAACCTGGCAAAGTGTCAGACTGATCAAAGACCCCCTGACACTGGTGTATAAAGGCTATGAATTAAGCTTGGAGCAAATCCAAGCAAGGGTGCAACCGAGAGAGCATCTTTAAAGATCAGAGCCTATCAAAGTGTCAGATTTACCCATGACCCCTGTCTCGGGGATACATGAGTCAGTTATTAGGTCTGGAACAAGTCCAGGAGTCTTTTGCGGTAAGTGGAGACGAGGGTGCTGATACAGGTGACAATGCCTCCTACACTGATGAGAAGAGATCATATTACTTACATATAATACTATAATTTTATTATCTCCCTCTCTGCATATTTATTCATTCATATTTACTGTTATTTCCACACTCAATAGGACTGAAGAGTGGTGAATTGAGATCACTGTAACCAGGAATTCTTGGCAGAATCTGCCACTTTTCCCAGGAAAAATACCTGCAAGAATTATCGAACGTCAAGAACACTACATGCAACTACAGCAAAGTGTTAAAAAGTCCAATCTTGGAATATCATGATTATGTCAATATAAGTGGATCAACTTCTCAGCTGCAGCAGTTTCAATCACTAACTTTAGCACTGATAAAATGGCTGCTTACAGTTAGAGGTCAATTGTGTAAGATTTAGGGGGTTTATTGCCACAACATAGGAGAAGAATTGCTGTGTTTTTGTTTTGTTACCATGGACTGAGATGTATATATCTACAGAGGGTGCAGGTCCTCTTCCACGGAGGCCACCATGTTTTTTTCACCATGGAGTTTTGTGGCCACTGTAGTTTTTCCTACAAGCTTGTAAGAGGGTGAGGTGAGCGGTATTCAATTAGTTGTAATCTACAGCCTCACTGCTAGATGCCCCTAAATCCTACACATTGGTTGTTTAAAAATTTTACATACGACATTAACATTACCAATAGTAATGTTGCCCTAGAGCACTGGCATCTCAAACCAAAACAAATGGGCACGTAGCCCACCAGATTCCTTTGATAAATACAGTCATTTTACCTCATAGATCATTGTCAACACACTTAATTCAGACTCAACAGGAACAAAGTAAACTCATCAAAAGTGTCTAAATTAGTCTTTCCACTGTTCCAGCAATCAACAACTCTGGTTTAGTCGAAACAAACCCTTTTCACTGAGGAAATATTCAGGCTCTTTGTGTCTTTGTGTCAGCTGCTAGCCGTGAAACAGGCTGAAATGGCTGCAACATAATCCTTGGAGGCAACTGCACCCGTCAAAGTATGTCCACTGAAAGTGCTTGTTTTTGTCGCTGACAGGCTCAGATTGTTATAATGTGCCTGAAAACATTATGGAAAGGATTGCTATAGAGACAAAGCTTCTAAGATCTTTTTTGTTTAACCACAAATAGCTGTTTTGGTATGTGCAAACTCATGGTCATTGTTTGGTCAAAATAAATCCTTAATTCGCCAAGATAGATAACAAAAGAAACAGCCATTACATGGCTCTCTTCAAAGCCAACAGATTCACAGGGAGGGACTTCAGCTGCACTAACATTCAATAATGCACACATGGCCACACCAATTTCCAAACAAAGAACAAAGAAACTTGAACTCTTGACTTGACTCTGCTCTGGATGCTGTTACTATATCTTTAAATATCAAATAGTTGTTTGCTGCTATATTAATGATCAGAATCTTGTATATACATAACCATTACATTAAGTAATTCAAAGAAAACAAGGATTTAATGATTTGGTACTTGTTGACATTTTGTGTCTTTCACCATAGCATACTTTTTAGGAGGAACTGTTCTATGAAAAAAATCCTGAAGTCAAATAAAAACTGAGAATGAGAATAAAGTGTATTTTAGGATAATAATCTGCAGTTCTATTTTTAAAATCTTAATTTATGGTGAGAAATGTCAGTATTCCTGAGAATGAGGGAGTGATAAATTCCCAGGAAATAAGGAGAAAAGATTCAACCCAAATAGACACCATCCTGCCACATGCAAAAGGAAACAGACACTTGGACACCATTCTCTCAAATCCTCGTATCCTGTCCACCTGCAATTATGCACACACACACACACGCACGCTGAGTCCTCTGTGTATAATAGCATACAGTCCTAATTACAAAGCTGCCAAGGTTTACAAAGTTATGCTGGTGATCTCCGGTCCCCATTGTGAAAGATTATAAGAGCAGAATTTAATTAGTGCCTCTATGAATCTTTGTACGCTGCGTGCATGTGTGCTAAGAGACTGCAAAGGGGAAGACAGATAAATGTAGACGAGTCTTAAAGGCACCTTTATAGTTTAAGTAATTATGTGTCTCTCACGAGGTAGTGACCTTATGTCAGGATCAGAGAGACGAGACTTATAGTGAGACATCATGATCTGTGCCGCAATAACAAAGAGAGCCGTGTGACTAGTTTCAAACATCTCCACCACTGGAGAAATGACAGAGACAAGCGTGTTCAGCAATTAAAAGGCCCAACACAGTGGGAAAGCATGTAAAATGACAGATGTGCTGTCAGGAATTATTGATACAGTGAGATAAATTGTCATTTAAACTGGCTTTTTTGTTCATGCCACATCATTATAACAAAGGATTAGTGCAAAGAAAAACACACAAAAATCTCACAAACAAATGCACAGTCATGAGTGTGAGCATAATGAACACATTAGAATACAAGCACACATTCTCCATGCAAACATGCTGTACTCGTCCTCTTGGTCACAGACTAAATATAGCGCGACACAGTGAGGAACAATTTATTTAAAAGCATGGAGTGTTAACTGCATTTCCGTCTGTGTATTTAGATTTTGACTGTGTTTGTGTTTAAGTCTGTGTGCATCTTCCTACCTTGACCTGTCCAACGTAGGCGTGATCCTGCTCCTCGATGACAGTGAGGTTCACCGGCAGTGAAGAATCGAACAGCGGGTCGTTGTCATTAACATCTGTCACCACAATGTTCACCATCGCAGTGGAGGTCTACACACAACCAGACACACACACAAAAACAATAAACAAATTTGTATTACTATTCCAGCCGGTTCAGAAAACATCTAAAGCTATATTTTTTTATTCCATTTCACGTTTGATGAGTTTCAGAGAGTTTTTGTTTTTTTATGATTAGTACTCTGGATTATCTATTTTCAAATTTCAAAGGTTTATTAGTCTATTTTAGTCAGTTTGTCCCTCTTACTAACAGCTCCCATATACAACCAGCCTATTTTGCCTGCTAATCAACTGTACTCTTGTCGTAGTGGTCCTAAATCTTTGTGCTCTAACACATATTTAAAAATAGATTTTAAAAACAGTTCAACAATGGCCCACTTAGCACCTTCTCCTGATATGTTAAAGCGATATTCCACTTTACATGATAACCCACTCAGTATGTACTCACCACTATGCCGATGTGTTGCAGTGAATGGTGACCCAGTTTAAAACTTAAAAAAAAGAACACAAAACAAACACAAAATGTCTCCATCCTGCTTGTGTGGTGTAATCCAAGTGTCTGCGAGCCGCGACATTAAAATTTAACCGCAAAAGACGGCATTTATGCCATGTTTTCAGCCGAAATGTCAACTGTAGCATGTAGCCGGTAGGATGTAAACATGGCGTCGATCTCGCGAGACTTCGTATATCTCTTAATGGACGCACGTGTGAAAATGTCGCGTGAAAATTGGCATTTCGGCTAAAAACATGGTGTAAATGGCGTCTTTTGCGGTTAATTTTTAATGTTGCAGCTCGCGGACACTTGGATTACACCACACGAGCAGGATGGAGACATTTTGTGTTTGTTTTGTGTTCTTTTTTTTAACATTTTATTCAGAATCAGAATCAGAAACTGTTTTATTGCCAAGTAGGTTTTCGCCTACTAGGAATTTGTTATGGCACGTTGGTGCATACAAACATCATACAAACATAATACCAAAATTTACATAAAACAATAAGTAAGGCAAGTGCTGTTGGTGAACAGCATAAGTAGATTTTTCTAAAAATATAAAAGAGCATGTATAATAAAAAAAAAAACACAAGAGAAAAATAAAAAAACAAAGTGACTGAAGTGTACAATATACAAGAACAGATATTGCAATGTGCAGAGGAACAGGTATTGCCATGTGCAAAAATTACGTTAATGTAACTTATAAGTCAGAGGGGTGAATGGGGGGGGGGTCACTTCCATTGTACTGGATTTAGCTGCAACCCTGTTTTCTGCTGAAACTCCAGGATTGTTTTGTGAACTGAAGATCTTCACCCATCCTCACATCGGCATAGTGGTGAGTACATACTGAGTGGGTTATCATGTAAAGTGGAATATCCTTTTAAAAAGGACATCTGTATTGAAGTAAGAATAATTAAGAAAGATGTGTATGTGTATGTAAATCTGTGACAGCAAAGACAGGAAATACAACAAACCTTATTAATCACCTGAGGAATTAATGCAGGGTTGTCAATGTTTGGAGGGGATTCACTAGAAATCCTTTTTTTAAGTGAATGTGATTGATCCCCACTGTTACACAACCAATTGCAAAAAACACAAAAATATTATCAAGCAAGGGGAGAGGAGCAGGAGAGAGAGAGAGGAGCTGGTGGGAGGTCATCAATTTCTTAATTTGACTTTCATGAGAGAAGCAGAGAGAGACAGAGAGAGAGAGAGTGATCGAGGATTTGACTTTTAAAGAAGGAAACTGGGAGGAGGTGGAAAATGAGGGAGAGCTAACTGATTCACAACAGTGGGATGAAAAGAGAAAAAGCCCTGTGTGCGTGTGGGTGTGTGTGTGTGGGAGAATGACAATCACAGAGGTGACAACAGGCTATTGAGGTTGGCAGGGCACATGGTGATGCAAGTAATTTGAGGTTAAGAGCTCACAGTTGACAGAACAGTTTATCTGAATGCCAATACAGTATATGTAAAGTAGTATCAGCTCTGATATAATGAAAAGGCAGACTGTGTGAGCCACGCTGGCACATACACACTCAGACAGACACAAAGAGAGAGAAAGAGATGCAGTATTTTGCATCAGGGCCTCTAAGGACGTTGTTTTTCAATAATGGCACACCTCAGAGTTTATTTTCTTGCTGATACTTTGGACAACTGCCAAGATTTAACACCCATCCCCGGCATGATATTTGTACCTGGATTATTTTCACCACTGTATTCTTTTTGAAAAACACTCTTATGACTGAAATATGAAAATCTATCCATCAATAGAAATAATGCTGCAAAAGTGCCCTTGTGGATGTGCCTATGCTAGATAAAATATGATAAATACTCTCTAGTGTGGCCCAATGACCGAGACAACATGTTAAATGCCCTCAAGGGTGCCCATTCAGTTGACAAAGCATAGAAAAGTGCCCATTAGGGTGCTCTTCCAGTGGGCAAAACATGATAAAATGCATCACAACTTTTGGCTGGTGCCCTTTTAATTTTTTTTTCGCCCCAGCCTGTCAGACCTTCTGACTCCATGACTTATTATAGTACCAGCTTGCACACATATTGTGTAAGCAACCTGTGGTAGAGGAGTGGATGGTGAAAGTTTAAAAAGTCAGTGCCCTTTGATTAAAATGTGATTTTAGCTTTGTTTGAGTCTCACTTTCTGCAGGGCAATCCCTGCCTGTGTCCACAATTGTTCAGCAACCACCTGTGACAGAAGTGAATCCACTGCCAGCTTGAAAACTCCAAACTCTAAACCCCAAACACCAAACTACTGTGCTCGCTCTAAGCTTGTTGTAACCGAAAGATACAGCTGATGATATTTTGTATTTTGCTCATTGGCTGCAAATCATTCATGCTTCACAATCACTAGCTGTTCGGCTGCCAGCAGACTAGTAATGTCTTATCATTTTCATGCAGGTGCACAGTGCAGCCATTACAATCTGACACATCTCACTATTACTCTGCTGATACACTCGTGACAATGTGGTTTGTTAACGGAGATCCCTCTACCACCCCAATGTTCTTAGATTACTCCAGCTACACTGTGCTATGTCAGTGGCTGAAATGCATTAAACTGAAGCTGAAAATAGTCTCCAACAAATGTACTGTTTACTAAAAACTGCAGTGCCCAGCTGTCTTATGAAACTATATTTTTGTGACACATCTTACGATTGAGCATTACTGACAGTCTTCAGTCAGAATGAATAGGCCACATACAGCAGCAAGGTACAGTAGCTTCTCACTACAGAGTCAGACTAAAGCAAAACAATAACTGCAATGGAAGGCTAATAGCTGCAGATATGCAACCGTACTCTGTTGTAAAAAATACAGGTTTTAAAGGGATAGTTCACCCAAAAATGAAAATTCAGTCATTATCTGCTCACACTCATGGCAATTGAAGGTCGGGTTTATTTTGATAGTCCACAAAACACTGCTGGAGTTTCACAGGAAAACAGCCTTGCAGAATCTCAAAAACAATAGAATAAAAACATAAAACACCTCCATACTGCTTGTCTGGTGTAATCCAAGTCTCCTAAAGCCCCAACATGCCAAGTTGACTAAAAACATTATTTAGTTATTTACACCATGTTTTTAGCCTGATTCTTCACCGTAGATCCTTAGTTTGGAGCCACGCTCATGTGTACATGCACACTGTCTGAACTGTGTGTGTGGTGTGATGGCATGCAAACAGCATGTTGGGACTTTAGGAGACTTGGATTATGTTGGACAAGCTTTTTTACATTTGAAAACTGGTCACCATTCACTTTCATTGTGTGGGAGATTCTGCAATGCCGTTTTCCTGTGAAACTACAACAGCGTTTTGTGGACTAACAAAATAAACCCAACCCTCGATCGGCATGAGGGTGAGTTGATAATGACTGAATTTTCATTTTTGGGTGAAATATCTCTTTAAGCACACAGTCAAAGTGATTTAACCCTTCAACAATGTGGCTTCACGTGTGTATTTTGGTCAGTCTCTTGTGCTGCTCTGTACGAACAGGAATTCAATCATCAGATCAGAGTCTTACTATATACTTTCTTATTTGTGTTATTTACTTTTCCTATCTGTTTTCATTAGTGTATAATCACCTGAAAATATGAATTGTGTTTTTGTTACCTTAAAATGAGCTGTTTATATCTACACTATGTTGCAACACTGTGATTTCCTACAGTAACCCAGACTGGACAAACCAAACACGGGCTCCCGAGAGGGAATACAGTATCAGTGTGATTAAACGTTACAGCAGCTCCGACCAGGACTCTGACTTTGGGGACGATGAAGACACGGTGAGTTCAGCTGGGGACAGGAGGCCTGAAGCGGTCGAGGAGTGAGTTTGTAACTTTAGCAAGTTAATTTGTAAGTATACATCATCCATCATGTTGATAAGTCCATGAGTATTTCTTTTTGTGAAGTCTGAAGTTATTTATTCCAGTGTTTTGAGCAAGGTTTTACTGTAGCCCTGCCATGCCTGCCTCACCTTTAACTGTTACAGTAAGAATGATGACCACTGAGCCACTGTTGAACGTTTACATTTTTCAAAATGACAAAATAAATGACAAAAATCTTATTCTCTGCATTTTTTTTAAACTGCTGTTCTAAAAAACCTACTGAACCATGACCCTAAACCTGAGGTAAATACGGAACTGTAAGTTCTGTGTACGGTTACACCCTGAGAAGAGATGTTGACAGTATATGGGATCTGCTCTTATTGATGAAAAATAAAAAAAGAAATAGCCATATACTTTAAGCCACTGAAAAAAGAATTTTACCTTCATTAATGTAGCTATACCAGTGTGCCCATGCCAGTACATTAGACAACAGCAAACTGTCCTGCACTGAAGTTTAAGTTGCATCCTGTGATGCCCAGTGTCCTTACAGTGAGCTGGTTTACTGCACCAGCTTGTAGGGTCCTCAATCTGTGGCAGTATGATGGATTCACTGGCCAAATAGCCAATTAGGCACTTTGTAGTCTGACACTCTCACAACGGGACATTTAATAATAGGGGACACAGACGTGTGTGTGTGTGTGTGTTGCACGCATATGAAGACAACCCAAGGCCTTTCGAGTGATGCTGATTAATGGGCCTGTATAAAGCAACTACACCCCAATCTTCCTCTTTCTCTTCTCCTTTTTCTATTTCTTTCTTTCCTTGTCTTCCCTTCTGTCTCTCTGCGTAGCCCACACCATTCCTCTCTCACACACCTTCCTCCCTCTCTCTCTATTCACTATTCTCCATCCTTTCCCCTCTTGTTCAAAATATAATGGAGTGTCAAGCAGAAAAATGTCCAAACTACTTTTAGCCGTTTTCTGGCTTAAAGACCTTTGGGGCACAAAGATAATACACTAATTGTCAAGGTCCAGAGAGGAATTGACTAAGTATATGTCTGCATGTCTGTGAGTGTGTGTGTGTGTGTGTGTGTCAAGACTCCTTTATAGAAATGTGTATTAAGGTACAACTGTTAAGGTAATAAGAGCCCCCCGAACACCTCTCACATCTCTCTAACTTCCTCCCACTTGTTCTCTCCTGTCATACTCTGTGCGAGGGTGTGTGTGAGAGAAGGTCAGAGTATTCAAATCAGCATTTTCTCTCCTCAGAGGGACCTTAAACTTTACCTTTTGTTTTAATTGACATGAGGAGGAGGGGGGTCAGTGACGAAGAGGAGGAGCAGACAAACTTTTTTAATGCCAGACTAATGGATGCATGATGAGGAAGAAAAGAGAAGACAGAGAAACTGATGAAAGGTAGAGGAGTAGACGAGGAAGAAAGAGGGGAGGGCAGCCAATGTCTTCATTTGACTTTCATGTGAGAGCGACTGAAGATTTGACTTTTAAAAAGGGACGGAGGAGACGAACACAAACAGAGAGAGATTGAGAAACCGACTCTGGTGACCTGTGATCAATTAGGTAAGTGAGAAAGGGCACACACTCCTTTATCTTTGCAAAATAGCTCCTGCAGCCGACTAAATGAGACATTTTTAGCAATTTTTAGTTTATTCAGACTGCATCCACACAAAGCCAGTTAAAGCTGGTGAGTGCGTGACTTTTACATATAAATCAGTGTTACATTCAAGCCCTTGCCAAACCAGTTCGGACAGTGCTGATTAAAGGTCCAGTGTGCAAAATTTATGGGAATCTATTGGCAGAATATGGCAGAGATGGAACACAGTATTCATAAGTATTTTATGGTTAGTGTATAAAACATTAAAATAAGAATTGTTGTGTCATTGTATGTTAAGATTTGAAGAGAGTACTTCCAGAGGTGAGTTCACCTGTTGGAATACATCTTAAAGTCCCCATGATGTCAAAATCAATGTTTAAAGCTCCAGTAGGCAACATTGTTTTGGTATAATTGAGAAATAATTTCATACAAACCTTTAAGCATATTGTAAATCAGGTGTTCTGAGAGAGAGCTACACTTCTGCACCTCCTCTATGGCTCTGTTTTCAGCATTTAGAGAATCTGGCCCGTGACGGTAGACTTGAACCAATAACAGGTCTTTTAGGACCTGGGGGACTCCTCCTACTAGAGCAGCTGCGCGTTCACGTTCCTTTGGTCAGACCCTGAATCAATGACGGAAACTACTGCAGGAAAAGTCGCTATAAAACGGCATTATAATAAAGAGAAATTACTGGAACCCTTAATCTTACAAAGAACCCTTGACAAACCCAAATGTTTCTGGGTAGAACCTTAGCCCTTCAAGAAGAACCCTTTTGGAACCCTTGTCTCTAAGTGTGTATGTGCCAGCATCTGCCCCAACAATCACTAAAAAGTCATTTTGTAGATATTCTTGGGTATTTTAAATGGTATTTCAGACTTTCCTGAAAAACAATTAAAAACTGTTGATGACTCATCCTTCACTCAGGATGAAACACTTTCTTTTCTACGACGCATACGCTTATGAAACATGGAAGGAGACTATATCTGTTCACTAGAATGGACTGTAGTGTTTCTGGGGGTTTCACTGTATTAGAGCACAACTTTATAACTTTGTTGCCTTATTTGGGTGAAACTGGTTCATATTTTTTGGAGGAAATATTTTCTGTTTTCCCTGATGTCTTGATGAAGCTGCTTATTTCAGCTCTTGCTTATTTAATTAACACACATTCATTTTTGGGTGAACTATCCCTTTAAGCACTCCGCTAGCCGTTTCGTGGCTGACGATACGATGTGTATGTGAAAACAAAATGCATTAATGTTTTCAGGCTGTTCAGGTGCTTAATCTGCATTAAAATGCCAAAAGAATTAGGGAAACATTTAAATCTCGTCTTCTTGTCTCTCTGAGTTCTGAGGACTGAAATGTCATAAATAATGTGCGGAAAAAGTGATTGTCAGTTTGCAGTATCTTTTCATTCTTTCACAGTTGGCAAATAAGAAAACTGCTCATCACAGTCAGCATCAGGAGAGCATTCAAGCCACTCAAGGTGAGCAAAAACAAGATTTTCAAGAGGAGTTAAGTTAGGATAAACAATTTCTGTTGCCTGTAAACCACTTTCCATCATTTTAAATGTCAGTATAGCTAATTACTCATCACAGGTGTTGTCATTAAAGAGTAACTTAACTGCTCCACAGCCTGCAACTACGCCTGGGCAGGCCTACTTCACTGTTTTCAAAAAGCTCAGTTTCCATATCTACAATAAAACATCAAGCTGTCACTTCTGCATTTATCCAATTTGTGTGCCCTTAAAGAACTCCTTTTTAGGTGCAATGCTGGTTAAGGACAGAGGCCAGAACAGATAGGAAACGATTCTTTTTCTGATTTAGCCAGCCAGCAGTAAAGTTTAAATCAGTGGATAACTTGTTTAGACCTATTAGATATGGATGTGATTAAAGAAGAAGTTTTTTGTTAATGGATACTTTTGTGCTACAAGGTCTTCTCCATCACATCTGCCTGTTAAAATCATAAAAAATCTGAAGGCCAGGTCAACCTCATTTGCATCAAAGACCAATTTTTTCCAGGTAGTAATGTCTTACATTCTGTTTCCACCCATTCATTTTCTAAACAGCTTATTCTGCTCAGGGTTGCAGAATATTACCCATTATTTTTCATATCCATTTATATTAAATATCCGTGTTTGTTTAAAAATCATTGTTGGAAATAGATTTAGGCTTTTTATTTTGACGATGATGGTTATTATGACTGTTATTTTTACTGGATGAGAATTATGTCCGAAAAATGCCTCTAATATCTCTCTTTTCATATAATGCCACAGCTGTTGTTTGTGGCATTTCGCTGTGAAGGATTTAGTTTCTCTCTCGGCAGCCGCCCGGTTTAATTCCACTGGGGAAGTGAAACAACTCAAGTAAAGTCAACCAGTTAATATCTGTGTGTTTTAGCTCTTTTCCTTACCCCATCTGGGTGTCCGTCTGAGGCTGTGACCACCAGGGTATAATAATCCAGAGACTCTCTGTCCAGGGGTTTGTCCAAAACCAAATACCCTGAACTGGATGGAGAGAGAACACACAGACAGTCGTGTTAACCTTCTAGGCATTGAAAATAGAGATTAGAACAGAGAAATTAAATATAGAGTGTGCTGAAAAACACAACAGGACCAAACACATCAGAACACTGTGGTGTGGTATACAGTACATTGGTTTTCATACCCAAGATTATATACGAAGTTTCAGTCCGTAAGTCATCAATTACTAAAACACACCAATTATTCTCATGTTAAAACCCCCCAGTCCTCTGTATGTAGTTTCAATGCTAATTCTGTTAACATGGGAAAAATATACATAGCTGCCTTGTTTTCTTGAAATGTTTATACCTCTTTATATACACCACTTTGGAGACAACTTTTCAGACAGTTGCCAAACTGATATCCAATGCATAACACCCAGAAGTGTGTTTTTACTGTGGTTATGGGTACTTTGGCGAGGCAGATGACACCTCATACCCATCATCTCACCCACAGGGATATTAAGGAATGGGTGCCGCTGCTATAATGGCTCAGACAGTGATGTGTCATCAGAAAAACACTATTCTTAGGTAACAGACTCTTCACAAAGAGCTCATATGCAAAACACTTCAAAAGAATGAGATCTTCTCTGAATCTGAATCCTGGGTACACGTTAAATATCGACCTCAAGGTATTTAACTGATGCATACTGTCAAACTACACTCACGGAAATAAGGTGCTAACTAGAACCATAAAGCGTTCTTTAGCTCATTCCTATAGGAGCATGGTTCCTGGTCAAACATTTTACAAAGGTTCCACGTGGAACACTTTCAGTGGGTTCTACTTAGGATCAGAATAAAGGATTACACCTAGAATGGTCTATGAAAGGTTTCACCCAGAACCCCCGATGAAAGGGTCTACAGAGAACAAATCTATGGTGTAATGGTTACACCAAAAACCTGCTCTAGGGGGTTCTATTCAGAACTTTTCCAGGCTCTAATGATAATAATAATAACCCACTCACGGGGTCCTAATGAGAAGCCTTTTATATTTCAAGGATTTTATCTAGAACTCAGCCAGGGGGTTCTAAAGAGAAAACCCTTCTATATTTCCACAGGTTATTTTATTCTAGAAACCTTTTAGAGTAGGTGGTTCTACAGAGAACCCTTTTACTGTCCAAGGGTTTTATCTAGAACTCAACCATATTATTGTACAAAGAACCCTTGACAAACCCTTGATAAATGAGTTCTTCAGGGGTTTCAAAACTCCTTTAAGAACTCTTTCTTTCAAAAAGGGTTCTTTGGTTGAAAAGGGTTCTTAATGGAACCATTAGTCTTACAAACAACCCTTGGTGAACCCTTCTTCAAGAAAGGATTCTCCAGAAGCAAATAGTTCTGGGTAGAGCCTCAGCCCCTCAGGAAGAGCCCCTTTGGATCCTTTTCTGCTAGAAGTTATTTTACATGTTCCTGCACAAACTGTACAGCTCTTTTGTTTACATATTGTCATATTGTGCACATTTTCCTCTATTGTTTCTATAATATTGTATTTTTCTATTTATGCTTCTTGGATTTCATGCTTATTTATATTTTTTTTTTTTTGCACTACGTGTATTGTTATGGACCAACATCCTGAAGCCAGTTCCTTGTATGTGTAAGCCTTCTTGGCAATAAACCCTGATTCTGATGCAAAACAAGTCGAGAGCTGGAAAACCAGTAACCAGCTTCTTCAATCCTTTTTTTATACATAACAGGGTGTGAATTATTAGTCACTCATCACATAATCTCACACTCAAGTTACTCATTGAACACAATTCTGTAATCAGAAATGTCCGGACAGGAGATAAAAGTCAGATTTAAAGGCAGATGATTACCACATAAGTAAAAATAAGTAAAGTACTCAAGAAGATCAATAGCTTCAGAGCAGCCTGTCTCAGACTTCCGACCAATCAAATCCAGCGGAGATCTTTGATGTCGGCTGTGATTGATTGCACTTTTATTTTCCAAGTGAAGATTTACATAATGATTGAAGTGTTTTTAATTTAAGCTACTTTCATGAATTACAAACCATTTGAAATGCACATGTTCTCCAAATATTGACAGTGTGTGGAGGTGTGTGTGTGCTGATGCACAAGTAAATGTGTGCATGTGTCTGAGCAGATGTTAAGTGGTCTACAGAGGGAACGATGTGAAGCTTTTTTTGACGATTCATGTATATTTATGGATGATTTATGGAAAGCAGACTGTGAACGCACATGTACAGATTCATGGGCATGTACGCACACACATAAGTAGCCTTATTTTCTCATTTACACCGCAAATGTTGACAAGTTTTCCTCACGTGCTGACTGCTCTCAGACCAAAAATGTGCTACAACATGTACAGAACCTACAGTAAATCCCAGTGTGAGATAATTCAACCTGAGATAATTCAAATTTATTCAGCTAATGGTGATTAATCTCCTCAAAGCTTGCCTCTTGCATCCTGTACAGATGCTGGCTGTTTTATTTCTGTATTAAAGTAATTTCAATCTTCTGGATATTAATGTGTGTTTCAACAATGCCAGCCACCTTGCATTATGAGCCAATACCAGACCCATTTTGGTGCTCTCCCAGTGCTCTTCTGGAGTATTTTAACTGGGCCAAATTCTGCACAAAAACAATGAAAAATCATCCCGCCCTGTGCCAACTCGAGCTGCATGGCATGTTGCATTTGCGCAGAAGAAAGAGAAAAACTTGGCTTGTCCTCATCATGCCATAATGCAGAAAACACAGCTGAGGCACTGAAAGACTCTGGCACATTTTGGAAGATTTCACAATGTCCGACAGACGCCATCAAATATTCCTAGAATGCAGAAATCAAAGCTCTTCAATTCATTTTAATCATTGCTGCTATGAATTTCTGTGCAGCAGAAATACATCCTCTTCTTTCGTTCTGCTTTTAAATACTCATTTTTCTATCATTCTTGTTCATTGTTTCTATCCCAGCTCTCTAACACTTTGTCCCTCGTCTTTTACTCTTTCCCTGCCCTGTTCTCTTATCTCTTTTCCAACCATTTACTCTTTTTGTCTTCTCTTCTCCATCCTTATAATTCTGCCCCCTCTCTTGCAGTCTATCGCCATACTTTTCCTTTGTTTCTCTCCTCCTCCCTCTAGAAATGTAGATAGGATCTTCCCCCAGCATAAGAAATGCATTTTTAATGAGCAATAAATGAATAAATACAACAAAAGCCCTCAGAGTCTGAGTGGTGAGTACGTGCATGTGGGAGAGAGTGGGGTGCTTATGTGAAGCCCTTGGCAGAGCCCGAGCCCTGAAATGATATAATTTAGGCTGCTTTCGACCACGCAGATACACACACACAGATTAGAACTGCATATTGTATATTGCCATGGTTGTACAGAGCACACATACTCAGACATTTTTAACAGATATTCACACAAATAAGAAAAAGGATATGGGTATAGTTTCTGAGAATATTAACTTCAGCAAGCTCCACAGATCTGATCAAACATGATGAATTAGGATTGTGTGTGTGTGTATGCATGCTTACTTTTGCTGCAGTGCAAAATGTCCATGGCGATCTCCGCTATGGATTTCGTAGGTAATAGGGTCCCTCTCCCGATCCACTGCCTTAAGCAGTAAACAGAGACAGACACATTTACACAAATACACTCTTATTTCCATCAGCAAATTCTACTCTGATAGTACAGCAGTGCTTTCCAACCAGGGGTAATTTTTTAACCAGGAAGTGTTTCTGCAGTTGCCAGAGGCTCTGTGGAAAGATGAGCTATGGTTGTAGCTGTGTTCCAAGGTGAGAACATGTTAACTTTCCTACATTACATGCAAAAGATTGCAAAGTGATTCTACACACAGCAGATTTGTTCTGTTTCCTCTTGGAAGAAGGGTGGAAAAGAGAAAGCGGTCATGTTTTATATAAAAAGAACTTTGCTTCACAGTAGAAACAAACCCTGGTCTCCCATGTGAAAGTCCTTCGATTGACTCATACATCCACCCCATCACCCACCTGACATGGACTTTGTTGCTCTCTATACTACCTTCTTTTCTTACCGTGCCTTATCCTAACCATGGATTTTCGGTGCCTAAACGTACCCAACCTAAACCTAACCAAGTAATTTTGGAGGCCAGACCTACCCCAAACTAAACCAAACTATGTAGTTTTTGCAGCTAAACCTACTGAAACTAAACTAGACCTAACTAAGTTGTTTTGGTCCCTAAACTTAACCAAGTATACCCAAAGTAAACCTAATCCCATAGTTTTGGTGCCTAACCAAAGTTGGCTTGGGCGGTATCCATTTTTTCATACCTTCACACCCTCCTGACATTTTAACAGGATTTACGCTTTAAGGTGGTATTTGTGTAAAACTTGTGTAAAACTTGTGTAAAATGGGTCAACTACACTGTACTCCACTGTGTGCTATCCCCACAGCTGGGAATATTCAGACCTAAACTGTCATTTTACAGCACGGTCTCTGTACATATTTTGCCAGAATGACGACCTCACTGCTCCACCTTTCCCTCCGCTCAGCGCACATTCACTGAAACACTGAAATAATTAGTCTGCCCCTCGCCTTCTGTAATGCTCACTAAAGTTACACACTCACTACGAAATGCTACTCTGACCAGTCAGCGGTCTGCAGTGTTTATTAGCTAACCTTTATCATTTGGACTGAATCCAACAAAATCCAGGACAGGGGTTAGCTAAAGTAATGGATATGCTATTGAAATAGGCTAGTTTGCTAAATGTAATAGAATAAAGGCCAAAATAGTAAGCTAAAAGTAATGGATAAATGGCTGAAATGTTTAGTGTTATCCTAAAAATAATAGATAAACAGCTGAAATAGTTGCCTAAATCTGATGGATAAATGGTTTAAATGGCTAAAAGAAAATGGGTAAATTGTTAAAATAGTTAATCGTCCATCTGCAAGGAGCTGTGAAGGTCACGTCTGACAAAAGGTTAAAAACCACTGGAACATACCGTAGCTTTTATGCACCATTATGTTTATGTGTGTGACAGATAACACTAGAGCATGAGTGTACCTGCAGATTAAGAAGCGTAGCTCCAGTCCTCATAGCCTCGCTGATCTCCAGGTTGTATTGTTGCCGGGGGAAACGGGGAGGGCTCTGGTTGTTCGGAGGCAAAACTTCGATATAGACCGTAGTAATGGATGACCTAAAGACAGAGGGAGAGAAGAGAGAATTGGATAAAAGCAGATAGGACAGACGGAGAGAGTACAAAGACAGATAGAGAAACATCCTGCAACACAGACGCAGATATAGTAGCAGTGAAATGTTGGCGAGGGATGAGAGGAGCAAAGGAGGGAAAAGAAGAGCTGGAGGGCAGCAGAAGAGGATCGTGGGTAAAAAAAAAAAAAAAACAGTGTCAGGGAGGGTGAATGGTCTATTATTTAAGTTAAGAGTGGTTGGCCAGTGTTTGTTTCTTTGCACTTCATGCTGTGTTTAACTAATCGATAAGAACGTGAAGTCAACAACAGTGTGAGTGGCAAAGAGACAAGACAGCGCTCAGCAGATGTCTGAGGTTTCTGTTGTCCGGTTTGACAAACTTATCCTGCTGTTTCAATGATGCATCCGCGTAGAAGCTGCTGCAGTTTTACTGAGAGAAAACCTTTATTCTTCTATTAATTCTTTTCAATAAAATTTATGTCTCTATAGACTGACTCTCTCGTTTTGGCAGTATTATATCATCATTCACTGTGTCCTTTATTATGCAGTGTTATGAACCTTATTATGCTGCTTGGCATATTAGAAGACCTCCAGAATCTCAAGTATTACTTAAAGGGATAGTTTGGATTATTTGAAGTGGGGTTGTATGAAGGACTTATTGATAGTCAGTGTATTAGCTACAGTAGATGGCGGTCAGCATGCCTCAAGTTTGGAGAAGCAGAGAGGAGCACCAGCATTGAATCTAAGTAAAACCACTTGAAAAAAGGTTCACCCAAAACAATCAGTTTTAATGTACACTATATTTATATTATAAATATATTTTCACTGTTTTATTTTACCGTCAGACAGACTTTTTCTTTGGGTGGACCTTTACCTTTTGTTGCTTACCCCGTTCCCAGCAGTTAGTGCTTCTCCAAACTGCTTATGTGCTGAGTGGCATCTACCAGGTAAGGAAACTTGATTACAATGTTTAAAGAGAGAATTACAGAAATGCGGGTTTTATAGGAGAAGAGAAAACAGGCTTAAAGCCAATTAACGGAAAGAAGAAAAAGGGAATTACATTGAGTTTCTAATTTATAAGGTGATGACACTGAGTGAAAATGCATTCTGAGTAGTATCTCACGATAGATTGTTTCACTTTGTAAAATGAAGTCTTAATTACACCGTGTTCACTCCCCTCTGATAAACAGCTTTGGCTGTTCAATAAGCTGTATTCAGTGACATTTTTTAATCAACATAACACTTATTCCAAAACAGCATGTCACCATAGTGACCTACAATTGACAGAGCTGTTTCTTTGCAGCGCTGTAAACAGCTTGTGTCCTTCTGTCATTTTTTGTTTCTGAAAATATTGATTATGGGAGTAGTTGTCAGGTTTATAGAACTACAGTTTTTGGCCCTCAGGCAAATTGACTACCTTACATAATTGGGAGATAACAACATACTAACTGCAATTTAAACTAAGACCCAACTGAAAACAGAATTGACATCTGCTATATCAATTACTTTAGATAATTAAGTCTAGAATTTTGATCCTGAACATGTCCTTCGCAAAAGAACAAGATGCAAGTGAGCTGGGTTTCTCAATAACGACTTCAAAATAAAATGCTCCACTGGCAGGAAATACGACTTTGTGAGCGCAGGTTACTTTGTGGGAACATTTTTTCTTGGTTATACATCACACCTCCTGGGTGATAATTGTGTAGTAGTTATTAATAGTGAACCAGCTTCCGTTTTTTTTTCTCAAGGTACCCTCAGGGCTCTCCAAATTAGCCTTTTAGATACCATTTAGAGTGAAATGTTATGCGAACTTCATAGCCATACTGGTACAAGTATGATGCTGGCAGGGTGTAGCACATGTGACGTGCTTCACAGTGTTCATATGGTCCACAGCTGTAAGTCCCATTGTCCCCAGCTTGAAAGATTTTGGCGCAAACAGCATTGTGCCTCACAGTCATTGGCTGAAATAGACTTAACCTACTTATATTTTGGATTCTGCTGCCACTTCGGGTTAAAATGACACAAGCCCACTCTGAGGCAATGAGGTAGTAACAAGGTGCAGGACATATTGCTTTCTTTTCTGACAACTGACTGATTTGTACCAGATAGGGTGACCAGAAGAGAGTGGGTGAGAGGAGCTGGGGCGTGTCATGTCTGAAAGATTAAAATGTATACAATAATTTAGAGTAACATTATTTGAGGATGACATGATGTGTCATCAGTGTCCTGGCTTTTACAAGGCGCATGAATCATTACGTACTGAAATGTGACAGTCATTTTAAATGTCTTTTCAGCAACTAAGATTGTCATTAAGCTGTAGAAGCTTACAAACATTTTTTTTTTTTTAGATATTTTAATCTTAAATTTCTCCCATAGTGGCAGCTGTAATCTCTGTCAGATTTAATGACAGTCTGTTATTTATGAAGCCTCATCAGTGCAATAGACAAGTAAAATATATTATTTACAACATTATAATACTATAATCCATAACACCTATTTGGAGTGGGAATTAAAGCCTAAATAAGTTATAAGTTATAAGTTCACAATTTCATATGTTGATTGTATTATTCGTATAAAGGTTAATTTTGGGGACAAATTGGAGAGGATTCAGGATTCCGGATGATTGCTTGTGATTCGGGACTGTCCAGGATTTTTTCAGGATTTCTGGTCTGGTCAGTGCCAGAGCTTGCACACACTCCACAGTCAAGAACATAAAGCAATACACTAATGTAAACAGTTTGTACTGGTGTAACATCCAAGTCACAGCAAACACAGTAAATTGTAACTTTACACACACACAAAACATTTTACACATTTGACAGTTATTTATGGCATTACTGTACTTATTTAATCCTTTTTACCTTATTTAATCCTTATTTCATCCTGACCTTTGTACATGAAACTCAGTCCTTTTAAGGCCTTATTTTGAAGATACTGCATTCAGTGCTTTTTTAGTACTTTTTAAGAACCCATGGGTACCCTGCTTTCATGACCGATTAGCTTGCTGGGTGCCTGATTTCCATAAACAGGAAAGGAAAGTAAAACAATTAACTCTAGGAGGAACCTACAGATTCGGATAGACAAAAGATAACATAAAGAATAAAAATAAATTGAGTAGATAAAGCCTCAAATGGAGACCCATTAAGATTCATCTCATATCTAAAAGTAAAATATTCTGCACTTTTCCCACAAAGGTCATGAAAAAAATTTTAATTTTAATTTTTAAAATAAAGGTTCTTTGAGTTTGGACAACGTTTGGTTGCACAGCATGAGTTTGCACTGACTGACCCTCAAGCAAGATGTATGGGTTTAAATATACTGAATTATTATTCAGAAAAAAAGTAACTTGGTAGCAAAAGTCCAATCTGAAGTTCTGTCAAATTGATCACTGTTAACACTTCTTAAATCACAGGTTGGAAAAAAAAAATCCCAATTACTCCCGTTTCCCAGGTTTGTGCCCACACATGACATGAATGATTTCAGGTTTTACTCCCCCAGAATTTCAGGCTAAGAAACCACAGGGATTTAGTTTGTGTTCCTACTTGGCGGGTGTGCCGAGTTTCAGCGGGGAGAGAAGGGAGAGATTAACTCTACTCAAACTGGATCATCGACTGAAAAAAGGCAAAGAACCTCGTGTCTAATACAATAGCCCACAAAATCTGTTTACGTTCACAACAATAAATAAATAAATGGATAAAGGCTGGGAAAATGTACGCCGCCAGACAGAGTGAACGCCAGTGTTTTATTAAAACAATTCAGATGGCATTATTGATGAAAATCCATTGAGGCAGTGGAGATTATTCAGTCGTGGTTTCTACTGTAGCTGGGGCCTGTTTCTCCTCTATTTCATCCTAAAACTCTCCGTCTACTGGGGGAGGCAACTCCTTCTTTTAAAACTCTTCTTTATTATTTAATATGTATTATCCATTTCATAGACATGGTTACATATAACTGTTCCTACTTGTACAGTACACACAGACAAACCCACACATGTGTACTTACAAAAACTAACTTGCACATTAAAATTCTTGTGGAGAAGGCAGAAAAAATAAAGTTGCTTCGTCTTGAGTGTGTTCTGTCCTCTTCAGATTTGAGTCACCACTCTGCCCTGCTGCACACACAAATAACCTCCTACTCTCCAGTCATTTATTGTTATGTTGTGGTCCAGCAAATCATTTGGGGTTAGATGAGCATTTAGGTGAATGGCTTTGTCACTGAGTGCACTTCACTTCATCCTGTTTATATTTCTTGAACTCTCTGCATCAAATAGCTGCTCTCCTCATTATTAAAGACCATGTATACACTGAACGTATTTTTTAGCTTGCCACTCTGAGCCTCTGATGAACAACATGCATTTAGATTTTAATCAATACAGTTTTCTATACCAGCCACATAACAGCACACATTTGTACACTGCAATTTACTTTTAGCCTTTGCGCAGAACTACATTGATGTTCAGGCTTTGAGCTGTTAAAGCTGTGGACAGCAGTACTGTGGCTGTCTTGTCCCAGTGGTAGAAACTGACAGAAGACAACAGCTTGTTATGAGGCCATGTAGATAAGGTGTTTATCTGCTAGATCCGTTTTAAAGAGAAATTTGATTTCTGGCTCAGGACCAAGGCTCATTTGAACTGTATATGTTTCATACAACTGCACCTTACCAGAGGTGTGAGTTACATGACTTGGATTCAAGTTGGACTCAGGTCAGTAGTCCAAATTAATTGACATGGTTTGAAGGGGGACAACTACAGCTACTGATCTGTTGATACAACAACTTTAGGACTGTGCTGACTTTGGATTTTAGCTGCAAGCGTGTGACTTACTTATGACCCATGTTGGGCAATAATGCATTGCTCATACTGTTTTTACACCAAAATTAGTGTGTATAAGCAATTAACTACTTTCTCATTGCAGTTAGCCTCCCTGTTTCTTGTCTGATGCATCACCTTCATAGTCACAAATGCACCAGAAAACAGGGTTAGTAGAAAGCAGCATGGAGGCCAGGTTACTTTTTGAAAAAACTAATTTATTCTGTCTTTCAAACTAAATAGCGCCCAATTTAGAAAGATGTTTGAGAGCTGCTACTAATGTAATTTGTGGCTGAGATGACAAAGAAGCTACCCACAGAGGCAGCTAACCTTTCATTGTCTCTGTGGGAAAGGGGGAAAAAATTAGTGTGTCCAGCCGGGTTTCATGTTTCCGCAACTGCCGATCAGAGCTGGAGCTGATTAATAGCTGTGAATACTGCATTTGACACAGGAATGAATGCTGATTGGACCCTTTTCCACTGATGAAAAAAGCCAGATGTTAGTGGGTTTTTTGTTCACTATAAAAGGGGCTTCAGGAACACGTTGCAGTAATGTATTTTGACAATAGTAATACAATTTGAAATTCAATAATTACATCACAGTTACTTATGAACAGGAGTCTGAAGGAGGATTTGGGCTCTTTGTGCTCAGACAGGTGTGATACATCTTTAACTTGGCACATGGACCAGAGGAGTGGGTAAAAGAGGAGAGATGTATCTACAAAGTTGTCTCATTTACATGTTTTGTCCTCTAAGCTGGCTCGCTATGGTTAGCTACTGTTAAGTCTCATCAGGAATCACCCGGTTCACTTCAGCGTTGGAGTTGTGTGAACCCTGGGACTTCTGAAGTGCTGCAGCAGGCAGTCATCATCGCTAACGATAAGTTAGCTGTCATAAAAATAAATGACACTGTCCCTCCAAACTGTAGGCTGGCTGCTTGTTCAACCTTAAAGTTTCCTTTTCAGTTTCAACACAGCTGTCATGTGGGTGTGTGGAGGATTTCAGGGTGTTTAAAGTTGAGATTGAATGAAAAATAGCTCTTTTTTTTTTACTCTTTTAGATAACATTAACAGCCATATTGTGCACATATAAATAATTTCTTTGTATTCTTATTTGAAAATCCAATTATTTCATCCTGTACAACAAACCAATTTCATCCAATATCATGACGTCCATGCATGAGTCAGTCTTCAACTTTTAGCAGCACAGAGCTAAGATTCAAGACACAGACATGCCTATTATTCAACACTGAAATTATATCACAATGCGGAAGTTAGATACTCTTTAAATACTATAATTATTGATTACATTTTTCAAGTAACTTGCCCCACACTACTTGCAACTTGCCAAACAATGACATCCTCCATATTTTACTACAAGTCTCTTCGGGTACAGTGCACAATTATCTCCGTTTCTTGATCTCTATCTAGCTATTTATCTAGCATCTCATCTGTTCTCTTTGGTGGTGCCCTCTTTTCTCTCTTACCCTACAGTTTGATGAAAGTATAAATGAGACCCCAGAGCATAAACTGTTTTCAGTATTCTGGGGTGCATCTATCTAGGCCATGAAAAGCACTTCTAATCTGAAAGAAACATATATCTCAGGGGTTATTCAACAGTTCCAGCCCCCTAACATGGTGCTGCAATACTCACAAGCTGAGAGCCAACGTCATTAAAAAAATGCTGTCACTCTCGTCTTGTTGGTGCCCACCAGTAAGAGGACACCCAGCTCATGTTGGGTCCTGACCCATAGTTTTAATAAATCAGGTAGCAGAGATAGATATTGATTTGTTATGGGGGCTGTTGTTTTCAGCTGAGATAAACAGGGGGTCTGGGGAAATTTAGGGGACAATCTGTGAGCCAATCACTGGAACCACCTCAATCTGCTGTGGTTCACATTCTGTATTGATTTGGCAGCTACATAGCTGGAGCCGAGCACGGGAGGGGAGAGGATTCCAGTTTTTATGATGACTGACAAACATTGTTGGAGAGAGCGATCCACTCCACTTGTGACCGATATAACATTTTGATACAGATAAGGGTGAGGCATTGTAATATATTTGTTCTTAAGGTAAGAACTGTTCTGTGAAACTGGGTTGATTTATTAAGACACAGTAGATTGATTCAGCTGGGGTACATCTGAGGACAGCCTACAAGCCAACTGTTGCTGCGAATTTAATTTGTGTTGTTTCAAAAAGCTTTGACTTTTGAGCACCTTATTAGTTTTCATCAGAAATGTCCCAAGCTGATCAGTGGGGCCAATCCAGGTCTGCCTCTATACTGTGAGCTTTCTGCTGCATATGTGAGTGAAAATTAAAGGTTGTAAATGTTTAAAAATATTTGGGCCCACAAGCGAGTGACTTTGAGTTCAGATGCTGAGGTTTGCAAACTTCATGGCACCTTCACGTTTTACTGACTGTCGCTTTAATCGGTTAAAATTATAAACATCGCCAGCAGCAGATTATACCGGATGTCACGAATTAGTGTCATCTCTGAGTAACTTTATGAGACCATCACGGGGAAAGTGAGAAATATACACAAATCTTTTCTTTTGTAATTTATTCCAATAAACGCTGTGATCTTAGTCAGTGCTCCTCTGGCAGCAGCACAGCATCTTCTCAGTTTCCCCTCACACTGTGCACCCAAGGCAGGAGGACACTTTTACCATGTATAAGGTAACACTATGTGTCTCTGTTGCTCTGAAACTTTGTAACAAGCAACAGAAGGACAGGCAGACAACACTAAGAGAGAACAAGGTAGGGTGTTCCCCCGACTGTGGCATTAAGTATCCGCCCTTAGGAGTGACAAATACATATTTAATCAATATTTAAAGGTCACATATTATGCAAAATACACTTCTACATGGTTTTCCAATAAAATATGTGTCCCCAATGCATTAAAGAACCCCAGACTATGAGAAAAGACCACCCCCTCTCTTTTTTTGCTTGCTCCACTTTCAGGAAATGTGTTCCAAAACACCAGTCAGATATGCCTCCCCTTATGATGGCACAAAGGGCTTAGCACCACCTCCAGTAGAGGACTGTCCCACCCACTGAATACCTAGTGAATCAGTGTTCAAGCAGGGTGAATAGAGGTGCTGAAACAATAGCCAGTATGAGAAAAATGTATTATTTGAACATTAAAGTATATAGAACCCCCAAATAAAAGTATGAACCTGAAAATGAGCAGAATATCCTCTTTATGCAAATATAAATATCAGACTGGACTAGGATCAGGAGTGGGACCCAAAAAACTTGATCAGGACATCCCTAACTTTCATAACTATTGACAAACAGGCAAAATTTATCCAAATGAAACTTTTAAAATTTAAATTCAATGTCAAAAGCACCAAGGGCAGTGGTACACCAAGCCAACAATCAGCCGCAGGGCACCCTTTTGTCATCAGAGTGCATCTGTGACTGACCATCACCCCCATTTCTGTGGTGTGTCCGGCTCCCTGGGTACTAGCTGGCCGTTACTGGTGGCAGTTCAGTCAATTGAGCCTTTTGAATCAAGGTGAATGCAGTCAGTTATCCTTTCAGCTCTATGACCGGTTGTTCAGGCTGACAAATTTAGTAAATTCATTGCAGTTTCTCCTTGTTTTTCACCTCCACCTTATTGTTTTCCCCAACACAAATAACCAAACCTGGCAATGCCAGTGAAAAGCATTCAACACATGACAATACTAGCTGCAACTTGACTGATTTTTTAAAAATACATTGAATTAATTCGAAGAATATAAGAAAACAATTCAACCATATTTGTCACATTGCTGTTGTTTTTTGGATTAGAAATACAGACGAGTGACCCATCAGCTGTAGTGTTTAACAGTGTGTTCGGTGTGTTCAAGTATAGCTTTTAACACAAGTCTTGTAGTGTTTAAAGGGACTCCAATGATTTTACACATCAAAGTCTGTTTACTGGTCTTGGGGAGGACTACTGCATAAGTGAAAAAGTTGTGTAAAGCCTTTTGTGGCTCCAGTGGAGCTGCTCAAAGTCTGATAAATTGCCTCAAGTGACGTCTGGGGCTGAAGACTACAAGTTTAAAAATGGAAAAAAAAAAAAAAAAATCTGCGGGTGTGGAGCTTACAGTACCAGACTTCTAAACTCGCTTTTCATCTCTGCTTGAAGCTAGAGGCTCTACCAGAATTAGCCACGACCAGAATGACATGGCCAACCCCATAATCTAAAGTAGGCGCCAAGTTTTTGACAACAGGAAAAAAGATGCTTCTGCAGCATTAATTTTTGAGAATTATCCATAGTGAGTCCTACAACGTTACACAACAATACGAGTGTGATGCTGACTTGGTGGAGAACTCATCAGCCTGCCTTTGACAGCACTAGTTGTTTCAGGGCAGCTTGGCATGTCAAAGCTTTAAATTAACATTTAGGTACAAACACTTTTATCTGCAGTGGCCAACACATCAAAAAACAGCAACGGGTTTAGAGTTCAAAAATTCTCACAAAGGAGGTAACTGCAGATACAGACACAGCATCATATGCAAAACTTTTATACTGCTTTCCTATATTCCAAAATTTAACCAAGTGCCAGGTGAGTTGATTAAATCTGATTAAATTTTAATCAGGAGACTGATGAACAGAAGTCTCCATCGTTGGCTGCTGACAGCTCAAATTAATCATCAAAGTTTTCAGTGACTTCCTCAAGTGTGTTTTGATATAAACACATCAATAATTGAGGCAGGGAAGAATATCCCCTACTGCTCATCTTATGTGAACCTAATATGCTAACTTTCTGCCTACAGAGGGATTGTCACCTCAGTATTGCACTGTGCCTTTTACTCAAATTATGTTTGAGGTTAAAAAAACTTTGTGTTAAATGTTCCTGTGTGTTGCTTTTGTTCCATGCTTCTTGTTTGAAGAGCAAGGACTTGGCTTGTTTGTCCTTTCCACAAGGACACTGCAGTGTTAATTTATCCTTTTGTTGAGATATTCCAAAGTGTACAACACAAAGAACTACCGAGCGTGCTCTTGAGTATCAGCAAACAACAGGCTGGCAACGTTGCTCTGACTGAATGGCTTTTGTTTTTATTGATGCCAATTTCTCACATGTTTTTTAAGAGTTTTCCTCATGGTGTTTCTGCATTAGATGATATGGAAGAAGACAAGAAAACTGGTAGGAAATGAAAGCGTGACAAGGTGCATCAAAAGTAGCCAACAGCTTTTGATGCACGTTGTCCCTCTTTTCTCAAAACCTGCAACAGCACATGGCATGTTCCCACTGAGTCCCTGTTTCATGATGTTTCTTGAGTCAAGTTGAGGCATGGTGCAGCACAAAAAAAAAACAAAAAAAAAAAACACCATAGGAATCAAATTCTGTGCCAGTGCAGCTGCTACATCAATCTGTGAAGCAATGTAGATTGACCGTGTTCCAGTGGGTGAACGGTTCGATGGCTGGATTCGTTTCTGTTCTCAGATATTGGCCGGTAATTGCTAAAACTAAAATTTCACAATTGAACTGCTCTCTACTAGATTTTAGCTACATAATCAATACACACAGAGTTTACAAAATATTAGGAGCAGCTGCTTTTTCCATGAAATAACCCATGTTTGAGAATAGCCTGAGTTTGTGAGTTGGTTAAAGTTATGGCTCCTTATTGATTTAATCTATAAAGGAGAGGTGAAATGCAGGAGACAGAAAACAGGCGCAGGGTAGACAAAAACAAAAAAAAATGTCACTTTATCAAGTCCGACCTCAGCAGATACAGAGTCCATTACCTTTAGTTTCTTTTACCATCCGCAGCATTTTTATTTTAGATGCCATGTGTGCCTGCTTTTGCTGAAACTGTCCCTTTTCTGAAATGCAGACAGTATAATTTTCTTTCCGCTTCTCACCAAGACGGTAACAAGTAGTGAGGCACCCTTTCATTACCTTTGATTCTGCTTTACTTTTCTCCCTTTTCTTCTTTCCCTTCTCGCACTAAGACTATCAATTTTCCTCTCTTAGACTTCTTTCCAGCCATTTTCCAATATAAAACCATAATTCGTGTATTTCTCAAAATGAAAAGGGAGAAAAGATGGCGCGAATGGTAGAGAGTGAAAAACACAAAGGGAGCGACGGTGAGAGCTGCGGAGCGTCTGACAATGAGCATGAAAACTCTGATGACCTTTCAAGCCTCAGCTCCAGACAGACAAGAGGAAAAGGCGGCTGAAGCAGCGAGAGAGAACACTTACCTTCTGTGAGGTACAGGCCCATTGTCTATGGCTTCCACAGTCAAAGCGTAGCTCCGACCAACAGTGAGCTCCACACCTGGCGCCACAGTAATGACCCCGGAGCTGTGAAAACAGTTCTGTCAGTGTTACATAATTACCCTCCTTTATTCAAATTACTAAAATGAAGGTGATAAGAGTAGCATGTTAACATGAACACCCTTTTTAAAATTCAGACACTATTGCAGAGAAAACTGAGGCTTAATTATGCTTTCACACCACATATTCGATTGTTTTGTCACACCATTGGTTTCTTGAGCTTATATGTTCATGGCAATTACTTATCACCATAGTTTTATTAATGTGACAGTGATATGGGGGTGTTTATATGTCTATTTAACTGAGGCATTTTCTCTGTCTTTCTACAAGTGGATCTGGGGTCAAATGCCCAATACCAAAAATCACAACAGCAGAACTAAGCTTTTTTTTTTTTACAATAAAGAATCCCCTGAATTTTGAAGGAATAGTTTGACATCACGGTAAATATTATTTTTAAAAAAATACTACTCGCTTTCTTGCTGAGAGTTTGTCTCTGCTGACTGCCTGTCAGCCTCATAAGTCAAAACTCCCCCATAAAACCAGAACTTGTCATTTTTGCATCTTTTAAAGCAGATAAAACTTGTGAATTACAGAGATGCCTACACAGTCTGAGAAGCCAAAGCAGCACATTAGCTGAGGAGCGACTACAGTCCTCCGTCAGTGCCTACGCAGGATGAGTTCAGGCACAATACTGAACATAGGTCAATCTCCACTGCCAAAAAATGCAAGCTGGCTATTGAAAACAAGCTGGCTCCAAAAGCAAGTCAATCTCAGTAGACCTATATATTAAAATACCCCACTTTACAAAAGAAATGAACATGTTTACAGCCACGACAGCCAGAGCTATCATACTGTGAAGAGAAAGGGGTGAAGAGAAAAAGTAATATTGGCAGAATTGATGATTCTGCCTTTGACTTTGATAGCTCATTTAAATCTATTTTCAATTTAATATTGAAATTGTGACAACCTTAGTGTATTCTTGCTTTAATATTCAAACAGAAATCTGAATAATATGACAATACATATATTCACCTGTTGCCAATTAGAAAATGTCCCTGATCACCAGCTAAGATCCGATAGGTGACCTGACCGTTGGGACCTGCATCAGAGTCGACTGCTGTCAGCTGGGAAGATACAGACAAACACAAAAAGCGTCTAAACAGTCATACACATATTCTTATATCACAAATGTAATTTAATGAAGAATAATCCACATACTACTCATTTTAAGAAATGTGTTATTGTCTTTGACAGTGTATACCTGTAACACAGTTTCTCCAGGCAACATATCAGTAAACAGGTTGACATTGTAAGAGACATTAGCAAAAGTCGGAGTGTTGTCGTTAGCATCCAACACCGTTATTGTCACGGTAACTGGAATGCTCTGCTGGACGCCGTCGGATGCTACAATCTGTAAAGACAGAGACACACATACAGAGAGAGAATGAAAAGTAATGTACACAGTATTGTTCTGACAAAAAAAAGAAATAAGAATATTCCTCCTTGTAAAGAAAATGTTGCACTTTGCTGAGCTACAAAAAGCTACCTTTGAGATTCCTGAGGTGGGCGGACTGTATTCAACATGTCCTTGACATCTTGATAGTGTCTGTTTGTTTCCTTGTTTCCTTTGAGGTCGAGATGTTCTATGCTTTTTTCCATTTAAAGTCCCGTTCTGGGTATATTTATATGCTTTTTGGGTATAACTGAGAACTCTTGACACTCTTTGACCTAATGTGCCCCACCTGTCTCACAATAAACCTCATTCTGCACAACATAAAATCTGATTTAACTAGGTATAAAACACTAAATCAGCAATAAACAAATATGTGTTCAATTAGTCATAATGCAAGTAATGATGTAAATTACCTTGTTTTATTATTTGTTTCTTCAAAGTAATGTCTTGCAAAAATAGATCAACAATTTGAGAAATATGATTATTTTCTGTTTTTTTTCCTCCCAAGAGTTAGATAGGAAGATTGATATCACACACTAAATATCTATCTAAAGCTAAACAGGCGGTTAGGTTAGCTTAGTGTAATGACCTGTAAAGCTCACTAATTAACAAGTAATATCTTTGTAATCCTACAAAAACAAAACTTCAATTTTTTGAGTATTAAAAAAACAACAAACAAAAGGAGAGAGACATTAATTACTGAGCTTTAGAGGTCTGGAAGGCAGATTTTGTAAATTCAAGCCAGCTGTTTCCCCACGCTTCCAGTCTTTATGCAAACCTGCTTTCTCTGCCATAAAGCAAATAAACCATATTTCCCAAAACGTCAAGCTATTCTGTTAAGAACTTAATTATATTAAATTAAAAATGAAATCCAATTCTGTTTCTGTGTGTTAGATTATATTTGGGTTATGATTATGTATATTATTAATGTCACTTTGGCACTTTTGTCATGAGCTCCTCTCTCCTTTAATCAGCACACAATTGTCCATTTAAAATGTTGGTTATTCAGGCTATAGTGTGACTTTTGTGTCTGCTTTTCTCCTCCAGTGACTCCAATCTTCCATAAAAGCAGTTTATACAACCAAATATAACTAAAACATCTGTTTCTCCATTTTTTTTTAGAAATCATCCATAGTGCATATCAGAGAGCACATCAACAGAAGCGACAGAAGCTTCTTCACTGATACCAATCTTCTCCACAGGCTCATCTGCCAAGAAGCTGATTGACTCTCCCTTAAATGAAAATCATCCTGCATGTCTCATAGCGCACTCTCTCCTCCAGTTTAATTTCTCCTGCAAGGCTTTCATGATGATTACCGTACACCTCTGCCTTTCAATCAATACACCAGACCTTCCGCTTCTTCCATCTTTAACTTCCAAATAGCTTCATGCACACAAAAGCTGCACTCCCACAAACGTGCACACACGCACAAACACACACTATCAGTGTGACCGGGCTGATCTTGACAAATAACGACTGCTGTATGAAGTAACATTGCTGTACATCATATGGTGAGGAGCATACAGAGAGATACTCTGTGCTTGGCAGCAGGCAGCCTCTCTGTGCCCTCCCAGTAACAAAGCTGCTGAATTAGATTGCCCTGAAATAAAATAAAGAATAAAAGAGGAACAATGAAACAAAGGAGGAGAAAGGGGGGAAGTGGACCAGAAGAAGAACAAAGAACACAAGAGAGGAAGCCAGAAACAGAGAAAACGGATGGAAAGAAGTAAACACAAAGGGACAGCAACCACTCCAATAAGTCTTCTTTTCTATCTATTTCTGCATTGAGCAATGGAAGCGCTAAGTACTTGCCCTGAAGGCTGAATACAAGCCACACATTCATGAAAGCCCTGCTTCTCATGCTAACCAAATGTAAAAGAAATACTATTATCTTCCATTCTTTGTCCTATTTTGTGCACATTTATGGCTGTATGCTCAAGTACCTCTTGTGGTTGCTGTGATTTACAATTTTTGAAAAACCCTGAACAACCTGTTTTACTACCTGCTCTGTTTTATACAGACTGCTGACTCTTCACTCCTCTTAACTGGCTGGTAGGGGTGGCAAACCATAAACAACCACTTGGCTAAAAACAGGGCCTACCTACTAGTCTGTTGCAGGCCACATCTTGGCTTTTGTTTGGCTCAAAATCTGACATCCACAGGAAAGTTTTGCTCCATCTTAAACCAGAGCACCTGCAGATTAATTCCATACCCAATATGTTATGACCAAATGTAACATGCCACATTGTGTATTTCTTGCTGTGCTCTCCTGGTCTCCCCAGGCACCTCCCCTCCTTGCAGCTACTGCAGTGATTGGCAGCTGTTGTGATCAATCAGTAATCAGAGTTAAAAAGGAGGGAAAGAGTGACAAGCCAGGGCCAGTGGGCCATTTGGCAGAACTTGCTCTGTGTTGCAGTTTAATCTGTATGGCAGGTTAGACTGCGTCTATCTAGCATGATGCTAACATGGGCCGGACTTGGCCACCTAACTCCCTTTTGAGAGGGAGGGAGTTTGTATTTGTTACTCTCCTTATCCCCTGGACCACCACTGGAGTACCTAACAATTTGGGGGCTCAACCAGGATTTGAAAAAGGAGATCAAGAAATTGTACAGGTTAGTGTGTCTTTGTGTTGAGGTTGTCTGCTGTGGTTATCATGGTAAGTACTGATGTCAGGATTGTCCATTGTTAGCCTTCCTGTAATGGCTTGTCAAAAGCTCACTCAGACAGGTGAGTGTCCAGCTAGATTCTTGTTTGTTAATTAGCCTTTTCCAAACTTTTCACATTTCTGCTGGTTGCATATGACAGTTGTGGTGACATTGCAGTAGGTGCTTCACCATCTGTTGCCTGGCAGAGAACCACAGTCTGTGTTCTCTCACTCATCTTCACAGTCATCTCCTGCCTTTACTCTCCCCACTTTTTCTCGCTTCTTCCTCCTTACGGGTAAAGACGGATAAATGAGGCTTAAAATATTACTGACTTTATAGAGTTACAGGTGCATATGCCTCCAATTCCTCCTCTTTCCTATCCACTTACCTGCCTTTCCTCCTGCCTTCTTCCCCTCCTCATACCTCTTTTTTTCCCCCATTTTCCACTCATCTCCTCTTATTTTATTTCCTGTTTTCACCTCTTCTCTAGATAAGAGTCTTTTTTCCAAGACCACCGCTACGGTTTTTATCAAAGGTCTCTGATTTGAGGTTAAGTTATTCAAATGCATTCAGACTTTTATCTCTTTCCCTCTCTCTCTCTCTCTCTCTCTCTCACACACACACATATTGTACATAATGCACACAAATGCAGAGGCTTTGGAGTACCGCAAATGTATAGGAGTCCTGTGTCTCTCTGTCCAGTGGCTGCAGCAGCGTGAGATATCTTCTGATTCCAGTAGCAGACGCAGAAAAAACATGAGAGTAGCCGTCCAGCGATAACTGGAGCTGAGGATCCCTGGTCTGTTGGAGAGAAAGAAAGATGTTTAGAGGAGCAGACAAGACATTACAACCGTGATTTTTTTTACTTGACCTTTAATCACCCTGGGAAGGTAAGCTGGTGCACATTTACTGCTGGGAGCTGTCCAGAACAGTGCTGAAATGATGGCACCTCCACTGGTTCAATTAAAGCAGGGGTTCTCAAACTTTTTCAGTGGTGTCTCCCCAGGACCCAAACTTACAAAAATAAATTTCCATAAAATTTACATTTATAAACTACTGAGCGATGAATCAGTGAACCATTTCGGGTTGTGACCTTAAGCTTGGGAAACAAGGAATACACTGGGATTTTAGGAAACTGGATGCTTGATGAACATACAGAGAAAAATCAAAAGGACATATAATAAAAGTGACGCATTTTAAGAAGGCAAGAAGCAGGTGTTGAACTACATCTGTTTCTTTTTCTCTCTCCAAGTTCATATTTGAAATATTACAATTTATTATATTTTACAAATCAAAGGAAAACCTGTATAAATGAGTGGAGAAACATAAATGAAAAAGTGTCCATATGCAAAACAGCTGAAAGCAAAGAAGTGCTTAGACAGAAGAAGGTGAATGAAAAAACGACTCCTTCAAGGTTTTCTTGACATAAAAATTCTCCTAAGAGGGCTTGTGTGTGTGTGTGTGTGTGTGTGTGTGTGTGTGTGTGTGTGTGTGTGTGTGTGTGTGTGGGGTTGTGTGAGGTGTTGTCTGTGTTGTCGGGTGTGTGTGTGTGTGTGTGTGTGTGTGTGTGTGTGTGTGTGTGGTATACTCCGTGATGGAGGCAATCCTCATCCAAGTCCTCCTGCATTACCACACAGTCACCTCCTTGTGTGTGTGTGTGTGTGAGAGAGAGAGAGAGAGAGAGAGAGCTCTCATTCCAGATAAGGCTGGCTCAGCAGGGTAGGGGGCCTGATAATATTGTCGATGTAGCCAGTGTGGATATTGAGTCATAAATAAACACACACACACACACACACACACACACACACACTGCAGTTAAGGACACACACTCACAGTCGTATGCACACACATAAATAAAAGTGATGAACGGCACATAAAAGCAATTAGGACTAATCATCATTGTTGGTACTTATTGCTGGGGGAAAGACCAGGGTTAGCAATATTTAAAATAACTCAACGTATATCAAGCGCCACACGCACACAGTCTCATGAACACACGGAAACACACACAATTATCCCCACTAAGCCCATTCCCTGCTGTGGGGGTCTTTAGAAAGCAATGAACCAAAGCTTGTTTTTGTCAAAATGCCTATGCTACATCTTAAACAAACTAAGCTCTTGGGAACGCATCGGTGATAACAATGTTGCAGCACTGTAAATTCTTACATTATCACTGAGAGGCAATTTAAGAGCGAAATGCTTTTACTATCCAGATTCACAGGGAAATTAGATAGGGCACTTCACACACTGCAAGCAAGCCACAAAGTAGAGACTGAGAAGAACAAAAAGAAAGGCTGAAATGGACACTTCAATGGCTCGATCCTTCATCTCTGGACGTTACCTCCTCTTTAAACAGTCAGTATGCTGTTGGTTTTGTTTACATGGTGATTTGATCGTGTTTGAAGACAGGAATTGGTTTGTTTACACACTTGAGACGTGCATTTTATATTATGATGGGTTGTGAAAGTTTTGAAAGGCATTTTTTCTATCAAGCTGGAATGAAAGGATACACCAGCACAGTATATAAGTCACCCCTCCTCCATACAGCGATTATACAATCATAGCTTCACAATCATAACAAGGTATGGCAGGTCAGCTCTGGATTTCTCTACATGTTGAAGCAGTCTGCATTTATTTAATTAGTTTTTCAAAATCAAAACAAAGGAGTAAAGGTATATGGATTTAACAGTAAGTTTGTCTTACAACACAAGCTATCAGTTGCAACGCACCACCAGGAAAATGCAGCCAGCGAGAGCCAGCAAGGACACTTTTCCTCATGAATACTGTTCTCGCTCGTATCGTGTGCACCTGCATGGTTTTTAGAGTTTTGCAACTAAAACAGCGCCACAGAGGGGCTTAATTTCTCACACTTTATCAATCTCTCCCCTTTTTTTGTTTCCGCCTTCCTCTCTTCAAAAAATTTACAAAAAACCCCCCAAAGCATTCAAATACAGTTTTGGATAGTAATTAACATGCTAACAGTGGAACCTTCAAAACATTTGAATCATCCAATTAGCATCGCACGCCTAACTTGTTATATTAAGTGCATATTTAAGGCCCTTTTCACAGGGTTTTTGTTTTAAGTTATCTGGATTTTTTTTCTTTTTAAATCAGCTGGAGCCAGTGTTTTCAGCTAACTGATAAAGCTCATGTTAGCTTAATTAACAGCTAACATTTCAGCTACAGTTGTTATTTCAGCTGGCAAAATCTACAAGTTACTGGCTGTAGGTAAGAAGCCTGCTTTTGTCTGTCTCTTTCAAAATCAAGGGCCCATTGGTTAAAAATTACTGTGATTTCTGAGTTTTAACTCTGCTAACATGATCACTGTAAACTGCTTAAGTGGTGCATGATAATAGAAAGTTCCAGTATTGAAATTTAGAGTAAATAAGTTGTAGTTTTGTTGTCAACTGCAGTGTACTTAACATAAATCAGTTGAGGCTTAAGAGAACTCAGCAAAAGGAAGTAAAGATAGAAGAAAAACTGATACCTACTGGCATCTCATTGGCTGTCAGCTATAAAATAGTAGATGCAACAAATAATGTGTGATCAGACATGCGTGTGTGTTATATCACAATATATATATAAAATAAATAATAAAATTCATTTAATTCCCAAGGCAAAAAACATTATATTAGCATATTATAGCTGTAACATTTTGATAAAGTCTAAGTTGCAAAAAGGAACTTCTGCGTTGTTCTCTGTATTCTGTCGTTTAAGTGTTATAATTTGATTTGTCAGAACATGAGTATAATCAGCTTACAATGTCTTAAGTCAGTGACTCAGGATGGTTTTATCCTCACCTCCTCCACATCATTATCCAGGGCTACAATAGCCAGCGGTGCAGACAGGCTGGCATTGCTCGCTATGGTGGTTCCCACTGGTGATGCCTCACTGACGTAGCCATGGTAACTGGTTGCCAGGAAGTAGGGTGCCTGGTTGTTTTCATCCAGAACTTCAATTTGGAGGTTGGCAAAAGCCGGCAAGGGGTGGCCATTGTCCTGCTCTGCCTAAGGGGAAAGAGAAAATAATTGACCATTTTGGCAGTGATGCTTCACCTTCTGTACTCCAGTCACTACCCCTGCCGCAGAAGCGGTATTTAATGATAATGATTCACATAATAAGTGTGTAATAAGATAGCAGTCAATTGAATTGATATTACCAAAACATGCCAATTCTACATTTTGGGTTTAACAACAAACACAGCCTATGTGCTTTATACAATGCAAATTTGGATATAAATGAATAACAATTTTTGGTGAGGCTATTGTTGTGTCAGCCACAGGTGAGCACTGGAATTCTTGTTTAAGCCCCTTTTTTTTGGATCGTATTTGTTCTCATTTTAGCAAACTGGCACTACAGCACAAACATGCTGAGTGGATGGAAGCAGGAGTTTAAGTGGTGAGAACATGACACCTCTCAGGATTTTATGTGCTGCGGTGTTTGCTGCCAGGTTCCTCAACTAGCCGAGAAATCAAGCTAGGTTTTTTTTATGGGAATCGGTGCCTTCAGAAAACACCCCATCACAATTCACGGGAAAAGTGGAGAACAGAAGTGTCATAGTTAAGGAAAGCTGTGTTGAGTAAACTGCCCTTCCTGTACTGTTTTACTTAAGTTTACATTTGCGTCACCTAAAATGTACGTTGGCCACTAAATTTAGGGACTCGGAGACCAGTGCTTAAAAATATTACTTCTCTATCCCCTAAGTATAAGCCACACTGAACACTATCAATATGTGTTTCATGTCCATATCTCACCAGTTAGAAGTCACATTCACTTTGTGCTGTATCTTTTTCTCATGTCTCAGTGCCTCCTCTTCAATCCTCCTGCACCCAAGTTTATTGAAGTCTGACTATCTAAAATACATGACTTTACTAACTGCTTGATTGCCCGTTTACTCGTGTGCTTTTCTGTTTGCCCATCTGCTCTCTCCTATGTGTCTTGTTTTCTGTTTGCAGCTTATTTGTGTTCACCATCATTTACATCTTTCTTGTTGCTGTTTTGCATTTCTTCTTCCTCCTCCCCTTATTCATTAGTCAATGTGGGATCCAACAGCTTTACCAGCCCAAAAGCACACTTAATGCAGTGTCATTTTATAAATCTAATATCTGTACACAGATTCACGAATGCCTTTAACTACAGCGAAAAACATCCCATGGAAGAAAAATTCCATTTTCAATGTCGGTAGAGCAGAACCTGATGTATGCTTGGCAGTGTAATTCCATTATCGACCTAATTGAGACAAAAACACCTTCACAGCACGGGATAGCTCCAATATTTTACAATTACTGGCATTTAATACATTTAGGTAACATTTAATTGACATAAATCAGGAAGCACCGAATAAATACATTAAGCAGAAACATTTAGTCTTGATTTAACCTTAGAGATTTACTTATCAACAGCTTGATGGATATTTGGGGGTTAAAAGCAGTTAAAAAAAAACATGCATATTGAAGAGGGAGGTTGCTGTTTCCATAACACGCTGGGAGAAAATCAAGTTAAACCTCCCTGTTTGCAGCTCCTGTGTTTCTCACCTTGATAACCAGATCAAATCTGCGGTGGAGTTCTCTATCGATGGGCTTCAGGAGCAAGAGCTCCGCTGTGGTTCTGTTGAGGCTGAAATATTCTGAGTAGGACTCTGGTTTGCCTGAGAGAGTAAGAGAGAGAGCAGGCAATAAGATACAAACAGTAAGAACAGAGCAAAAACAAAACATCCAAAAATG